>CM070550.1:33173359-33773359 GCA_036346405.1 Phyllostachys edulis | reverse complement strand
AATAGTTATCCATCAAGTTTGCGAATGCCCCCGTTCGAAGCTCTTTACAGAAGAAAGTGCAGAACACCTTTGTATTGGACTGAAGTAAGCAAAGGACAAGTACTTGGACCAGATATTCTGAAGAAGGCCAAAGAACAAGTTAGGTCAATCAGAGAAAAGCTGAGAACCGCTCAGACCAAGCAGAAAAGTTATGCTGATAACTGTCGTCGGGACTTAGCTTTTGCACCTGGTGATCACGTGTACCTGAAGGTTTCACCTCTTAAAGGAATGCGTCGCTTCTGAGTAAGCGGGAAGCTTGCACCAAGATACATCGGACCTTTTCCAATTCTAGTAAGAAGAGGAGAAGTTGCTTACAAATTGGAGCTCTCACCTCAGTTATCAGATGTGCATGCTGTCTTCCATGTGTCTCAATTAAAGAAGTGTTTGTGTGTGCCAAAAGAGCAGATGCCGTTGGAAACAATTGATCTGCAGGAAGATCTCACTTACAAGAAGCTGTTGGGATACGGGTAGGCTACGATAGCAACAATTCAAAATTTCTACCACGCAAACCAGGAAGCCAAGCAAGAAGATGATCACAGATCGTTACCACTAGACGCGAGAGCAGCGGCGGAAGAAGTGTCGGCGTACTGGTCCGACGAAGAGCGTCGATGTCTTTGGTCGTAGTCGATCGTCCAGCGTCCTCGTGAGTTGATCGTCTCCTCCAGCACCTCTGCAGTTCCTTGCGAAGATCGCGGATCGTCCTTAAGCGCAACCACGTAGAAGCGCCTCTATGGTATCCACACGTTCAGGGAAGGAACAACAGTACGCCGGTGTGCTAGCACCAAATCGCACGGGGAGGCACTCAAGAAGATGGCGGCTAGGGTTTCGGTAGGGCAACTTGCGTCAACTCACACCTCCCAACAAGCCTCATGCATCTCCTTATATAGGCCCGTGACGGATCCTATCCAAACACTCTTACGAATCATATTCGTACTGGTTTGTTCCAACCCGTTAAGTGTGTGACCCGTTAGGTTCATGTGTAGTTCGGTTGTGACTTGGAAACCCTTTCCGACCACGAGTCGTAGCGGTTCCTAGCAGGACATAACGATTCCCGAATACATACAAATTATATCGGACGAACCTTAATGCAACATGATATACGACTGTGTCTCATCACTTACGACTGTGTCCTATCTCATGCGACGAGTTCAGTATTTGATCACGACCAACTCGTAACTCCTCACGACTTGGTTTCACCACTCTGGATTACGTTCGACCAGTCTACGACTTGCTTGTATCCCCATACGACTAGTCCCTAGCTGGTCGAACTAAGCGACCTACTCATGTATTCTCCCTTTGCCTCACGATATTTAGTTGAACTCCAGGTGAGATGTTGTGTCATCCATGGACTGTTCAATGCTTTCTCAATCGAGTATCGGATAACCTTATGTGGTCGAACTCTTCGACTACCAAAGGGCATGGCCATGCACTTTCTTTATCCGACCACTTGAGGGTCCGAGATATCTCTCTGTTATGTTAGGAGGGCAAATCCCATATCCGACTAGTCACATCCCTCTGCATGTTTCATAGCATACCCAAAGTCGCCTTTATAACTACCCGATTTAGTAGCGTTTGGCAACCCCTAAGAGTGCTATTACACATGTAGGAAACCATGCCGATCTCGTGTCTAAGGATTATACATCATCATTGCTTGAGACCAACTAACGACACATAGAATCATAACAATCTCAATAGTGTCTCAAGGTGGGTCTTATCCAACACCATGTTCTCTAACACGTGTCCACATTATTGAATCGATATCCCTATATCCATGACCGTGAAACATGGTCATCAATCAATACATGTCTTCGGTCGTAGAGTCTTTGGTGTTCCGACCGTGACCTTCGACCGAGGATATTTTTAGAACGACATCATCATAAGTTAAAAAGAGCTTCACCAACAAGTCACATACTCGTTAATCTTCATGACTGATGATTCATTCAAGGAACATTTTATCAAATATTATGAACATAATGAAATATAATCATCTCTATGATTGCCTCTAGGGCATATTTCTAACAGTCTCTCACTTGCACTAGAGTCAATCATTTAAGTATCTAATACCGATAGCTCTTGTGTGCGCCTCATGCTTTGGCTGTGTGAGAGGCTTTGTCAACGGATCAGCAACATTTAAATCCGTATGTACTTTGCATATCTTAACATCTCCTCTATCCACCAATTCGCGAATGAGATGATAACGCCTGAGTATGTGCTTGGACTTCTGATGGGATCTAGGCTCTTTAGCTCACAAGAATGGCTCCATTGTTATCACAATAGAGATCCATTGGGCTTGAGGCACTCGGAACCACACCCAACTCAAAGAATAAAATTCCTTATCCAAACACCTTCATTGCGGCTTCCGAAGCTGCAATGTACTCGGCCTCTGTTGTGGAATCAGCAACCGTCTCTTGCTTGGAACTTTTTCAGCTCACCGCACCTCCATTCAAAATGAATACAAAATCAGATTGCGAACGATAATCATCTTTGTCGGTTTGGAAGCTTGCATCAGTGTAACCATTTACAACCAGCTCTTCATCACCACCATAAACTAGGAACGCATCCTTTGTTCTTCTCAAGTATTTAAGGATGTTTTTCACATACCGTCAAATGACCTTCACCAGATCGACTTGGTATCTACTCGTAACACTTAGAGCATATGATACATCCGGCGAGTACATATCATGGCGCATATGATAGATCCAATAGTCAAGCATATGGAATACCATTCATGCGGTCTCGCCATCAAGAGTCGAAGGACACCGACTCTTGCTAAGACTTATGCCATGTGACATAGGCAAGAACCCTTTCTTGGCATTTTGCATGTTGAACCGAATCAACGCCTTGTCAATATAAGTACTTTGGCTTAATCCAATTAGCCTTCTCGATCTATCTCTATAGATCTTTATTCCCAAGATATATGTTGCCTCTCTTAGGTCCTTCATAGAAAAATTATTTTTCAATGATACCTTAACAGATTCCAGCATAGGAATGTCATTCCCAATCAATAATATGTCATCCACATATAAGATTAGAATTACAAGTGCGCTCCCACTAACCTTCATGTAAACACAAGGTTCTTCTTTGTTTTTGACGAAACCCAACCTTTTGATCTCCTCATCAAAACGTATATTCCAACCCCGAGATGCTTGCTTCAATCCATAAATGGACTTCTGAAGTTTGCACACCTTACTAGCATTATTTGGATCAATAAAACCTTTAGGTTGTGTCATGTACACATCCTCACTTAGGTTTCCATTAAGGAAAGCCGTTTTGACGTCCATTTGCCATATCTCATAGTCGAAATATGCAAAGAATAGCTAGAATGATCCGTATAGATTTAAGCATCGCTCTGGGTGAGAAGGTCTCATCGTAGTCAACTCCTTGAACTTGTTGAAAACCTTTTGCGACTAGTCGAGCTTTATGAATGTGAACATTTCCATTCATATCAATCTTTTCTTATAGATCCATTTGCACTCAATGGTTTTAACGCCATCAAGTGGATCGACTGTGTTCCAAACTTGGTTGTCTCTCATGGAGTCTATCTCGGATTTCATGGCTCCAAGCCATTTCTCAGAGTCTGGGTCCATCATCGCTTCCTTATAAGTGTTAGGCTCATCATTATTCAATAATAATACGTCATGCCCATACCTTATAGGAATTTGGCGTGGCCTTTTAGATCTACGTGGGGCTGATGCCTCATCTACAGGTTTAACAATATTTTGTTCATCCTGTAGAGTTTCAATAGGAGTTGAAACAATTTCAGATGTTTCCCGAATTTCTTCGAGTTACACCTTTCTCCCACTGACTGTTTTGGAAAGAAACTCTTTTTCCAAAAAGACACCATTTCGGGCAACAAACACTTTGCTCTCCTCTTGGTTGTAGAAATAGTATCCTTTGGTTTCCCTAGGATATCCTATAAAGAAGCATTTTTCCGACTTAGGTGTGAGTTTATCAGACGTCAAACGTTTAACATAGACATCACATCCCCAAATCTTTAGAAAAGACAAGCTAGGACTCTTCCCAGTCCATATCTCATATGGTGTCTTATCTACTGATTTAGATGATACCCTATTTAAAGTGAAAGCGGCAGTTTCTAGAGCGTAACCCCAAAAATACAATGGCGGATCGATTGGCTCATCATCGATTGAACCATGTCTAACAAGGTCCTATTACGCTCGGACACCCCATTCCATTGTGGAGTACACGGTGGCGTAAGTCAGGAACAATTCCACATTGTTTCAAATGATTGCCAAATTCTGGCTCAAAAATTCACCTCCACGATCGATCGCAAAGATTTGATTGTCTTGCCAAGTTGATTCTCAGACCTCATTCTCGAACTCTTTGAACTTTTCAAAGGATTCCGACTTATGCCTCATTAAATAGATATATCCATATCTACTATAATCATCGATGAAAGTAATGAAATCTTGAAAACCACCTCTAGTGTCGTGCTCATTGGTCCACACACATCAAGATGTATGAGTGCCAACAAGTCGGGACGCCTCTCATTCCGACTAGTGAAAGGTGTCTTGGTCATCTTCCGAGTAGACAAGATTCATGACGCTTCAAATGATTCCAAATCAAATGAGTTTAGAATTCCATCATCATGGAGCTTCTTCATGCGTTTTCACTTATGTGACCCAAACGACAATGCTAGATAAAAGTGGAATTATATTATTAGGTCAAGCCTCTTTGCATTAACATTAAAGATGGGTGCATCATCAAGATTTAAAATAAACAACCTGCTCAAAACAGAGCATAGCCATAAAACATATCATTCAAAAATATAGAACAACCATTGTCCTCAATAATGAATTTATAACCTCGCCATCAAACATGAGGTCGAGATAATGTTTCTACTCATGGTCGAACGTAATAACAATTATTTAATTCCATAATAAACTCAAGGCAAAACCAATGGTAAAGTCCCGACGGATAATGCAAAGAACCTTTGCTTTATTCCCGACGCGAAGATCCATCTCTCCTCTTGCAACTCTCCTATTCTTTGTTAGACTCTTCATCGAATTGCAAATATGAGCAACCGAATTCCAGATCAAATACCCATGAGTTAATGTAAGAATCTGCAAGAAGAACATCTATAACATTAATACCGAAGTGGAAGGTTTAGTCCCACCATTCTTTTTCAGATCGGCCTGTATTTCTTGCGTTCCTTTTCCAATGTCACGGTTCCTTGCAAGAAAAGCATTCATTCTCTTGAGTCGGGCCGCACTTAGTCTTGGGCTTAGGCTTGTTAGTTTGGATCCCATCCAAAACTTTCTTGCCCTTTCCTTTGACCCAAGTCCTAGCCTTCTTCTTGAAGCTTGTACTCTTTTGCACCATTATCACATGATTGTTGCTTTTCTTAATCTCCGTCCTCTGCAGTCTTAAGCATCATATGTAGTTCGGTGAGATTCTTGTCTAAGCCATTCATATGGAAGTTCGTAATGAATCGACCATAGCTTGCGTGAAGCGAAGCAAGAATCAAATCTATAGCCAACTCTTGACTCAGTGGAAAACCAAGTTTTTCCAAGCTCTGTGTGTAACCAACCATTTTGATCACATGTGGGCTCACCGGACTACCCTCAGCTAGCTTACACGCAAACAAGTTCTTTGAGATCTCAAATCTCTCGGTTCTTGCTTGTGTCTCAAACATGCCTTTGAGCGCCACGATCATATTGTAGGCCTCAATGTTCTCAAACTGTTTCTGAAGGTCTGAGTTCATCGCAGCAAGCATGAGACAGCTAACATCAAGAGATTCATCACATGCCTTTTTATAGGTGGATTTAAGAGTAGCAAGAAAGATTATCGCAGCACATCTCGAATTGGTTCCTCTAGAACATGTTCCTTTTATCTTGTCTAAGAACAATTTAGGTTGCGGGACCAATCAAAAATTTGTTCCATTCAGCTTTTTCCTTTTCAAGAATCGAACGTAAAGCAAAACTCGATGTTGGTACAACGATTGGTGCCATGATCTACAACATAAAATACGCAAAACTAGGACATATGTTCAAGAAAAGTAACTTCTATTAAACAATTTAATAAGGATACTCCCACTAAATACCATATCCTCTTATGACATTTAGTGATTCAAGATCCACAATCGTAATCTACTAGTGAGCTTTGGCATCATCGCTAGAAGATTAGTGAATTCGTAAGCAACCCTTTGCTAATCATATCTCTATATGACTCTTGTTGTTGGGTAGCATCTCTATGCCTCTAAGACTCCAACCCTATGCCCCAAGGTCCATAACTGCTATGATGACCTTGTCAAGTCAAACCAATGCAATGCGTAAGTGTCCGACACAAATCCATCTAGTCAAGAAAAGTTAATGGCATTCCGCTTAGCAAGACCTACCATTAAAATATAAGACTTTTGATGGTGCGACTTATTGGAGGGCATCAATTTTAACTTAACATTATGTGAGGGAATTTTAATTTTATCATGTTAAAAGTATCTAATGAAAAACATGACTTAATATCATGACAGAATAAACACAAACATTCACAGATAATCATATCATCGTGAAATAGTATGGCCCTTAACATGACGATCTCCATCAAGATGTTTCGCCCTCGACCACCATGCTTGAAGTCTCCAACCGCATTCATCTACTAAGCAATTACTCCTAAGAGCTAGTAATGAATTACATAGGATAATATCAAGCATCACATGTCGGTACGCAGACCGTTATACAATAAAATGTAGCTCGATGTCTAACTCACAACATGACACGCAGGTCATGAAAATCCATACATGCATCACATACACAATGGGCCATACTATTCACATCAATCCCTGCAAAAACAAGTTACGCATAGAATCCAATTCTATCGGACGACATGAACACATATTACCTATAACGCGCAGACGATTAGCCAAGACAATGTCCCGCTAGCCGGTTAGCGGGCGGGGTTCGAAGGGGTAGCGCCCTCCGTCGAGGGCGCGCCGAAAATTTTTCCGAGACATGAATCTTATTCACGCTGAGCTTTGGAAATCATCGATTAATCATATTAACCCTATTCCGAGCCAATCTGACATCGCTTTGATACGACCACATAATGCGACATACTCCGATGGCGAATTCGACCGTAGGAGTATTATGCAAGGTAGTCGAAAAACAAGTCGAGTGAATCATCCGGTGCTCTTAACTTGTACCTCCTCGTATACCCATCTACTATCAAAACCGACGATCTAATCGATCAGGCCTAGGTTTCAGACATGACCAGTAATAGATCCAATCTACTACTACCACATATCAAGTATATGCGACCGATCCAGATCAAAAACTACGCAGGATGGCTCTGATACCACTGTTGGGATACGGGTAGGCTACGATAGCAACAATTCAAAATTTCTACCACGCAAACCAGGAAGCCAAGCAAGAAGATGATCATAGATCGTTACCACTAGACGCGCAGAGCAGCGGAAGAAGTGTCGGCGTACCGTCCGACGAAGAGCGCGCCGATGTCTTGGTCGAGTCGATCGTCCAAAGGTCCTCGTGAGTTGATCGTCTCCTCCAAAGACCTCTGCAGCTCCTTGCGAAGATCGTGGATCGCCCTAAGCGCAACAACGAGAAGCGCCTCTATGGTATCCACACGCCCAGGAAGGAACAACCGCACACGGTGTGCTAGCACCAAATCGCACGGGAGGCACTCAAGAAGATGGCGGCTAGGGTTTCGGTAGGGCAACTTGCGCCAACTCACACCTCCCAACAAACCTCATGCATCTCCTTATATAGGCCCGTGACGGATCCTATCCAAACACTCTTACGAATCAGATTCATCGGGTTTGTTCCAACCTGCTAAGTGTGTGACCCGTTAGGTTCATGTGTAGTTCGGTGCAGACTGAAACCCTTTCCGCCACGAGTCGAAGCGGTTCCTAGCAGACATAACGATTCCCGAATACATACAAATTATATCGGATTTAACTTTAATGCAACATGATATACCACTGTGTCCTCATCACTTACGACTGTGTCCTATCTCCATGCACGACGGCCAGATTTGATCACGCACCAACTCAGAACTCCTTCACGACTTGGTTTCACCACTCTGTGATTACGCTCGACCGCCCACGACTTGCTTGTATCTCCATACGACCAAATCCAGAGTCGGGTCGAACTAAGCGACCTACTCATGTATTCTCCCTTTGCCTCACGATATCTGGTTGAACTCCATGTGAGATGTTGTGTCATCCATGGACTGTTCAATGCTTTCTCAATCGAGTATCGGATAACCTTATGTGGTCGAACTCTTCGACTACTAGTGGCATGGCCATGCACTTTCTTTATCCGACCACTTCGAGGGGCCCAGAGATATCTCTCCGTTATGTTAGGAGGGCAAATCCCATATCCGACCGGTCACATCCTCTCGCATGTTTCATAGCATATCCGAAAAGTCAGCTTTATAACTACCCCATTTAGTAGCGTTTGGCAACCCCTAAGAGTGCTATTACACATGTAGGAAACCATGCCGATCTCAGGTCTAAGGATTATACATCATCATTGCTTGAGACCAACTAACGACACATAGAATCATAACAATCTCAATAGTGTCTCAAGGTGGGTCTTATTCAACACCATGTTCTCTAACACGTGTCCACATTATTGAATCGATATCCCTATATCCATGACCGTGAAACATGGTCATCAATCAATACATGTATCGGTCGAGAGTCACCGTGTTCTCACCAAAGGACCTTCGACCAAGGATATTTTTAGAACGACATCATCATAAGTTAAAAAGAGCTTCACCAACAAGTCACATACTCGTTAATCTTCATGACTGATGATTCATTCAAGGAACATTTTATCAAATATTATGAACATAATGAAATATAATCATCTCTATGATTGCCTCTAGGGCATATTTCTAACAGAAGCAACCTATCAAAATTTTGGGAGTAGCAGAGCGTGCGACAAGGAGCAAGTTCATCCGTTTCTGGAAAGTTTAGTGGAGCCATCACACTGAAGAGGAAGCCACCTGGGAGCGTGAAGAGGATCCGAAGGCCGAGTTTCCGCACCTATTCTCTAGTTGGCCTGAATCTCAGGGTCGAGATTCCCTTTAAGTGGGGTAGGTTTGTATCATCCTAATTTTCTGGGCTTTTTGAATTTTTTGCAAAAATAAAAATAACCATTTGATTTTATTAAGTTGCTAAAGCTTAACTTAAAATTTAGAAATAAAAAATAGTTAATTTGAATTAATCCAACTTCAATTAATTCAAAAGTTGGTTTATTTAAGTTTTCTGGATTTTTTTTTGGATTTAAAGTCAAAAGTAATATTTTAAGTACTTTATTGGATTTTAAAAAGGGTTTTCCTTTTTGTCCGAAGTTAAAAATAATTTATTTGCAAAATTAAAATATAAAGTTAAGTTAAAAGTATTTTATTAAGTTCCAAGTGGTTCAAGAAATTTCTATGCATTTTTCTAGAATTTTTGGACTATATTAACTATTTTCTAAAAAGCCTTTCTATTTCTTTCCTTTTCTGTAATTCAAAAAGGTATTTAAGACCTCCCTCTGGCTTTTGGGCCGAATTCCTCTCTCGGCCCACTCCACCCTTCTCCTCCGTAGTGCCCACGCCTACCACCTCTCGGCCACAAATCCATCTCCCCACCAGCCAGCGCCCCTCCTCTCTCTCAGAGGGCCCCTGCGTCGGCCTCACCTCCCCTCCTCCTGGTCATCTTCTCTATCACGCCGCGCCCCATGCCGCCCTCTTCATGGCCGTGTGCGTGGATTTCGCGCCAGCATACCCATGCCTTCGCACATCCTTGCCGCACCCGCCCATGCTGTTCGTGCCACCCCATTCTGCCTTTCTTGCCCATGCCGCGCCGACTGTCCCGCTTGAACCCCTTACTCAGCCATCCCCTTGCCCTTTAAAGGGAAGCACCGAGCGCCCCTAGCCCTCCTCTTCCCTCTTCCCCGAGCCACCCCTCCTCTCTCGCCCTTATTCACCGTAATTTCAAGCTGCAAGCCGCGCAGCTGGAGTTCCTTCCACCGGCGATTCCACCGCCGGCAAGGCCTCCCCGGTGGCGTGGTCCCCACCTTTGGATTTGAAATGCTACAGCCTACCTTGTGTTCCTCTCCCCTTCACCGGAAGAACATCGGAGCCGTCATGCCACTTTCAACCGCCGCCGCCGCCACTTCCTCCCCTCGCCGCCGGCCGCCCCATCAAGCTGCGCCACCAAGACCGTGAGGCTTAGACTCGCCTGCCTCTCGCCAAGACCCTCACCACCGCCATCTCTCGCTGTCACGGCCGCTATTCTATGCGCCACATCGATGTGGCCGCCACCTCCCCCCTTCTAACCATGTGGCGGCCCACCACACCACGTGGCAAAGACACGTGGCTTCTTTTCCTCGTAATTTTAATTCGGCCAAAATCTTTAATCCGGCTGTTGACGTCATCCGATGCAATTAACCGAATTTTCTTTACAAAAATAATTCCGAAAAATCTGGAAAATCTCAATTTTATCATTTCTTGTGATTTCCAACTTCCAAAGGTCATATCTTCTTCATCCGAACCCCGGTTCGAGTGATTCAAATTTCTAAATTCATATAAATTCATTATCTTTTTGTTGGTGCTTATTTGGTAATTTTTGGATTTTATTTGAAATTGTTTTTATTTATTTGGCTTTGTTCGCACGTATAGATTCCGGCGTTTCAGAAGAATTTGTGGACCCGACGACCAAAACATCTTAACTCTTCAACGAAGGCAAGTCGCAGACCTTTGATCATGTCGTACCCAATTTATCAAACTATAGTATTTGATATAAACATGCATGGCTACTTGTATAAAAATGGTTTCAGGAATAGTTAATTACCTAATTGCCATTATGCCTCCTTGATAAATTGTGAATGACATGTACCCTTGAATGACATAAATCCTTGGACACCATAGGATGGTTAATTATTAGTTAGATATTATTATATTACCAACTTGGGTCGTATTATGATTAGCCATGCTTTGTCGCGACGGGTTTATGATCACATACTCAAAGAATGAATGAACATGACTTAATGAGTTACGAAATTATGGTGGAGCCACTGATATTAAAATTTGTTGTGTCATGGCAAGGGTTGGCCTGGGTGAACCAAAAATGATTTCATACTCAGGTGAATGAACGTGCAGTAAAGGGGGAGAATTTTGGGATGTGGTTGTCTCGCCTGAGCAGTCACTAAGGACTTAACTTTATGCGCTATTGATATGGATCATACTGTGCAACCACAAGTCCATTTATGGGGTGGACTTGGCCAGCTAATTACCAATATTTTGGTTCGGTTCTGTTAAGGGTTGATAAGCGGTGCAAGATGGGGTCCAGAATGGCGAAACCTTAGCGGACAGAATCGAGTCAAAATAGAGCTTTGTAAAAGCCTTATGATAATCACTTAGTCACACGCCTTCAGAAACGTGAAATGCCTGACATTATAAGATGATTATCTCTTGTGGGTCAAGCTGTACAACCTCTGCAGAGTATAAAACTATTCGAATAACTGTGTCCCCAATCATGGACAATGCCTGGTGATTTCACACGAGGGGTGGACTTTGTCTAAAATGTTGGGATGGTTTGGACGAATCTGAGTAGTTAGTGTTGGCTGATGGTGGGAAAGTGAATGGGGCGTTCACTAGTTGCTTGAAAGAACTTGTCTACTTATGTATTTAATCTTTTAAAGTTACGCTTTTAATCTATGTACTGTATTTACTGTCAATATTGCTTTCTGCAAAAATAGCATAAAGCTATCCTTGTCAAGCCTTACATGACTACTATTCGCATACATTTCCCTACGACTTGCTGAGTACTTTAAAGTACTCACGGCTTTGCGCCATTTGTTGATCAGTTGCCGAAGAAGAACCAGGGAACACCGAGTTCTACAAGGAAGACTACTTCGAAGACTATGCGAATTAGGTCGCGTCCTCCACTTGATTGCCTGTGGGCATGTCGGTTGGCCACCACGAGATATTTTGGTTCCGTTGCAAGTTATCTTTTGTTGTTAAGCCCTGCGTGGCAAACTTTGTAAGACTTGACCATAAGGTCTTTTTGCTACTAAGTATTAATTTGTCTGCTTCATCCGTTGTTTTATTGTATGGATATGATTACATTAATGTTGCAACTATGTGAGCTAGCTTCTGATATGAGACTAGTTCAGAATACACAGAGTGTCTTAGAGTTGTATATCTGGGGTCCCGACACATCTACACTCATAGCCTTTGCCAACAAGGAGTCTAAATTTTGACACGACTACTTTATTCGACTCGAAGACTAACTTGAACCCCATCTTGACATAGAAGGGAACCATTGACGAGATTCTTATCTATTATAAGGGCATGCTGCACGTTTTTCAAGCACACGATCTTTCCCAAAGTGAACTTCAGATCTACCATGCCAACACGAAGAACAGAAACATGTGACCCATTACCCATTAGGACGGAAGAACCTTGTGCGACCTGGTAAGAAAAAAACATAGATGCATAAGCGCATAGATGCATAAGCGTATAGATGAATATTAGCCCCGGTGTCAATCCACCAATTAGTAGATTAACATGCCAAAAAGACACTAGGTAAATTACCCTACCCAGATGCTTCGGCCTCATCAATAATCACAACAACAGACTTTTTTTTGCATTGAATGATTTTCCTTGCCCATCCGTTTGCGTTATTTCTTGGTCCAATGACCAGCCTCACCACAAACAAAGCAAGTAATATCCTTTATGTCCACTTTCTTCTTACTGTTGTTGGTCCTTTTAGAGTTAGTGGTTGAAATAACCCTGCCTTTCCCTTTGTCAATATGCTGCATGATGTTTGCTCTAGGTTGTCCCTCTTGCACCATTGGTGTCACATCTTTTGCCCGAGTCTTCTCTTCAACATCAAGACTAGCAATTAGATTCTCGACGGAAATATTTTGCCTCTTGAGTTTCAGAGATGTGGCGAAATTTCTCCAAGTTGGAGGTAATTTGGCAATATTGCCTCCAGCCACAAATTTGTCAAGCAATTGACAGTCAAGGTGGGCGAGTTCCATCACAACAAATTGTAGTTCATGAGCCTGCTTGACTACAGAACGGTTATCAATCATTTTTTAATCATGACATTGCTTCATGACATACAATTCATGTCTAGCATCTTAGGCAACGAACTTTTGTTCGAGTGCATGCCATAGATCTGCAGCATTCTTCATGTGCATATACACATCACAAAGCTATTTAGACAACATGCTTAGAATGCACCCGACAAATATTGCCACAGCTGTGTCGTACTCTGTTTGTTGTGCAGCAGTATGAGGTTCTACAGGGCCTGGTATCACGACCCAAAATACATTCATAGCTGAGAGCCAAAATTGGACCCTTGTCTGCCATCTCTCGAAGTTCACATCGGTGAACTTCTCCAGTTTCATATCATCGGCAAAACCAGCCATCACAAAGTGCCTATCATGTTTTTGGATTGTTAGGTATATGCACACTTTTGTGATTATTATAATTCCTAAAACAATAATTGAATCAACAACAACATATATACTAGGCATATTTGGAACTATAAACAACAGCATGATCATCAACTCAAATTTTTATCTCATGTATATGCGCTAACAAGGCAAAGCCTAGAACAAGAACACTACTAACAGAAGTAGGCATCAACACCATCGCATGATTTATTTCTAGGAAGCAAGGCCTAAGCATATCAAATGATATCACCGTGACTTACAGAGAATCGCTCCAGCGAACGTTGCGGTAGAGTTTGATATGAAGAAGACGACACAAAGCGGATGATGAAGGAAGCCGTGAGTAGTCGTGCGAACGTTTCCCAAAAACTTGATTTGTCTCAACCCGTGCATGATCACGAAGGACGCCGGCTTCGGAAACACGACTCTCCCCATGTCGGTGCACGCCAAAGAAGGGATGGAGAAACCGAGGTTGTACAGCACAACGTAATAGGGCAACAAAACGATACTTATCTCTCTATTTTGTTCTGAGAAAAGACTCCTATCCCTCATATAGAACCAGCAGCCAGCAAAAGAAATTGATGCCATTACTCTGTTTTAAACGCAATTAATGCGTGCCATAAGAGCCCCATTGAAATAGTGTAATTCAAACTTTCAGTTTCTATTTTGTATGCATGGTTTTGAGGTGCAAAAGAAGCAGCAATTCCACACCTAGCTGGACACAAAATCACCAGACCATTCACGCGCACGTCGCGCGTGCGAGCGATGGTGTGGCGAGGCGAGCGCGCTCGTGTGTTCTTCTTTTGCTTGCTTCAACGGTAAGACCAACTCCACCTTATATACTGTTCTCCTTCCACCTAGACCATTAATATGATAATAAACTTCCCACCTTCAACTCTGCATGAGTGATCATTTGGGATTTTCCTAGGATTTAATTAAAATGTTATATGGGCCAAGCCCATAAACTCCGATAGTCGTGGCCTTTGTTAGACGCGCAGCGCCGCTATCACCGCATATGGCCTGTGCCTCGCAAGACGCATCCACAGGCTACGTTGCCATTGATGGACGTGCAGCGCTACTAACGACCTGATCTGGACTAAAGGTGAGAATGGTTCAGTCTGAGCCATTAAATAACCTAACTACTTCTAAATTTCCAGCAAATAGGCTAGCGGTGCAATCCATAAAAAAATAGAGGCAAAAGACCGTTAGCCTATTGGTCCTGTGGAGCGATCTTCTCTCACCGTCATTTCGCCCGGTTTTCCCCCACGCACTCTCCTTGAAGTTCTTCCCTTGCCCTACTTCCGCCCTCTGTCCTCGACTGAGCTAGTCCATAGAAGAATCTCCCCTCACCCCGACCATGGCGCGCGCTGCCGTCTCCACCACGCCGTTCTCCCACCTCCACTCGCCGCCACCGCCCCTTACCCACCACACGCATGCCCATTCGCACCCCGTGATCGCCCCCCTAGCAGCTCTCACAACCGCATCGGCACTGCCGCCGGTCGTCGACCTCCCACTGCTCTCCCTGCCCGCCACATCGAGCGGTGGCGCAAGATCTACGGCTCTGCCACACAGAGAGAGAGATGGAAAACCGCAATGAGGTATGTATGAACAGATTCTTCCCATTCCCCTCGTTCCTGCCCCGAACTAGGGAAGAATCATCATTTTCTCTGTTTCTTGAAGTAATTTTCACCTAGACTTTGGAGTGGTTTTCTTTCTCCTTGTCGCTACAAATTTCACCTGGGAAAAGAAGTAGACTAGTGCGATTTTTGTGTGGGTGTGTATGTGTTGTACAACAATAGAGGATTCACATGAACATGGACACACAAGAAGCGGGAGCAGAAGCTTCTCTTTCCGTCTTGAATCCTTGCTTAATCCGATAAGAAGAAGATGCAAAAGTTTTAATTAGTCTTTGGCCGTCCCTTTCTGACAGTTGAGTTCACCGAAAAGTGGAGCAGAAATCACACGGGTGCCCAGATTTGGCTTTCTTTAGCTAAACCGCTAAGAAACCAAGAGGTTCTTGGCAATGGCTGCTTGGGTAGCTAGGTTTGATTTGCGCAGATAGAAAAATATAGACAAAAGAGACACAAATTTTTACGTGGAAAATCCTTGCGGGAAAAAACCATAGGCGCCAACCGGCGATGATCACTATATAAGGAGCGATTACAAAACGCAGGGGATTACAATGAGGCGTCTCTCTCCCCCTGCGGCTTACAAGAGGTATATAAAGGGGTAAAAGGACTTAGAGTCAAAGTGGGAAACCAATCCGCTAATATGGTATATTCCAGATACTTCCATATTAGAAATTCGGATCACATACGGATCCAAATATCAACGATCTCCACTTTGAGACGAATTTCCTCTTGTAGCAAAATAAAGAATCATCAATCACCAAATGATTCCCCAATAAGATAAAAATCATCGTGCGCCAACTAGTCTCTGCGACTAAACTGTAATACCAGCTAAGTTTGAGCAAAGCTCAAACTTAGTAACAGGAACTAGCTTTGTCATCATATCAACTGGATTATCATGAGTACGTATCTTGCACACTTTGACATCACCTTGAGCAATAACATCTCGAATAAAGTGATATCTCAAATCAATGTGCTTTGTTCTCTCATAGAACATCTAATCCTTTGTAAGGCATATAGCACTCTGACTATCACAAAATATAGTAGTGCAAGAATTATCTCCACAAAGCTCAGTATACAAACCTCTCAACCAAATAGCTTATTTGCAAGCTTCAGAAATAGCCATATATTCTACTTCAGTGGTTGATAACAGTAGCTTGCAAACTTGCCTTCCAACTAACAGCACAACCACCAATGGTGAAAACATAACCTGTTAGAGACATCCTCTTGTTCAAATCACCAGTATAATCAGAGTCAACATAACCAACAAGTTTATCTCTAGAATTCCTAAACTGCAAACAAGCATTAGAAGTGCCACGCAAATATCTAAAAATCCACTGAATTGCTTTCCAATGCTCTTTTCCAGGATTAGTCATATATCTACTAACAACACTTAGTACATGGGATAAATCAGGACGAGAACAAACCATAGCTTACATAAGAGAACCAACTGCATTGGAATACGGAACTTTAGACATGTACTCAATATCATAATCTGACTCAGGACATAAGGCTGAAGATAATCTGAAATGCGAAGCTAATGGAGTACTCACTGGTTTTGCATCATGCATATTAAAACGACGAAGGACCTACTCAATATAACCTTTTTGACTAAGGTATAACTTGCCAGATTGCCTCTCTCTAATAATCTTCACGCCAAGAATTTTCTTTACTGCACCTAAGTCCTTCATTTCAAATTCATTACTCAATTGTGCTTTCAGTTTTGCAATTTCTGACTTATCTTTTGCAGCAATCAACATATCATTAACATAGAGAAGCAAATAAATAGCTGAACCATTAGCAGTCTTTAAATTAACACAACTATCATAATCAGATCGCTTAAAATCATGAGAGAGCAGAAATGAGTCAAATCTCTTGTACCATTGCCCAGGAGATTGCTTCAAACCATAAAGAGATTTTTTTTTAATCTACAAACAAGGTGTTCTTTTCCAGGAGTAACAAAACCCTCAAGTTGGTCTATATAAATGTCTTCTTCCAACTCCCTATGTAAGAATGCAGTTTTAACATCTAATTCCTCAAGTTCATAATCATGCATAGCAACAATACTGAGTAAAGTGCGAATAGAACTATACTTCACAACTGGGGAAAAGACATCATTAAAATCAATACCTGGAATCTGACTATAACCTTTAGCAACCAACCTTGCTTTATATCTTACTGATTCAGTAGGAGAAATACCTTTTTTTCTTTTGAAAATCCACTTGCAACGAACAGACTTCTTCTCTTTTGGCAATTTCACTAATTCCTAAGTGTCATTCTTTTCAAGTGACTCCATCTCATCATGCATAACAGTTATCCACTTATTACAATCAGTAGAGTTAATAGCCTCAGAGTATGATGAAGGTTCTATATTACCTTCAATTTCTTCTGCCACACTCAAAGTATAAGCAACAATATTAGCTTCTTCAATCAACCTCTTGGGTGGATTAATCTCCCTCCTAGGCCTGTCAATTGCAATGAACCGTTGTGGTGGCTGTTCAACAATAGGAGTATCCTCAACAATAGGTGCATCATGAACAACAATATTTTCCTTATCTGATGTATCATTTGAACCAACAAAATGGTCTACCTGAACACTTATTCTGCTCACTCTCAACAGGAACATTAGTGGGCAGTTTATCATGAAGCATAGCAGATTCATTAAAGACAACGTTTCTGCTAATCACAACCTTACTTATTTCAGGATTCCACAACTTATATCCTTTAACACCAGATTTATAACCAAGAAAGATGCACTTAACAGCTCTAGGCTCTAATTTTTCATTATTAACATGAGCACAAGCCGTAAAACAAAAAACTCTCAATTCTGAATAATTAGCTGGGGAACCAGACCATACCTCAATTGGAGTTTTCCTTTCAATTGCAATAGAGGGTGATCAATTAATAAGGTAGCAAGCAGTGGAAGCGGCTTTAGCCCAAAAACGCCTATACAAACCTGCATTTGACAACATGCAATGGGCCTTGGAAATAATGGTCTTGTTCATACGCTCAACTACAACATTTTGTTGAGGAGTACCTGGAACGGTGTAGTGCCTAATAATGCCTTCAGTCTTGTAATATGATTCAAATTCATAAGAACAGAATTCTATCCTATTATCAGTATGAAGTTTCTTTACCTTCTTTTCATTTTGCCTTTCAACCATAGTCTTCCACTCTTTAAATGCTAAAAATGCTTTTGATTTATGCTTCAAGAAATAAGGCCACACTCTTCTAGAGTAATCATCAATAATTGTTAACATATAACGAGCACCTCCTAGCGATGTCTTCCGAGATGGCCACCATAAATTAGAATGCACATAATTCAAAATACCTTCTGTGGTATGAACTGAAGTATTGAACCTCACCCTCTTGTGTTTGCCAAACACACAATGCTCACAAAATTTCAGCTTGCCGATGCTATGTCCATCAAGAAGTCCTCTCTTACTCAATTCTGCCAAACCAATTTCACTCATATGCCCAAGACGTATATACCAAAGATTAGTAGCATCGGAATCAGATAATGAACTTGAAATTACAGCAACATTACCTAATATTGTAGTACCTCGCAGATGGTACAAATTGATGATTTAATATCGATTTCATCACAACAAGAGAGCCCTTTGATACCTTCAAAACTCTACTCTCACCGAATACTTGTACCCTTTACCATCAAGAGTACTCAAAGAGATAAGGTTTCTTTTCAAACTGAATGTGTCACATCTCACAAAGTTCGACAATACCATCAAACATCTTGATCCGAATTGAATCAATTCTCGCAACCTTACAAGATGAGTTATTACCCATCAACACAGTGCCACCTTCAACAGGTTCATAGGTGGCAAACTAGTCCCTATTAGGACACATATGAAAGGTACAAGCAGAATCAAGAATCCATTCATCATTGGTTTTAGGCACATCCAGCAAATGCAACAAAAACTCCTCTATCAGAACTGTCATCAGCAGCAAGGGAGACTTTACCTTCATCATCTGGTTTACCTTTTTGCAATTTGTGAGAGTACAACTTCTGCTTGAGATGCATCTTGCTGGTGAGATACTTTGTCATGCAAATTTGTTCCAACTTCAGCCATAATGCAGCAGCTGTCTTCTCCTTCAAAACCTCCTGCAAAATATTATTTGATAGATGAAGGTGAATCTGAGATAAAGCCTTACGGTCTTTACGCTTCTCATTTGCAGTCCATGTGATAGGTTGTTTCTCAAATTCTTCCAACGCATCATCCAAATCTATCTGTGCTAACACAACCCTCATCTTAACTTGCCACAACGAGAATCTTGTGTCTCGACCCAGGAGTGGAAGATCATACTTCAAAGTCGCCATGAGGAATAAATCCTGAAAATTGCTGGTACTGATCTGTGTAAACCTAGCAAAAATCATGACCTCTTTGGTATACGTTCTGTGCACATGAATCAAAAATCTTCTAAACCGCCGTACAAATCTCTCGTGAACGTGAGCAAAAATTCCAAAACCAAATTCCAAAACCTGGATCTCACGTGAATTAACAAGAACTAGGACGACCTTGTCTCCACGTGAAGAAAGATGGACGAGAGCTTGCTGTGTAATAGATTAAAGAAAGACTAGCAATTTTGCTTTACGCTTTGGCGCCGAGGAGGGTTCTCATTAACAGGAAAGGAAAACAAATGATAGAGAAGCATGGGTGAAAGCATAGGTAAATCAAACAGGTAATGCTTGCAATTATAAAGCAAATGTGCAACAGGCAACAAAGAATAGGAAAATATACTCCACCGGTTTTTCAGAGATACATGTATGACAACACATGATAAGGAAAATAATAATAGGCTCGCTAAACCTGCTCAACGAATTCATTTTCACTCATAGATGTCTATTTATTTTTGCAAGCATGAGGCTTTTCTTCTTCTTTCAACGCCTAGGATTTAATTTAGACGTATTATTTACCTCAGATACCTAACAGACTAAAACAAGGAGAACAAATCAAAACAACATCAACAAACCAAATGTGCAAATAGATAGTACTTTCCTCCGTTAGTTGTATAGTTATATCGTTCGTAATTTTTCCTTGACCGCCCTTTATTGCACTCCAATAATCCTCGCCACTTGACTCGCATGATCAAATAGTAGGTTTATCAAACCAATAATTAATCATTGTGTTAAAATATCTTTAACTCATACTCCATTTCAATACCCAATTAGCTAAATCTCAATGGCTTCACAAGAAAGACTGAGTATGAATGAAAATTATTTCAGGCATAACCTAAAGGCGATTACACCTAGACTTCATTTTTGGATGAAAATAAATTGCTTCTAACAGGAATACTATTTATACAGTGGGTTGGTAGTCTAACACTGTTTAACTAACAAAGGAGCAACGAAAGAAAAGAACTGAGCGATAGAGAATATGAATTTCTGGACAAAAAAAACAAGATATATACAAACGAATACTGACTTATAAGTCTCTATTCTCTATATAGTTGTTTCTTCACATATGAAATCTATGCAATGGGTTCTAAGCGTGTTCATACGTAACTCCACAAAGGATTGCAGAGTAACCTTCATTAACACTTGTACAACCAATGTTAACCGATCGTGGAGCACAAGGGGTCATAGAGAATGCTAACCATCCTCTTGGCATATCAATACGATAGTAGTAACATATGTGCCAAATCTGACTTACGTAAAAATGATGTGTTAGCACTTAGCACATATAGACAATGAGGCCTCTTCCGTGGAATTTGGAATATGTCAAGACATTCAAAGACATCAAATAATTCAAGCTTCTTGTCCAATATAAACATGAGCATAACCTTAGCAAGGCATTCAAAATGGCTTCACAAGAAAGACCGAGTATGAATAAAAATTATTTCAGGCATAACCTAAAGGCGATTACACCTAGACTTCATTTTTGGATGAAAATAAATTGCTTCTAACAGGAATGCTATTTATACAGTGGCTTGGTAGTCTAACGCTGTTAAATGAACAGTGGAGCAATGGCAAAAGAACAAGGGAGCGATAAAGAATATGAATTTCCAGACCCAAAAAACAAGCATATATACAAACGAATACGGCTTATAAGTCTCCATTCTCTATATATTTGTTTCTTCACATATGAAATCTATGCAATGGGTTCTAAGCAGACCTATTACGTAACTCCACAGTGATTGCAGTAGCAACCTTCATTAACACCTGTACAACCAATGTTAACTGACCGTGGAGCATAAGGGTTCACAGAGAATGCTAACCATCCTCTTGGCATATCAATACGATAGTAACATATGTGCTCAATTTGTACTAAGATAGAACAGTTGATGTGTTCTTAGGAGTACATGAACAACCATAAGGTTTTTTTAATGATGTTTATTTTGGAGTATGCAGGCATGCAAAATATGGTCATAATGTAGCTGATGTCCTACATAAAGCATGGCTAAATCAATAAACCATGGATCATTTGCGCTGCATACACAATTAAGAACGCCGTATACACACTGATTATGGGATGGGAATCCTACACATGAATTGAGGTTTGAAACATGAAAAGCCGGCAAAAAAAAAAACACATAGGACTATCTACAGTAATATATTATAAGGTAATTGTATGGTTCGTAGCTAGTTAAACTTTTTAGACCCAAAAAGAGGTTTGCATGTATGCTAAACTTTTCTTTCTGTGAACTACCTAGTAGCGAAAACACTTAATATGTAGATTAATAAGACTAATTGTGTACATGTTTGGTAAATCGATACTTTAATTATGTAGTTCATGAACTAATTAAAACCAAGAACCATAACATGACCCAAATTTAGTCACATATGACAACTATCCTGTCCTAACACATGATTATGATCAACAACGCACGCAAAGAAAATTAGACCTAAAAACCTCTATTTCATGTTTGCAGATGTGAACCAAAAAAACATAGATTTCAATGATGGTTTCAACATGGGGTAATGCATCTGGAAGCCAAGTGAACACATATTCGAGGGTGTTCTCAACAATAAATGTAATGCTTGATGTCTTTAGATTCAAGCATTCATGAAGTTTGATAAAGGTTTGAGAGCCCCTGAACCCAAATTTCGTGAGATTTTGGGCAAGAAATTCAATCTTATCAACTGGACAATCTTAAACACATAAATATTTCAACAGGCATAATGGTTCAGAAGCATGCAAACCATGCAGCTCGTAGCAATGTCGGATGCTTAACCATTCTAGAACAGGGCATTTCGATAAGTAGCATTGTAAATCTTGCGAGGCAAGCACATGGTCCAGAGCAAGGATTTTAAGGTTTGCAGACCCACAAAAATCAGGACCTAGAACAAAATTAACGCTATCGAGCATAAGAGATTGAAGGTAAGATGCATTTTGGCTGTTGAAAAGATGGAATGGGAACCTGCATATGAAACTTTCTAAATAAATAACACGCCCCCAAATTTACGAAACTTTTCAAATAAATAACATGGCCCCAAGTTTATGGAACTGAAACCAAGCAATGCTGCAAACATTATAGTTCAATAAACGTTGTGTTTCCAAATAAATAACACGGCCCCAACTTCATGCAACTGAAACTAAGCAACACCGCAAACATCCTAATTTCAAATAAGAAGATCCTCACAGACACACCAAGTAAACCCCCTTCAAGGAACCCCAATGCCACAAAGGCTGTGTATCTGGCATTAACAATGCTATAACCATGGCAGACAAACAATGTTGAGAAAACAGGGCCTTATATCATGCAAATTAATACTAATTGCAGCACAAACCCACAAAAAAAATCTATTGCAATGTAAGAGAGTGGCTACCAAGACCATCACCAACAAATTGCATGAAACACCCCAGTAGTGTACTTTAATGATCTCCTGCGAAACCCCTAATAAAACCTTTCCCATAATAAGCAACTTGTTCTAGATAATCTACCAGGGATACCAAAAATACACAGAAATTCACATGACAATCATCACCAGATCGAGCAGCAATACTCTACCATCACCACAGCACACTAAACAACCATAAAATTAACAATCACAACTACAGACATATTGCAGCATTATATAGCAGAAAGGAAAAAAAAGAGCAAGGTAAGATGATGTGTATACCTCGCTGGTGGTGCTTGTCTGGTTCGCCTGGCACTCGATGTTTACACACACATGCACACGGGGGCATCCGCAGCAGCACAGGTCAGATTAAATCCCAAAACCACTAGAATTCTAGAAACAGATTGATCGAATCAGGGCCGATGGGAAGCGTGCGGTCCATGATGTGGTTGCGGCAGATGGCGCAGTTGTCCACCACAGTGTCTGTACGAACACGAAACGCGAACAAAATAGAGTCAGATTACGCGAGAACAAGCAAACAAGACCAGACCAGAGTGAGGGAGATGGATGCATCATTCGCAGTTTGCTTACCCCATGCCGTGAGGGGTACATCTGAGAGTATGCCAACAGTATGACTAACCTTGAGGAACATCTGTAGGGTAGATAAAATGGCATCGCCCTCATCGACGCTAAGAACAGGTTGAAATGCTTCCATATCTGAGAGTATGCCAACAACAGTTATAACGACCAGAAGATGCTGCCAAAGACTAATATTAAGCTAGGTGAATTTTGACACTGTAAGAGTAATCTCACCAAGTAAAAACTAATAAAAGAGGAACACCGAACACATAATATGCATACCCCAAAGAACAGACTTGGTTCATAGCTATATTGGACATTTTTTCACCGCATCATATGTAGATACCATATTCGGTGTATAGTGGCCAATTAGCTAGAGTTGGCGTAACACATTTTCTATCCGAACAAGAAGCTAAACCAATAGAATAGCTCAACATTAGGGAGATCGCTATAGTACTAATAACATCAAGCTAAACAAATGAGGAGATAGCAATGAACATTGTAATTTCGCAGATAAAGCAACATAAGTGATCATTATCAGAAGTATATATATCGAAAAACATATGAATTGCTCATCCTCAAAGCCATTGCTATTCAGACCGATATGTCTCAGATATCATGATATGCGTAAAGCTCGAGGATCTAACACAAATCGACTTATAACGATAGCATGAGATAAGGGCCGAAAGTTAAAGATTGATGACAAGTACTACAAGGTATATGTGCGTTCAGGAAACAGCTTCTGAAGTTTGTAAATTTAATAAATGTATTTTTTAGATCTCAATATATGCAACATGAACAATCAATAAGAGCGTTTTTGGTTTTTCTAATACTGAACAAGCTGTCAAGCTCTAGTATCAGAGGATATGTATGCGTTTTTCTAATACTGAACAAGCTGTCAAGCTCTATTATCAGAGGATATGTATGTTACAACAACAAAACCATCTCAAGTACTCAGTATAGTATAAACTATCCATGGATGTTCACAGGGGACACAATCGTAACATATGATCTGGCCACATGGAGTGTATACCTTTGTACACTCCTCCATAAGTTCAAAATTTCTATTAATACTACCAGGTATGTTCGGCTTTGTAACACGAACACTGATAGTTTCAATTCCAGGACCATAGTGCGGGCAGTCTCTTTGGATAGCCTCTTTCATTGTTTCATAAATCTGAAATTATGTTTTTTTGGTGAGCTAGTAATGCAAGTATAAGGTCTCCTATATTGCACAACAAGATAATAAAAAGAACCAAAAGTTGATTAACTAAAAGGATTCACCAACCCGATCAAGCATGTCAATGTAAACTTGTCGCAAACCGTGAGCACCGCAGAATCTGGTTTATCTCATGATGAATTTTGTCATATATCCATGTCTGTCATAATGCACACCATAATTGAGTAGGGTTTCATAAACAAACTCTTTATGGAGACGATTGACAACCTACAAGCCCAGAAGTGGATCAAGCCCACAAGGTCACTCGGCAAGTCACCAGTCGGGAGCTCATCCTCCTCATGGTCGTCTCACGGACGGTGGGCGGTTCCGTGGATCTTGATTACTACCTCGAGAGGAGGTGTCCTACCGAGGGGAGCTTGAGCGCCGCCCGATCATGCCCGAAGGAGGGTCCGCTCAAGACGTGAAGTCAAGCATTAGCTCGGCAGATCCGAGATCGGTTGCGATCTCATCTCCTCACCCTCCCATAAAGAAATCGACACTCTCACTTACCACCGACGCAAAACAGCTTGTCGAGGAGGCCGCCGCTTGCCGCTTGCTTCGGATCGGCTCCGCCACGGTGGTCCGTGGAAGAGATCGAGGCGTAGGTCGGCACACAGAAGGATCAATCGACAAACGCAGGAGGGCGGCGGCGCCCCCGGTTACAGGTGGGAAGGACGACGAGGAACAGTGATTGAGACAAGGGCGGGAGAAGTTAGGGCGCCGCCAGCAGAGCTCATGGAGGTGGGCGAGGCAACAGAGCCGCTGTCAGAAGGCCAAGCTCCGTGATCTTGCAAAGGTACGTGCTTGGGGAGGCGTGGAGGAGGAGGGGCCGCCGCCGTCGTGGCAAGTGGAATAGAGCAGGGGTTGGAAAGGAAACCTGGAAGGAGTGGATGGAAGAGGGGATGGGGATGAGGATGGGGATGAAGCGAAATGGCGATGGCAAAGACGCAAGAAGACGCGGAAGCTTAATGCGAATACGAACTCACCGCTGCATCAACAGCGGAGAAAGGAATGGAAAACATCGGACGTTCCATGAAAAAATGGTGACGTAGCGTGCCTCCCTGCGTCCGAAGTCTGCGTCCTTTTATATAGTAAGATTGATCTTAGACCTGTTGCCGCTGGATAATCAAATCTTGGACTGCTGTCTTTGTACGGCGCTTGCGCGTTGAACTCGGCTGATGGTGTGCACGGACCGAGGACCGAAGAGCGATGACGGACGGCTGGGGGCACTTCCTCGGGAGAGATGCGAGCGCTTGACCGAGGTGACGAAGGACGACGCTGCGGACTAAGAGACGCTGTGTCGCTATCGCAGCACAGGGCGAAACCGATGAAACCAGGCTTCAATGATGCCGGCTCGTGGACGGACGGACGAAGTCGGAGCCTCTTGTGCTGTACGCGCCCTCGGGAGCGACACGCGACGAGAACAGCGATCGAGGCGAAGGCGCATTACTGCGCGACCGCGGCGGCGGTCTTGGATCTGATAATTTTTTTTTCCGTATCTCTCCAAACTCTAACACTCCTGTGCTCTGATACCACATGTTAGAAAAATAGGGACACAAGAGACACAAATTTTTACGTGAAAAACCCTTAAGGGAAAAAACCACGGGCGCCAACCGGCGATGATCACTATATGAAGAGCGATTACAAAACGCAGGGGATTACAAAGAGGCGTCTCTCTCTCCGTGCGGCTTACAAAAGGTATATAAAGGGATATGGCATAATCCAGATACTTCCATATTAGAAATTCGGATCACATACGGATCCAAATATCAACAGCTAGATCAGTCCTGAGAAGGTGTCTATGGCTGATTTCTTGCAGGGGCAGCAGGGGGGAGCGGTGGGGTGGATGACGGTGCCAGCGTTTGCAGAATGGAACATGAAGAACGGTGCCATGCCAGACTACACCATGGACTTCTCCAAGATTCGTGAGATGCGCAAGCGGAACAAGCGCGAGCTCTCCCGGGCCAGCCTCGGTGGCGACGACGACCTCCTCGCCCAGTAGTAGAAAGCGACAGGGTAGGCGCAGACACAGATCCAGCCCACCAAGGCCGACTTCGCCTTGATATGTTCTTGCTGCTCTGTACAAACGATGTTAGGATCGACCCTTATAATCTAGTGGGTCATGAGGGCCACAGCAGCACAATCAAAAGGGCCGACCCCTTAACCCCTTCTTAAGCCATGGGTCGCACGGGGCATAGCCGAGCCATACCAGACCGATCCACTCCCACCCCTAATCTGGACCAGTCTAGCCAGCCTGTGTCCATGCATGACCAAGCAATCTACATCGTCATCTGGGCCCATCAGCTCATCTATGTAGCTTGTGTCCATGCACATTGCGGCGGAGCCTTTTCCAAATTCCAGCTTCCACACGATTGCATATGCAATCTATATCTGGACCATCTAGGTAATGCTTTGACGTTTGTGCGGAGGAGCATACAAATTGCAAAAAACTAAATAGTGTTCGTTACGTGCTTGTAGGAATTTATTGTAACATATGGTTTAAATTAGTAGTTGATGTAGTTGAGTGCTATTCCGAGCTCAGTGTTGGGCCGGGATGTTACGTGTGTCCAACATGATGGTCTTTAATGAAGAAGGTCGCCTTGTAGCATTCAAAGTTAATTTTGTAATCCTATGTCCAAGAATTGTATGTACCAATGCATGATGTATGTTGATAATAACCAGCTCAGAAAAAAACTGATTTCATGTGATTGCCCTACACTGAAAATTCTTTAGTTTATGCAAATAAACGATTTAATGAAATTTCCAACTTTGAGAAGTTTGGGTGTGGATTTGCTATTACTTGACTGTCACATTGGCCTCTTGGTTAAGATTACTTTTGATTTGTATATTTCTGTCAATGTTGTTGGGTGGAAACCATTTTTCCTAAGCTATCTTTTGCAAGTTGCAACTGATGCTATAACTAATTGATTGCTTGTTTACATCAAGTAATATGTATCTTACCTTCACGTGGTAACTAACTAACTAATGTCAAATGCAGGGAAGACAATTCATGTTCTAAACAAAAATGAGCACGCCTTGGACCTGGCAGCTCCAGTGCATGACAATCTGGGGGATCCAAATGGATCCACTAATGACTATTCACTGGTTGAGAAGAGGGCCAACGTGCTGCTACTCGGAGATCACATTGGGGACCTGGGAATGTCTGATGGTTTAAACTATGTTGGATTTCTGTAAGTAAATTTCCTATTACCTTGCTTTTTTGCTAGTCTTGTTCAAAGTTGGTGGGATTTTACCATCTTGAGAATTGTCATTGTTTTTTTTGTTCTGGTCACATCTATAACTAAGTTTGTTTCCATGGATTTGGAGTATAGCACGTTTGCTTTGAAAGTGCGGGCAAGATTCTTTCTGTTAGTGAAATTTAATTAGTTAACGCGATGCAATGATTCAATTACTGAACAACATAATGGGTTATATTGTTTCTGTTGTACCTTTTTTGGCCTAATTTCTTTCTATTGTAAGCTCCTAAGGAAAAGTTCTGAGCTTGAAATATCTTGAGAGATTTTCGTTCTACCCTTGATGGAGCTCCCATACTTCCAGCAGAACTTTTGGTCCCAGTTGTCTTTATTCATCTAAGTAGCTTATTGTGTTGACATAAATGCGATTAGATGTGCCAACTTCATTACTGTGTCATTGTGTGCAGGGCCATGCATTGTTAGCTCTATTAGTATAACTAAAGACATGGTTGGCCAGGAGTTGCTGTCTTTCTTCTTTTTCTTTTAAGGATGAAGTTTCTTTGGTTTCAAAGCAGAGTTGAGCAATCACGTGAAAATTCATGCTTGTGTTGTATTGGTTTTCCTTAACCAATGCAAAGCCAATTTTCAATCACATGCTACTTCCATGTGGCTAGTCCAGAGTACAGTGAACCAGAGAAACCAAGGAAGCTGGATTTTTTCTTGTCAAACTGCAACTGGAAAAAATTATAGAAACTTTATTAACACCAATAGAGCATACTAGTATACTACAGTTCCAGTTGGAAAATAATCCTTCTTTGTTTGATTCCCATTTAACAGGTGTAAGCAATAAGATTCATTTTCTTTCCCTGTTGTTCTTGTGCATTGTCTATGAGATATACCTGTCAGTGCGCTACAGATTTATCATTTATGCATCAATTGACAGAACTGGCTTTGCAGCAATAACAACATCGAGAAATCTCTGAAAGATTACTCTAATGCATTTGACATTGTGTATTTGGTGAGACATGGTTTTGTACACTGCAAGTATTTCTAGTTACCATGGTTATACATATTATTCAGTGCCCGTTTCTTACATAATATGCTTTTGATTTCAAATCAATGCAGAATGATGCGCCAATGTGGGGAGTTGTTGAACTTGTGTCTGAACTATGTCCTTAATCGGATATCTTTAGCTGAATCTAGCAGCTGCCCCATCCTGCTTACCCTGAAATCTTGGAATTTCATTCCCCCAAGTTGCTAGTCGGACGAGCTTGTTTCATGAGAAGCATTTGTACAGGCTAGCTAGACAGCGGCAAGAGCAAAAGTCTTGTGATACATGATCTCCATCTACTTGTAAGCTAATCCCACCTTTTATGATTACCAGAACACATGTGCGTAATGAAATATCAGCATTCTTCTCAGAAGGTTTTTGCTGTTACTTTCCTATCCACTCTGATGATTTATTGATTTTTATTCAAAAGTTGTCTTCTGAGTTCTGAGTGAAACAATGCTGAGATGACATGTGGAGAGAGGGAAAAAGGGGCTGTAGACAGAAGCAAGGGAAGGAAGGTGATGAACTGAATCCTGAACCTACTTTACATGAATGATAAATTCATAGATCAATAAAGCTCCTCTCAGTGCTGATCCGACGGTTCCGATATCTGTGTGGCTATTTATAGTGCTTCAGTTGTTTGGTGCGCCATGTTCGTACAGCTTTGTTTTTAGGTCGAGCCTTTTGCAACTTGCAAGAAACATGAGATCACATAAGGTGAATGAAGTTTATCATATCATGCTGAAGTTGTATATGTGTTCATGCACAAGCTGTGTCAAATGATATCATATACCTAATTCCTAGACATGCATGCCATTAGGTCAACTTGGAATGCCATGATCTCCCTTGGTACTCTCTTTTATGGATTTTCTGTATGATTTGGTAGGTAACAGAGATCATCTAATGAATCTGATAGTTCGTGATGCCCATGTTACATGAAATGGTCGTAGTCGACGAAGGAAAAATGATGCCAGCTTAACTCCAGAAACAAGATTACAATAGGAATATTCATTTAAATAAACAGATATAATAACAAAAAAGAAAAAGGGTTTGTCTATTAAACATTTGACAGTTTTTTCCTTCCAAAACAATCAGTTTTTCCAACCGTCAGATAGAGATCTAACGCCCTAAATCCATCCCCAAGTCCTATACAAGTAGTCCATCTCCAACCCTAACCCGATACCTCCACACGGCCTGCCGCCGCCACCACTCCACACGCCGTCGCCGCCTCCCAGTGACCCACCCTCGTCATCCCCGATGCTGGCATGATCCACCGGTGTGCCCTCTCCGCCACCGATTCCTGTCGACCTCTACCACCCACCACCCTCCTCCGACCCGCGGCCAGCGGCGTCACCGCCGCCCACCGTCGTGCCTCCACCGCCCCTTCCTCCCTCTATAGTTGGGTCCCGGTGAACCCTACCCCTAATCCGGCGAAAAGCCTCGCCCTCCTCCACGCCGCTCCTACTCCTCCCGTGCTCCCCTGCCATCACCTTCTTCCCCATCTCCGCCGCCGGATCCTCCATTGCCACCTCGCCGCCGTGCCTCGCCGCCTCCTCCTCTATGCATTTGGGCCTCGGTGAACCTTACTTAATCCGCGGCTCGCCTTAACTTTGCCGCCGCCACCGCCATCGGAGAAGACGACGTTGCCAACCGAAACACGAATCTCCAAGCAAAATTGTAAGGTTAGAAATTCGACTGTTTTCCTTATAAAAAACATGCGACTGTTTTTTAGCCATTCCGAAAAAATAAAGATTATATTCCTTGTCCAACGTATGCATTATGGGCACAGATTGGCTGTTTGGCTCCATAATGCGTCTTTGGCGGTTACATCATACATGGACTAATCATAGTCTGACCAAGTATGAACAGCTAATGCAGCATGGACTTGTAAACCAAAGTATGCACGCATTTTCTTTTATTAGACTACAATTTTTTCACAAACTCCTATCATTGGTTTCTCCACAGATAACTCATCGATTTTGGTTTAGTAACAGATCAATAGTTAAAATTCAGGATCTAAGCAGTAGAAGCTTCTCAGAAAGCTTTAGACTGTTTTTATTACACAGCTGAAGACCTGAAGTCATTAGAAACTAAAGCCAATCCCCCACTGATCAGTAGTTAAAAGGTGGGTAAGAGAATCAACTTCGTTAATACTGTCACAAGTTCACAATATCACATGCCAACCTCCAAAAGAGAAATGGACACTGTTAGCTTTTCATCCACATTTGGCAGCAGCTCATGGGTTGCATTCATTGAAAATGTACTTGATCGGTTCGGAAGTTGGACCAGCTCTTTATGTGCCAATATCTCTGAAGACCTGGCAGTACTGTAGCATCAAGAAACTACAATTAACATCTTCAGCAAAGATCGAAAATTCTGACCAGAACATATTTAGTTATTTTGAGAGGTAGCATCACAAATCTCTCTGGAGATCAAACTTGAATTTGTAACTAGCAGATTCATAGTTCCAACTAGATGCAAAATGTGTACAAAAACATACCCATAGTTAATTAACATAGGGGCATCCTCATTGATTAGTAGTAGCACAAGGTTCTAAATGATTACAGATCCAGCAGATGAGAGAAGATAGGTAGGAGAAAACACCTCTTTATTCAAAATACTGGAAGAAAGCTCCTATGCCCAGGAGGAAAACCTATATTAGTCATTTCATATTAGACAAGAAAGCAGTGCAAACGGAAAGGAAACAAAGTTCCCCTCCATGCAGATTGCAGTGGCCCCAAGGAAAAAGAGGTTCTTCATGTTAACATCAGGGCACATTGTCGTCAGGTCTCAACCACCTTGGTGGCAAGCTATACAATGGCGACAGCAGGTGTTAGGGCAACTTCCATCGTTGGTGGTGGCTCAGGCCATGAGAACTCAAAAGGGGCTTCGATGGTGAGAACTTGAGGGGGCGAGGCAATCTCTTTTGGGGATGATTCGGTGTAGTGGAACTCAATCTGGAGGCGGTGGTGCAAAGGCGTTGATGCCATCAGTCCTTTCTTGATGTCCACCTGTAGTTCCCTGATTGGTATTGCCGCCAAGAAACTCTTGATGTATTCTTTGCATGATTCCTTGCCCTTCGACACAAGTACGTTCTCTTCAATGTCATCTTCACTGTCCTTGCCCTTCGACACAAGTATGTTCCTGAAGAATCCATCAGCGGTCCACTTGACTCAGGGCTAGATGGTTTCTTTTCACTGGGTACCTTGTGAATCGTGGTGTTGTTGTCAAACTTCAAAATGTAGGCCTGGCTGCACCCTTCGTAGAGCCTTTCTCCAAGGGTGTCGATAATGTAATATGCATCACGCTCAACCTTGAGGAGAAAAAAGTGGTCATTCCAGCTCACTATATATAGGTTAGGGTTATCACTAGATGAGAACTCTGTTGCCTGGCTAATCTCATCCCATATGTTATCAAATGACATCGCGCCATCGAGGAAGTCAAATCCGCTCATGTCATCAGCGCCTTCGGGTAGGAAGAATCCAATAAAAGACTTGCTTGGGGAGACTGTGAGTGGGCGGATCTTGGCATGAAGGACAGTTTCAAGATCAAAGTGCTTGTCAGGAAAACACTCTCGATATGTCTCGTTCTCGCAAAGGTTTCTCCACTCTAGTGATCCTTCACGGATTAGGCTGTCAAATTGCGACTGGATAGGCATCTGATCCTGATTTGCTTGGAACCAGTCTGCAATAACGGCCACAAGTGCCGTGCATGCACTCTCCCCAGCAGCTCGCTCACTTCTCTGGTCTATTGATGCAAAGAACACCTGGGAAGAAAGCTTCATATGGCCATCACGGCTAAGTATCTCCTTTGATTCCCAATTCCCCACAACAAAATAGTCATCACCAAATTCTGACACCATACCATTAACTGACCCATCTTCGCCTATTGATCCCTGAAATTGAAAGATGCATTGCTTAGAACAAATGTCATGGACATTCAAAAATAGTTCTATGATTTACAAACAAGTTATTATTTGAAGAAATTATTGAATTGCATCTTGGCCAATAAGCACAGGATGCTGATGATTTATTTTACAATGCCATCAAGAAAAGAAAAAATTACCTCTGAAACAGATCCATCAGAAGAGGTTAGCAGCCGCCGATCATAGTCAATATCATCGCCTCCCTCTTCTCCATATGCCTTCTTCAACAGAGGTTCACCTTTAGCCTTCAGTGATCGTAAGCTCAACTTCCTCTTTCTCCAAGGAAGGATACTCCTTTTGCAGCTGGCAAGACGATTTCCTCAGCAGTTGACGACAACACTTCCTCTACATGGTAACGGCGCCAGATTTCCGGTGACTATAATAGATCCAGTCCTCATGCTCCCCATCAATCTTTGCATGCAAGATAAACCAGCCCGCCAACATAGTTGACAGACTGCAGAGAGCCATAACTGAAGGACTTCCTGACAGTTGAATCCTCAACCTCATCTTCCTGTGCTCTGTCATCCAGATCATCATCAAGAGACTCGTTATCACAAGGATATTCAGCACCATCACTGTGAACATAGCACTTATCTTCACTGCCTTCGTCACCCTGGCAAGTCTTCCTGGACTTTCGTGTGGACACCAGATCTGTAAGGATTTTCACCTTTCTCAGCCCTGCTTTAATAACTGAAACCTCATCTTTTCCTCCAGGAAGAGAATCACCAGATAATGGAATGACCACAGCAGACCGCTAGAAGCATCAGATATTTCTTGAAGAACTCTTAATTCCACCATACTCAGAGTGAGCTGCAACAAAAATTAAGTTTTAAATATCACACCAGATGGCAATTCAAAGGACAATTGTTAACTAAAGCTTGTTGTTCACATCACAAACTCACATGAAGCGACGGAGCAGACTCAGGTGCACCATCTGGCACAGACAATGGGAGAATTATCTCAATGTCCTGTTTGGGTGCTGATGCATAATCTGCTAGGTTAAGGGAAGCAGTTCCCAGAATTGATGGTTTACTCTTTGGGCCTTTGTTGACGTCCTGCGCGAGGGATATAAAAGAAAGGACGTCAGACTCGACGTCAGACTCGACTGCAGAACTCACTCAAACAAAATATGCCAACTTGGCAAGGGATGATATGTAGAAAAAGCAAGCATATTAAACGATATGTATATGATTGCCTTGACAAAAAACTATCTTGTCCATATTTGTCGCGACTGCTCAACATAATACTTAATCTTCACAAGGTACACTGATACTATCAAGAAGCTGAATTGGCTAAATATTAACAGGAATACAGTTACACAACGGAATCTTTGTTATGATTGATCGATTGACATTCTGCAACTACTATTCATTCATTCCTTACAACCAAAACGAAACCTTTATCATTTTCTATAAGGGAACTAAAACAGGCATTCTCACTAACTAAATGCACAGATTATACACAGTAACACAGTCCAAGCAATTGGAAACACTAATCGCTTCACAGATGAGACAATTAAACAACAGATCCGGAAAATGGAATTAAGCTACACAATAAGATAAATAAATCATAATATCGATTGGTAACCGCGCAAAATACGAACATAATTCAAAACTAACAAGGAAAAGGATAGGCACAATAGCTCTAATCGGACTCTCTTAAAACAAGAGAAAAAAAAAGGATTGTAAATACGCAAATCTCTTCTAAAAAAGGAAAACAAGAGCAAAATAAAAAAAATGATGCAAGCAAAACCACATAAAAACCATCCAGTATATTTCTATACATTCATATGAACAGCAAGAGAAGACAATAGGATCCAATTCTAGGAAGGAGATGCTCACAGTGAACACGGTGAAGGCGAGCTCCCATGGCTGGAACGCGGCCGCCTCCCGGTGCGACGCAGCCGCGAGCGTCACGACGCTCTCGAACTCCTCCTCCCACGCCACCGAGGCAAGCGCGCCGCCGCCCTCGCCGCCGCCGGCGAACGCCTCCTCCTCCCGCGTGCGGTTGCGTCGCACCGCGCCGCAGCGAGCTCAGAGCTGACGCCTTCGGTCCTTCCACCTAACCTCCACCGCGACCTCGGCTTCGAGCTCGCCTCGGTTTCCAGCGAGGCGGGCTCGGCAAGAGGCCGCAGCCCTCCGTCCGCCGCACCACCAGCCGGACGCGGAACTTGCGCGCCGCCGGCGGCCGCGGCCACCGCATCATCCTCGCCACCATGGAAGCGGCTCTGCCTCGACAAGAAATGGCCAAGAACCTCACAAAGATTGGCCAAACTACGCGCAAAAACCCCCTCAACTTCGGTCCAAGAACCAACCGAAATGTTGAGAACAAACCCCGTGTCTGCTCCAAGAACCAGGAAGGCCGAAAACGGGGCAAAGGATCGCGTTTTCTAGGCCAAGTCCGAAGAAAAAAAATCCCGCCTTTATCACTCCAAGTCCAAGAAGCAGAAGAAATCCTCAGGAGGACGCGGTTTCACAGCCAAATTGCTCAAGAAAGCCACGAATTCGAAGCAAGGAAACGCAGCAAGGCCAGATTTTGACGGGGAACTCCGAGCTGGGTCGCGATTTGACTCGCGAGAAGGCGAGGGGAGGAGCACTGGTGGAGATTGGGGAGCGGATGGATACACGAGGAGAGAGGGATGCCCGGAAATAAATAGGGAGAGAAACGATAGGGAAGGGCAGCGTGGTGTGTTCTTGTCTGCTTGTTTCCTTTCTCCTTGTTTTTTATTCTCCTCTTCCTGTTAGATTTCGGGGCGGGGCTCCCCGCCGGCTTTTCCACGCTGTCTTTTTCATCATTTTTGTTTCTTTTTTTCCGTTATCGAATTCATTATTTGCCGATTTTTAGAAAATACATAACTTTCCGATGTAATGCATTTTTTATCCTTATATTAGTCTTTATCTTCACTATTTGCCTTTTTTACATTATTTTAATTTTATATGCTTGTTTTTCTGTTACACGGTACATGAAATGACCATCTTACCCCTCGGTCGGAACAGGCTCTGTTCCTCTCACACCCGACCAAATCTGCTCGCACGAACGGTGCTGCGGCCAAATCTCGCGGTCGGGGTCGGACGGGGCGCTGCGGCTCAAGCCGGTCGTGCTGGTGGCGGAGAAGCTGAGCGAGGCCGGGCTGGCCGTGTTGCGGCAGTTCGCTGACGTGGAGTGCACATACGACATGTCCCCCGTTGAGCTCCTCGCGAAGGTGGCCCAGTTCGACGCGCTCATCATGTGGAGTGGCACCAAGGTGATGAGGGAGGTGATGGAGGTGGGTCGCGGCCGGCTGCGGGTGGTTGGCCGCGCCGATGTCGGGATCGACAACGTCGACCTGCAGGCAGCAACCGAGGCGGGCTGCCTCGTCGTGAACGCGCCCACGGCCAACACCGTCACCGCCGCGGAGCATGGCATCGCGCTGCTCACCTCCATGGCGCATAACGTCTCGCAGGCGGATGCGGCGATTCTGCTTTTGATCGACCGGCTCGTTGGTTGCTCGCTAAAACTTTCTGCCTCCATTTCATTTATTCTGTGCTGGTGGTTAGCTACGTTTGGGCTGACGTGTTAGAACTTAAGAGGTCAAATAAATGAATAATGCAACCATTTTAGTTGATTAACATTGGTTCAGATTCAAGCAGGTTGGTTGACGTTATGCCTGGGAACGGGTCGTCCCGACCGAGGGGTATGATAGTCATTTTGCATGTCTTATAACAGTAAAATGGGCAGATAAGACTAGAATAATGCAAAGAGGGCAAATATCGAAGAAAAAGACTAACATGAGAGCAAAAAATATATTATATCGGAAGAGGTGTATTTTCTGAAAACCCAACTAAAATGAGAGCAAATAATGAATTCCCCTTTATTAGAAACGCCGTGCTTTTCTAAATGGCAGTAGTTTTTTTTTCTTTTGTAAAAAATTTAACAAAAAGGAAGGCATTGTGGTTTACTATGCCCACGAGGGACGTGGATCCTCTGCAGATGTGGATAGTGCTGCGGTAGCGACATTAGGGCTTATTCGGGATGTCCAATCGACAAAGAAACGAGCCGATCGAAGTGTACGAAGACTATGCTACAAAGATAAGCAAAGAAAATTTCTACGCATTTACAAAATTAGCATCGTTTCAGATTTTTTGGCTGTATTGGCGGTTTTCCGCCGTTTATGTGCAATTGTACCCATCATCGTTTATATATATATATATATATATATATATATTTGCAAAAATGGCGATGTGCCGTATGGTGACCATGCTGATGAGCTCCTGGCGCCGACACGAGGAGACTGTCGTATGGCCACCGTGCGACGAAGGAGAAACCGCGATACCACCGCGGCGGTGGAAAAGGCCGACGACGGCCGCGGCCACCTTTCTCATCACCTCACCTCCTCCGCACATCCGCCGCCTCACATCATTATCCCCTTGCCCACAAGGCCGCTACTTAGACAACGATTCGAATTCCAGAATAACGTATAACGCTCCTTCGCTTCGGCTTATAAATACCGAATTCTCGCAGTAGCCATCGCTCATCTCAATTATGTTTGCTTCGTTCTCGTGCTCGTCACGAGAACTTAGAGAACGTAATATATTAAATTATTTTGGATAGTAATTATTTGATTGCTTCGTTGCTAGTCTTTTTGATTGCTTCCGGCGGCAAGTAATTTGTTCGGATGCTTTTGTCATTATTACAATAGTCATAGTTAATCGCCTTAGTCACTAGTCGTAATTAATGCATCTTGTTTTGTAATGTTTATATATAGTTGTAGTTACAAGATCCGTAATTTATTAGTGCATGATACTTTGTGGTGATTAATTGGTCGTAATGCTCATAGGCTTTGTTATTTTCTTGATGAACTAGTTAGTGGTTAAAAATGAGTTGAAATTAAATAGACGTAATTATTTAGTTGTAATTAGTTTAGTGATAATTAATTAGTTGTAATTAGTTTAGTGGTTATCATCCGGCATATTAAATTAGTGGAAATTAACTACTCATAATTAATTTAGTCGTAATTAATCAATGTAATTAGTTTACTAGCAATTAGATAGGCATAACTAATTTAGTGTAAATTAGTTAGTCGTAAGTAATTAAGTGGTAATGAACATGTGGTTTAATAGTGGTAAACATAGTAGTAATGAATTACTCGTAATTAATTTTCTGAGGAATAATCAAATTGTTGGTAATTAATTAATTATTCGTATTTAATTACACATATGTAATCGATCACTTGCATGCAATTTGTTGTCATTGTTTGTTATATCGCTGCCACTGATGAGGTTGTTGTGACTTTAGGTAATTTCAACATACAAGACTTAGTAGCGTTTTATGACGATGGTCTCAGACGGAAATTTTGGACGGGTCGGACTGTCGAGATGCTAGTACAAGGTGGTCTAGGCGGACGGGCACGATGCGATGAATATTCATGAGCTTTGAAGCTGCATCCGGAGAGAGTTCGTCATGGAGGCATTGACGAAGAAACTTGTGATCGAGGGGATCACCTGCACGAATGCCGTGTGGAAGCTCGTTGTAACGTCCCGATTTTCTGAGCTTTTTGAAATTTTCAAAATAAAAATAACTATTTGGTTTTGTTGAAGTTCTAAAGCTTAACTTGAGATTTTGGAATTAAAAGTGTTTAAAATGTCTAAATCAAACTTCAACTAATCCAAAAATTTGGTTTGTTTTGAGTTTGCTGGAGTTCTCGGGTGTTCATCATCCTCTTTCTCTGTTCGTCCCGTTCCTCCCTCTCGTTTGGACCTCCCCTCACCAGCACCTCCTCTCGCCTCAGACCTCCCTCTCGTTTAGACCTCCCCACCTTAGTCCAGACCTCCCGTGGTCACGACCACTCACTACCGTCACCCCCGCCCACCTTCTTCTTCCTTCATACGGCCATCACGACGAAAAGTCTTCGCACATTAAATGCCATTGTGTCACATTAAATGTTGTCGCTTCTGCATTACCTGTTCCCCCTCTTGTCTCATCCCCTACCTACCCCCATCTCCTCCTTCACCTACCCTTGGACTCGTGCGCCTCCGAGTCTCTCAGCGACTCCCTACCGTCTCCTCTAGGCTATAAAAACCTGAGTAGCCCTCTTTCATCTCCGTTTTCCTCACCCCACTCTCTTGCTCTCACCCAGTTTCACCGTGCTTGAAGTTTCGCCACCGTCCACTGGAGCCCACGCTGCCGCCTCGCCGCCAAAGGGTTCACCGAGCGCCTGTGGTCTTCGCCTCCTCACCTGAAGGGTTCGGCTGAGCGCCTGCACCATTCGCCGCCCTCCTCCAATCTTCCTCGGTCTCTCTCTGTGTCTTGGTGAGCTCCTTCGTGCCCTGTTCTTTTCCTTTCTCCTACAACCACGTTGAGTAGTCGATCCTTTATTGGACCTCCTCCACCGGCCGAACCTCTTCGACTGTGTCGTTGGACCTCGTGACCTCCTCCTCGTGACCTCCCCTCACCTTTCTTTTTGGTTCTTGTTTGGTAGTTTTTGGTTTTGTGTGGATTTGTTGTATTTATTTGGCTCTTCTCAAGACGTAGATTCTCGCTTCTCCAAGAGTTCTTGGACCCATGACCTCTACCAAGAATCTCGGCTCTTCAAATAAGGCAAGTCATAGACCTTTGATCATGTCGCATACGCTTTAAAAATTATATTGTTTTATACCAACATGCATGGCTAATTGCATAAAAATAGTTTGAGAAATAGCTAAATACCTACTTGACAGTATGACTCCTTGAATACTTGTAATTGACATGTTGACATGTACCCTTGGACACCATAGGTTGGGTAATCTTAGTTGGACATCTTTGAGATACCAACATGGGTGCAGATATTGCTTAGACATGCTTTAGTTATTCGATGTCTCGATCACATGATTCAATGATGATGAATTTAACTTAATGATATATGGAATTGTGGCGCGACCACTGTTGTTAAAAGATGTTATGCCATGGCTAGGGTGGTCATTTGGCCGGGATGAACCCAAAATGATTTTTACTCGGGCGAGTGATCGTGCGGTAAAGGGGGTGCAGGAAGCACATTGGGATGTGGTTGTCTCGCCTGAGTAGTCCCTAAGGACTTAACCTTGCAAGCCATTGATCTGGGCCATACCGTGCAACCACAAGTTCATTATGGGATGGACCTGGCCAACTAATTAGCAATGCTTTGAGTCTGTTCTATTTTGGTTTAGAACGGCGCAAGAGGGGGCCAGGAAGGCAAATCCTTAGCAAGCAGAACCGAGTTAAAACGGAGCTTTGTAAAAGCCTTATCATGTGCTCTAGACTGCTTACCTAAGGTAGTGAGCACGGGCATCGACGGGTGCCCAACGAACAAGAGAGGTCGTGTCTTGTGGGTCAAGCTGTATAGCCTCTGCAGAGTATAAAACTATTCGAATAGCCTGATCCCTGGTTATGGACAACGCCTCGTGATTTTACGCAAGGGGTAGACTTTCTCAAAAATATGGTCGTGGTTGGTTCCGAGTGGTCTAGGAAGTGAACAGGGTGTTCACGAGTGGTCTGGGAAGTGAACAGGGTGTTCACAAGTTGTTTCAAAGAAACTTAATTACTTATGTATTAGTCTTTCAACTTGTGCTTTGCAATCTACTTACTGTATTTCCAGTCAATTCTGCTTTCTACAAAGTAACCATAAAGCTATCCTTGTCAAGTCTGGCATAAATACTATTTGCATACATTTCCGTACGACTTGCTGAGTATATTTAAAGTACTCACGACTTTATGCCCTCTAGTTGATCAGTCGCTGAAGAGGACCCTAGGAGCTCCGAGCTCTTTGAAGAGGAGTTCTTCGAAGACCATGCGTGCTACGAGACGTCCTCCACTCGATTGCCCATGGGCATGTCGAATGGCTTCCACAAGTGTTTGGTGTTCCGTGCGAGCTCTCTTTTGTTGTAAGTCCCGCATGGTAGCTCTGTAAAAACCTTGACCATAAGGTCTTTGGCTTCCATTAATATTAATTTGTTTGCTTCTTCTATAGTTTGTTGTATGGTTTTGATTACATTGATGTTGAAACTGTGTGAGCTAGCTACTGATCATGGGACTAGTTCGGAATACACAGATGGTCTCGAGGTTGCATACTCGGGGTCTGACGAGGATTAAAACCTCTATGTATTATTTTAAATGCATAATAAAAGACCATATGTTCATGGTCGTAACCCTAAGACTAACAACCTCCCTAGTCGTTAGTATTCAGAGGTTACTTATCGGGTACCACGGCCTGGATGAGGCTTTGTGCCTAATCCCCACCGATAACCGCCGTAAAATTATCGAATCGGTATTTCTTATCGTATGATGAATGGAACACGTGTTATACGCTCCAAACCATGCGATGGTACAACCCCGAGACACCGACTATTAACCACCCTACGGTTAAGCTTTTCATTAAGCAATCGCAAGGAAGTTAGCACATTGCTAATCTTCTACCGCTCCGACCGGTCGTAACGCTTCACGAGGACGTCTTCTCCAGAGTAATCGCCATCTCTTCGAAGTTATTTAAAGGTGAAGCACGTAAGACTAAGGAGGGACAAGGCACAAGGACAAGGCACAAGGGACAAGAAGGGAGACGATAGGCGACACACAAAACAAGGCCAAGGCAAAGATATGCACTGAAGCCTAAGCGGTGGAATTAGAAGTTAGATAATCATTTTAGACTCATATTCTAAGTCCGATTGTCTTGCTACATTCCTCCATTCAATGTAATTCAGGTAGTACTTAGCCACATCTTGTAAATCCAGTTCATATAAAAAAGAGCGACCCCATTCCATTCCGTGATATTCCACGCCATTTTCTCGCTTATTTTCGAAGATCGGCGATTCGATCGCCGATACCGGCGCCGTCGGGGAAGAAGGCGAAGTTTCAAGAAATTTTTTTTCGCCAAGAAAATCTCGCCAAAAACTCGCAATCGCCATGCGACTATGCCCGAGTTTGGGATGAGGAAAATCGGTTCGACGGCGGACACGCCAACCTCGACATGGAAGGATGTATCCGCGCCATGGAAGAAAATGGCAGTCATCCTCCTCATCCTCCTTCCACCGGCCGCACGCCGACGTTAGCGAGGTCGACGGATGGATGAAGATGCGCCGCCACTACCGTGGCGAATCAGAGAACCGCCGTTCCGACCGCCCGAATGCGGAGGATCTCTTCAATCCCGGCCTTCTCGACCGCTAAACAGTGAAGAAATTTCAGCTCCATCACCCGAAAACTCTATACCATTGATGAAATCATGGTCGAAAGATACTCTCCTTGACTTCGCTTCGCAATTCCAGAGTCAACCGTCACCGCTAAGCGGTGTCGATGAAACCTCCACCGGTCGAGGCATGTGGGGACGATCACACTCAAGATACGATCGGCGGTTCGTTTGATCAGCCGAGAAGACCTCAGAAGTGCTCATCTCCGACCGATCTCCATCGTGGATGATTTCGCGTTACCGACAAGCTCTCCATTAGTTATGATGGAAGCTCATCGAAGATCAATGCCGAAGCACGAGGTCAACGCGATCGGAGATGAAGATCAAGATGCCCTCGCGACGGTCCTACACTCTACCACGCCATCACGTGTTGTTAGAGATGATCCGCCGTCAAGCACCAACTTCCGGAGGCAACGGAACTAATCGACGCTCAATCTGTTAACTCGCTCGCACCGCCCCACCCAGAGTGACCGACAGATCGAACAAATCCGAAGGTCGGGGAAGGTTCAGAACAGCGACACCCACGACCAAGATGAACCACCCGAGACCTTCAGAATCGTAGACAAAACTTCGGCGACGATTCAAAACATGTTAAATAATTCCAATCTCGCTCTAGCAGAACGCCTAGTTTTGTACAACTCGAGGTCGTATCCAAATTCTCCAACAGACTATGCAATAACGGAAGCGATCGAGAACGAGAGGGGTTCAGAAGTCGACTAGGACTTCGGCCCCAACGCCTCCTCAAGAGGGGACAAAGACGGTCATACCAGAGAGCAGCCGATACCAAGACCTCCTCGACGATTCCACCAAGGAGTCACGAGGGAGAAGGCTATTTCAAGAGGGTACTCCCATCTGCCGAGAAGAACCACCACCACTAGGACCTAACGATCTCCGACATCGCTTGAATTAGTGGCGGTCGTGGACATCATATCAATGTCCACGATCGGATCGCTACACCGGAGTTCCAGCGTGCCAATCTTAGGGATCGGTCTCCATCGACATAATCCGCACCTTCCCGAGAAGACGCCATGAATCAATCACAGTTGTCGAGCCTTCTCTCGCTTTGGGCTCCAAGTCAGGCGTTGGCCTAGCGGTTCCGGCCGCCAACTTGGACAAATTCAATGGAACTCTAAACCCATTGGAATTTCTCCAAATATATACCACCGCTATCGTGGGCTAGCTAGTGGCGATGAGAATGTAATGGCCAACTATTTACCCACCGTGCTCAAGGGTCCGCCGGCCGTGGTTGTTAAACTTACGGCCGGATCCATATATACTTGGGAACAACTCGTGATCTTCGATTGCCAACTTCGAGGTACGACGATCGCCTCGAAGGAGGACGATCTCCACGTAATCCGGCAGGATCCGATGAGACTTTACGCCAATATATCAAGAGGTTCACAAGTTCAGAACTCTATACCCAAGTCGCAGAGTCCTCTCGTTATTCAAAGCTTTTAAAACAGTGTCTAAGGAATCGGCGGTTTACGGAGGACATAGCAATGAACCCTCCAAGAACAACCGCTGAGCTTTTTGATATGGCGGACAAATATGCCATCGCTAGTGAAGCAATCGAGTGGTGTGAAGCCATCGATCGGAAAGACAAGATTCTGACCGGCCTCGACAAACGGGAGAAAAAGAACAAGAAGTCTCTCAAGAAGAAAAAGAACCGCAGAGACCGACGACAAAGAAGTCCTCGCCGCCTGCATAAGATTAGGAAGGGCAAGAAGGACTATCTTGGTCGAAGCAAAGCAAAAGTTCCGACCGAAGGATTCTGCATTTAATAAGAAGTGGTGTCCACTTCACGGTGAGCAGTGGCATGATCTGCAAGACTGCCGTGGTCCGCGTAAGAAACCGGAGGATTATTATGCGGGTAAAGGACCATTTCAAAGAATACAGAACATGGAGAAACGAGCTCCAAAAAGGACAAGGATGGCGACGAGGAGATGGAGTACCAGGATCCCCAACACACACCAACATGATTTTTGGAGGATCTTCTTCATACGAGTCCAAACGCCATCTCAAGGCCATGGAGCGGAGGTCAACCTCGTCGAATCTCCAAGCTGTAATCAAGCACTCAAGTGGTCGGACACCGTAATTTCTTCAAAGAAAGACGATCGCACCATCCCATCGACTCGACCAGGGTAGGTTCCCCATCGCCGCTGAACCAACTATTAATAATTGTCGGGTTAATCGGGTCTTAGTGGATGGGGTAGTTCCTTGAATATATTATTTGTAGGAGCTTTAGAAGAAATGCAGTCCCCATGTCAAAGGTGAAACACCGTGAAATATGCTTTTCATGGCATAGTTCCGGTTCTACCGCTAAACCGATAGGACAAGTTTTTACCGTGACGTTTGGAAAACCTCGACAATTTCCGAACAGAGAAGATCCCATTTGATGTAGTAAACTTGAATCAAGATACAACGGAATCCTCGATCGACCAAAGATTAGCAAAATTCTTGATAGCCACGCATTACGGTTATCAAAGTTTGAAAATGCCGGGCCAAGGAGTCATCACACCGAGGAGATCGAAAATGGCTTACGATGCGATCGAAATCCTTTGCAATCGTTGATGAACTTCCACCGAGAGGTTAATCCGTCTCCCATGCAGTCAAGCACTCGAAGCCAAAGATGACGCCCAAACCATCCGACTGCATCAAGGAGGTACTACTCGACAAAAGCGCTTCCGGACAACGTCAAGTCGTCACATGGGTCAGACAACCAGATCCAACCGCGCGCGAAGATTACGGTCGGGCAAGACTCGACCCTAAATAGGAAGAGTCGCCGTCTCCTTCCTCCGAGCAAATCAAGACGGTTTGCTTGGCAAGCATCCGATATGCCCGAGTCCCCGGAGGTGATCGAGCACAGTGCTTGCTCTCCACCGATAAAAACCGATCAAGCGAAACTACGACGCTTTTGCACCCGATCGGAAGGAAGCAATCCAAATGAGATTGACAAGCTTCTCCAGCGTGATTTATTCGTGAAGTCGACCACCCACAAAGGGCTTGCTAATCTGTAATGGTTAGGAAAAATAATGGGAAATGGCGAATGTGTATTGACTTTACGATCTTAATAAAGCTTGTCCGAAGGATGACTTTCCCTTCCGCATTGATCAACTAGTAGACTCTACTGCGCGAAGTTACTAAGTTTTTTAGATGCGTATTCGTGGTACCACCAGATTAGTATGTGTAAAGAAGATGAGGAGAAAACTTCCTTCATCACCCCATATGGTACTTATCGTTATATTAAGATGCCATTTGGTCTCAAAAATTTGGTGCAACTTTTCAAAGGTTGATGCAAAAACTTTTAGTCCACAAATCGGTCGGAATCTAGAAGCTTATGTTGACGATCCGTCAGAAGACCACCAACGCGGCGACCACATTCTCGACTTACAAGAAACCTTTAACAACTTGAGAAGACATAACCTCAAGTTAAATCCTAAAAGTGTGTGTTCGAGTTTCACCGAAAACCGCTTGGTTTCCTAGTTTCGCTAGAGGTATTGAAGCTAATCCAAAGAAAAATTACGCCATCGACGGATGCGCCCCCGACCACGAAGAAGGAAGTCCAAAACTAATGGGTCAGATGGCGTTAAGTCGTTTCATAGCAAGATTAGGGGAAAAGGATTACCTTTCTTTAAACTTCTTCGAAACATGGGAGTTTCGAGTGGACTAAAGAGGCAAACGATGCCTTTGAGGAACTCAAAAGTACCTTACAAGTACCGGTTTTAGTTTCTCCGAGATCGGGAGAAACATTGCTAATTTACGTGGCAAAGAACACCACGCATAGTTAGCGTGTATTGGTTGTAGAAAGGGATAATATCCAACGACCAGTCTATTACGTAGCGAAGTCTTACATGGACCAAAGGAAAGATACCCACAGTACAAAAGTTGCTCTATGGCCTCCTTATGTCTTCAAGGAAGCTAAGGCACTACTTTCAGCCCACAAAGTGGTCGCATTTACCACCGGATATCCCCTTGGTCAAGTCCTTGAAACAGGAATCATCAGACTAATAGCCAAATGGGCGGTCGAGCTAGGGCGCTCGATTCCATTTTATTTCACTTAACAAAGAATAAAGTCCTGTGCAATAGCGTAATTCATTGCGAATGGACAAACCTCGAACCCACCCAAGGACCCGAAAGTACTAACACCACGACGAGTGGACAATGTATTTCGACGGTTCCTTGATGTTACAAGGATCGGGGTGGAGTGGTCTTGATATCCCTCATGGCGAACACATCAAGTACGCCATCCAAGAATTTTCCCGCCACCAATAATGTGGCGTAATATGAAGGTTTATTGGCAGACTCGAGCGGCTCGCTCGCCGGATTCGCAGACATTAGTGAAAGGCGATTCTCAACTAGTAGCTTAATCAAGTGGGGAAAGAGTATCAATGCTCTAGTACCAAGATGTCATCTTATCTGGCGGAAGTACGAAAACTTGAAAAGCACTTCTTCGGTTTTCAGATCCAACATATTCCTAGAAAGGAAAACTTTCTGGCAGACCAGTTGGCACGGATGGCCTCCACGAGATCGACCGTCCCGCCTGGGAGTTTTTCTTGAGCAACTCAATTCACCCTCGGTAGTTGAGCCTTCCGAGAACATACATGATTCTTTGCAAGTTGAACAAACTAATCAAGGGAACATGGATGCTCCATGTGTCGATTGACGGTTGGCGCTATCACGATCAAGGTAGAGATCGGATGACATCGATCTACAATTATCTTCAAAGATGACACAATTCTAGAAGATGATGTAGAGGCCGATCAGATAGCACTTAAAAGCCAAATCATACACTCTAATCGAAAGTACCTTGTATAAACGAGGATCTCATGGAGTGTTGATGAGATGCATATCTCAAACGGATGGCATTAGATTGCTAACCAAATCCATGAAGGTGTCTATGGAGCACACCATTCCTCTGAGTAACCCCAGTCGGTAAAGCCTTCCTAAGAAGGCTATTATCGCCAATCGCCCTTCATGATGCAAAAGAGCTTGTGATGAAGTGTGTACAATGTCGGTTTCATAGCCGATAAGTACACCACCAAAGACAAGCCTTACAAACAATTCTCTTTCTTGGCCTTTTGCAACTTTGGGATGGACATTCGGGACCTTTCCCAAGAGCACCGGGGCTTCAATTCCTTTCGTCATGATTGACACGTTTACAAAATGGATTGAAGCCGAGCCACCATTAAAATAACAACCGAGGCCGCTAAGAGATTTCTCTGAAAAATGTGATCACGCGATTTGGTGTACCCAACAGATCATCACAGCATAATGGTTCCCGCCTCCAAAGAAATAATTCCAGAATTTCGCGATGAACTTGGTGTCAAAGTTCATTTTGCTTACAGTTGCATCCGCAGAGCAACGGAGCGCTTGAGCGGCTAATGGTATCCTTATGCAGGGATCAAACGCCGAGTATTCACCGCTTAATCAAACGGTCAGCGCTTGGGTTAAAGAACTTCTCTCGTGTTATGGGCCGTTCGAACTACCGACCTACCGTGCGACCGGTGAAACTCCATTCTTTTTGGTTTATGGTCTTTGAAGCTATGCTTCCTCCGTAACTCAAAATTGGCTCGCCGAATCGATCGTTTTGACGAAAATGATCGAATGAACGACGACTCGACGACGCCGATTTCCTTGAAGAACATTTAAACCAAGCCCTTGTACGATCAAGCAGCCTACCAACAAGCCATGCGAAGGTACCATAGTCGAAGTGCGACCTCGCTGACTTTTGTCAGAGGTGATCCGTTCTCGAAAAATTCAGAGCCAAACAAATCGCAATAAACTTTCTCCTAAATGGGAAGGTCCTTACATCGTGGTCAAGTAACCCGACCAGTTCCGTGACGATCGGCTATGTCCGATGGGCAAATTTTGTCAAATTCTTGGAACATCGATCAATTGCGTAAGTTCTATGTTTAATTTTCATTCTTTCATTTCTTTCAATTTCAATTTCATTAAATTCATTAATTAATTAAGAAGTGCAACTTTGCTTATATATATACACCTACATTCTCGTCGCTTATTATTGTTAGTCCGGCAGTCGGAGAAGACATTTTTCTCTCCGATATCCTTTTTAAGGATCTCTCGATACTCTATGGTCCTAGTCGTGAGCATTTTCTTCAAATGATTCCCACGCGACTACACTCTTTTCTCAAAGAAAATGAGTAATCGAGCGCCACACAACTAACTATCTCATGAATGATATGCTTACGATTCAAGATTATGCTTCATTATTTTAAGATTCGGTCTATTCTTGTCCGCTATCTTGGTGGGACACGGAAAGCCTCCTAGTCGAAGTCTCTCCTTTTTCGACGTGGTCCCGCTTAATGGAAGGAGCTTCCTAGCGACGGTTCTTTTCTTACGATCCTCGCTACCATCGGATCTGTAATTTGAACACGCTTTCAAGAAATGTGTCGTATGCCTTCGTGTCTTAGCATTAGTTCCGACTAGATTATGGGACAATAGATATAAACAAAGTTCACTTATAATTTGTTGCATACATATTTGCATTTCTTCTTATGTCAAGTTTGACAAAGTCTTTTTTCCGACCATATATAGTGTTTTTGATGGGTATTTCCATTATGACAAACAAAGATCTATAACTAGTCGAAATCATACCGTCCCGACCACATTTGATTTCCTAGTCTTTATAACGATCGCTTTTGTCTTACATGTCCAAACATACCTTCAAAAACTCACATACATGGTTATGACCTCTTTTTATTCTCTTTCTTGGCTCACCGCTTGTACAAGAACGTTCTTCTACTATAAAGCAATCGGGGCTAGGAAATATCTGAGAATTTTAAAAAGTCAAACAGATAAACAAAAGCTTTGTCAATGACATAAAAGTGTAAGTTTTCATAGATATTCAAATATTTTTACACTTGCAGAACCTACTCTAAGAAATATTCCCAAATTTAACTACTATTTGTCGGAGATTCGACCTCCATCTCCTCTACAACTATATCTCCGAGTGGCCCGAGTTCTTCCATGAACTTGGTCGCCTCCTCAGTGGGCGATTGAAGTCATCTTTAACAGCTTGGAGATCTATGGAGGGTCGGAAGCTTCGGTTTGCCAAAGCAAAACTAACTCCACTTGCAACGCCTGCTTTTAGGGCCCGAGCATAATTCGTCCGAGTAGTTTTGAGCAGTAACTTTAAGATCCCTAGAAGTTGACCCAAATAGTTCATTTTTTCTATTGGATCTCCTAAGGAAGGCGGGCTTGATCCTCGATCCCATATCAAAGATCATCTTGTTCAAAGCATGAATATTTTCATCAATATTTTGAGCAAGAGCCACCCCTTATTATCGCTCAAATTTCGAGTTTTTTTACTCGCTCAAAGATTTGCGCTTGCTCGCAAAAACAAATCGCTTAATGAACACAAGCATAAATGAAGGAAAAATCAAGCTTACGACATATTACCTTCATTTGTTTTGCTAAGTGTTTCATATTTGGTCGTTGTTTTGACGATCAACCGGTCTTTAAATGAACTTGCTTCAAAGAAATGATCGGTTCTTAGCTTTTATTTCTTCTTCAAGAAAAGTCGCCTTGGCTTTCACCACAACCTCCTCTTTTATTTTCTCCAGATCTATCGAATACGATAAGGAGAATAATTGTAGAGGAGCAAAGTATTGAAGAAGAAACAAAAGTTCAAAAGGAAAAGTTCTTACTTTCCAACTCGAGTGCTTTTGCTCCAAGTCCTTAACTCATTTGGTCAGTCCTCCGATCACAAAGAAAGTTCTCGACCAAATGCTACACAAATAGCGTTCTCTTTCTTAAGTTTCTTATAAACTTTTTAAAGAAGAGCTATGAAGCGGGTCGAGAATACTTACCCGAATTGTTCGGTCATTATAACCGCAAAAATCAAATCAGGTGCATCTTGAGCCGAGTATCCGATACTTTCGCCACGCCTCATCAAGCTCCTTATCCTCGATGAATCGGGACTAAAAGGAACTTGTTAGGTTGGGAAGGGTTATCAGCAGGATCGGAACTGTTGAGACCTCTCGAGGCATCTACCTCCACGTAAGGGTTTCAATCACCAAAGGATCCAACTCAACCGTTGCCCTTGTCACCGCTCGGGGCTTCTTCGACCACTATTCCTCAGAACTTTGTCCCGAGAAGTGCTCTGATCGGGAACTTCCACAGTGCTAGGTCCTCAGAAGAACACAGCCTGAAACGACCGAACACCGTAAGACCTATGCAAACCGAAGATGGGAAGTTCAAAGTATCAAATCATCAAGGAATTATTAGAGGTACATACTTATACGACCACTTTCATTTGTACATACCTTGTTAATCTCCGGATTTGACTCAAACGCGCAAGAGAGAAATCGTGCCGCTAGCCTTCCTTTTCTTCTCCTCCAATCTTGCCGGTTCTCGACCAAGAAGGTTTGTTGAACCTCACATCCTCCAACAAGATGTCGGAAGCTATGTCCTCGACCAGTTCATCAAGGACCGCATTCCCGACTATCCGGCCTGAGGGAGTGGTTTCATCAATCTCCGATCGCTTGTTTCAAGAATAACCATAAGGTCGCGGCACGACCACTCTGGAGTCTACTGACCTCGTGAGTTACATTCTCGGGGCCTCAGCTTATCCACCTAAATCAAAGAACAAATTTGATTGGGTGAAGAAATCCTTTATCTAAAAAAATTCGTACATATATGATTCCAAATGTTCTATTACCTCGAGGGATTCATCTCCTTCAAGTGCCTCGAGGCACGACTCGGTCGAACTAAGGTGGGGACGTTGATCCTCACCAGATTGTATGATTCGCAATCCAACCTGCGCAAAAGTAGAGCACGATTGGAAATCTGGTGGAATATATGTATACACATGGTAAAAGGAATTTTGATTAAATTACCTTAAGCCTTGCTGTCTCCCTTCAATAGGAGTTACGCTAAGATCTTGGGGCATTCAAATTTTCTCCAGGGCTCCCATACGAGATCATCCCCGACTCGATCTCTAATTTCCCGGGGAAAGAGCTTTAATGAAGGAAGAATAGACAGATTTTAAGGTAATACATTAATCAAATCAAAATACCGATCGAATTTATCTCAAAGACTTACCACCTTCTCGAGGTAGCTTCATCACGATCAAGGCACCAGAGCAGGAATGAGTCCGAGCTTCAATGGGCTAATCGACGAAAGGTGAAATCCTTCACCACATGCCACGAAGTCGGGCCTCGACAAGAAGTCATAGATGGCATCCGCCCATCTTTTGACTATCCTCGTCTTCTTTACGGTTTCCTTCCACTTGGAGTTTTCACTTGCTCTAGTTCCGCCAAGTAGAGGCCATCGTCTTCAGAACCGTCATGTAAAACCAAGATTTTTCCACGACGACCACGAAGATTTCGCAGACATGAAGATGTACTCATCGGCCTTCCCGTCATGAAGACGCAATGTGCATTCCCCAGAGGCGCCTCAGATTTTGCCGCAGATTTTCCCATCACCATGCGGTAGAAATAACTAAAGAGCTTCAAGTTCGGTTGTATTCGGTATGCCTCGCACAAATATGCGAAAATACTAATATTTGCGATCGAATTTGGGGTTAATTCACCAATTCCACCCCGTAATGTTCAAGAACGCGGAGGAGGAATTTGTGTACCAGTAGTCTCACCACATTCGATGTAGGCAAGAAAACAGGATTTCGCCATCTTCACAACTCGGAAAATGCTCTCCGGTCGCGGTTTCCAATTAATCGATTCCTATCCGGGAGCATTCCCATCTTCGCCAAAGCCTCAAGCTTTTTCTTGCCCAATTCAAGGCAACCACTTTGTAATCTGCTCCGACATAGCGAAAATCCTCAAGAATGAGTAGCAAAAGTTGGAGACTTTGTGGTCGGAAGAACAGAAAAGACTCTGGAGGATTTCTTGGCGAGAAGCTAAAGGATCGAAGGGATTTTGGAAGCATAAAAATTCTAAGAGCCCAAATGAGAGAAGATTTTATAAACTTCCGATACTTTCAAGGATTCCCACAAAAGTCCAACCGACAAAAGCTTTTTGTTCAAACAGACAGAGGAACTCTTCGCTTCCCAAGGCAAGTTCTCAACTTTAAAGTGAACACAGACCACTTAGTATACCACGACATTAAATGGGGTCCGCCTGATACAATTTCATCGGGAAAAGGTATATACACCACCAGTTCATTTAAAGTTAGGGGCTAGCCGACGAGGATTAAAACCTCTATGTATTATTTTAAATGCATAATAAAAGACCATACGTTTCATGGTCGTAACCCCTAAGACTAACAACCTCCCCGGTCGTTAGTATTCAGAGGTTACTTATGGGTACCTGCCTGGGATGAGGCTTTGTGCCTAATCCCGACCGGATAACCGCCGTAAAATTATTGAATCGGTATTTCTTATCGTATGATGAATGGAACACGTGTTATCGTTCCAAACCATGCGATGGTACAACCACGAGACACTCGACTATTAACCACCCTACGGTTAAGCTTTTCACAAGCAATCGCAAGGAAGTTAGCACATTGCTAACTTCTACCGCTCAAACCATCGTAACGCTTCACCAGGGACGTCTTCTCCAGGAGTAACTGCCATCTCTTCGGAAGTTATTTAAAGGTGAAGCACAGAAGACGAAGGAGGGACAAGGCACAAGGGACAAGGCACAAGGGACAAGAAGGGAGACGATAGGCGACACACAAAACAAGGCCAAGGCAAAGATATGCACAGAAGCCTAAGCGGTGGAATTAGAAGCTAGATAATCAGCCTTAGACTCATATTCTAAGTCTGATTGCCCGGTTAAGCATTCCTCCATTCAGTGTAATTCAGGGTAGTACTTAGCCACATCTTGTAAATCCAGTTCATATAAATAAAGAGCGACCCCCATTCCATTCCAGGATATTCCACGTCATTTTCCTCGTTTATTTTCGTAAGATCGGCGATTCGATCGTTGACAGGGTCCTAACACTCATCAAGGTGAATGGAAGCGTAACATGGAGCTAGTACATACTAATCGCCTCCCAGCCCAAGGCGGTCATTTACGAGAGGCCGATGGTGTATGTGAATTTTATACGTAGGGCGTCAGGAAACCTTGATGATGCTGGGGCCTCTACAAGCGGGCAACCGCAGGCCGAGCTTGAAGATGATAGCACGGAATGTGCTGTCTCGGAGAGAACACTCGTGCATAATTTTTTGCGAAATGAGGGGACGAAATTGTGGTGGTCGTCCTGCATTGACTGCCACGAGTATCTACCGGACCAGTCTCTCGGGTTGGAGTCTAACGAGGACGCACACTAGGCCGTTGGTCCAACTGGGGGAATTGTGTCATCAGAGGTGCCTTACGTGACATCGAGACTTGATGATATCACGGTGCGTTCACTTGTACTGTCGCAAAAAGAAGGCTCACAGTAGGAGTTTGATGCCGATACCCTCCTAGTTAGGAAGAACTTCTCTAGCAAGGCCACCGTGCAACAAGCTATAGCATGGTATGTCTTGTCCATCAGTCATGTGTATGGAGTTTGCCGGTCCAACCCAGGGCATTACGCAGTGAAGTGCGTAGTGGAAGGTTGCCCTGGCAAGGTCAGCACTCACCAAGCAAAGATCTTCGGCTCGGTCTTCGTAGTCAAGGCGATGACCGACCACACTTGTGAGCTTAGCGAGCCCCTGCGGCAGCATCGGAACGTGACTTCTGCATATGTGGCAAGCCTCATCAGCCACATAGTTGTGGCGAACATGTCCATATCCCCCAAGATGCTGATGTTGGAAGTCGCCAATCTGATTGGTTATCCAGTCAGCTATAACAAGGTCCGATGAGCCAAGTAGCAGGTCATTTAGTCCATGTACAAGACATACGAAAAGGTGTACAGCCTTGTGCCAAGATTGCTTGACCAAATTGCCGAATCAAACCCCGGCACATACATAAAAAAGTTTGAGAGTGAAGATACTGATGGAGGGCCCAACTGCTTCATACTAGACTGGGTATTCTGGGCTTTTGCCTAGGTCGTTGGGAACTTCAAGTTTTGTCGTCTTGTGCTCACGATGGAGGCACTTTCCTCACAGGAAGGTACAAGGGCACCATTCTCACCGCGGTGGTGGCCGACGCGAATGACCAGCTTCTTCCGGTGGCATTTGCCATTGTGGAGAGTGAGAACACATCCAGTTGGCTGTGGTTCCTGGCGAACGTGAAGCAGGCGATGGTGGGAGAACGGCGCAACGTATGCCTTATCACAGACCGCGATGCTGGGTTGTTGGCGGCCTTCAACACCATGCAGCATGGGATGAAACCCCCCTCACTAGTAGAACGACGTGCAAACTCGGTGGTGCATGAGACATCTTTCATCTAACATGTTCATGCAGTTCTACAGTCAAGAAGTTGTGGAGATATTCAAGGCATTGTGTTTGTAGAATCGAAAAAGAAGTTTGAGTCTATCTGGAGAAACCTCGAACACCGGACTACGAGGCATACTAAGGAGTCCACTTCGGAGGTACTGGAGGGAGAGCAACCCAGCAGTGCCATAAGTTTCTCAGAGTGGATTCAATGCCACGCTCCTGAATTGGAGAAATGATCCATTCTCTATAACACAGACGGTGCGAGGTACGTGATTATGACGACCAATATGTTCGAGGTGTACAACAACGTCCTTAAAGATGTGCAGTGCCTCCCTATCACCGTGATCGTCGAGGAGACATGAACTCACACTGTTGGTTATTTCGTTAATAGAGCCACCGTAGTCAAGCGATGGATGGAGGGCGCCAAACTGTGGCCCAAGAACATGCAGAGGCACATGGACCAGAAGATGGAGAAGACCCGAATGCACGACATCTGGGTGATCGATGACCTCAAGAGGAAGTACGGGATCAGGCTTTGGCAGAAATATGTCAACAGTCATGCCAGGGGGGAAAGAAAATAGGCATGCACATTGGGTGATGTGGCGATATGCACCTGCAACAAGCCGAAGCTCTGTACAAGCTATACTCATATGTGTACAAGGCGTATGCGCAAATGAGACAGATGTCTACGCTGTACATGTCCGAGTACTACAACATGCAACACCTTTTTGGTACATGGAGTGCAGATTTTCACTCGTACAGTTTGGACATGAACTATAAGGATATTTGATCAGACATGGTGCAATGTGGCTCGAACAAGGCCTTGAAGACAACAGGGAAGGGACAACGGCAGACGCGACGCTTTCGAAATGACATGGATGCCAACCAACGTACTAGTATTAGCTGCACAATCAAGTGCAGGATATGTAAAACCCCTGGGCACTCAATAAAGGATTGCCCCAACAGACCCAGCTCATCTGGTCGTCATTCAGTGTCGTAATTTAATATATTGTCCACCTCGTTTTGTTATGTACAACGAAACTTCTATGATACCCAGATATATCGGACTCATCGACAAATTTCTATGCGAGGATGTTGTAGAAGCGCAAGTGGCTTGCGCAGAAGGCCAAACATTTACAATACCCAGATTTTTCAATGAAAGATGCTCCGGTACCACCACGGTTTCTGGTTCCATAGTGTGTGTGTAATGAGCCGGCGGAGATCATTCAGTCTACACACCCAAACACTTTCGCTCGGGCGTACTACACGTGCGGGCACCACCTCGCAAGTGTTTCATTCGCACACATTAATTTTTCCTCTTCATACGCTGATTTCCATAAATTTTTAACTTCATCCCCGTGTAATGGCAGCCCGAGATATGCTGCCACTTCTTCTGGTGGATCGACGGCCCGAAGATGTACGATAGGGCATTCATCCAGCAGAACTGCATGCTGAACTACTCGATGCAGGCCGGGACCTTCGTGCGGTGGAAACCTTACGTACCAGACCTTGTTGAGGAGGCACCGGAGGAGCCTAGGACTCACTTGACGGACAAGGGGAAGGCTCCTGCTACTGAGACCGGCAATCGTCGTAGCTTCTCCCGTCGCCCGGGAGCACTCCATATCGAAGAGGTGAGTTATGTACAATATGCGTCTTGATTTTGTATTTGGCCTTTTGTTCTTTTAATAACATGCAATCGTCTAGCCCGTATCGCAAAACATGAGAGACTTTGACACACGACACCGACGTGGGGAGTCCCAAGACAAGGGGAAGGGGAAGGCTCCTACGACTAAGCCCGACCGCCATAGCGTATCCGGTCGCCCGAACGCACTTCGTATCGACGACGTGGATTATGCAGAATTTACATCATTGTTACGTTTTTACTGTACAGTGTACTTACATTATGGAATCGTAGGACATAGACGACTTCGACATATGACACCAACGTGGGGAGTCCCACGACAAGGGGAAGGGGAAGGCTCCTTTGACTAAGACCAGCCAACGTCGTAGCGTATCCGGTCGCCCGAACGCACTTCGTATCGAAGATGTGAGTTATATACAATTTGCATCTCTGTTATGTTTGTTATTGTACGATTCACTTACATCATGGAATCGTAGGGCATAGATAACTTCGACACTCGTTGCCACCGTGGGCAGCCCTGAGACAAGGGGCAGTGGCCATGGCACCGCGGAGACTAGTTGTAGACATCATTGCATAGATGATAGATCCAACTAACCTCATGAATAATATTGTTAAATAGGATATTCTTTGTTAATTTATCGGTATAATGCGGGTGATATTCTCTAATACTGTATTATACCACAGGCCAGATAGGCTTGTACATGAACCAACCGAGGGAATTGCGTGGTATGCAGATCATATAACACCATACCGTAGCCTTCGAAACGCACACGAGTCGAGGCTACGGTACATTGTTATATGATCTGCATACCACACATTTCCCTCAATTGATTCTTGTACAAGTTTATCTAGCCTATGATACAATACAATATTAAAGAATATCATCCACATTAAACTGATAAATTAACAAAGTGTGTCCTGTTTGATCGGGGTACATGTAATAATACCCCCTCCTCTTTCATCCTGATTGCAATAAACCCACGCGCATATCATGTAATGTTTGTAACGCTTGAAATGTCGTCAATTTTATGTATAAAAAGTTACATTGCAACTCCATTAGAAATGTCAATACTCCTTGTTCTTCATTTTCATGTGTTAGTTAGTTAAATAGTTGTAATTAATTAGTAGTTGAGTAGTGCTAGTTACATTAGCGCATAATAAGTGGTTGAATCTACGTTACCATAATAAATTTGATAGCGTATAATGACTTGTAGTTAATTAGTTACCTTAATCGTAATTAATTGAGTGCGAATACTTAGATGTCAAGACTTACTCGTACGGACCTTAAGTATTTATATTTTCTAAAAATTAATTTATGAACTATTAAGTTTCTTTGCTACTTTTTTTTGTGTCTTAGTATTCTTTTTCTTGTCTTTACCTTCATTATTTAAATTAGTATCTTCGGGATGGACATTGAGGAGGACGTCGAGGAGGAGGACCCTGCGCCTGTGGAGTTCGAGCAATACTGTATTGTATTACAAGCTAGCTAACCTTATCCATGAACTAACTGAGAGAAATGTTTGGCATGAAACCCTAATTATGATAGATATGATTAAGTCAATTCTGTTTGGAGTACTTTGTGTGCGAATTCATGAAACCCTAATTTTCGAAACTTAAAATCCAAATTATCGAAATCTAAACCCTTAATTTTTGAGATAATTTTAGAACATATATAAAATTGTGAAAATATTACACAATCAAGTCCACTATGTAAGGATCATTCAAAACAAAATTCATAATTTTTGGAGCTCATTTTCTATATTTAGAAATTCCTACAAACAGTTTACTTCAATGAAATTGCTAGAAAAATTCAGAATGAATAAATTATAGAAAAATCACACAAGCAATTACAATCTGTTGGGAGGCTCCATGAAAAATTTCATAAATTTTGAACTCATTTACTATATTTAAAAATTTCTACAAATACCACTATTCTAGAGGAGAGGGAATTCACACGGCTGGCACTCCATCGCACGGTGGCGGTGCAACAACGCTAACGTGTCGGCTTGCTGGTGATGACCACTCGGTGACCGTTCGGTGGAGACGTTATTTCTACAAATACCACGCGACAAGTGCTGTTTCCGCAAATACGATCGCAAACCGTGTCAATATGGCCAGTTACTCTCCGTTTCATAGTATTACTGTAGAGTATTGTAATAGTAGACTCAAAACACTGCTGATACAGTACCTCACAGTACGTGGAGGGCCTGGATCCTGCCCATGAGGGGGCGTGTTGCAAGTTGCAACCTATGCAGTGATGCAGATGCAGGCAGGCGTTGAAAAGAAAAGTGCGTGCGCGTGTTTGTTTACGTGGTCTTGCGTTGTTTAGCGGAAAGAGAGCATCGATCCCCCATCGTTTCTCGTTGTTGGCTGCTGTTGGTTTCCGTGTCTCGCGATCTCGACTCCGGAGTCCGGATTCCACCGTTGCCGAACGTGCGGGGTGGACTGGCGGTGCGTCCACGGTCCACTAGCCCGGCGAGGCGGCGACAAGTCCTGTGCTCTGCGCGCGCCGGGGTCTTCATCCTTCCCACTTGCAACTATTGATCCCCTTGGTCCCGTGTGGTGGTGAGGTCCCGTACGTACCAGGTGCTAATCTTTTTGTATTTTTGCGCTTGTCTACAAACTTTGCCGTGTGACATCCAGCCAATGTGAGGGGTCAAAGTGAGGAGCATTTGTTGAACAACATAGGTGAATCCATCCATCCCCAGCTTCTCCAGCTGGAACGAGGAGGACAGCTTGTGCTATTATCCCTTTGGAAATTGGAATAGATGCCTTTGCTCGCTCGATCTCCTTAGAATTTATAAAGCACGATTCCATCGAAGCTTACCACACATACATTCCACTCGTCCCAACCACAGCAATCCTGGCTGATTACACAAGAAGATATCTCTTCAATTATTTCTCAAGAATCGTCATCTACCTGCTCATCTATTATATGTTATCTTAAAAAAACCTATTATTATATGGCAATTAGATAATGTGACATGTTTTGTCACATGTAATGTAAGGAGACAAAATGGAAGGCTGTTTCGCTGTGTGCGTGTGTGTGTTGTTCTCGTAGCTATGGTGATCACGGGTTCCAATGGTGACCGATCACACACACGCAAGCCAACAAAAAAATGTCATATGATTGAATGGTTCCGTTTGGGTTCCACTTCCAGGTGTGTATGTTTAATTGTTTATTTATGCTCATGTCTCGACGGTGATTCTGTCGAGATATTTTGAGGGATGCGTTTTCTTAACAGATTGGTTTTGATGCGCACAATGATTATCTTACCAATCACTAATCATGCGTAGAGCAGGAACAGCTCATGTTTGCGCTTACTACGAGGTGTTTGGCTTTGCTGGCCTCCCATTTCCTATGTGAATTTTTGCCCAGCTACGAATCCATCGACATTAGATAAATAGACACACACTCTGGATCCAAAAGTAATAAAATAAAGAAATTAATTTGTTTTTTCAAGTTTTCAAATAAAGAATAAATCATGTATACATCTAAACAACCTTTTCATAAATCTAAGCAAGCCATTCATAAATCCGAGCAAACTTTTCGTAAATCCAAACAACCTTTTTTAGGCGGGCGTCCTCGGATTGGCCAATTAATTATAGAAACATGAGTTTAATTAATCGATTTATTAGTGAACTAACTTTCAGGATAAAAGTAATTAGTCATGGAGATAATTGAAGGGTCCGTCTATACAAGATTCGACTATTTTCTTAACCCTAAATAGTCAAATTTTAGTTTATTTACAACTTCATTATACATAAATTACAATAAATTATTTATGCAATTTTTGTTCCTGGTTACTGTAATTATTCTCGAAAGTCTTAATAACTCATATTTCCATCACATGATTCAAAATCTAACATATACTTTGAGAGGATGAGCAAAAACAAAGACAAAAAAACAATTGTATACCAACAAAATACGACAAAGTGATGAACCCATTATGTTTCGAAGAAAAAAAATCATAATAAATTTGGATCCAATTAATTAGATGAAAAAAGTGTAAATCTCAAAGCACATCGGACAGATGAAAATTCGACTATTTTAACAAAAAAAAGTCAAATGTTATTTAGCAAAACCGATAATTGAATTATGCATGATAGTGCAGTCACACGCACCTAGCTCAGACAAGCTAACACATGATCTCCACTAAATAAAAAAGAGAGAAGAAAATAGCTAGAGGAAGCCATGATTGGATTCACGATATCTCTTTGCGTAGGCACACGCTAATCGATCGGTCCAGTGCACATGGTGATACTTGAATTTTTTCAGTTTACCCTATGAATACCGCATCAGTTGGGCTAGCAATCACTGGCATATGAAACGCTCATTAAAAGTGATATATATATATATATATATATATATATATATATATATATATATATATATATATACACACACACACACACACACACGTGTGTGTGAACATATCTAGTGCTAGCTGATTTGGGTGCTAGATGCTAATTTTGACCGTTGGATCATGCAGAGTGTTAAATACAGGGTATTGAAGTTAAGAACATACATGGTGTTTAATGAAGACGCATTGGAGGTAGAAGCATACATGACAATTAAATAGTTTGGACGTGGGAGCCCGCATTAATCGTGGATGTTCAAACTAGATCTAACGGTCAATATTGATATTAGCATATTAACACCTAATTATCCATTAACACCAGATATATTCCCATATAATATTTGGGTTCTAACGCGTCAGCCACAATCACATCGGTATTTTTTTTCCTCTATTATCTAAAAAAATTCTACAATTTGGCATTTTCAGCATGCTGTGCTCAAGGAATCTTGAGAATCAATGCATACGAGAGGATTAATTGGGCGTATCTCGTCGATCTCGCAATTAGATGTGTTTCATGTGCAGATATAACAACAGGGACGTCCACCATCCCCGGTGTTGAAACCTGAACCATACATATATTCGTGAAGGGGAAATGCATATTTTGTCCTCTCTTTAGTTGTGTTTTAAAAAATACATTCCTTCCAAACGTAATATATTTTTTGTCCTCCTCTTAGTCTATTTCTTCTTTTTTTACCTCTTTGCATTATTTGATTAATATCCAACTGTTTTCCTGTTATATGCATGCGAAAAGACATTTTTGCCCCTTAGTCTGTTGTCCTTTACCGTGCGCTATCTCCAACCTCTCGTACGCTCTCCCTCTCCTTTCGCCGCCACTTCCTCCTCCTGCTCTCCCTCCGCCGCCGCCTCCTCCCCCCTCCTCCTCCTCCTCTCCTGCCGCCGCCTCCTCCTCTTGCTCTCCCTCCTCTCCCTCTTCTTCTGCCGCCACTGCCTCCTCCTCCTACTCTCCCTCTTCTCCCTCTCCTTCCACGACGAGTAGTTGACGGTGATGGACGACGACAATGATGGGCGGAGGCTTCATGGCGGCCGGGGTCGGGGCGGTTGGATCTGGCCTGGGACGGCCGGATCTGGCATCTCCCTCGCCCCCGTTGGTTGGATCTGGCGAGCCCAACGTGTGTAGGATCAAGGATAATTGACTAGAGGGGGGTGAATAGGAGATTTTTAAACTTTTTAGCAAATTAACAATTTAAGCCAATTAAGAATAATGTCTAAACTAGATACAATTCTAGCTAAGCAATTTAACACAAGATAAATGCTAGAATTGTCAATGCGGAATAAGTAAAGACAAGAAAATAACCACAAATGAGACAAGCGATGTTTTCCTGTGGTATCAAAGACTTACCAGTCTTCACTAATCCACGTGGAGGAAGCTTGAACGAATCAAGCCGACTCCACGGATTAAGCCTTCCCTCGATCACTATTGGTTGTTCTTCCTCCGTTTCGGAGATGGTGAACACCGAACCACTTACAATCTTGGCACCGGGCTTCTTCACAAGCTTTTTGAAGAGATCACCGTGCTCTCACCACCAAGCCGTCTAGGAGTTCAGCAAAACTCCAAGAGTAACAAATCGATGACCTTCGCTTGATGGCACTCAAGTGCAAATGGATCAACTAGAATGAATGCACTTGAATTGGCTCAACTACCTCATAATGAATGCATAAGTGTATTTGAGGTGTTGAGTGAATGCTCTTGTCTCTAAGAATGTTAAAATAAAGAGTTACTTTGTCCTAGAGCAGGTGGGGGGGGGGGGTATTTATAATCCCCCATAACAAAATCCAACCGTTATGAGAGAAACTCTAGTTTTTCAGTGAAATGCGGTATTACCGCCAACCAAGGTGCGATACTACCGTTTCTCACCAACCGCTCTGTAACGGCTACAACAGGAGCATTAACTGCCTCTGACATAGTCGTTTTAAACGTGGCGCGGTACTACTGCCAACTATCATGCGGTCATACCGCTTTGCCTGATCATACCGCTCACAGGCGTAGTACTACCGTTCACAGGGTTTACAATCTCAAATGAAAAGGGCGCTTCTCTGGAATTTACGTACCACCACATAAGATTCGGAATTACCGTGGAGCGGCAGTTCCGCCATTAAATCTTCGGTACTACCGCAACCCTTATTTGAACAGGCACATCCAAACGTGTTGGCCACGTGGATGGCTCAGATTAAATGGGCTGTTCGGACCATACGTTTAAACCATACGATCTTGAACTTTTCGGACAGTCCGAACGACCCACGGTAGTACCGCCAAAGGAAGTGCGGTAACACCGCCAAGCGGTAGTTCAGCCAAGCAAGCATCGGTACTACCGTTTCCCAAGAGAGCTCAAGAGCACCAGAAAGAAGTCTCTCTAGAAAATACGTTCCACTCCAATTTGCGGAAGTACCGTTTAAACAACGACAATACTACCGTTCCAGGAGTTTTGCAAACTTAACCAAAAAATGAGTCTCTCTGGATTTTACGTACCGTCAACTATAAAACGGAATTACCGTGATGCGGTCGTACCGCTCACAAGGGTGGTAGCACCGCTCCACAAATAAGTTGATAGGCACTATTGGACTGCACATGTGGACATTCCAGATCCATTGGGCTGTTCGGACCATGCGTATAAACCACACAATCATGTGCTGTTCGGACGGTCCGAACGACCCACGGTAATACCACTAAGAGATACGCGGTTATACCGCAAAGCGGTAGTTTCACCCATTAAACCCCGGTACTACCGTTTGTGTAGACAATTTCACAAAGAGCTTGCAAATTCAAATTCAAATGCATGCATGATTAATTCTAAATTGATCCAAATGGCACAAGAACATGCTATCAAGCTACTAGTCATGATCCATCTTAATAGTACGGCATTTAACCTATAATCCGGTCTTCCAACCATTTCTCCTAAGACCGGTAAAATACAAAAAGGATCATAGACTACTTGTACCTTGTCTTTTATCCAAAAGATCTTTATGTTGTCCTTTAGCATGCATCTTCAAGACATTAAACTCACCAATGGGACTTAACCTTGTAAATACTTAATAAACAAGTTAATCCCATATTCACATATTATCATTAATTACCAAAACCATTTTTAGGGCCTAGATGCTTTCAATCCCCCCCCCTTTTTGGTAATTGATGACAATACAATTAATATGTGAGAAAGATTGTTTTGAATATACTAATTGTTGTGAGACAAGCGTATATTCTTTTGATGACTTAACAGCAAAATAATTCTTACAATGAGCTCAAAAGAGTTTAGGGAATTATTTTCTTGTTGAAGCCAAAGTAAAGAAAGCTCCCCCTAAACATGTGCACAAAAAGGTAGAGAATTTTTGCAAGCACATGTAAATTTTTAGAAAAATTTTGGTGGAGTTTCTTTTGCTTGTTTTGAACTTGAGGAAATTTTTTTTGCAACAATATATAATGAACATAATAAAGATTGCATTGCAAGAGAAGAACATAATCATTATATTAAACAAGTTCAACAAGATAACAACCATAACAAGGTTTAAACTATTACAGGTATTCATCCATAATAAGTTCAACAAAACACATAGAGTATATTATAATAAGTCTAGCTCCCCCTAAAACTTTCTTCTACTTCTCCTACTTCTCCCCCTTTGGCACCAAGGTACCAAAAAAATCTCAAACTTCTGGATCTTGAGGAGGAAGAGGAGCTGGATCTTGGACTTGATCTTGAGGAGCTGAAGCTTGGTCTTGAGGAGATGGAGCTTGTGGTGTAGGGGCTAGATCAGCAGGGGCTAACGGAGCAGTAGCAAAGGCTAAGGAAGGATCAGCTAGAGTAGAGGAAGCCCTTGGAGGTGGAGGATGACGAGTGTAGCGCTGAGGAGTAGTCATCAACTTTTCCATAGAGTCAATGGTCTCTACCATGGCAGCCATCCTGTTAAGGGTCTCATCTTGGAAATCATATTGAACTAACTCCATGTCAACAAGCTTGTTGTGAGTCTTATTTTGAAAATCAATCTGGGTTGTCTTCATTTCATGCAAAGTGTTGAGAATCAATTGTTGATTTTGAAGAATCGTGCAAGTGTCACTTGATCTTGAGCACCAACTGTAGGTGCCTCCTCTTGAGCATCTTCTTCTTGCTATCCTTTGCGAATAGGAGGACCTTCCCTAGGCTTATATGGCTTATGAGGAGAACCCAAACCTCCATGATACTCAAACTTGCCAGGTATCAAAGCCATAATGTAGGGAGCATGGTAAATCCTCTTGACCCTATCATTCTTTGAGTTGACTATTCCCTCATGATGACTTCCACCACATCAAACTGGCTTCCATTCATGATGTTGTCAATGATATTCCAAGTATGTCCCCTTACAGCATCAAAGTTGCCACTCTTTGGAAAGAAAGTATGATTAATAATCCTATTAATCAAACTTGGAATTGGCTTGAGACCATGGATCTTTCTTGAGGTATACCTGACAGTTGGGTCATAGAAATATGTCCAAGCAGGAGCAAGCAATGCTGGACTGTCATAAAGCTTATCCCAAGTGCCAGATTGTGTTATCAAAACACGCTCAAAGTCATCCTTGGTGCACTACTTGGTCATTGTCATTCATTTCATTGAAGAAAGATCTGGAGACACATGGACAGTGGCATAAAATTGTCTTATGATCTCATCATCATAGTTGTTCCTTAGAGCCACTAGATCATGAAGACGGACTCGCTGGAACATCTGGTATACTCTATTATATTTCTCCAAGGAGTTGATGTGATCCCGCTTGATCCATTTATGATCAGCAAACTTTCTATAAGGGCCATATAGTTCTTCATAGACTTGCTCTTGAAACTTTGTGTGGAATCTCAGATTGATGGAGTTTGAAGTGAAGAGATATTGGTTTATACGCCTCTTGATGGCAAACTGATCAGCTGTAATCATTCTCAAATCATCTTGAGGCTCTTCTGGTTCTTCCATTTCTTCATCTGATTGGGCATGAGCTTCTGATCCCGTTTCATATTCAGCTTGAGATCCTGACTCATTGTTTGATGGGCTGTCGTCAGGTTCAGGGTCATTGGCTACAGGTCCTTTGCCCTTGTCTTGTGTTTCCTTTTGACAAACCTCTCTAGTTCTCTGAGCTGGTGCTGCAGGAGGTTGAGAAGACGAAGAGGATTGACCTCTACCGGTGCCAACAGGCTTGCGAGAAGTACCTGTGGTCCTTGGCATCTTTACAAAGAGAGGACAAATTACAAGGAGTTCAAAGAATCAAACAAAATAGAATTAATTTGAATGGAATGTCATTTTTGATCTGTCCAGATAATCGGTAGTACCGCGTTTTGGCCAGATGACGACCGCATCATGAGTAGTACTGCGTGCTCAAGACTGTCTACTGACAGATTTCTAGACTTAGTTCTAGGGCATGAATTTCAATGAAATTTTGATGTTTCTTTTGAATCGAATCTATAAAATAGATGTAAGAACATCATAAAACACCAACTTTGTCTATTTGCCAAACTAGAACTTTAAATATACTCCCACATTCTAAATTAACCCTAAAATATGACCTAGGGTTCCAAAGCTAGGTAAAACAAGGATCAAAAGAGGTTTTACTTACGGATTGAAGGAGATGAACCCTAGTGATCGCAAGGATCAGCGAAGATCGAAGAATCACCAAAGAAATTTGTGGATTTTTTTAGTGGATTTGGGGTTTCTTCGGGTGAGAGAGAGAGAGAGCCCAAAAGAGAACTGAAGCAGTGAGATGAGCGGATGTACCGTTTCGATAGAGAAATAGGTACGAAGAGGTAACCGCACAGCAGTTAATGCCCAAAAATGAACCGATGCGGTAGTACCGCTTCTTTATCACGGTCGTATTACATCGCGGTCGTATTACGCGATTATAACGCCGCCAGGGTACCGCCACGATCGATCACGCTCAACTCGCCAGTAGTTCCAACTTTCCTGGAACTTCAGGAATTTTACTCTGAATTTTGAGATTTATGCAAATGATCCTTAGTTTTGCACACAAATGAATATCATTTAGGATCATTATGCGTTGAATACACTAACGTATATCTGAGAACATAATTTTTTTATAAACATAATAATCTTTAATAATTGTTTTGAAAATATTTTCATAAATGGCTTCAAATAACACCAAATAAAGCAAAATGCATGAGGCAAGAGTTCAACCAACATTTGAATAGTCTATGACATTTAATTCATTCCTTGATTTACAAAAGAAGCCTTCATCTAATGGTTTGGTGAAAATGTCCGCTAATTGATATTCGGTTCGAATGTGGCTAATTTCAATATCTCCCTTGCTCACATGATCTCTCAAGAAATGGTGGCGAATATCTATATGCTTGGTTCTTTAGTGTTGGACGGGATTATTGGCAATTTTCACAGCACTATCATTATCACACAAAAGAGGCATTTTATCAAATTTGATTCCATAATTCATCAAAGTTTGCCTCATCCATAGCAATTGAGCACAACTTCCCGCGGAAACATATTCGGCATCGGCGGTGGATAATGCTTCGGAGTTTTGTTTCTTGGATGACCACGATACTAAAGATTTTCCTAAGAATTGACAACTACCCAAGGTGATTTTTCTATCCACTTTACAACCCGCATAATCGAAATACGATTATCCAATTAAATCAAATTTAGCACCCTTGGGAAACCATAGGCCAATGCTAGAGGAATGCTTTAAATATCTTAATATTCTTTTTACGACCATTAAATGGCACTCTTTTGGAGTTGCTTGAAAACGTGCACACATGCAAACACTAAATATTATATCGGGTCTAGATACGGTAAGATAAAGCAAATTACCAATCATAGACCTATAAAGCTTTAAATCTACCGATTTACCCCCCTCATTTAAGTTGAGATGACCGTTGGTTGTCATGAGAGTCTTGATGGGCTTTGCATTCTCCATGCCAAATTTCTTGATCAAGTCTTTTACATACTTTGTTTGGCTCACGAAGGTTCCATCTTTGAGTTGCTTGATTTGAAGTCCAAGGAAATAACTTAACTCTCCAATCATGGATATTTTAAATTCCCTAGACATCATATCACCAAATTCTTTACAAAAATCTTGGTTAGTAGACCGAAAATAATATCGTCAACATAAATTTGACAAACAAAGAAATCATCATCTAAAACTTTAGTAAACAAAGTTGAACAATTTTTCCGATTTTGAATCCTTTTGAGACTAGAAAATCTCTAAGGCATTCATACCAAGCTCTAGGAGGAATTTTTTTTTAAATAATCTATTTTTTATTTGAAATATCAAAAATATTCCGGCGAATTTATTTTTTACAAAAATATACGTCTGTCGCCCAATGGTTGGGCGACTCGAGAGCGATCGCCAACGGTTAATGCGATCGAAGATCTGCCGCCCAACCGCTCGCTTTTTAAACTGCATAGAGGCGGGCGGTTGGCTAAATTATTACAGCCGCCGACGGTTGGGCGATAGGTTCGAGTTGCCCAACCGCATAACGATCGATGTTCCAACAGACGGTTGGGCGACTGGTTTGCCTATATAGGCACTCACATGTCCTCATGCAAGAAGTCAAGCTTTATGCAAGCGCAATCCGTCTGACGGGAAGAAAGAAAGAGAGGAGAGGAGAGGAAAAAGAGGAGGAGAGGAGGAAAAAGGGAGGAAAATAGAGAAGGGGAGGGATTGGGAGAAGAGAAGAGAAATTTGGATTGTAGAAGGTAAGTTTGATTTATTTTGTACTTGTATTTTTTAAGTAGGTATTTAGTTAGTTAAAATAGTAGGTATAAGTAGCGCCAGAGGAAATCAGAGTTAGAAAAAAAAGTAGAAAATCGAAATGTTGTTGATTTATACGTAAGTGCAAAGGTCGTGTAATGTAGTTGATTTGTCGTAAGAAAATTTATTTTGTAGTATAATTTTTGGGTACGTAAATAGTTTATTTAGTTAAATGAGTAGTATAATAGCACCAGAGGAAATTGTAGTTAGAGAAAAAAAATAGAAAATCGAAATGTTGTTGATTTGTACGTAAGTAGTAGCGATAAAAACTTTAGTTAGAGAAAAATTGTTTGTGAGGGAGTATTATTAGTGCTTGTTTGTGAGATGTATTGTAGTAGTGTTTGTAAGGTGTGTTTCGACTATTCTTGGGTGAATAATGCGTGACCGAAAGATAAGGAGGATGAATTATTTGTATAAACTAATTAGTAGAAGTAAATTAGTATGAACTAACCGACTTAGGTAATTGGTAGAAGACCGAATGCCACTTGTAGCATTTCGGGTTGCAAGTTAGCGTCCGAATCGATAATGCCTCGCTATGGAATAGCTCGGTTTTAGGTTGAATCAATATCGTGCGATTACGCTCATTGCGGCCTCTCGCTTTAGGGAATGAATGATGTCTTGATCATTTGTCGTAGTAGTTGTTTACGATATAGGCTAAGGGCCTTACAAATGTAAATTACAATGTAGCAATACTTGCATGTCGTATGCTAAGTAGCTAAGTAATTGCAATGTTGGAAATATTTGCACCATACAATAAGTCATGCCCAGACGCACTACATTGAAAGTGCATTACGGCTTGGCACCGCTCGTGAAGGTCCGTGTGGTGTTGACTTGAGCAGCAAGCCACTCTGGTACACCCGGACGGCGAGAATGCACGAATCGAAGATGTGAAGCATCGGTCGACCCGCACTTCTCTTTGGACCTCGATGTGTGCGGCGGCCGACATACAAGGGCTTTGGAGCCGGTCTTCCACTAACATCACCGGGAGTTGAGAAGACCGATGCGCCGGCAAAGGTGGAAGGGCTTTATAGAAGGATGTCGACGCCTGTGGATATGAGTGTGTGATACTTGTGCAACCATGCCCAAAAGAAGTCAGGCAGGCCCCTCACGGATATCATCCGGGTGTTAAGCAAATCGGGTGCCCAAAGATGTTGGTGTAGAAGAGGACCCGATGGTCAGGTTACGTAAGAGTTCAGAGAATGTTGCTTGTGATGAGCCCGACGCGGTACATACAGAGAGGAAGATCGGCACCGCATGGTGAGCCTACAGAGACGCCGATGAAGGAGAGCATAGGGATTACATATTGCATCAAATGGAAAGCGATGACCGGATGGCCTTGGTCAAGAGGAAGCTTTACAAGAAGACGACGAGGCGCTCCGATGAGGACGGAGCTCCCATCCCCTGAATGGAACAGATTTGACGCCGAGGGTCTATGTACGCGACGACGAGCACGAATCGCCCGGGAGTACCATGCCACGGAGGTTCGATTGCACTCAATGTTTGTCGATAAGACATCCTTGCAGGATGCCATTAAGTCGGGCTATGTCTATGCAAATGGACGTTTGGTCACAAATCTAGCCAAGAGAAGTACACCGTCAAATGCGAAAGGTGTCGGTTGTCCTGGCGAGTGCACGCAAGATAGACCAAGTACGAGACTCACCGGATTGTCTCAAGGTGGAGCCGCACTCGCATGCTCAAGAAGTTGTTTTGTGTAGACATCGTAACATAACGCCGACATTCATAGCTAATTTGATGTATGGAGAGATAGTGGAGAAGAAGGATATGGAGGCCAAGCACATTATGGTGGCTATTGAGAAGAAATTCAAGTACAAGATCAGCTATGGGAAGGCGTGGCGCGCGGCGAAGGCTATGGAAAGACGGTTTGGATCTTTTGAGGCGGCGACGACAACCTTCCTCGTATGCTTGAGGTGCCGCAGAGAGAAACCCGCACGCACATTATCGCGGAAGGACATGCCATCTAAAAATCCGCGAGGTTTTTAGTAATGCATAGGGCTCAGAGCCTTCGTCCCTCGTGATCGAGGCTTTTAGGCATATGTCGCCTGTGATCTCGCTTGACGGACCTTTTGACCGGAAATACAAGGCAGATCTCACGCCATATAGGCGCTGACTTGTCATCAGAAAGTAAGAGGTGATAACACTATGCCTCGCCAAATTTTTCGCATCGACTTGACAACACTCTACCTCGCCGACTTTTTCGTAATTAAAAACAGACTCTCTACTCGCATGAAATTAACCACACCATGCCAACCCCGAGCTTATAAAAGAGGGTTGCACCAAACCCAACTCTACACAACACTACACAACACATACCCGGCTATGGACTCTTCGCAAACTTCTACGCGAGGTTGTTGAAGAAGCAAAAGTGGCTTAAGCAGAAGAGGAATCGCCATAATACCCAGATAACTCAATGAAATATGCTCCAAGACCACCACGCCTTCCGATCCCGCAGCAGGTGTGTGTGGCGAACCGCAGAGATCATTCACCACACACCTGCATACCGCCGCCGGGCGTATTTACAGTCACGGGCATCACCGTAAGTGTTTCTTTTCGCACAGACGATTTTCGTCTCCCAACATTCAATTCCTTAAATTTTTAACTTCATCCTCACGTAATGGCAGCCCGAGATGCGCCGCCACTTCTTCCAAAGGGATCGACGTCCGGAGATGTACGACAGGCATTCATCCAAGCAGGTACATGCCGAACTACTCGGTGCGGCCGAGAACTTCGCGGTGGAAACCTTACGCATCGCACCTCGCTCAGAGGCACCAAGGAGCCCAAGACGCCCGCATAATCCATATCGACGACGCCGCTTATCGATATTTTTACATCCTTATTACGAAGATTTCGCACGGTGTACTTACATCCTCATACAATCGCAGGACATGGACAACTTCGACATACCGCCCGACGTGCGACCCCGCGACAAAGGCAAGGGAAAGGCTCATGCGGTTGACCCGCCGCCACAACAGATCCGCCGCCCGGCGAATCCGTATGGACGACGTGAGTTACTGAAGAATTTACATCATTCTACGATTTTCACTATACGGTGCCCTTACATCAGGGAATCGCAGGACATGGACGACTTCGACATACCACCGACGTGGACGATCCGCGACAAGGGCAAGGAAAGGCTCATGCGGCCGAGCCCGCCGCCACAACAGATCCGGCCGCCGGCGAATCCAGACGACGACGTGAGTTATGAAGAATGTAAATCCTTTTCACAATTTCAAATATACTGCACTTACATCATGGAATCGCAAGATATGGACGACTTGATATACCACCGACGTGGACACTCCCGCGACAAGGGGAAGGGGAAGGCCGCCGAGGAGTTCAACGCCAAGCTGGCAAGGAAGGGAAAATGGCCCCGGTCCACGCAGTAGGTCAGGTCATTACGTAGTAGTCCCCCGTCCTACCCCCCATGTTTTTTACTATCCCCTAAAGGCATGTATACTTACATGGTCCGGATGCTTGTGTCACAATGTACCGTAGTAGTAGCGAGGATGACTAAAGCAATTAGCCGAACCATCATGCCATGTAACGTGCTTCTATACGCGGACTCTAATGTAGTTCTGGTTCCGGAGACCCATCAAAGCAAGACTATATTGCAAGTATGCCTCTTCTAGTGGAATCCCAAAAAGAACCATTCGCACCGACATTGAATCCTCCATATTTTAGGCCATCTTCATAATCACAATGAGCGTTCTCAGCCCCTTCACTTATATTCTGTATAAGCTCCATAAAGTACGACATCGACTACGTGCCTACATACGCATATACGTTCAGACGACTTCATCGAGGAGAGACTCCCTCGCGCATCGTAATATCACTTACCTTTGTATTTACATATCATTATCGTCTCAATCGCCCTCACAAAATTCAATGTAAATTTATCAGACTACAACAATATACAACGATCACAAAATGTTATTATGAGTCCGACAAATTTCAAACCCATGATATTGTACGAAAATAACAAACAGACCAACCAACATCGTGACAACACTATTATTTTCAAAATAAATAACATCATATAATCAGATTTGCTAAATTTAATTAACCTACCAAATGTAATATTCATTACAACTGAATTAAACAATAATTAAAAGGGAAAAAGCAAGTGGGGGCTCCTATCGCCATAGGGTTGGGCGACTGGACTCCTGTCGCCATAGGGTTGGGCGATCGACTGCCGCCTTGCCGGTTAAGCGATCGAAGGCAATGCTCGAGTTGAACTACGCCCAACTGCTGGCGACATAAACCATCGCCCAACTATTCGGCAATCAAGATTGAAATCGCCCAAGCATTGGGCGATAGATGTATATTTTTGTAAAAAACAAATTTGCCAGAATATTTTTGATATTTCGAATAAAAAATAGATTATTCAAAAAAAAAATTCCTCTAGGAGCTTATTTAAGACCATAGAGCGCCTTAGAGAGTTTATAGACATGATTTGAATTCTTTGGATCTTTAAAACTGAGAGGTTGTTCAACAAAGACAAGTTTGGATATTTTACCATTTAAGAAGGCACTTTTAACATCCATTTGAAATAATTTAATGTTAAAGCATGATGCAAAAGCAAGTAATATCCGAATTGACTCAAGTCTAGCTACGAGAGCAAATGTTTCACCAAAATCCAAACCTTCGACTTGTGAATAACCTTGAGCAACCAACTTTGCTTTGTTTTTTTTTTGAGGAAATGACAAGAATGCCGCTATTGCATTAAAGAGAGCAGAGCGTAACAAAAAACTTTACAAAACAAGTAAAACAAAAAAGCAACCACCAGGATTAAACTTCTTCTATAGGCTGGATTACATTCCCATCCGGTAAGTAGGCTTGAAGCTTGGTCGCCCCACTGACCGCCCATGTCCGGGCTTCCTCCTTGATAATGGCCAGCAAACCGATTGGCGACTCACTGTGATGCTGAAAAATACGTCTATTTCTTTCCTTCCAAATGTGCCACAGCGTGAGGAGAATTAGAGAGGCTTGGCCTTTCCTACCATTACCGCCCGAGTGAAAGATGTCAATCCACCAATCCACTATCCGCATTCGCGCTGTCCACTGCGATGGTAAAAGATTTTGCCGCCCGACCCATGTAGCCACTAGCGTCCAAACTTGTATAGTATACCAACAGTCTACAAAAAGGTGCATAGCTCTGGTTTCCATGTTATTTGTGCATAGTGGACACCAATGGTCGTTTTGCATGTGATGAGCTGTTAGGACATCAGCTGTCGGTAAACGATGCTGAGCAAGGATCCATGCAAAAATCTTGCATTTTTGTGGTGCCCAAATGCGCCAAAAAAGTTTTTGAAAAGGGGCCTCCATTGCTCCGAAGAATTGCATTTCATATGCTGATTTGGTTGAAAAGTTTCCTAACACTGTCCACTTCCAAGTTATGTCATCCGTATATCCCGAAAGAGTTAGCGAGACATGATTAACCGTGATATAGATCTTTACAAAACTGAATGAGGTTTATGCTGATTTTTTACGCAAGTCCATTATCCATTTTCCTTCACGGATTGCGTCCTGCACCGTGCGATTTTTGCGTGCGGCGATCTGAAAGAGGTTCGGCGCCAATTCTTGTAGAGACCTCGGTCCTAGCCACCTATCCTTCCAGAAGTTCGCCTTGTTGCCCTTTCCAATGCTGATCGATGTGGATGCACGGAAAAAATGGTGGTCTTTCTCAGTTGTCGGAAGCGGTATTCCATTCCATTGCTTTTCCGACGTTTTCCATTGATGCCAGAGCCATCGAAGATGGAGAGCACGACTGAATCTCTCAAGGCACAGGACCCCTAGACCACCAAACTTTTTCGGGCGACACACTGTGTGCCAGCTCACCCAACATTTCCCACTAGAGCAAATGTCATCACCGGTCCAGAACCAAGCTCTACGCCTTTGTCTATTTGTTTTATCATCCAGACAGGTATCTCAGTGGCAGTTAGATGGTATGTTGGTATAGCTGTGATAACCGCATTTAACACCACTAACCTTTCTGCCCGGGAAAGCATGTTTCTCTTGTACCCGCTCAGTCTAGCGTGAATTTTGTCAAGCAGAGGCTGAAACAGCACCTTCCCAGCCTTGCGGCGGGTGAGAGGCAACCAAGATAGGTACAAGGTAGTTGTAATCAGGTCGCCGAAATTTTTTCAAGAATCTCGTCCAATTGCAGTGATTGACATTGGATAGGTATGACATCACTTTTTAAAATGTTTATGACAAGACTCATTACTCTCCAAGACTCAGAGGATCTCCTTGAGATTATCAACATCCTCCTTATTTGGTGATAGAAAATCATTGCATCATCGGCGAGATGCATAATCTTGCCTTCATGAATCTCCCACATAGAGGTGTTAGCCACCCATGTTGATCTCGCCAGTCAAGGATACAGTACAGGGCATTAATTGCCAGGATGAAAAGGAAAGGTGAGAGGCAGTCCCCCTGTCGTACCCCACATTGGTGCCTTATGTTTGGTCCCTATACTCCATTCAGTATAATCCGAGAAGTAGATGTACTAAGCAGCATAGCAATCCATGCTCTTCATCGGCCTCCAAACCCCCTGTGACGTAGCATGTCTAAAATATATGGCCAAGCAATGGAGTCAAAAGCCTTGGCGATATCAAGTTTCAGCAGTAACATAGGGACTTTGGATCGGTGGTAACTTCTCGCGATGCTTTGCACGTACAGGAAATTGTCCTGTATAGTCCGCTTTTTGATAAATGCACTCTGGCTTTCAAAAATCAAGGCATCCATGTGTTTTGAAAGCCTAAGGGAGAGAAGCTTGGACAAAATCTTAACAATGCTATGAAGCAAACTGATTGGACGGAAATCTGAGATTTTGGATGCCTGATCCTTTTTCGGCAGTAATATTATGTTTGCTGTATTAATTTTCTGGAAGTGCCAGTTGTTCAAAGTATATACTTTCTGGAAGACTGCTAGGATAGTCGCTTTAATCGTCTCCCAACTTGCTTTGAAGAAACTTTTAGTGAATCCATCTGGCCCCGGAGCCTTGTCCGCTGAAAGCTCATCAATGGCCGACTTAATTTCTGCTCAAAGGAAAGGTCGTTCAAGATCACCGTGGCGCTTAGTGGCGAAGCTTAAGCCCAAGTGACTCCTCAAATAAAGGTCAGGCTACGGCTTTGCGGTACCCTAAGAGTTCTCAGATAGTAGTTATTAACGCTTCCTCTTTCTCAACGTGCAGCGTAAAGATACTCTCCTGATGCGACAAAGTGTGTATGAGCTTTTTCCTTCTTCTAGAATTAGCTTTTGAGTGAAAGAATTTTGTGTTCGCATCTCCTAAACGTAGCCAAATCAACCGAGAGCGCTGTTTTCATCTCATTCGTTGAATGGCCGCCAGTCCCAGAATTCTTAATTTTAACGCTACACGAAGGTCATGCTCGGCCTGGGAAAGAGAGCGATGTTCTTGCGCCTTATCAAGACGAAGAACCACTTCAAGTGCCAAATGCAATTGCAGTTTGAGATCCCCAATTTGTAATCTGCTCCATGCCTTTAACGCCCTTGCTGTTTTATGCAGTTTGGTAATCAACCTGTTAATTGGGTCCACCTCGTGGACCGGCTGAGACCACGCCCCTTGGACTACCTCGTTGTAACCAGTCATTGATGGCTAGTAATTTTCAAAAGTGAAGCGTCTAGGTAGTTGCACCTGGCCTTCCTGAGATTAACAGAGGACAGTGGTCAGAGATTGAGGAAGAGAGCGATTGTAAATGATGGTCCGAAAAGGCTAGGTCCCATTGTATATTACAAAAAACCTTATCGATCCCTTCCAGAGTTGGATTACGCTGGACATTGGACCAAGTAAAGCATCGATCCTGAAGACGAATCTCTTTTAATTCGCAATGGTTAATCGCAGCACGAAAGCGTCCCATCAGGTTTCGGTTCAAATTTAGGTTGTTTTTATCTAAAGCTCTATAGATGAGATTGAAGTCCCCCAATATGAGCCATGGCCCATCAATTCCTTCATGAATGTGCTTTAACTCTTCCAAGAAGGCTTATTTATGCTGATTTTCATGTGGGCCATACACGACTGTTAGCGACCAGGGGATAGCTCCATCAAGTGGTTTAACTTTCAGAGATAATTCATTATTTGCCACTGCAATCGAGTGAAATTCAGGATTTGCCACTGTATGTGTGTATGACATCTGGGTCCCGGACCCAGATGTCATACATACAATAGTGGCAAATCCTGAATTACCCACGAAAGTACAGTGGCAAATAATTGAACCTCCCTAACTTTCATTGTTATGGATTTGTTTAAAAGGAAAGAGTCATCCATTTGAAATAGCGCTTGGTCCCAACAAACCAGTATACCCCCTCTGGTTTCGTCAGCCGGTTTATAAAGCATACCTTGAAGCTTTCCTCTTAAATTTCAGTTGCAAGACTCGATGAAATCGTGTCAAGCTTTGTTTCCTGTAGGCAAAGAATAGAGCACCCTGTGTCCACGACCAACTGACGAACTACCTGCCTTCTCACCGGAGCGTTTAAGCCTCTCACATTCCAATTTAGGATTTTATAAGAAGACATTAAAAATATGCTGGACACAGAACATCTGAGGCAAATAGCATATATTAGTTTCCATGCTTTTCCATACAAAGCACCTAGTGCCCCTGCAAAAGTGTGTCACTTCCCTGCCATACATACATTGCATACGCCTACATTGCCATCGCACACACACTAGCTGCACCCTACAAACAGAGAAAAGGTGCAAAGAACTGACAATAGGTATGCTTGTACCCCCACGTGGAAAGGAGCTTCCAGATGCAAACAACATGGAGAACTGAACCTGCAAATGCCTCTAGTAAACTTGAAACTATAAGGTAGATCTTCAGGTCGCCGCAGCGTCCTGGACAAGTGCCGCAAGGTCTTCGGTAGTGAGTCCCAAGGCTGGAAGGTCCACCTGTGCCTTGCCGTCAACACCCGCTAGTGCTCTGATTGCTTGGATGGTCTGCACATCTAGGGGGGTGCTGAAAAGAGCATCGAGCTTCTCCTTTGCTGCTCCGGTTGTCCGACGTTTCCCTGTATCGCTGGCAAATTTTTGCTGTAGCAGAACTGACGCCCGCTGCGCCCCGCCCACCTCGGTTGGGTTGGCCTTCTTCTTTTCCGCCAAGCGATCGCTGCGACGGAACGGAGCTGCGAGGCTTGCACAGAAGTGACAGCAGTAGGGGTCGCAGGCTGGCCCAACACTGAAGGAGATCGCGGCCTAGAAAGGTCATGCAAAGGAAGCGGAGATTCCACCACATTTACCTCCTCAATGATTGCAAAGTCCTCCTGGTGCGGCACTCCCTGTTGGAGACCCTGCTGGGGAGTTTGAGTCGGCTGCGTCTCTCCCTGTTGAAGATCCTGCTAGAGAATGTCCTCTTGGTGCGGCACACCGTGCTGGAGAGTTTGAGTCAGCTGCGTCTCTTCCTGCTGAAGATCCTACTGGAGAACCTGAAGCGGCTAGTGCGGCTCACCCAGCTGGGGAGCTTACTAGCGAACAAGAGAAGGCTGTGTGGTTGCAGGAGGTGATCTTGCCCTCATTGCTTTGCCCAAAGAAGACAGAGCAAAGATCGTGGCCCCTGACAAAGATGGGGTCTTCACGCTGACTAGGGATGCTTCGATCAAGAACCTGGGCTGCATCATCAAGTGTCCTCCCACGATCACCAGAGGCTACCGTCGAACCGTCTTGGTCCTCCGGATCTTGCTGCTACAACCAGGTTGCCAGGGCGGCCTTGCAGGATAAAGAGACAGGTTTGTTTAGTAGGCGTAGCTGAAGTCTACGTGGTGGCAACCTGGTGTGACTACATCGCAGAGGCCTGGAGCGGCTTCGTCTCAGCGTCCTGGTGCGGCTTCGACCCCGAATGCGGATGGGGGACCTGATGTAGTTGCGCCGCAGTGACCTGGTGTGGCTTCGGCCACGAGGGCCGGTGCCAACATCACCCTTGTCGAGGTTGCGGCCGCATCCGTAGCGGCCAAAGGGGAGCGGACTCGATATCCCTCGTGGCCTCGTGAGAGGAAGCACCTCCCTGAGCCACAGACCTGCCGAGCACCCGGTCGCGTCCCGCAAAGTAGGACCGAGCACGCTCCGCCCTGTCATCGTGGTCATCGTCTCTGTCATCCCGCCTTGGCCCCAATCGCAAGTGAGCATCGGCAGGAGGTCTTCTTAGGCGCCACTCGACACCATCTGGAGCACCTGCTGTCCAGAAGAAGTGCTCCCGCCTGGGGTATTCCTCTTCAAGATGAGCAGGGGATCCGCTTCGGCCACCACTGGGAGTGCGATACACATGCGGTGAATAGTCTTCGAGGATGCTGAGATGAACAAGTACTTGGTAACGCCTACCTTCCTTGAGAGCACCTATTGGAAGAGGGGCCCTTTGAGAGGACTGTCCCGTCTCCAAAGCAGGTGTCGCTGGGGGATCTAGCAGCGTGAGGTGAGAGGTCTTTGGTATTGCGTCTGGGTCGCGAACCCACACCCAGACAGGCCAGATGGATGCATTCCGCTCCCTCTCCCTAGAGAGCTCGTCCACTTGGTCGAATTGACAGTTCCCTCCCGCTACGCGCTCTGTAATGGAAGATTGCCGCGCAAAAAGTGGAATGCTCTCCAAACAAAGTAATGCGCGATACATCCAAATGTTGCGGTGTGAGTCGGCCGCGTAGTCCCAAGCCTGGAGCTCAAACTGGTAGCCATCTATCGAGCATCCTCTCGCTTCCAAAGGCAAAGACAGCCGACGTCGGAGTTGAACTCAATGAGAAAGTCCTCTTGAATGCAACAAGAGACATGAATGTCTCTCAGCGGGATATGAAGGCGTACTTGGATGGCTCTCGCCACCAGGCTTGGTGGGGGATTACGCCGATGTCCCAACACCTTGGCAAGGACTGCCGTGTCATGGAGACGTAGCAGTTCCTCCTCCATCTCCCGGGTGATGGTGTGAGCACAAAAGCCCTCACCTGGCCTGTTGATGGTTTGACCCGCCGAGTAGTCTTCCATGAAGCAGGGCTGTGACCCACCAGAAGACTTGGGTGTTGACTGCTTTGAGGGAAAGGGACAACAAGGTGTAGTCGGGGGGTGAAGACTTTTGGCTTTCAGTAGACAAATTCGGGCAACATGTCCACTTGCTCGACAATGGAAGCAGCGGACAGGGAACTTACAGTGAGCAACTTTGTGGCCAAAGGCCGACATCCTGGCAAAGGATTTAAGACCGTGTCGCTGCTCCCTACTATTAGCAACTTTAAGGCTGGTAGGTGAACGTCGGGACATGAATTGGGAGTTAGCTCTCCACCAATAACGTGGCTTCACCAAATTCCAGTCCCTGTCATTGAAAGCTCCCTTAAAGCTTGTGTCTTGAATGCCAGTAGATTTCTTCCAACTACCCGAATTAGGGTGGACAACCCGATTGGAAGCAGCAAGCCTTGCCTTTTGCACCCAAACAGAGGGTTGAAAAGCCTCCTTAGAAAGTGGCATTGAAGAAAGTTGAACCGGCTGCCTAGAGTTTCAAGCACCTTTATACAACCAATTCATTCTCATCTAGTTTGTTCCTAAAGACCCATCTTGTACCAATGACGTTGTGTTCTTTGGGCCTATCCACCAATGTCCAAACTTCATTTCGGGTGAAGTTATTTAGTTCTTCATGCAACGCATTCACCCAATCCGGATCATCGAGTGCTTCTTCTACATGCTTTGGCTCAATGGAAGAGACAAAAGAGTAATGTTCACAAAAAGAGGCAACACGACATCGAGTTTGAACACCCTTACTTACGTCACCCAATATTTGGTCTATTGGATGATCTTTAGCAATTACATTGTGGATTCTTGGTGGTAAGTTGGATGGTTGATCATCTTCTTTATTGTCCTCTTCATCAATTTGAATTTGATTCGTGGAAGAGGTTGGAGGTTCAACTTGGGTGGAGGAAGATGGATCATCCTTAGGCTTGATGTCACCAATTAGCATGTTATCCATGGCTTTTCTTAAGGCTTCATCATCTACATCATCTAAATTCTCATGCTCTTCTTGAGAGCCATTAGTTTCATCAAATTGCACATCGTGCCTTTCTGCAACTAAACCAGAGTTTTGGTTAAAGACACGATAAGCTTTGCTATTAGAAGAATAACCAAGCAAGAAACCAACATCACAACGACTATCAAATTTTGAAAGATGAACACCCTTCTTTAAAATATAACATTTGCAGCCAAATACACGAAAATAAGAGATGTTCAATTTTCTTCCTATAAGAAGCTCATAGGAAGTCTTTTTCAAAAGCTTATGCAAATAAAGACGATTTATGGCATGACAAGTGGTGTTAATAGCTTTCACCCAAAAACTATCGGAAGTATTGTACTCATCAAGTATTGTCCTAGTCATTTCAATTAATGTACGATTTTTTCTTTCTACAACTCCATTTTGCTCCGGAGTGTAGGTTGTGGAAAGTTCGTGATTTATTCCAAGTTCATCACAAAAATCTTCAACTTTAGTATTCTTGAACTCGAAACCATTATCACTACGAATTTTCTTTATTTTGAAATCAAATTCATTTTGAGCCCTTTTTGCAAAACTTTTTGAAAATTCCGGAGGTTTCACATTTGTCATCTTGGAAGAATACCCATGTGTATCTAGAGTAATCATCCACAATGACTAGACAATAGCTATTACCCCCAATACTCTTATAGGTTGTTGGCCCAAACAAATCCATATGTAAGAGTTCCAATGGTCTAGAGGTTGACGTGATACTTTTGGAAGGATGAGAATTAGCGACTTGTTTACCGACTTGACAAGTACTACAAAGTCTATTTTTCTCAAACTTCACATTTTTCAAGCCAACAACTAAATCATGTTTGAAAAGCTTTTTAAGTTGAATCATTCCAACATGAGCTAGCCTTCTATGTCAAAGCCAACCCAATGAAGTTTTTGCAATTAAACAAGTTTTTAAGCATGATTCATTTAAAGTGAAATCAACCAAATAAGGATTTCCAAATCTAAAACTTTTGAAAACTAAAGAGCTATATTTTGCATTTGAAATTGTAACACCTTCATTAGAGAATGAGCAAATTAAGCCAAGATCACAAATTTGAGCAACCGATAGCAAATTGAAATTTAATGATTCTACTAGAGATACATTAGAAATAGAAAGGTCATTTGAGATAGCGATTTTACCCAATCCTATTACCTTTCCTTTGCTATTGTCACCAAATGTGATCTTGTCAACTCCTTTACCATTCTCGAATGTGGTGAACATTTTTTTTATCTCCGGTCATGTGTTGAGTGCATCCACTATCAAGCACCCAATGTTTTTCACTGATTTTATAGTTCACCTACAAAACAAGAATCAAATTCTTTTAGGTACCCAAATTTGTTTGGGTCCTTGGAGGTTAGTGACCAATGATTTAGGCACCTAAATAGTATTCTTTTTAGCGCCTAAAATCAAAGTGCCAACAAATTTATCAATGATTTTACCATCCTTAGTTTTTCTAAGCATATAGCATGAATCGTATATACCAAGAGATGGAGTCTTACCCTTAGGACAATTTTGTTGTACATGTCCTATTTTCCGATACTTATAACAATACTTGCCATTTTGCTTAACAAACCTTGTGGGCTTGTTTGCCAGCCTCTTACCTTTCTTGGGCACATAACCAAGTCCTTCCTTATTGAATGAGCGCCTTTGTTCACTCAAAATCTTGTCAAGGGTGGCCTTACCCTTGAAGCACCTTTCCAAGCTTTTGCTTAGCTTGGTCATTTGCTCCTTTAGCTCATTGTTTTCAACAAAAAGCTTTGCATCATTTAGCTCAACATTATCATGATTAGCATTAATATTTGAGCAACATGGCATAGTAATAGGATTATTACATGAAGAAGATGCACTAGTTTTAGCAATTTCTATACTAGGCATATCATCAATAATATCACATGTAATTCCTATACTAGAGCAAGACTTGCTTGAATTTTCTTGGATAAGCAAGTCATAAACTTCCTTTAACTCCTCATAAGAATCTTTTGAGAAATATGCTCTCTATTTAAGATATTATATTTTGAATTTTCTTTTCTAAGATATTCATTTAAGTCTTCAAGCATATCCATTAATTCATCATAAGTTGGTTCATTATTATCAATGGATTTTACCTTATCTCTTTTTGCCATGAGGCAAGTAGAATTGGAGAATAGCGACGAAGCTTCCTTGATGGCGATGCCAACTAGTCCTTTCTTCTTAGGGGACTCATCCTCATCCTCATTGGAGTCGCTTGACTCATCATTAGAATCCCACTCTCCAATGTGGGCTTCATGCTTGCCATCTTTGTGAAGCTTCTTGAAAAGCTTCTTCTTGCTACTATACTCTTTCTTCTTGAATGACTTGCCCTTGTCATCCTTCTTTTTGGGGCAATGGGAAGCAATATACTCCTTCTCTTCACAATTATAGCACCGAATGTTGCTATAACGATTGTTGCCATTTGAGGATTGTTCTTTCTTGTTCTTGTCGAAGTTGAAGTTTCTATGTGGGCATCTCTTCATGAACTTCTTCATTCTTCTCACAAGAAGTGCAGATTCCTCATCGGAATCTTCTTCTTCATCCTCATCATCACTTGATTCCGCTTTGGCCTTGAAAGCGGTAATCTTCTTCTTTAAGGAAGATAACTCCAAGAGCTCTTCCTTATCTTTTTTGAACATCTCATTAGTTATGAGATTGCCCAAAAGTCCCGTTGGCATCATTCTTGGCAACTCGGGAGAGTTGAGCAAAATGTCACCAATGTTTCATATTTATCCGGAAGAGCCCTAAGGATCTTGTGCACAATGTCAACATCAAGAAGGTTATTACCAAGGCCTTTGAGCTCATTCACAATGTTGTTGAGTCATGAATACATCTCATTGATGTTTTCATGAGGCAACATTACGAATGTCTCATATTTAATCCGAAGCCTATGCAATTTGGCCTCTTTGACCGTGGATGTTCCCTCATGGATTTCTAAGAGGGTGGTCCAAATATCATGAGCGGTTTCCAAATTGCTCACTCTATTGAACTCATCCGCGTTCAAAGCACCAAAGAGAGCATTCATAGCTTGGACATCTAAATGAGCATTACGTGTCTCTTGATCCGTGGGAGCTAGTGGATTAAGAGCCATGACGTAACCCTCATTTACGATTTTCCAAATGCTTGGACTCATAGCCTTTAAATAAATTAACATTCTTATTTTCCAATAAGCATAATTAGAGCCATCAAACAAAGGAGCCTTTTCTATAGCAATTTCCTCACTAGCTATCCTTTTCTCTCTTAGACGGTTAAGCCTAAAACAATGAGAGACCAAGATCTGTTACCGCTTGTAGGATCAAGGATAACCGACTAGAGGGGGGGTGAATAGGAGGTTTTTACACTTTTTAGCAAATTAACAATTTAAGCCAATTAGGAATAATGTCTAAACTAGATACAATTCTAGCTAAGCAATTTAACACAAGATAAATGCTAGAATTGTCAATGCAGAATAAGTAAAGACAAGAAATAACCACAAATGAGACAAGCGATGTTTTCCCGTGGTATCGAAGACTTGCCGGTCTTCACTAATCCACGTTGAGGAAGCTTGAACGAATCAAGGCAGCTCCACGAATTAAGCCTTCCCTCGATCACTATTGGTTGTTCTTCCTTCGCTCCGGAGATGGTGAACACCGAATCGCTCACAATCTTGGCACCGGGCCTCTTCACAAGCTTCTTGAAGAGATCACCGTGCTCTCACCACCAAGCCGTCTAGGAGTTCAGCAAAACTCCAAGAGTAACAAATCGATGACCTTCTCTTGATGGCACTCAAGTGCAAATGGATCAACTAGAATGAATGCACTTGAATTGGCTCAACTACCTCACAATGAATGCACAAGTGTATTTGAGGTGTTGAGTGAATGCTCTTGGCTCTAAGAATGTTAAAAATGAAGAGTTACTCTATCCTAGAGCAGGGGGGGGTATTTATAATCCCCCACAACAAAATCCAACCGTTATAAGAAAAACCCCAGTTTTTCAGCGAAATGCGGTATTACCGCCAACCAAGGTGTGGTACTACCGTTTCTCACCAACTGCTCTGTAACGGTTACAACAGGAGCATTAACTGCCTCTGACATAGCCGTTTTAAACGCGGTGCGGTACTACTACCAACTATCATGCGGTCATACCGCTTTGCCCGGTCATACCACTCACAGGCGCGGTACTACCGTTCACAGGGTTTACAATCTCAAACAAAAAGGGTGCTTCCTTGGAATTTACGTACCTCCACATAAGATTTGGAATTACCGTGGAGCGGTAGTTCTGCCATTAAATCTCCGGTACTACCACAACCCTTATTTGAACAAGCACATCCAAACGTGTTGGCCACGTGGATGGCTCAGATTAAATGGGCTGTTCGGACCATACATTTAAACCACACGATCTTGAATTTTTTGGACAGTCCGAGGTGCCTTTCAACCTCCCCCTCCGACTACGGTGTTAACGACGAGGGGGGCTCGCCACCACAGATGTAAGATCGAGGAGGCCGACTAGAGGGGGGGTGAATAGGCGTTTTAAAACTTCTTTGGCTAAAACTGATTTCTAATGCGGAAGCTAATACAAATACGGTTTTGCATAATTAAAGCCTAAAACAACTAGGTTTAACTAAGTGCACCAAAAATACAAGTCTATTGATAAATAATAATTAAGCAAAGACTTGTAAGCTATTAATTTAATCAATGTAAATAGCACAAAGCTAGACAAGCATTCATCCACAATGAATAAGCAATTTAATACAAGGAATATAAATTGCACAATGTAAATCATAAGAATGCAAACCACAATTGACACGGCGATGTTTTACTGTGGTGTTCGGAGACTTGCCGGTCTCCCCTAATCCACGTTAAGGTAAACCCAAACCAATTGGGCCGGCTCCACAAATTAAGCCTTCCTCCGAGGTAAGTCCAACCACTTGGACCGGTTCCAAACCGAACCAATACCTCGCTCTACTAGGGTTGCTCTTTCCTCCACTCCGGAGATGGCGAGTACCACACCACTCACAAACCGCTCGGATCTTCTCACAAGCTTCTTTGAGAAGATCACCGATGCACGACCCCACCACGCCGTTTAGGTGTCGGCAAACACCAAGAGTAACAAGTCTAGAACTCTCACTTGAACTAATCAAGTGTCTAAGCTCAAATGGATACTCAATCCACTACCTAAGGCAACACATGCACTTAGGGTTTGCCTCTCAAGCTTACTAAGTACAACACATGCACAAATGAGAGTAGAAGGCTTGCTCTTTGCTCAATAGAATGTCTAGGGGCACCAGCAACTTCCCCACACACGGCCAAGGTGGGTATTTATAGCCCACACACAAAAACTAGCCGTTGAGGAAAAGTCTGCTGAAAAATCAGCACATACGGTCAGATCGGCGGCCAACGATCGGTCAGACGCTTGTGCTCCAATGGCTATAAAACTAGCCGTTGGACCTCGTCGATCATACCGCTAACTAAGACCCGGTCAGATCAGCACCACCGGTATAACCGTCCAAAAGCTCAAGGGTCATACCGCTCCACAAAGGAGCAACAAATGCGGCTAAGTCCCAAAAACATCGGTTCTGGAAAATTAGTACCGCCACATAGAAATCGGATTAACCGATGTGCGGTCATACCGCACCAAAATCCGGTTGATGCAGCGCGGTCGTACCGCCCGTAACACGTTGGTACAACCGATTTTTCTGAGAAAACAGCAGTTCGCATCCAAAACAAATTCAATTGCAAAACACATTTTACAATTGACAAGTGATGCAAACAAAGGTTCAAAGGCAAGATTCTCAACAAATTGCAAAACACATTTGCACAACTTTTAGAATCAATGCCACAAGGAAAAGGTACATGGACTTAAACCATTTGCAAAACACATTCGCAAACTTAAGTCACATGCTACAAGGAACATGCATGAGCCTCAACTATTTGCAAAACACATTTGCAAACAATAGCATCATGCCACAAGGATAAGGTGCATGGACTTAGACCATTTGCAAAACACATTTGCAAACTATAATCACATGCTACAAGGGTTATCCATGAGTCACAACTATTTGCAAAACACATTCGTAAATATTGACAACATGTTAACACGAGCTAGAGCAAACACAATGAGCTATCAATACATGACAAACTCAAGCTACTAGTCAAAGACCCCTCTTAATAGTACGACAACCTATACTAGCAATCCGGTCTCCCAACCAAACACCGAGACCTGTAAAAGACTAGGAACACATTCTTAGCCCTAGCTAGATATACCTTTGCCTTGCGCAACCACTTGAAGCTTGATGACGCATATCTTCACTTCAAGTCCGGGTCCTTGACTTGAATACTCATCAACATATGATGAGTTCTTCACTTGACCTTCATCAACACATGATGAAGCTTTGTCTTGACTTGATGATCAACTCATAATCATTTCCTTCTTTTGAACATCATCGACACACGATGATTTTCTTTTCTTGATATGCATCAACACATGATGCATTCTTCACTCGATCTCCATCAACACATGATGGACCTTCTCTTTACTTGATGATCAACTCATGATCATCTCTTCTTCTAGAACTTGACATGCATTAACACATGATGCATCCTTTACTTCAAGCTCTTCATCTTCAATATCATCAACATATGATGATCTTCTCCACTTTAGGATCTTGACTTGATGCTCATCAACACATGATGACATCCTTCATCGCGAACCTTGACTTGATGACCATCAACACATGATGTCATCCAAAGTCTCCAACCACATGGAACTCAACCTATTCATCCAACTCAAGGAAAGAGTTAGTTCCACAATATGATTATCATTAATTACCACATCATACCATTAACTCATAATGGTGGGACAAGATATCACAATCTTTCCCTATTTGGTAATTGATGATAATCACTTCAATAACAAATAATTGAATGTAGATTGGTATGAGTATATATAAGCACTACACGAGTTGTATATACTCATATGAATATATATAACTACACAAGTTATATATAATCAAAGGATATATGAGCACACATGTCTCATATACACACATGAATATATTAACTTCACAAGTTATATATATTCATGATATGTGAGTACACATGAACTACACAAGTTATGTTATACTCACATATAAGTATATTTATACTACACAAGTCTTATATACTCACATGAATATATTAACTCCACAAGTTAAATATATTCAAGGATATATGAACTACACAAGTCTCATATACACACAAGAATATATTAACTATGCAAGTTAAATATATTCAAAGGATATGTGAGTACACATGAACTACACAAGTTATGTTATACTCACTATAAGTATATTTAGACTACACAAGTCTTATATACTCACATGAATATATTAACTACACAAGTTAAATATATTCAAGGATATATGAACTACACAAGTCTCATATACACACATGAATATATTAACTATGCAATTTAAATATATTCAAAGGATATGTTTCAAAGTAAAGATCCCAAATATGTGTGGAAACAGGAATATGGATCAATACTAATGAAACCTCAAAATATAGAATGAACTCCCCCTATATGTGTGCAAACACGAATGTGTAATGGAAACATATGCACATATTCAAGATGACCTTTTGGTGGAGTTCAACCTATATTTTGGATCCAAGGAATGCAACAAGATATACAAGTATGATGTCGAAAGCATACCTCTTTGATTTCTACCTTTATATCCAATTGAGACTAATCATGAGATATAGCAATAGAAGAGTTAGTCTCACAAATAGATTTATCAAAATGAATGCATACCTGATTGGATTTTTCTTTTTATATCCAAGCTGAGACTAAACAATAAGTATATCAATAAGAGTGTTAGTCTCACAAATGAATTTGTCATTAATTACATGCATGCCTTCATGGTTTTCACCTTTATCCAAATAAGACTACACAATATGTATATCAATAAAAGTGTTAGTCTCACAATTAGATTTGTCATTAATCATCAAACTCCATTAACACATAATGGCAGGTCTAGATCCTTCAATCTCCTCCTTTTTGGTGATTGATGACAAATCCTTTATAAATGACAACATTTGGATATAAGTCAACATAAGATAAGAAATGAAGCTTATTTGACTATTTGCATGCATTGAAATAACAAAAGAATCTCCTTTTGGTAAACTCCCCCTTTTTGTCATCACAAGATTCTCCCCCTTTAGGCAACACAAGAAAGAATAACAAATAAATCCAACATCCAAATGTAGCTCATACAAATTATCCCCTTTTTGGCATTAAGCACCAAAAACCGAAACAAATCTTAAGCAAAAGGAGAGTCTTTGCAAAACTTATGAGCTAGGCAATAGAACCCATTTTATTTTGAACAAATAAGCAAACACCCCTTTTGGCATAAAACAACAAAAAAATACAAAATAAAATGAAGCCATAAGGGAGTCTTTTCAAATTAGTTTTCCCATATAATAGATTACCCATTTTAGACAAAGCTTAAAACGTTTTTCATTATTATAGTTTTTCAAAAATTTTTAGGAAAACTCCCCCTTACACAAAGGTTCTCTTGTTGACAAACTTCTCTTCTCCTTTGACACACAAAGATTCTTTGACATTCTTCTCTTTTGACACACAAAGGTTTTCTTCTTGACGATACTTTTTTGACACACAAAGAGTTTTCTTCGTCCAATCCATATCTTTGCTTTTGATACACAAAAGCTTTCTCCATCCATTCCATATCTCCCTCTTTGTCATCCTTTTGAAACATGACATCCATCCAAATATCTTGATGATTTCAACCTCTTCCATTTGATCTTTAAATTGCATCCAAAACACTCTCTTTGATATTAAGCATCAAAGCATTCTCCCCCAATGTCTTTATGTGTACCCACTTGTAAAAATAATCCTTGAACATCACTTGTAGATACCATGAGTCGACGATACCACTTGTTGGTAATACATGTAGATACCACTTGTAAATAATATTCGTAGATACCACTTGTAAATCCACATGTTGATACCACTTGTAGAGAACATGCGTCGATAAGACTTGAAATCTCAAGGTGCTTGAACTTCTCTTTACAAAGATTTTCAAGGAAAGCATCCAAAGAGAAGTGAGAAAGAGAGAATTCACTTGAGAGAAAAGATGATACCAATAATAATTAATTTCATTTGTAGACACTTGGTACCACTTGGAGAAAAATCACTTAGAGAGATACCACTTGAAAAAAATAATATATCATGAATTGGAGGTATCAGAGAGAGCTTGGTTTGAAAAGATTTGATCAACAAAGAATGAAATAGATACCACTTGTAGGTGGGTACACGAAAGATACCACTTGAAAGATATCACAAGAAAGGATAAGATGATATCATTTGAAGAATACCACTTGTAAAGACAAGATGATATCACTTGAAGAATACCACTTGTAAAGACAAGATGATATCACTTGAAGAATACCACTTGTAAAAACAAGTAATATGAATTCCATGCCGAGGTCAAGGTGATCAAAAGATGCTACCACTTGAATGAATACCACTAGAATGATAAACATATCACAAGGCGATCAAAATGGTATATGGAGTCAACAAAGTATATGTGGGTAGCTAGCAAGGATAACAAGGATCAGCTTGACCAAAAGAAGCAGCCCAAAAAGGTTTAGAAATGAATTGGATTGAAAGAGCTGACTTGACAGAAAAATCGGTCTTACCGCAGTTCAAAGGCCGGTCATACCGATGTTCGGACGTACCGCCGTTCAAAGGCCAGTCGTACCGAAAAACGGTCGTACCGCGGGAATAACGCCGGTCGTTCCGATTTTCCTGGAGTTTCGGGGGATAGATCATGGAATGAAGAATTATGCAAATGATCCTTTGTTTTATACATAAATAAAGGTTACTTAGGATCATTATGCATTAAATTGGAGATAGAAACTTCAATAAATATAGTTTTTATGAATTAGTCTTTTGTTTTTGCAAATGAAACTTATTTTGAAGAAACTTTCTCCAAAAGAGTCAAAATGAGCAAATGAAGAATTTAAGGCATCAAATTTCATGTATGAGTTATGAATACCATTATGGACCTATTCATGTGAATAATTTTGGCTCATATGCGAAAACTCACTTAAGTGCTAGGAAGTGACCACTTAGGTCAAACTAGAATTTTGGACGAGTTTCAAAATCAAATAGCTTTTGTTGAGTTGGTCTTTTGGAAATCCTTTGAATACCAAAAATGTTTAGAATAGCCAACTCTAGGATTTTCCTTTTGGGACAATTGTCAAATTCTTTTTAGAATAGATTTTACACAAAAATCTAGTTTTGGTCAAAAACAAGATTCTAAGATCTAGAATTTTGGGTAGAAACTCATTTTCTTTTGAAATAGGTTTTTCTTAAACCAAAACCTTTGCAAAACATTTGAATAGCATTTGTATACATTTTGCAACTAGTTTTTTAAAGTTTATACTAATAATTTCAAAATTTTGAATTTTGGCTAAATGGTTCAATTTTGAAAAACATCACTAGCACTTAATTAATTTGGGCACACTTTGGGATGTGATATACATGGTTATGATTTAGCACTCCCCCTTAATGTGCCACAACTATCTTGCTCAAGAAATTAATAATCAAGATTAAGCACAAGAGCAAGAACAACCCTTTTATAAGATTTTTCATGAATGCAACCTACACAAGGTATAAAGGGCTAGATACTTCAATGTAAATACTTGTTACCGAGATAGCATTGGTTTATGATATGAATTGATCTTCCTCAAGCTTGGCTCCAATTTGACATATGGTGGAATGCACCTCTTCATATATGAGCCAAACCTCCAATGCCTCTCCAAGTACCTATTTAAGCATTTAAGTGCATTTTGGTACCCAAAACTTGGTTGGGTCCATGAATGTTAGTCACAATACTTTTGGGCACCCAAATGGCCCTTTTAACAATAGTCTTACATGTACTAACGTTCCTAGCAAACACATTGCCATATTTATCATTCCTAAACAAATAATGATCATTATAGATGATTGGCTTAGGAGTGATACCTTTAGGACATTCCTTACTAAAATGTCCCTTTTTCCGGCAATTGTAGCAAGTAGGGCTTTTGCTTCCCCTTGATGTCTTCTTATCTTGCTCAATTCCGGCTTGCCTCTTCTTTGAATGTCTTGACTTGACATCCTTTTGATTTGGGCACACCGAGGACTGTTTGTTTCCGGATATGTCAACAAGGACTGCTTGGTAGTGCATTATTAAGAGTCAACTTGCAGTATTACCAGGCTACCAGCTAGTACTGCTACTATGCATTATGAAGAGTAAACATGGCCTTCCATTCCATGGTGGTGTGCAACCAAACTCGAACTATTTTGTGGTACATGTGTTGAGCTGTTTAGCATCCTTGTGTTGCATTCTTGTGCATGCCAATATCACTGTGTTTGCTTACCTATATTGATGTGGAATTTTTTATATTATTTAATTCTTTTTAATAATATTTTAAAGTTAATCTCTCGCTAACTTTATTTTCAATTCTGACCCCTTTGGTCACACCATGACTCGTGGCGTGGTCAAACCATCTTGTCACGCCACCTACCTCGGCGTGGCCAAACCTATCATGCAAGCCCTCGCACGCACGCCGTGCCAGCGTGAAGGGCATGTGTGGCCGTTGTTACACCTGCAAGAATGGCGTGACAAGTCTACCTTGTCACGCCAACGATTGTGGAGTGACAGTGGTGACTTAGGTGCTAGCGGCCCCCAACCTCTCCTCTTTGTCCCGAGCGCCCTCTCTCCTCCCCGCCCCACCTGCCCAAATCCTTCGCTTTGGAGGCAATTGAAGTCCATAAACTCGTGAAGATCATCACCCGATGTAATCTCACCCATTCCCTCCATTTATTTTGAATCAAATCTGTTTTGTGAAATTAGGGTTTTGGCCGAATTGGATGTTTGAGAGGAATTTGTTTGATTGTTTGCACGTCAGAGTGAATTGGATTGCATTCCACATTCCCTTTACCACCAGTTAAATTGTTTCATGAATTGGGGTTTGAAGAGGTCTGTGCCCATAGAGGAGATAAAATAGGAAATGGATTTTTCAATAGATTTATGCTGTAGCTTATGGTTGTTTATTGTTTAGAATTCAGACAAGAGATCATTGAGAATGACTAATTAGAGATTCTTAGTCTCACAGTACTTTGTCATGGTTTTATCTGAATTTGCTTTATAGCCTACGCAGTTGGAAGTGGGAATTCTCTTCTGGTTGTTACTTGTTACTTTGTTAGTGATCATGTTATCATGGGCATGGCTTAACTAAATTGCGAGCTTTGCTGTTGAGCTCAAATAGTAGAGAACAATTTTGTTCCGAGCATGTCTCTTTGATCTGAGATTAGATGATTAAGACAAAAAAAGACATTGAATTTAGTGGTGCACTGGTATGAAAAATTATTTTCTACATGATGATTGTCAACATTGTCGCGCTGAAAGTAGTATGTCATCTTTTTTTACTGCTATTTGCATGGCCAATATTTTCTAAGTGCTAAATATGCATATGAATAACATCCTTTACAAAATTCAGCAAAGGTCCATCATAACAACAAAGCCATTCCCAATTTTAGATGAATAATTCCTACTAATTACCAAATCACCTCCTGTAACAAAACCCACCTCTTTGGCATTGCATTTTTGTTTGTAGTGTCAAACTGTGGATCTAATCTTTTCTGGGACCTTTTGTATTGTGAGGGTTTTAATTTCTTGCGAAATTACGATCGTTAGAAGCTGTGTGTGATGAACAATCAAATGATTATTTAGAAAGGAATCTTGCTTCTTTTAAAGCCATATAATGCATATGGTTAACAAGCTAGCTTGTTACCTAGCTTCAGGTTATTTTGAAATTTTATTACAGACAGTCCTTGCAAGAAAACATCGTTCCAATTTTTCATTCTTGTGTAGTAACAAACATGTAGACTTCAAAGTTATTTTATTTAATTTTGTCTTCCTTACTTTCTTTTCTTATAGTTGTAGTTCACCGATCACCAACAACAATGAGAAGACTTACAGTTATATTTAGGACTCCAGTTGGCCCTGATTTGCATTCACCTTCGGTGAATTATATGCTAAAGTTTCATGGTCCTCTAGAAAATTATTTTGTAGACCTATTTCTAAATGTTGAGTATTCCAAAAAAAAGGAATAGCAAGTGGGGTATAGTAGCATTTTTCCTTTTAATGTGAAGTGAAGAGGCATACAAACATTTTGTGAAGTGATCGGAGACAAAAATTTATAGAAATAGTGAGTCCAAGTAATACCGCACTTATTTTTCGTAAATAAAGAAGAGAAAATTAGGCTTAGCTAGTTCTTACTTCAGTACTGACTTTGCAATATTTTGTTTGTATTGTTGGATGTAGATGGATAAAGTTGTACGTGTTTTTACTAGTAGGCCGGTTAGCCAAACAGGTAGTGTTGCTGACTTTGTTGGTATGGAAGTGACTGTGCTTGTGTTTAGAGAATCACCGGACTTTCGAACTCTTCTGACGAGAATTAAGTCGACCTTTGGATGGGACAAGCCCGGGGTCGCTGTCGGAATGGAGGGGCTGGATTCAAATGTGCATACCTTGTTGATACCAATCTTGAGCGACGATGATTGGGTTCAAAGGTCATTGGTGTTGGTCTTAACAACGATGCCCCCCCTCCGTTGGTGGATTTGTCATACATGCCTATTTCTTCGTCGCACCATGTTTTTGACCCCGTGATTGATTTCAATAGTGCTGTAATGAACAACGAGCTTTAAGAGGAGGTGTTCCAAGATGGAACAGTCCGTGACATTAACTCTGACGAAGGTTGGAGCTCGACCGAAAGCGAAGCGCACGCTCCGGTTTTCTCCTCTGAGGAAGGCCGGGTTCTTCAAAGTGTAATGGGTGAGATCCCGTCGGTGCATGCATTCGAGGATGTCAAAATGGTTGGTAACGCGGTCTGTGCAAATGGGTTAAAGAGCAGGGATGTCATTGCGGACCTGGAGAATGACCTCATATGCAAGGACATGTTGTTTGCAAGCATGGAGGATATAAAGGTTTGGCTGCAAGAATACTCAGTGAGGCACTATCATCCGTTTGTAGTACAACACTCCGATGTGAACAAGAGGTATACCGTGAGGTGCGAAAGGGGGTGCAGATGGAAGGTATAGGGGCGGAAAACTAGGGGCAAGCAATGGAAAATAACGAATGCAGAGCAGCCTCACTCTTGTGGGACTGCACGAGTGTTCGGGGAGCACCTTCAGTCGATCGCTAATTTTATTGCAAGACACGTAACCGAGGTTGTGGATGTCAACCCTAATGTGACCGTCGCCACTCTTATTGAGGCTATATTTGGGTTCATTAAGCACCACGTGAAGTAGGGAAAGCATGGAGGGCAAAGCAGAGAGTGATGCAATTATTGTGGGGTGATTGGAAGGAGGCTTACGAGTTGCTTTCTCGAATCCTAACCGCTATGCAGGTCAAGAACCTGGGCATGGAGTTTTATCCTTGGCACGGGAACCGAATGAAATCCAATGAAGGAGTTATGAAACATGTTCTCGAGCGGGTATACTGGCCTTTTGGGAAATGCAAAGATGCCTTCAAACAATGCATGCCTGTCTTATCAGTTGACGTCACATTCCTAACCGAGAAGTACTATGGTGCCTTGATGGTCACCATAGGTATTGATGCGGAGGACCAGTTGATTCCACTAGCATTCACACTTACTGAGGGTGAGAACAATGTAAGCTGGCCATCAAGGGCGCAAATTGGTCAGACATAAATGACCACACTGTTCCACACAACCTTTTCAGACCGAAGTAATAACACACTACAACACAACCTTTTTAGAATTGAACACACTCCGCCACGCCACCTTTTCACACCGATTTCTTCTGTGTTCTCCCTCCACCATGAGCATTACACCCTATCTGCTTATAAAAAGAGGTGGAAGAGATCTGGGGGAGAACACTACACAACCACACCCAACACTTCACCAAAGCTTGGTTCACACAACTGAGAGGAAGGAGATGTCAAACTCGTCGGTTAACTTCTATGCGAAGATGCCGCGGAAGCACAAGTGGCTTGCCGAGAGGGCTAAACCCTACCCGAATAATTTTATGAAGGATGCGCTGGTACCACTGGATTTCTCATGTCCGCAATGTGTGTGCGAACTACCGGCTAAGATCATCCACCCACACACCCAAAGGATGGCCACAAGCGCATTTACACGCATGCCACCATCTCGTAAGCATATCTTGCACACATAAAAAAATTTCACATCTTACGTTCCATTCCACAAATCCCTAACTACACTCGCACATAATGGCAGCCGGAGATGCAATGCAACTTCTTCCAAATGGATCGATGGCCTAGACATATACGATAGGGCGTTCATCCAGCAGAAGTACATGTTGAACTATACGATGCGACCTGAGACATTCAAACTCTGGACACCTTACATACCCGACCCAACTAAAAAGGCATCGGTCAAGTCCAAAAAAGCAGGGTGGTGGTGGAGGACACCCGAACAGGAAGATGAGTACGACGGGCCAAGCGCGCGACAGACAAGGGGAAGGCTCCTGCAAGTGAGACCATCGACCGTACTAGCGTTCCCCATCGCCCGAGCGCACTCCGGATTGAAGAGATAAGTTATGTTCAATATGCATCATAATTATTAATTTGGCCCGACGTTGTGTTATCCTAACATCATTCAAGCGTCCAGCCCATCTCGCAGGACATGGCTGACTTTGAGATCAAGCATTGCATGCAAATGAGGAGACAAGGGGAAGGGAGCGATGGGCTGCAAAAAAGTAATGATCTTTGTTCCAATCAACTTTATTTCCATTCCAAAAAGGCTCACATATATCATGAGTGTATTTCGGTTTGTTGACTCGTGCATGATGTCGTTCGTTATGCACGTAACCAAACCCTGCGCGCCATGTAATTTGCAACAGCATTATAAAGTCTATTTCAATTCGCAACTGCGTTGTAAAGCCGATTTCAAATATCTTTTTGCATTCAATTCTTGGTGTAAAAAGGCAGGGCACAATATAACAATAAAGGTCCAAAAGGAGTGTTCTGAAAAAATAGGCACTAAATAGTCTTCAACCCCTAAGTGACGATGAGCACCACCTATTATTGAAATATGACAGGATGTGACTCACTATTCATCCATCTCTTCATTCAAACTAAGAACATCATAGGTTTGAAAAAAGATCTACTGCCTAGGATTGTGCATTTAGTTAGCACGTTCAATTACTACTATCTGAAATCAGGTTTTTTTTTTACCAGATGTCCATGCAAAATCAAATACTAAATACGATGTACATGGGCACATAAAACAATGAACTTGTGCATGAAAATTTCATCTTTCCTGCCAAATGGTCAAAGTATCTTTTGTAACAATCGTAAGATTTCTTCATCTGGGAACCCCTTCAAAAAATAGCCACTACTGTCACGCCACGAGTGTTGGCGTGACAAGGCAGGCTTGTCACGTCATTCTTGCGGGAGTGACAATGGCCACGCATGACCTCCACGCTGGCACGGCGTGCGCGAGGGATTAAAAATAAAGTTATGAGGGATTAACTTTAAAATATTATTAAAAATGATTAAATAAATAAAATTCATTCATGTGTTCACCCAAGTTTTATTTTTATTTTTATAAATCTTATCGAGAGCAAGATTGATCAGAGCACCTTCTGTTGGGAGAGTGTGCACGGCGATCGGATCATCAAACGAAAGGAATTTGCTTCAGTTGAAGATGGAATTTTTTTTAAATAATATTTTTTAAAAAGATAATTACAAAAATATATAGTCGCCCCAAAAAATTACAAAAATGTGTCCCTGTCGCCAATTCAACTAGCAACAAGAACCTATCGCGAAGTTGAATCGGTGTCGTGGACCTCTCGCCACTGCTGGCGTACTTAGGTATTGCCGCTAGTTGAACTGGCGATATCTGTCGCCAGTTCAAATGGCGATAGGAAGACTGAAACCCTAATCCAATTAATCCACTTTATCTACTTGTGATTTTCATAGATTTTGAACGGCATGAAATATGTTAAACTTGCAATAACATTTTGTGATCTTCATATGTTGTTCTAGTGCGGTGAATTTTTGAAGAATTTTACGAGGAAGATTGAGGTATTAATGATTCGTAAATAGGAAGGTAAGTGATATTGCGATGCGCCCGAATTCATACACTTGCTCATGTACATGCACTGTATATTATGTAAGGAAACAAATGTGAACTTGCCATTACTATCAAAACTACGATAAATCACATTGATATTACATAACATTCAATAAAACATCACAACACTTAATCAAAATGATAATTCAGAACATTGGCAATAACATATTACCACTGTCTGTGCTTTCTCGTGGTCGCAGCCTCAACATCCCCCATGTGGATTGTCTCGAGTTGGGTGATCGGATGAGGTCGCCGCGGTGACGTCTGGAGTGCCGATATCTCCTTTGTCCTGAGGATTTCTCGTGGGACATTTCTTGAAGGTGTGCCTAGACTCCCTGCAAATGGAGCACTTCTTCGTACGACGTCCGGTTTCTGCTTCGTCCATGTCGCTCCTGATGCGCCGTACCTGTCGCCGGCCAACCTTTCCCTTGGGCCTATCAATGTCCGCGGTCCAAATTAGTTGCTCCCAGGTCGGATGGCCAGTGAAATGGCCAACCACAGCGTAACCATACATCTCCTCAGTCCAGGTTTGCATCACCGCCTCCTTGGTAAAATAGTCAGAGAGGTACTGACCAGGATGCTACGCCACTGTCGAACATGCGGCTATGATATGGGAGCAGGGCCTATGCAGAAGAAGGGGCTTGTTGCAAGTGCATGTGCAACTACCGCGACGCAGCGTGCACTCGTGGGTGATCCTCTCACAGTTCGTCCCACGACATCCTTTATTCCTGTACATTATCTCGAAGCGAAGCTCTCTTGTGCCCATCTTGAATGCCCGGTGCATCTCACCCTTCTTACTCTTCTCCTCCATGTACTTGGTGATCATGGCGGAGTAGAGTATTCTATCATTTGCCATAGCGAGCGACGCGTTGTTGCTTCTGTCAACAAAGTAGTTCGTCGTACCGTGGAGAATTGCCTTCACAATACCCACCAAAGGGAGACACCTTGCGCCGTGCATGACCCAGCTGTACACCTCGGCAAGATTAGTTGTCATGACACCATATCGAGCACCACCCCTGTCATGGAGCAGCGACCACTTCTCCTTAGGCTTGTGCTCAATCCAATCCGAGAAGCATCTAACCTGTGCCCCCGTCCTTCTCGTCAATCTGGGAGCATCTGTGGGTAGCTGTGGCAATGCTTCGGGGGCCTGGTCAGCGCTTGGGGCGACCCTTCTCTCTGCCTCCCTTCTATGCGTCTTGGTCCGCTCATCCAGAATCTTCCAGAGTGCTTCGAACTTCCGCTGCTGGTTCTGGTTGCACAGCCTCTTGCACATGTTCATCAAGTCTTTGTTGCGGAACTGCTTGTAGAAGTTTGCACCCAAGTGCCTCATGCACCACCTGCTCTACAGATCCGTCCATGCAACTAGTACGTTCTCTCCTTGTTGCAGCTGGGTTATTGCATGCAACAACCCTGCATGTCGATCATGTATGAGGCATAAGTTGGGGCGGCCTTGCACAATAGAAATCCTCACACTCTTTAGGAACTTGAGCCAGCTATATGTGTTCTCGCTTTCAACGAAAGCATAGGAAGAACTTGATTGTTCCCGTCTGTCGCTATTGCGGCCAAGATTCCGTCCTTGTACTTCCAAACCAAGAATGTGCTATCTACGACAAGATTGACTGGCAATCTTTGAATGCATTGATGCATGGACCAAACACGAAGAATGCTCGCTGCAGTACCCTCTTATTGGCCCACTTCGGGTGTGTGACATCTTGAATGTCGATATGGGTGCCAGGATTTCTGTCTTGTATGACTCGAAGTTGCCCGGGGAGGTTGTGGTAGGAATCCTCGAACGTGCCCCACCTTAATTCCAATGCCTTCTGTTTTGCCCTTCAAGCCTTGGCATAGCTGATTGTGTACTGGAACCTTGCCTCAATCGTCCGAATGATGGATCATGGCTCAAAATCTAGATTATCCACGATCTCACTGTATATAAAGTTGGCGATGAAGCTTGATGACAGGTTTCGGTGGGACTGCACTGACTCAGAAACGACGCATGTGTGAGGGACCACTATAGAGCACTTCCAGTAGGTGTCCCACTTATGCTGAAATGTGTGCACTCGTCAATGGCATCCTTGTATGCTGCACTTCACGTCGTAGAATCTTGGGGTAGACTTGATGACTTTGAATGTGTGCCGCACCGAAAAGGCCCAGAATTTGATCGCGTCCTGCATGGCCTCCTTGCATTTGTACATAGCTCCTAGCCTGACCTCACTCTGGTCGTACTCCCACGGCACACGAGGCCTTCGCTGACTATTTAGATTGTCGAATCGGTATGTGTTCCAATGGATGGAACCGCCTGTTGGTCCACATCATCCTCGTCGTCGGAACCTTCATCTTCAGACAATGCCATGTAGTCTTGGTCTTCGAGATCCATCATTTGCACTATGGCTTCCACCTCCTCACCCTCGTCAGCAAGACCAGCAGCTTGTCTGATCGTAGGAGCTACTTCCATAGGGTCTTCATCGACAAAGATCAAGAACTCCGGAGCTTCGCCATTTTGTGTGCCGCACGTGGTCGGAGTCCTCGACTTCCTCTTCAGGCCAAGACCTCCTTCTTGTTCAACAAGCAGCGCAGGAGTGGGTTTGGCATATGCTTGACTAGAAGGACCAATTTCCACCCGCTCCTCGCGATGCGTATATATGACCTGCTATGAATTTGGTCTCTTCATCGCACTAACTCCCAATATGTGGGCTGCCCCGCCCGTGAGGAAATGCAACTCAATTTCAAATCGTACACATCACGGTCCACTTAGACTGTATGGAACAACCACTGCATCACAGTGCCCCATGTACGCTGCTCTGGTCTTGCTAGGGGCACGGTCGCCGATTGGAAATAATGCAAATCAATCCCCTCGGGACCCTCCATAATAGTCCCTTGACCATAGTAAAATTTGAAATTGACGACGTCAGACATATTTGACGCACTGCACCATAAAGAACATTTCCACGATTAACCGTATATCTAAAACTATATTACCCACCGAAAAGTATTAGATAAAACATACTGCATTACGTAACCGTACATCTAAAACTATGTAATCCATTCGGTTAAAAAAAATTACCAGAGAGGTAGCCAATCGGACGGGCAACGCTTCGCTAGCTTCTCTCCTCTCCTCTACTCTTCTTTCCTTCTCTTTTTTTCTGAATAAAAAACTGGCGACAGAGACACATTTTTGTAATTTTTTTGGGCGAATATATATTTTTGTAATTATATTTTTAAAAAATATTATTTTAAACCGTTGAAGATGTCCTATAAGTCATGTCACCCGCTGGATAAAAAATGATGCTAACTGTTACATAGCTTAGTGTTGAATTATTTGCGTAGATTTTCCACTGTGATTTGTGCGATTTCAACTGTGACATGTGGGTTATAAGACTTCAGATGATTCCCACCGACCCCAGGATGGTTGAATTATTTGTGTAGATTTTCCACGGTGATTTTTGGGATTTGAACTGTGACATGTAGGTTATAAGACTTAAGATCACTGCACTAGCCAATTATCCCCGCTTTCTCTTAAAAAACACTTAATGCTCGGTTGCACGTATGGTCATTTTAATTCAATTAAGTTTGGTTTCACATTTGAGCACCGCAGGTTAATTCTTATCCTTATGTCCGAGATAAAGAATGAAAACCATCCAAAATAATCCCTCCTCTCACGTTGATAGATTGCGCGTTTGCGCCTTTAGCATGGTTTTCTTTTATCAACTACACAGTTAACAACTTGACACGATGTAACTCCTCAATTCAAGAACATAATTGAACTTAGGAAATTGGCAAGTAATTAACTAACTATTAGGGTACTTGTGACCACGGTTCAAAATTTTGGCCGATTTTCAACGAAAATCGGTTCTATCGCTCCCCGTTAAATTTTGAAATCGGTTCCGATTTGCATGAATTTTGTCAAATATAGAAGAAATCTGTGCAAAAATCTATTTTAAAAAATTCCAGCCGATTTTTTTAAAAAAATTCACATTTTGATTTCACCGAAATTTTCCTATTTTTGACAAAACCGGCCCTACCGAACCTGTTAAAATTTTGATACTGGTTTTCAAAACCCTGTTTATGACCAAACAGGTGACATCTCTGTATAATGTCCATTTCCATCCCCCACTTTGAGCACTTGGTGCTGCCCTACGCAATAGCCACACGGCCCTCTAGTGAGATATTTGTCGGCCATATATAACAATGCACTGCATATATATATATAGTAGTGTCCACTACGCTGTCCACTTGCTCCCGCCGGCATATGACAACACATGTTTGGCCAATCTAAAGCACCGTGTAGCTTGGTTCCTTGTTAGGTTCTGTGAAGTCAACGAACACCATTTTCTTGGTCTCTTGTGTGTCACCAACCAGAGCCGGCATCTATTTATTCATGTCCAAGAACGCAAGCGCACACCAAAAAGTGACCTAGCTACTACTGATCCTAGCAAGTAATAGTAGATTAATTTGTGACCTCCAATATCTTGCAAAAGTTGCATATTAGTGGACAACCCAGATTAGAAATACAAAAGGTAGATGATGCAAAAAATTTGGAAATAAAAGTACCACCTTTTCACAATAGCTAAAGATTGATTAGATAAGTAACAGGGACCGTTATTGAGTTTCATGCACTAACTAATTTACCCAAAAGCTTTTTCATATTGGAAACTCAAAATGACAGCAGAACTGATGTTCCGAGCTCAGGAGGTGGGCTAGGCCAGGTTCATGTTGCGTCCACATGGTAGGAACTAGGAATGGTAGTCTAGAGGTCATGGAGTTGATTGTCTACCTACCTCTCCTCAACACCGTGAAACAGAACACGCCTTGTCATGTTGAATATCAATGTTCATAAGTGACAGATTCTATAATGGCAGCACACAGGTATTCCCATTGCGTTATCAAGATATACAGTACAGCGATAGATGAGTACAAGTAAAGAGAAGCAACAAAATACTGCCTTGAAAGGAGTGACCCTTAATCTTTTTCGCATTACAACCAGAAATAACAGAACGGTAAGAGAGGCGCTTGAAGGAAATGCTTGGATCACTGATCTTAGGCGAAGGATTACAGAGCATTACATTCTAGAATTTGTGCACCTTTTTGACAAGGTTGCGCAAGTGGCACTCACCCCAGAAATATCAGATGATATCATTTGGAAATAGACTATGACAGGCACGTACTCTGCCAGGTCAACTTATGAGGCGTAGTTCCTGGGAGCGATAGAAAGGCCCTATGTTAGTCTTTTCTGGGATTCTTGGGCCCCGCAGAAGTGCAATTTTTTTTTGCGTGGCTCGCCATTCAGGAACGGATTCCAACGGCGGATATCTTGACAACAAGGCATATACAAAATGATTATTGGTGTCCTTTTTGCACAGTCAACCCAGAAACAGCAAGTCATCTACTAATTAACTGTGCCTACACTAAGAGGGTCTGGAATACTTTAGCATCTTGGTCAAATCATAATAGCATTTTGCCAATACAAGGGGACAACCATGAATCGATTCTGCATTGGTGGATGGAAACGTCGGAAAAGGAAGTAGCGTCCAGGAAAAAGGGCCAAAGTTTCTTGATCATGCTCATTTTTTGGCAAATCTGGAAAGAAAGGAACAGGAGAATTTTCCAAGCACAAAGAAATGCGGCAATAGGACTGGTAGCAATAATCAAAGAAGAAGCTCTGACTTGATTCTTAGCGGGACCAAAGAACCGGGCGCATATCTTCCCAAGCGACGTGGGCGCTTCAGAACTAGTTTTTTCTTGAGTCCCCTATGTTTTTGTGGTCATTGTTTCTTTTTTTTTTTCGCGCTGCTACCAAATTTTGGGGCTTTATGTATTTATTGAACCTTGTTCTTTTTTCTCTGCCTTTAATGCAGTGTTGGCAGTTCTCCTGCCACGCCTTAAAAAAAACAAAATACAGGCTAGAGAAGTGGCTCGTTAGTTGATGATTGAGCCCATGATGCGAGTGTGCCGTTGGTGCGTGCCGCAATACTTAGTACGTGCTGTATGACATAATGATCAACTAACACCCCCCGCAGTCGTAGCGTTGGGCGGGCCGATGCTGAGACTGGTTCGGAACTCGTTGAAGATTGCAGATGGAAGTCCCTTCGTGAAGATGTCTACGAATTGTGAGCTCGTGGGTACATGAAGAACACAGACTTGACCCAAGGCTACCTTTTTGCGCACGAAATGGATGTCAATTTCAATGTGCTTTGTGTGTCGATGCTGCACCAGGTTGGCAGAGAGGTAGGCGGCAGAAATATTATCACAATAGACCACAGTTGCATGTTGAACCGGTCGTTTAAGCTTATCAAGAAGTTGGCGGAGCTGAATGTTTCTCAGAATCGAGTGTGCAACCAATCAGACTCGCTTCACCGATTTAACGGGACACCGTGACCTGTCTTTTGGACGACCGCAAGATCAAATTGTCTCCCAAGAAAGTGCAATACCCTGATGTCGATCGACGAGTATCCGAGCATCCGGCCCAATCGGCATCCGAATATGCTGTCAAGGTATGTGCGGAGGATGGTGTGATGTGGAGACCGAGATCAACGGTGCCTTTCAAGTAGCGAAGAACATGCTTGACATGAGCAAGGTGCGGTTCCCGAGGGTCATGCATGAACAAGCAGGCCTGTTGAACCGCATAAGCCAAGTTTGGTCGTGTGATAGTGATGTATTGTAGTGCTCCTGTGAGACTACGGTAGAGAGACGGGTTAGAAACAGAGTGCCGCCGACAAGATAGAGCTTGGGGCTCAGACGCTTGGAGGCGAAAGGCAGATGACATCGGTCATGCATGCCTTTGAATAGAATGTCAAGAGCATACTACCGCTGAGAAAGAAAAAGACCGAAATCAGAATGGGTGACGGCGATTCTGAGAAAATGATGGAGGGAACCTAAGTCAGTCATAGAGAACTCAGCGCGTAGAGAGGCTATGAGCTGATGGAGGAGAGTTGTAGAAGAAGCAGTGAGCACTATGTCATCGACATAGAGTAAGAGGTAAGCAATTTGGCCACCGGAGTGATAGACAAAAAGAGAGGTGTCTGATCGGGTGGCAACAAAACCAGTGGATTGGATGAAAGAAGCAAAGCGGGTGAACCAAGCCCGAGGGGCTTGTTTCAAACTGTAGAGGGATTTCTCGAGAAGGCAGACATAGTCGGGATGAGTAGAATCCGAAAAACCATGGGGTTGCTGACATAGACAGTTTCGGGCAAAGAACCGTGTAGAAACGCATTCTTTACATTGAGTTGATGTATAGGCCAAGAAGAAAAGATGGCGAGGCTAAGAACAACTCGAATCGTATTGGGTTTGACGACTAGACTAAAAGTTTCATCGTAATCAATTTCGGGCCGCTGCGAGTAGCCACGGACAACCCAATGCACTTTATAGCGAGCAAGAGAGCCATCGGAGTGATATTTGTGCCAGAACACCCATTTCCCTATGACAACATTAGCACCGGCTGGACAGGGCACAAGGCGCCAAGTGTTGTACTGGACGAGCGCGTTGAATTCCTCATGCATGGCTTGAGTCCAGTGAGGATCCAAGAGGGCAACTTGGTGGTAGGAAGGGATGGGAGATATGGACGTGGCAAGGAGGTTCAGGCGTTGGAGAGGGATGCCAAAACCTGTCTTCACTCAAGTCTGCATGGAATGCTGGTTGGTGGGTCGCTGGATTGGAATAGCGTGGGAAGGAAGCTCGGCGAGAGGTGTGGGTTGGAGGCCGAGTTGGTCAGATGAGGGGTTTGCTTGTGCTGGAGTGGTGGCATGCACGGAGGAGATGGCAGGCGAATTGGAAAGAGTGGGTGGCACAGTGTCAGGCACGTCCAAAACGAGTGGAGGAGGAGAGGAAGACAACGGAAGAATATCGGGAGCAGTTGGTAGAGAGGAAGGAGGAGATAAACTGCACGAGCGAGAGATAGTTTGGAAAGGAAAAGTAGCTTCGTCAAACACAACGTGCCTCGAGATGATGACTCGACCGGAAGAAACGTCGAGACACCGATAGCCTTTGTGCTCAGTCGGGTACTCGAGGAACACGCAGGGCAGAGAGCGAGGTGCTAATTTGTGCGGTGTGGTAGCAGAAATATTTGGATAGCAAAGGCATCCGAAGACGCGCAAATGTTCGTAGGAAGGTGGGGATTAATAAAGAGAGGCATGGGGTGCAAGAAATGGCAAGGCCTTGGTAGGACGGATGTTGAGCAGGTACGTGGCTGTGCGCAAAGCTTTTGCCCAGTAGGATGGGAGCAGCTCTGCTTGTAAGAGGAGGGTGCGGATGACATCGTTGATTATGCGTATAGCATGTTCAGCCTTACCGTTTTGCGGTGAGGTATAAGGGCAGGAGAAGCGAGGCACAATCCCATGCTGATGGAAGAACCCCTGGTTCAGAGAGTTGTCAAATTCCTTCCCGTTATCACACTAGATGAACTTAATAGGAGAGGGGAAATGAGTGGAAACATAATTGTAAAATTTTAAGAATATAGGGTGAACGTCGGATTTGAATTTCAGAGGAAAAGTCCACATGAAATGAGTGTGATCATCCAAAATAACAAGATAGAATTTGCAGCTAGAGATACTGGATACTGGAGAGGTCCATAAGTCACAATGCAGTAATTCATAAGGGGAAGAAGTACATGAGGTGGAGGAAGAAAAGGGTGGTCTAACATGTTTGCCGCGTTGGCAGGCCTCACAGAGGGCAGGACTATGCGAGGCATTATTACATGGAATGGAAAATTGGCGAAGCAAATTTGAAACAGTGAAATGATTTGGTTGTCCCAAACGGCGGTGCCAAAACATCGACCGAAGCGGCGGAGGTAGCGAGAGCCGTTGAAGGTGCAGATGGGAGGACGCCGCCCAAAGGATAGAGATCGCCGACGCTATTGCACTGAAGAATCACTTCCTTGGTGTGAAGGTGTAACGTCCCGTTTTCTTTTAAGCCCTTGCCAAGTTTTCAAAATAAAAGTAACCATTTGGCTTTATTGAGAATCCAAAGCTTAACCTGAGATTTTGAAATCTGGAGAGTTCAATTGGAATTAATCAAACCTTAACTAAGTCGTTGTTGTTGTTCCTGTCGGGTTGTGGCTCTCTGTGGTGTCTTTGCCGCCTCGGCCGTGGTTCTCCAAGCCTCTCTGTGCCCCGGTTCGCCTCTCTCTCTCTCTTAACTTTCTTTGTTGGTTTGAATCTCTTTGAGATCTAGACCTCTTTCATCTCCCTCTGCTCGACCTCTCCCTTGCTTGGGGTTTTCTGTCAGGACCCCACGGGTTGGTGTTTCAAAACCTCTTGGTCCCCCAAGCCACGCTTGGCTTTGTTTCTTTTGGACCTCCAAAGGACCTCTCCACGCTCTCTGGGAACCCCGAGTTCTCTTGGGCGCCTAGAGTTTCTCCGACCACCCAAAGGTCTTTTGGGACCTTCTAGACCACCTCGTGGCTATTTGGACCTCTCTGGTGTTCAAATAGACCTCCCTCTCGTCCTCATGACTTTTCTGGTGTCCTTCTGACCTCCTCGGCGTCCTTAAGACCTCCCCTTGTTGAGATCTAGCCGCAGACCTCCCTTGTTGAGATCTAGCCGCTTAGACCTCCCTTGTTGAGATCTAGCCGCAGACCCCCTTGTTGAGATCTAGCCGCTGCACTCCCCTTGTTGAGATCTGGCCGCCTGCATTCTCCTTGTTGAGATCTCGCCGCCTGCACCTCCCTTGTTGAGATCTCGCCGCTGCACCTCCCTTGTTGAGATCTCGCCGCCAGACCTCCCTTGTTGAGATCTCGCCGCCAGACCTCCCTTGTTGAGATCTGCCGCCAGACCTCCCTTGTTGAGATCTAGCCAGACCTCCCTTTGGAGATCTACTGTCAGACCTCCTCGCACTCCGCTGATCTCGGACCGCTGAGGTCCTCCCTTGAGATCTTGACCGTTAGATCTCCCTTTGAGATCTACTGTCAGACCTCCTCGCACTGCTGATCTCGACCGCTGAGGTCCTCCCTTGAGATCTTGACTGCTAGATCTCCCTTTGAGATCTACTGTCAGACCTCCCTCGCACCCGCTGATCTCGACCGCTCAAGTCCTTCCCTTGAAATCTTGACCTCAGACCTCCTCAAGTGATCCGAGTGTCAAGACCTCCTCTTGAGTCCTTGGACCTCCGCCCAGACCTCCCTCTCGAGTGTCTTAGACCTCTTGCCCAGACCCCACAAAGGGTCTTTGGTGAATGACCCTTCGGTGGGGCCACCTCTTTGACTTGTGGTGCACCCTTTGATCGCCCCACTTGTCACCCTCTTCACCTTGTAATTATTGCTCTTGCCTCGAACTTTGTGCACATTTAATAGGTGTCGTCACATTAAATGCAATCCCATCCGAGGTACTTTATTTCAATTCTTTTGGGCAAGCCTTGCCCTAGTTGTCCCGATTGCCTACACGCCATTGAACCTTTTTCTTGGTGCACTCCACCAACTCCGGCTATATATAGCCCGGGAGGCGTGCCTTTGTAATCTTTTTGCTCATTTCTTCCTTCCCGCCTCATCTCGCTTCGGTTCTTCCTTGCGCAAAGACCTTTCCCAGAGCTCTTTGAGGCTGTGTTAAGCCTCTTGGTTTCCTTTTGGCTGTTGGTTTGAGTTCCTTTTGGTTCTTTTGATGTTCTCTCGCTTAGTGTGGTTTTGCTTATTTGGTTCTCTTGCTAACGGTAGATCACGAGTTCGAGGAGATCTTGGACCCCGCTCTGTCAGCAGTAGGCTCTCCACCGCTTGACCAAGGCAAGCCATGCACCTCCTTTTGATCATCTTGAGCCAAGTTTTGCAAATGTATTTCGTTTTACTTTGTCATGCATGGCTATGTTTATAAGAAAATGGTTTGGGCAGTAGTTACTTGCCTACTTGTCGTTATGCCTCCTTTATACCTTGTCTCCATCATGTTGTCATGTTCACCTTGTGAGCCTTAGGGTGGATAATTTAGTTGGTGTTCTTTGTTATTTGCCAACATGGGGGCCGAGGTCTTATATAGCCTTGCTTAGAAAACGTGGGTTGAACGTGTCATGCTTCATCTCTAATAATCTTGACTAATAAGTTATGAAATGTGTGGTTGGTGCCATTGTTGAGCAAACTATGGCAGATGCCTAAGTTGTGTTGGATCGTGGTGTGAGATCCCTTGGTTAAAAATTTGTGTGCCAGATGGGTGGTCTTTTGGCATGGGCTAATACAAATTGTTTTGCTAAGGCAAGAAGGTAGGGAGTGAGTAGTGGTGTCAGGCACACTTGGTTGTGGAAGTCTTGCCTTAGCACAAATAAGGACTTCACTTTGTGTTCTGTTGATATGGGCCAATTAGTGCAACCACAAGATCATTTTATGGGAATGGTCTGGGCTGAATAATTAGCAATGAGATGGCTTGGGGCTGTTGTGGTTGAGCGTGTGATTCGTTGGCGCAAGAGGGGGCACCCCATAACCCTGTGGATTTCTAGACCACTCGAGGGGATTGCGAAACCTTAGCGGGCAGCCCTAGTCGGGCCTCAAAGCTTTGTAAAGGCCTTGTCAAGGCTCTCTAGATCGCTCACCTTAGGAAGTGAGCAAGGGTGACCAAACCCATCCCGCTAGAGAGATCGTGGATTGTGGGTAAAGTTGTACACCTCTCGCAGAGTAAAAGATCTATTCAATAGCCAAGTCCTTGGTCATGGACATGCTCAAGTGAAATGGTGCAAGGGTAGATGTTTCAAAAGCTTGTGCCATCGACACTTCCGCGAGATGCTTTGGCTTTGCCTCAAGAGACCTTGGCCGGCTCCAGAGGGGTCAAGGTTGGCTCTGTAGTGGTCCAGGGGTTGGTTTGGACCTCTCGAATGGGTGTTCCGAGTGGGTTTTGGGTGAGGACCTGCCACCGTGTGATCTGACCTCCCCATTTTTGTTGTGGCCGTGAGTTGGTGCTCACTCCACCTTTTTAAACATCAAAAGTATTATGTATTATGGTTTTACCTTGCTGCCTTACAATCTATTATTGCTATTATTGTCAAACTTGGCTTTATGAAACTAACCATACAAATTTCCATTGGTAAGACCTTGCATGAGTATTATTGCATCTTTGCTCCCTGTGACTTGCTGAGTATATTCCAAGTACTCATGGCTTAAGCCCTGTGTCAAAGCAGATTATGAAGATGACCAAGTGCAGGGTAGTGCAGACCTCTTCGAGGAGGAGTTCTTCGACGACTAAGATGCCTAGGACGTCCTCCACCCGACAGCCTGTGGTGCTTGTTGGATGGCTTTTGCGTGTTTTGGTGTTTGAGCCCTAGAGCTCCTTGTTGCCAGTTGTAAGTCCTCGTTGGTTTTGTAAGCCCTCATATGCACCTCTTGCTAACAAGCTTGACCATAAGGTCCTATTATATAAAGTTTAATTTGTCTGCTTCATCTTTGTTTGACCTCGTGGTTGTGGTATTGGCTTGTGTTCTTGTGCGAGCTAGCTCTGTTGTCCTGGGACTAGCTCAGATGCACAGAGGTAGGACCACCAGGAGGTCCCACGGACTTAGCTCGGGAGGTTCCCGCGGACCTCTTGGTGATGTGCCCGAGGTGCTACCGAGGGTGGCGGCCACGACCTCCAGAGGTCCTCAAGACCTCCCGGGAGGTCATGGCGGGCCAAGACCTCCAGAGGTCCAAGAAGACCTCTTGGGAGGTCCCGCACCTTCTCAGAAGCTCCACGCGGTGCTACCACATCTTTCCGTGGTGACTTCAGAGCGCAAAAAAAATGGTCCTCCCGACCTCTTGCAGACATCACGGGTGGGTCGTCACAGCTGGTATCGAGCCTAGGTCGGCCAGAGGACGTGGTCAGAGGTAGAAAGGTCGATTTAGTTTTTATTCAAAAGTTATTTTCTAAAGCAAGTCAACTTAAATTTTGTTTGGTAGTTCTTTCCTTGCCGGTTCTATGTTGCCTTATCTTGTTTAAAATCTTTTCGCCCTGTTCTACTCTCATCTTAACTACTCCTTAGTTCCATTATCTTATCTCTGCTGAACCTTGATTTTGAATCTAATTTGACCTCCTCGCCTTTTATGACTTCAATAGGGCCGATCAGAGAAAGGTTAGGATTAGTGGTCCTATTCTCGAGTCTCGCCACTTTGGGTCTTGAAGACCTCTGCTTTTGAAGCTTTTGTTGCCTCTTTTGGCCTCCTCGGCCTTTTAGGTTCTCTCTTGTTAACCAAGTTACCCCTTTTGTTGCTCTATCTTTCTCTCTCTCGATCCCTCTTTTCCCCTATGCTTTCTGCCTTACCTATTAAGCCTTTAGAGTTTTGTCAGATGGTGCAGACTCCAAGCAATCCACAAGTCGCAGTGAGCCCTAGAACAGCTTGCCTCCACCTCCACCTCCTCCAAAGGGCAAAGAAGAATGCATCGGTTTTGGGCGCTTTATGGCAAGACAAGCTCGGATGATGAGCTCTATGATGCATTATGAACCAGATTATGGCTCAACAAAGCCGACCACCAATGCTTTACTTGCCATGATGAGTCGTAATAGTCAGTGCAAAGAAGGCCACCACCTCCACCCCAAATTTCACCATCAATCAAGGCCGCCGAGTTCATGAAGACACGCCACTACATTTTCGAGCTCTCCCGAGCCCTTAGATGCGTATGATTACTGAGATCAATCGAGAAAAGTTGGATATTGCTCATTTGGAAGACAGGAGAAGGTTTTGTTTGCTTCACATCAACCGGAAGGACTCGCAATGAGCGGTGGGACACATTTTGTGCTCACATGTCACCCCCGAGGATCACTTGGGCAGTAGTTCTCGCACTTTTCGCCACTCCCATGTCCCCGATGGGAAGGTAGAGATGAAAAAGGAAGAGTTTAGAGAGCTCAAGCAGGCAACATGTCAAGAAGTGAGTATCTCACTAAATTCACTCAATTGTCGCTATGCTCGCGAAGATGTGGCTACGGATGATGCGCTGCGAAGCGCTTTTAAGCGAGGCCTCCATCCCATTTTAAAAGTTCTGCTAGGGCAACGATTATCCGGATTTCAAAGATATGGTGAACAAGGCAATGCTCATTGAGGAATCCCAAGAGAACTCTCTGAGTCCTACAAGAGAAAGGTGCCACCCTCCAAAGGTTTCAAAGAAAGACCTCCCTGGCAGGTCAAGACGCTTTGTGCAAGACTAATCCAAACGCCAAGGACCTCCCAGACTTCATTAAGACCTCCTTACCACCGCCTCTGCCCGCCACAAGATCATCTGGCAAAGACTAAGTCAACCCCAATGACCTACAAAGAGCGGGATCACTGTTTCAAGTGTCACTAAGTGGGGCATTTCGCCAATCAATGCCCCTCAAGATCGAGCCAAGAAGAAGACCTCTTCTTCAGACCTCCTCGCCAAGACCTCTCAGCCGCAGGACCTCCTGCCGTAACCTCCTGACTTTTTGAAGGGGCCGTAGAACCATGTGGCGGTGGAAGAAGCTCAGACCTCCTCGATGTGGTACTAGGTATGTTCCTAGTAAATTCAAGGCTTGGCCAAGTAGCTTTTGTTTGACTCGAGCTTCCCATTCGCTTATTTCTGAGTTTTGCCGCAAAGCACCGCCGAAGTTGTTGCTCTTAAGTCTACCTTGTTGGTTCAATCTCGCCTCGAACTAAGCACGAACCGTGGTTGTCCACAAGTGAAAATGGTCATAGAAGGAGTAGAATTTCTAGCCAACCTTATCCTTTTGGACACCAGTCCCTAGATGTGATCTTGGGCATGGATCAAGCTAGCTAACCACCATGCCATGTTGGATTGTAGTGGCAAAAGTATCTCTTTGACCAGCCCTAGTGGTGCCATCAGGAAGTTTTTGGCCACCTCAGAGAACTCCAAGGAGCCCTATCTTGTAGTGCTCAAGTTCAAGTTTTGAGGATGTCCTGTTGTTAAAAAATTTGTGGATGTGTTCCCGATGAGCTCCTGTGAATGCCCCCAGATAAAGACCTTGAGTTTGTCATAAACCTTGTCCTGTGGACCTCCCCATCTCCAAAAGGCCTTACAGATTGCATGTTGATGATCATGTGGAGTTAAAGAAGAAGCTTGGAAGACTTGCGAGCAAGGGTTTTATTAGACCTAGCTCCTCACCTTGGGGAGCCCCAAAGGATTTTTGTGCCTAAAAAGGATGGCACTCAAAGGATGTGTGTGGACTACAGAGCTCTCAATGATGTCACCATCAAGAACAAGTATCCTTTGCCAAGAATCGATGATTTGTTTGATCAATTGAAGGAGTGCATTGTGTTTTCAAAGATAGACTTGAGAATGTGATATCACCAACTCAAAATTCAAAGGAAGACATCCCTAAGACAGCTTTTTTCAACTAGATATGGGTTATTTGAGTTCACTGTCATGTCTTTTGGGCTGACCAATGCCCCTGCCTATTTCATGAATTTGATGAACCGAGTGTTCATGGACTATCTAGACAAGTTTATCATTGTCTTCATTGACGACATTCTAGTGTATTCCAAGAGTGAAGAGGAGCATGCAAGCCACCTCTTTTCGGTTTTGGAAAAGTTAAGAGCTCATCACTCTTTGCCAAGTTTAGTAAGTGTGAATTTTGGCTAAAGGAAGTGGTCTTTTAGGGCATATTTTGTCAAAAGAAGGAGTGTCTCACAACCCTAGTAAGGTTCAAGATGTGCTCAATTGGGAACCTCCTAGATCGTGCCTCAGTTCAAGTTTTCTTGGCATGGTTGGCTACTACTGTAAGGTTTATTGAAGGTTTCTCCCGGATTGCAAGACCTCTCACTCACCGTTAAAGAAAGAAAAGAAGTTTTTTGGACCTCGACAGAACAGAGCTTCCAAGAGCTCAAGGAAAAGTTAACCTCCGCCCAGCTTTTGGTTCTCCTGCACGTTAGAAAGGATTTTGAAGTTTTGTGATGCATCAAAACAAGGACTTGGCTGTGTTCTAATGCAAGATAGAAGAGTAGTGGCTTATGCCTCAAGACAATTGAAGCCCCATGAAGTAAATTACCCCACTCATGACCTAGAGTTGGCTGCCGGGGGTCCAGGCCTTAAAATTTGGCGCCATTACCTCATTGGTAATAGGTGTGAGATTTACACTGACCACAAAAGCCTAAAGTACATCTTTACACAAACAGATTTGAATTTGCGGCAAAGAAGGTGGCTTGAGCTTATTAAGGACTATAATGTGGGAATTCACTACCACCCAGGCAAGGCCAATGTGGTGGCAGATGCTTTGAGCAGAAAAGTTTATGTCAATACTTTGATGATCAAGGAGAGCCAGCCTACTTTGTATGAAGAATTCTTGAAGCTTAGACTTGAGTTAGTGGAAGAAGGGTTTTGGCAACTCTTGAAGTGCAACCTACCTTGCAAAAATGCAGATCAAGCTGACCCAAGATGGAGATGCTGCATCCAAGAGATCAAGACCAACATAAGAGAAGGAAGGTCAGCAAGGTTTTCTATAGATGACCTAGGTGCGGTTCTGTTTGATAAGAGGCTCAGGTGCCCACAACACAGAGCTCAAGGGAGTAATACTTAAAGAAGCACATGAGACATTGTATTCTATACACCCAGAGCTACAAAATGTACCAAGATGTCAAGGAGATGTACCGTGGCCTAAAAATGAAGAAGGAAATAGCAGATTTTGTGGCCAAATGTGACATTTGCCAAAAGTTAAAGCAAGACACCAAAGACCTGAGGACTTTTAGTACCCTTACCCATACCCGAGTGGAAGTGGGAAGAGGTCGGCATGGATTTTATTATCGGGTTTACCTCGCACTCAAGCTGGTTTTGATTCTATTTGGGTCATTGTGGATAGGTTAACAAAAATGGCTCACTTTATTCTTGTGAAGACTACTTATTCTGGAGACAAGCTAGCCGAAATTTACATGGCAAAGGTTGTATGTTTGCATGGTGTTCCGAAGAAGATAGTTTCGGATAGAGGATCTCAATTCACCTCCAAGTTTTGGCAAAAGCTACATGATGCCTTGGGCACCGACCTCAACTTTAGTACAACAGCACCACCCTCAAACAGATGGCCAAACCGAGAGAGTTAACCAAGTCCTTGAGGACATGCCGAGAGCTTGTGCTCGAAAGACAATCTAGTTGGGACAAGATGTTACCATATGCAGAATTTTCCTACAATAACAACTACCAAGCTTAGTCTCCAAATGTCCCTTTTGAAGCTATTTATGGAGAAAGTAGGACTTCCTTGTAATCGACAGATGGGAAGGCCAAGTTCTTGGTCCTGACGCCGAGAGAAGCCAAGATCGTAAGGTCAATAAGGAGAAGCTAAGGGCTGCTCAAACTCTAAAAAGAGCTACGCAGATGTTAGGCGCCGAGACCTAGCTTTTGTCCCAAGAGACCGTGTCTACCTCAAAGTATCACCTCTCAAGGGTATGCAATGGTTCGAGTTAGTGGGAAGCTTGCTCCAAGGTTTATTGGACCCTTTCCAGCCCTTGCGAAGGGGTGAAGTAGCCTACAAGTTGGACCTCCTCCTCAAAGTTGTCGGAGTCCACAATGTGTTCCATGTGTCACAGCTTGAAGAAATGCTTATGAAAGTGCCAGAGGACCAAATGCCTTTAGAAGCGGTGGACCTCCAAGAAGACCTCACTTACAGAGAGCACCCCATCAAGATTTTGGACGGTCCGAGAGAATTACCAGGAGCAAGACCACCAAGCTGTGCAAGGTGCAATGGAGCAACCACTCCGGCCGAGGCAACATGGGAACGAGAAGAGGACCTCGTGAAAGAGTTCCCCACCTATTCCCTAGCTCACCAATCTCGTGGTCGAGATTCCCTTAAGGGGTGAAGGTTTGTAACGCCCCGTTTTCTTTTAAGCCTTGCCAAGTTTTCAAAATAAAAGTAACCATTTGGCTTTATTGAGAATCCAAAGCTTAACCCGAGATTTTGAAATCAAGAGTTCAATTGGAATTAATCAAACCTTAACTAAGTCGTTGTTGTTGTTCCTTGTTGGTTGTGGCTCTGTGGTGTCTTTGTTGCCTCGGTTGTGGTTCTCCAAGCTCTCTGTGTGCCCCCTGGTTCGCCTCTCTCTCTCTCTTAACTTTCTTTGTTGGTTTGAATCTCTTTGAGATCTAGACCTCTCTTTCATCTCCCTCTGCTAGGACCTCTCCTTTCTTGGGGTTTTCTGTCAAGGACCCACTCGGGTTGGTGTTTCAAAACCTCTTGGCCCCCCAAGCCACGCTTGGCTTTGTTTCTTTGGACCTCCAGTGGACCTCTCCACGCCTCTGGGAACCCCGAGTTCTCTTGGGCGCCTAGAGTTTCTCCGACCTCCCAAAGGCTCTTTTGGGACCTTCCTAGACCACCTCGTGGCTATTTGGACCTCTCTGGTGTTCAAATAGACCTCCCTCGTCCTCAAGGATTTTTCATGTCCTTCGGACCTCCTCGGCGTCCTTTAAGACCTCCCTTGTTGAGATCTAGCCGCCAGACCTCCCTTGTTGAGATCTAGCCGCTCAGACCCCCCTTGTTGAGATCTAGCCGCTCAGACCCCTTGTTGAGATCTAGCCTTTCAGACCTCCCTTGTTGAGATCTCGCCGCCAGACCTCCCTTGTTGAGATCTCGCCGCTCAGACCTCCCTTGTTGAGATCTGCCGCCGACCTCCCCTTATTGAGATCTAGCCGCTCAGACCTCCCTTGTTGAGATCTAGCCGCCAGACCTCCCTTGTTGAGATCTAGCCGCTCAGACCTCCCCTTGTTGAGATCTAGCCGCTCAGACCTCCCTTTGGAGATCTACTGTCAGACCTCCCTACACCCGCTGATCTCGATCGCTGAGGTCCTCCCTTTGAGATCTTGACTGCTAGATCTCCTTTGGAGATCTACTCGTCAGACCTCCCTACACCCGCTGATCTCGACCGCTGAGGTCCTCCCTTGAGATCTTGGACCGCTAGATCTCCCTTTGGAGATCTACTCGTCAGACCTCCTCGCACCCGCTGATCTCGACCGCTGAAGTCCTTCCCTTGAAATCTTGACCTCGACCTCCCTGGTGTGGATTCGAGTGTCAAGACCTCCTCTTGAGTCCTTGGACCTCTCTGGCCTGTGACCTCCCTCTCGAGTGTCTTGGACCTCTTGCCCAGACCCCACAAAGGGTCTTTGGTGGGAATGACCCTTGCGGTGGGGCCACCTCTTTGACTTGTGGTGCACCTTTGATCGGCCCCACTTGCCACCCTCTTCACCTTGTAATTATTGCTCTTGCCTCGTAACTTTGTGCACATTTAATAGGTGTCGGGTCACATTAAATGCAATCCCATCCGAGGTACTTTATTTCAATTTTTTTGGGCAAGCCTTGCCCTAGTTGTCCCGATTGCCTACACGCCATTGAACCTTTTTCTTGGTGCACTCCACCAACTCGGCTATATATAGCCCGGGAGGCGTGCCTTTGTAATCTTTTTGCTCATTTCTTCCTTCCCTGCCTCATCTGCTCGGTTCTTCCTTGCGCAAAGACCTTTCCCAGGAGCTCTTTGAGGCTGTGTTAAGCCTCTTGGTTTCCTTTTGGCTAAGTTGGTTTGAGTTCCTTTTTGGTTCTTTTGATGTTCTCTGGCTTAGTGTGGTTTTGCTTATTTGGTTCTCTTAAGTAACGTGTAGATCACGAGTTCGAGGAGATCTTGGACCCCGCTCTTCCGCAGAAGGCTCTCCACGCTTGACCAAGGCAAGCCACGCACCTCCTTTTGATCATCTTGAGCCAAGTTTTGCAAATGTATTTCGGTTTTACTTTATCATGCATGGCTATGTTTATAAGAAAATGGTTTGGAAATGTAGTTACTTGCCTACTTGTCGTTATGCCTCCTTTATACCTTGTCTCCATCATGTTGTCATGTTCACCTTGTGAGCCTTAGGGTGGATAATTTAGTTGGTGTTCTTTGTTATTTGCCAACATGGGGGCCGAGGTCTTATATAGCCTTGCTTAGAAAACGTGGTTCAACGTGTCATGCTTCATCTCTAATAATCTTGACTAATAAGTTATGAAATGTGTGGTTGGTGCTATTGTTGAGCAACTATGGCGTGATGCCTAAGTCGTGTTGACTGTGGTGTGAGATCCCTTGGTTAAAAATTTGTGTGCCAGATGGGTGGTCTTTTGGCATGGGCTAATACAAATTGTTTTGCTAAGGCAAGAAAGCAGGAGTGAGTAGTGGTGTCTCTGTGCACACTTGGTTGTGGAAGTCTTGCCTTAGCACAAATAAGGACTTCACTTTGTGTTCTGTTGAACTGGGCCAATTAGTGCAACCACAAGATCATTTTATGGGAATGGTCTGGCTGAATAATTAGCAATGAGATGGCTTGGAGCTGTTGTGGTTGAGCGTGTGATTCGTTGGCGCAAGAGGGGCACCCCATAACCCCTGTGGATTTCTAGACCCTTCGGAGGATTATAAACCTTAGCGGGCAGCCCTAGTCGGCTCAAAGCTTTGTAAAGGCCTTGTCGCTTTCTAGATGCCACCTTAGGAAGTGAGCAAGGGTGACCGGAACCCATCCCGCTAGAGAGATCGTGGATTGTGGGTAAAGTTGTACACCTCTGCAGAGTAAAAGATCTATTCAATAGCCAAGTCCTTGGTCATGGACATGCTCAAGTGAAATGGTGCAAGGGGTAGATGTTTCAAAAGCTTGTGCCATCGACACTTCCGCGAGATGCTTTGGCTTTGCCTCAAGAGACCTTGGCCGGCCCAGAGGGGTCAAGGTTGGCTCTGTAGTGGTCCAGGGTTGGTTTGGACCTCTGGAATGGGTGTTCGGAGTGGGTTTTGGGTGAGGACTGCCACCGTGTGATCTGACCTCCCCATTTTTGGTTGTGGCCGTGAGTTGGTGCTCACTCCACCTTTTTAAACATCAAAAGTATTATGTATTATGGTTTTACCTTGCCTTACAATCTATTATTGCTATTATTGTCAAACTTGGCTTTATGAAACTAACCATACTGACTCTCCATTGGTAAGACCTTGCATGAGTATTATTGCATCTTTGCTCCTCGTGACTTCGAGTATATTCCAAGTACTCATGGCTTAAGCCATGTGTCAAAGCAGATTATGAAGATGACCAAGTGTAGGTAGTGCAGACTCTTCGAGGAGGAGTTCTTCGACGACTAAGATGCCTAGGACGTCCTCCACCCGACAGCCTGTGGTGCTTGTTGGATGGCTTTTATGTGTTTTGGTGTTTGAGCCCTAGAGCTCCTTGTTGCCAGCTTGTAAGTCCTCGTTGGTTTTGTAAGCCCTCGATGGCGCACCTCTTGCTAACAAGCTTGACCATAAGGTCCTATTATATAAAGTTTAATTTGTCTGCTTCATCTTTGTTTGACCTCGTGGTTGTGGTATTGGCTTGTGTTCTTGTGCGAGCTAGCTCTGTTGTCTTGGGACTAGCTCAGATGCACAGGGGCAGGACCACCAGGAGGTCCCACGATTTTCTTCTGGGAGGTCCCGGCCGACCTCTCTTGGTGATGTGCCGGAGGTGCTACTGAGCGGTGGCGCCACGACCTCCAGAGGTCCTCAAGACCTCCCGGGAGGTCAAGCATGGGCCAAGACCTCCAGCGGTCCGAAGACCTCTTGGGAGGTCTCGCAGACCTCCTCAGTAAAGCTCCATGCGGTGCTACCACATCTTTCCGTGGTGACTTCGTAGCGCAAAAAAAAAATGGTCCTCCCGGACCTCTTGCGGTACATCACGGGGTGGGTCGTCACAGAAGGTCCTTCACAGATAACCCGAAAGGATCAAACTCAATTGAACATTGATTATCAGTTGTAAAACAACAGACGAAAATGAGATTTTTGATTAAGGATGGTGCAAGAAGAACATTATGAAGATGTAGAGAAGAGGAAGTAGTAGGAATGGAGGAATGACCGACATGGGAGACATGTAAAGCAGATCCATTTCTGATGAGGATAGGTGGAAAAGAATGAGCAGGAATGATAGATGACAGCATACCCGGATCGACGGTCATGTGCGCAGATGCGCCGGAGTCAAAAACCCATTCAGGCCCTCCACCTTGGACAAACAGGTTGTTGAAGGTGTTCACCATCACTGCTTGATCCCACGATGGAGTTGTTGGTGAGGGAGCCGATGGGACAGGAGCTGGTTGATGCGGTGGAGCAAAGCTGGTGTACGCCTGATGGAGGTGCGGTGGTCACGGACCAAGGAGACCCAGGCCACTAGACGGACACACAGGCGGGCTACCCGGCTAGGCACCTCCTTGCCAAGGTGCAGGAGAACATGGCATGGACCAGGCTTGTACCATGCGAGTCCATGGGTTAGGGCCGAGGCACCATGTGGACTCACCCGTAGAAGGAGGCCCGAATTTGTTGTACGGTTTGCCCTTGCTCTTCTCCTTTTTGTTTGTGTTCCAATTGGATGAACCGCGATTGTTTGTGCCATTGGATGAGGGTGTGATGAGAGTCCGGCTTATGGGCGAATCGATGGGCGATCCAAGCTACTGCCGGGTTGGACAAATTTTGGTCGTGTGCTTGAGCTCCTCGAGAAGCAACATATATCGTGCCTCGAGGAAGGTTGGAAATGGCCGAAGTAGTGGGATCATGGAGCCTGGACTGAATACGTGTTGCTAAGGTTGCACAGAAGAGTGAGGACCAGCGTCTGGTCCGAGATTGGGTGGCCAATGTCACCCAACGCATCGGCGAGCGATTTGAGGCGGTGGCAGTAAGCTGGCATGCTCAAGTCACCTTGAATGGTGCCCTGCAGTTCGGCCTTGAGGTGGATGGCCCGAGACGGTTGGTTGTCGCGAAACAAATCCTCGAGACTACGCTAGGTGCCGTAGGCCGTGGACTCGGGCTGCATCACCATCTAGAAGAGCTCGGTGGAGATTGTGGTGTACAACCACTGGAAAACGATGTAGTCCTCCTGAAGCCAGGCTGGGTCGTCGTGAGCAGGGTTCGAGCCGTTGATGTGGTGACGCAGTGAGTACCACCCAAGATGCACCAAAAAGAGATGACGCCATCAGCAGTAATTTGGAACCTGGATATCAAGGACAATTGGAATGAACGACTTAATATTGCCCACCTACAAGTCAAGAGTAGAGGGGGCAAAGAGAGAGTCACTCCGGGAAGAGGTGGAGGATGAGGAGGTGGAGGAAAGGGCAGTGGAGCCGATGGTTACACCGGTGGTGGCAGCGGATGTCGGCAAGCCAGCGTCACTCATGGCTGTAGGTGGATCGTGTTTAGTCTGATACCATGATATATTGTATAATGGCAACAAACAGGTATTCCCATTGCATTCTCAAGATATATAGTAAAGAGAAGCAACATAATATAGGCTAGAGAAGCGGCTCGTTAGTTGACGACTGAGCCCATGATGCGAGTGTGCCATTGGTGCATGCCGCAATACTTGGTACGTGCTACATGACATAATGATCAACTAACAATAAGTAGTATTACTTGCTTGTCCCTACATTATACTTAAAAAGGAATTTTCCCCACAATTTGGTAGGAATCAAACTATTTCCTATAAAATTCCCGCGTTTCAAACACAACCTAAGTAGATAATTATTGGATTGGATTGCACCACTTGCCTGACACCCATCATCTATTTCACGTAGGACATCTCTAGAGTCTTGAACTTGAGAGGAGAAAGCCTAGGAGGTCGATGTGAACCAGAACTGGGGCAGGAGTGTTAGTAATCTTTGTGTATATGATATATCTATATTTTAGGAGAGTTTATTTTACGTAGACCTACACTATTTAGGCAGTATTCATTATGGATACTAGAGTTTGTGCGGTATCCCTTCAGGATACTTAAAATCCGTTTCAGATACGAATAGTCGTTTGTTCTCAATAAAAGGGCACACCTGTAATTAGATTTTGTGAACAATAGCAATAGAACAAGAGAAAATCAGAAAAATTGCTATTGTTTCGGCGGCACAATTTTTTTCCTTGTGTTCTTGCGTTTGAGTCTAGGGTTCCATTATGTTTGCATGTGTTCGTCTTTGGTTTGGGCCAACAATTGGTATCAGAGCTCCAGGTTCGAAACCCTAGCTATTGCCCCGGGAGAGGTGATCTCGACTCTCGGTGGCATATCTGGGCAAAATGGCATGACAGTTGGACATCTTAGATCTTGCGCTGATGAGATTGGTAGATTTGTTGCCATGCTTCGAAATCCTTCATCAGTTCTTCGTGGTTGTGCAATTTTTTGCTCGCTTGATTCACTTTCTCGAGGTCGACCATCAGGCAAAGATGCGAGCCTCTGCAGAAAGCATGGGAGCAGCAAGCGGATCCTCCACAGGGACGTGAAGGCCAACCTCGACACGGACGTGTACATGTTCGGGGTCTTCATTATGGAGGTGGTCAGCAGGATGAGCCCGAGCAACTCCGTGTTGTGCTACAGCGACCATGACGAGTCATGTAGGCGCAAGGGAGAAGCTGTTGTATGTCGAATCCAGAGTGGACTTGAAGTTCTTTGGTCGGCGATCAGCTTGAAGTTGAGTAGAGTTAGAGATGAGTGCAGGGAGTCGAGTCGAGTCACGAGAGTTGACGTTGAGAAGATTGGAGATGTAGTTTGTCAGGGATGTTGATGAGTTGTGTTCGCCGGTCTGTATTGAGTAACAATTGGACAAGTTGTAGTTAAGACCATTGACTCAATAAGTAAGTCAAAGATTATGGAGTGAGTGCATATGGTATATCTAGATTTTAGGAGAGTTTGTTTTGCATAGAGTTGAGAGTTTATGTGGTATGTTGAGAAGATGTGTTCAGATTTTGTGAATAGGAGCAATTAATAGAGCTGTCAAGGAGTCGAGTCCGTTGAGTAGTTTAGTCCTTAGAGTGCCAAAATCGAGCACTCGGTGAAGCCACTCTTTCTTAGAGTCCGGGATGTTGATGAGTTCGGCAAAATGGTGTTCGGCCATCAGGAATTGGCAAAAAATTTTTTTTTGGTTTTTACCCATTTTTTGTGAGGCCTTCCCACATTATTTAAAACTCCATGTTCAAATTTGGGACAATTTTGACTTTTTTGCTATATTTCGTTATTGAGTAACAATTGGACAAGTTGTAGTTAAGACCGATCGACTCAATAAGTAAGTGCACAAAGATTATGGAGTGATTGTTGGTAATCTTTGTGCATGTGCGGCAAATTAACTAGCGACTTAAGGCACTCACAAGATATTGGTCATTTTAGCTGTAATATGAATAATAATATTTCATTGTTCATATATTTTTCTCCCAACTGAAGGTCTTCGTATCCGAGGAACTCATGAAATTTGGATGGTATGGTAAATTACTACTCTAGTGGCGTGAAGTTTACTTCCTCAAGTGCAAGTTGCGACGTCGGATGCCTAAGACCGGACACATGTTATAGCATATAGAGTCATGTGAAGATGTGCATAGGGTTTAAATAATATTTACGCAAAAAATAAAATTCAACCGAATAAAAAACCAAAAGATAAAGAAAAAAAGCAAATTTCATAAGAAGTAGATACCTGCAAAATTTGCTCAAAAAATAATGGAACAAAAAAACCAAAAAAAATTTTTCGAGTGTTTTTAAGCACTTTCATTAAAGAAAGTCTTTCTAAAGTGCTTTTTAACTTTCGGCAAAAAATTTTTAGAAAGTCTTTGCGAGTGCTTTTTAGATTTTCGACAAGAAGAAAGTCTGCTAGAGTTTTGGCAAAATTTTTTTTGGTATTTTTGACCCATTTTTTTGTGAGGCCTTCCACATTATTTAAAACTCCATGTTCAAATTTGGGACAATTTTGACTTTTTTTGCTATATTTCGTTAGTTTTTTGTTTCGTTGAATTTTATGGAATATTTCAAATTTGATGCTCCCGGTGCATGAAATAATCGAATTTGGTCGTTCAAAAATGATATTCATGATATTTGGTGTATGTTGACGTATCCAGGAACTCACATGAAATTCGAGCATCTTGTTGGCGTAACATGACGAAATTGCGGGAAAAGTGTATTTAAATTATATAAAATCGAGCGAAGTCGAAAATATGCGAAACTTGTCGAGGCGTCGTGTTATCGCAAAGTCTATGATAAAAAATTGAGAAGGTTTTTGATGTTATAGCATAGAGTTCCAGGTTTCAAACATCATTTACGTCAAAATAGTCATAAAGTACCAAAATTCAATGAACATGGAGGAGTGCTTTGCAACCGGAAAAAGAAAACTTTTACTGCGAGTGTTTTGGCACTCGGCAAAGAAAGTCTTTCAAAAACCCTAATTTGGGACAATTTTGACTTTTTTTGCTATATTTCGTTAGTTTTTTGTTTCGCATTGAATTTTATGGAATATATTTGAGCTGCACGGTGCATGAAATAATCGAAATGATATTCATGATAGTCAGGAAACATGAATTTTGTAACATGGCGATGTTCCCGAAAATGTATTTAAATTATATAAAATCCTCAAGCGAAGTCGAAAATCATGAAACTTGTCGAATGGCGTCGTGTTAACAGTCTATGATGAAAAATTGAGAGTTTCAACGAAACAAAAAACGGATGCCTAAAACCGGACAAATAATAGTATTGAAAGGCAGTTTTAAAAAATAATGGGCTGCAAAAAAACCAAAAAAAAAATTTGCCAGAGTGTTTGGCACTCAAGAAAGAAAATCTTTGCCGAGTAAAAGTGGCACTTCGGAAAGAAGGATTTACCGAGTGCAGGAATTGGCAAAAATTTGTGAACAATGTTAGAACCACCATTTCGGATGAACAAATGATCAAACAACCAAAATAAACTTTGTAGATCTTGAGAAGTTATAGAATTTTGTAGTTGGCAACTTTTTCATTTGAATTCGTTTTGTTAAGGAAAATCGCGTTTGAATTTGAAAAATTTAAAATTGAATTTTTCAAACGACCTCGGATGGAAAAACAACCAAAATAAAATTGTAGATCTCGAAAAGTTATGAAACTTTTAGTTAATAACTTTTGATTTGAAATCATCTTTTCATGCAAAACTACGTTTGAATTTCTTAAATTTGAAATTCAAATTTTGTAAACGACCTCGGATGGAGAAACTCCTAAATGAAAATTGTAGATCTCGAAAAGTTATGAAACTTTGTAGTTGACAACTTTTTGATTTGAATTCGTTTAGGGCCTCAAACAAACAATTTACACTCGGTTTTGTATAATATTTTGGGAACCGAAAAGGAATATAGACACAAGTGATGGTGTGGTGCAGTGGTAGAGGGGTTACGCACGAGGAGAGGTCGCGGGTTCGAATCCGCCGGCCGCGTAGCACGCGAATTTAGTCGCGAAAAATGCCGCGACTTGCGACGGCGGAGACGAGATGGGCGATGGCACATGCCTCCCGATTTAAAAAAAAATTTGCTATTTTTTGGGGTTTTTCGGTTCGAATTTTAGAGATGGCTTTGCCGAGTGCAATGACCATTGCACTCTAAAAGAAAATTTAAAAAAAATAAACACGCTTTGTCGAAAGAGTCTGACCATCAGACTCTAAGAAAGAAAATTTAAAAAAATTAAAAATTAGGGTCGACGGCGTTAATCTTTTTGAGTGTGCAAGGCGCAAGGCAAAGCCTTTGCCGAAAAGTGCCCAAATTTAGCACTCGGCAGCGATCTTTCTGGGAAGGAGATTCGACGGAGGCTCTTTGTCGAGTGTTGCAGACTCGGCAAAGGCTTTGCCGAGTGTAAAGCATCTTTTGCCGAGTGCAGCAGGCACTCGGCAAAGAGCCCGCCTCTGAGTGGTGCTGCTGAGTGGAGGCACGGCGGAGCAGAGGCCACGCCACGAAGAAGACGACCTGCGCCCAATCAAATCCACTTCCACTCGATGGGCAGCGGCCAGTTGCCGCAAAGTGCATACCGTATAGTGCCAAACCGTAGTAGTACTAACGATGACAGACCATAGAGAGAGAGAGAGAGAGAGAGAGAGAGAGAGAGAGAGAGAGAGAGCCATACTTGATCATAGACTAACCACAAAATATGAACGTTATAGTTTGCACTGCATCAAGCCACAAAGTTGCAATGAAAATTCCTCCGTGTGCGGCAAATTAACTAGCGACTTCTCACAAGATATTGGTCATTTTAGCTGTAATATGAATAATAATATTTCATTGTTCATATATTTTTCTCCCAACTGAAGGTCTTCTTCTTGGATGGTAAATTACTACTCTAGTGGCGTGAAGTTTACTTCCTCAAGTGGCCCACGTACTACATAGGAGTCGTTAATTAACGACCCTTGTCATCTCTGTCTCTTTGGTCGTTTTAACCGAACTATGCTTTGGTCTTTTCTGAATGGCAATCTTGTGTTACGCACCAACGGAGTTAGTTTACTGTACTGCTAGCTTAGCTTAGATGCACCAAGGTAGATATCATCGGCCGAGTAAGAGCGATATGCACTTACCTGTATGGCTGTGTGTGTTTCACTTTACTCAGCTATCTTGGCTATATATTACTCAGCTGATCATCTATATATCCATGCATGTCATACCATCTGAGTATGCGTGTGTGTATAAATATATATGGTTTAATTCACCAGATAGCATTTTGAAGTTCGAACACTTGTCAACAAAGTAGCCATTGTTCGATGTTTATACATATGTAATCATGTCCGGGCCTCTGATGTCAGCTGTAAATTTCACACTAATTGCCCCCCTTAGAATATCCAAAGGATTCCAGCTAGTGTCCTGGTGACGACAGCAGCAACTACCAAGGTTTCATTAGTTCATTCTCATCTGGGCCCCAGGAGAACAAAAGCTTCAAGCTTTGTTGAGTAATTAAAAGAATAAGCTGGCACCCAAAGAGAGATGCCAAAGAATGATACCAAGAGATCAATTCAGGTCATCATGCATGTTTAGCAGTGCGCATACATCTGTGGAGCTAACAAGTCACAAGTGGACGGCAAGGCTTTCAAGAACGGCATGCGGTGGTTGGCAAAGGAAGCAATAGATAGAGATTTCATCGTCTGATCCAAAAGCAAATGCCGGAATCAATAATTACTGTGTTTTGCGAGTGGTTGGCAAAGGAAGCAAGAGAGAAACCTTATTGAGTGGTTATTGGTTGACACGGCGAAAATTCTGCTTCAAGATAACGCCGCCCGTTCTAAATAATTCAAGAGATCGCTGTATATTTTTCTTGAATTTTTGGACGGCTTTAGCTATTTTCTAAAAAGATCTTTGCTTTCCTGGTATTTTCTAAATTAAAAAATCCCTAAAATCCTTCCTATTCACTTTGGGCCGATTTCTCTCGGCCCGTTCCCTCTTTTCCTCACCCCCACCGGCTTATGCCCATTCTCGCCTTGCGGCCCGGCTCGCGCGCTTGTAGCGCCACTCAGCCGACGGGTGGGACCCACGTCGCCACCATCGCCGTCATTGTCGTCATCTACCTCAAGCCCATGCCACTCGCGTCCGCCCGCGTCAACGCTAAGCGCTGGCTTCCGCCGACCGCGACTGCCTCCGTCTGCAGATTCAATGCGCGGACGACGTCCGCGCCCGCTGCCACCACCCACCCTGTCAGTGCCCTCGCCCTCCTGGTTATCTTCTTCTTCACGCCTCCGCCCACGCCACCCGCATCAGCGCCCGCACGTGTTTTTAGCTATTTTCTAAAAAGGTTTTTGCTTTTCTGGTATTTTCTAAATTCAAAAATCCCAAAAATCCTTCATATTCACTTTGGGCCGATTTCTCTACCGTTCCTCTCTTTTCTCACTCCCCACCGGCCATGCCCATTCTGTCGCGCTAGCCCGCTCTGCATGCCTTCGCCGCTGCTCCCGCTGATGGGTGGGACCCACCGTCGACCATTCTTTATCATTGCGTGCCGTCTACCTCCGGTCCATGCCGCTCGCGTCCGCCCGCGTCAACGCCAATGCCGTGTTCCCGTCGGCCGCCTCGCTCTGTCTCGCGCAGATTCAATGCGCGGACGACCTCCGCGCCGCCACCCACCCACCTGTTAGCGCCTCGCCTCCCTGGTCATCTTCTTCTTCACGCCTCCGCCACGCCATCCGCGTCGGCCACCGCAGCGTCAGGCAAGATTTTGCGCCAACCGCGCTGCCTGTCGCGTCGCCTTGTCGCGCGCATTGAAGGTGGTGTGCTCCTCCACACCCACTGCCGCCACCCACTCCCCCTCCCACGCCCTGTCGCCTCCCTGTGCCCCTCGACTGTCGCGCCGCCATGGACCTGGAGCTTGGCCACGAAAGTCCTCCGCTGCCCATCCCTCTCTCTTGGCCTCCTCGTGCCTATTTAAGGCGAGCACTAGGAGCGCCAAGGTCTCCTCTCTCTTTCCCCTCTCCTCCCCTTCTCTCTCCCGTTCTCTTTCGACCGCGATTGAAGATCCTCGCCGCCGGCCACCTTCGGCCGCCGCCACCTCTAGCGCCGCTGTCACGCCTTCTCCGCCGCCTCCGACCTCACCCCCGGCATCGCCAAGCCGAGGCCCACCTAGTGTGCGCCTCGCCTTCCCGAGAGCCTCGAGCATCGCCGCTGCCTACAACCGCCGCCGCCGTTTCTTCCTCCCCGCCGGCGACCCTCCCTTGCTGCTGCGTTACTGAGACGCTACGCACTAGCTTCGCCGCAATGCCCTCTCCTCGAAGGTGCCCTCGCCGGCCACCAAGACCCCGCCGTTCGCCGGCGACCATCGGGCCGAGCGCGCCGCCGCCTTGGGCTGACGTGGCACTGCCACCGTGGCGCTCCGTCAGTGGCCACATCAGCCCTCTGCTGAGGTGGTTGCCCGTCAGCAAGCCCACGTGGCTTTTCTCGATTTTCCTTTAGAAAAATAAATCAAAAAATCAAGAAAATCCAGATTTCATCATTTTTATGCAAATTCAAACTTCCGAAGGCCATAACTTCCTCATTCGAACTCCAATTCAAGTGATTCAAATTTCTGAATTCCTCTAAATTCATTATATTCCTATTAGTATTTATTTAGTATTTATTTGAATTTATTTGGAGTTGTTTTATTTATTTGGCTTGTTTCAAGACGATAGATTAGGTGTTTTGACGAATTCGTGGACCCGACGACCGAAGCATATCTACTCTTCAACGAAGGCAAGTCGTAGACATTTGATCATATTGAACCTATTTTATAAAAAGTATATTGTTTGATATAAACATGCATTGCTAATTTTATAATAAATGGTTTCGTGATTAGTTAATTACCTAATTGCCATTATACCTCCTTGATAAATTGTGAATGACATGTATCCTTGAATGACATAATTCCTTGGACACCTTAGGATGGTTAATTATTCGTTGGACATGATTGTACTACCAACATGGGTACCGTATTATGCTTAGCCAATGCTTTAGTTATACGGTAGGCTCACGATCACATACTCAAAGAATGATTGAATTTAACTAAAAGAAATATGGAACTGTGGCGGAGCCACTTTCGATAAAAGATGTTGTGCTATGACTAGGGTGGTCATTTGGCCGGGTTGAACCCAAATGATTTATACTCGGGCGAGTGATCGTGCAGTAAAGGGGATGATTTTGGGATGAGGTTGCATCGCTTGAGTAGCCACTAAGGACTTAACTTTGTATGCCATTGATCTGGGCCATACCGTGTAACCACATGTCCAGGGTGGGGTGGACCTAGCCAACTAATTAGCAATATTTTGAGTCGGTTCTGTTTTGAATGTTGAATTGGCACAAAAGGGGGTCAGGTCGAGGCGAAACCTTAGCGAGTAGAACCGAGTCAAAATAGAGCTTTGTAAAAGCCTTGTCACGTGCTCTAGGCTGCTTACCTAAGGTAGTGAGTGGTGGCATAGATATATGCCGAATAAACTAGAGAATTCGTGTCTTGTGGGTCAAGCTGTACAACCTCTGCGGAGTGGAAACTATTCGAATAGCAGTGTCCCCGGTTATGGACAATGCCTGGTGATTTCACACGAGGGGTAGACTTTTATCAAAAATATTGGAATGGATTGGTCGAATCTAAGTAGATGGTTTTAGTTGATGGTTGGGGAAGTGAACAGGGTGTTCACTAGTTGTTTCAAAGAAAATTGATTACTCATGTATTAATCTTTTAAATTGTGCTTTACAATCTATTTACTGTATTTAATGTCAAATATTGCTTTCTGCAAAATAGCCATAAAGCTACTCTTGTCAAACCTTATATGAATATTACTTGCATACATTTCTCTGCGACTTACTGAGTACATTTAAAGTACTCATGGCTTTATGCCCTCTGGTTGATCAGTTGCTAAAGAAGAACCAGGAAGCACCGAGTTCTACGAAGAAGACTACTTTGAAGACTATGCGAATTAGGTTGCGTCCTCCACTTGATTGCCTGTGGGCATATTGGGTGACCTCCACCAGTTGTTGGTTTCCGCTACAAGCTACCTTTTGTTGTTAAGCCCTGCGTGGCAAACTTGTAAGATTTGATCGTAAGGTCTTTTTGCTAAATAATATTAATTTGTTTGTTTCATCTATTGTTTGGTTGTGTGGATATGATTACACCAATGTTGCAACTGTGTGAGTTAGCTACTGATCATATGACTAATTCAGAATACACAGAGGGTCCTGAGGTTGCATACTCGGGTCCCGACATAAAACAAGAGAGATATTTATCACATTGTTCACAACCAAACTAGCTTAATCAAAACCAATATATGAGCATCTCGACGAGCAATAGCCTATTAGCGGCACTCTGGCCAGCTACTAGAGAAGAGCCAACTACTAAGTACTAACCACATTAACACAAGAAGAAAGCTATTGCCGCCGCCCGTCTAGCGACCCATGGACTACCGCGGTGCCTCCTGTGGCCCAGTGTCCAGTGTTCATCCCTAGCTCCCCTACCATCTCTGTTAACTACTGACTTGTCTGGCCACAAGCGCTGCTCGCACACCCACGACGCCGCTCATGCAACGCCCTCGCCCCCACCCTGTACTGACGCCTCTATTCGACGCCGCCTCAAGCCTCCTGTGCCCACACTGCCTTCTATAGTCCTCCTCAACTTCGCTCATGTGGACAGGGGCAGATCCCCCATGTAACCATTGGGGTCAGATGACCCCAATGACTTTTTACTAAGTCTAATACAAATTCTATTTGAAGATAATAAATAACACTTATAAACAAGCAATGACACCATTATGGTTGGAACATTCAGAGTTCTGGTGATAGGTACTGGGATTTTTAATTGAACTATACGAACAGGAGGCACACAGGGAGCGCGAAGAAGAACACGACGACTTTGGCACCGAAGGAGAGACCACCGGACAGGGCGCCGACCACCACCCCGCCGGGCGCCGGCGACCGCCAGGATGACTGAACCCATCGGCTAAATTTCCTGGCTTCGCCCCTGCATGTGGATGCCGACGTGGTTCTTCTCCATCTCCGATACCCATGGTTTAGGGGTTCTTGGTCGCCTGAGCATGCTCTATTGCTAGGTCCGCCCTGCTCTCTTCGACTTTAGAGTTTCAACACGATTTATTCACAAATTACAAAGCTTGTTTGCTTCTTGATTAATTAGATAGACTTTGAAAAAGAGAGATGAAACAAAAAAAAAGGTGGGGGGGGCTAAATTAATTGTCTTGTATGGAAAACGTCCTATTATTCCTTTCGGTAACATTAGTGGCGAAAGACAGAAGTTACCGTGCAAAGATCCCATTGCATTAGCATCCTACAACTCGTGTGGGTGCGGCCAGGGAAAAAGTCTAGTCAACTTAATTGTTTAGGTCTTTTTTCCACAGTGTCCATTTTTGACAGATTAGGACAAGCACAGGGGGCCGAGGCCACAAACGAGAAAAGTTGGGAAAGGCACCCGTTCCACATAATTTATAGCGTGTCATGTATGGTGACGGAGAACCTAGAATATGTTGTTTTCGTATTGCCTTTTGCTTTAGATAGCGATGTTTATCATCCAATTAAAAAGCAAAGATCAAGATCAGTAACCGCAATGTTTCGCCAGAATGTTGTCCTACGGTAAAAACGGTACGCTAACTGTGCCACTGCAGAATATACTGTAGAGTAAAGTAAAATACTGTCACGTCGTACCACTGCTAGGAGAGAGATGGCTGTTGGATTTGGATGGGACGTGACAACATTATTTTTGCCCGGATCGGATCGACCGGAGTAGCTTTCGTGTGGGAGACAACTAGCTAGAGTACTATTATTACTGCCCCCTAGCTAGTGACCGTGTGGTCCGTTGTGTGTGTGTTTATCTGCACACGTGCTGCAGCAAGAACGCCTAAATGCCTAATCAAGAACAGATGAAACGCTACCGAATTGGTTCACTTGTAGATGGGTGTTGAAAATTCGAAATAGGTTGTGCAATGCAAACGTAATCTCTAATTCATATCTATCTATCTATGCATTCTCAACCTAACAAAAGATTGGACAAGCCAACCGAAATTCCCTAGCCCTTCGTTGCCGGAGGATAGGACAAATTAATAGACAAAAGCCTCTTGGTTGCTGAGTCTTAGGATAACTTTATTGGCCGGTTCAAGAAAAGTGTGGGAATAATAAACGAAGCAAGAATCATCTTCTTATCCAGGAAAAATAATCCATGTTGAAGGAATCATTTTTTTTCATTGCGAGGAAAAAGGGATCATATATAATTCCGCCTAAAAAGAAAAAAAAACATATAAGACTTATGATGGTAGTAGGGCTAAAAATTATGAAGGCCTATCCCATTTGTTGGTCCTGACCATGTACCTAACAGGAGGTACATAATTCGGTCCGACGACTGACAACAACACTAGAACTTCAGGTAATGATGCGATGTAGCTGGACAAGAAGGGCTTACACATTCTGGCCCACAAGAATAAGCCCATGGGCGTTTAGTGACTCCATATGCATTGGGCCTTTGAATAGCATGAAGTCCATGGAGATTTATCATTTCTGGCCTCTTCTCTTTATTTCTCTCTCTCTCTCTGTTTTTATAAACGAAAATCTGGGCGTTTTAGATGCATTTCTGGGCTCTTTTATCTCTGAGAAGGATTTCTGGGCTCTTTGCTTGCAGTTGCAGGCTGGCAGCACATACACATGCTTGTGCAAACATTGATGAGTTACTAGTGCTGGTGTAGATTGTGATGTTAGATCTTCCAACACTGTGTTGTACCCTCGTTTCAGAATAACACCAGGTTAGGAGGAAGCCTAGCTTTTCCTAGTTGTTGTTTTCGGATTAGCACTCGTAGCCAAATCTTTGCCTAAAAGTGGACAAGTAAATCCCAGCAGCAGGTCAAAACCAAGACGGTGCTGCACTACCAATAATAATGCAGGTCAAAACCAAGACAGTGCTGCACTACCAATAATAATTCAGCTCCATTGTTCGTCAGCACCAGTGACTTGTGCAGTTGTTCCAGGGAAGGAATATGCAGTTGCTCCTTGCAAATGCGTCAACTATCTCAGTATTCAGTACCTCTACGAGAATGATGGCGATCGACATGCATATCGATCGATCATAAAGCCAGTAGCTCAAGGGAACTGTGTCTGTGTGGTTCATGGCTAGACGTAATTTTTTGTTGTTGCTGTAGGTGTGGGCAAATTGTCACTGACATATATGAGTTATTGTACAATATATTACTAGTTTAATAAGTTCATCAAGTAAGTATTGCCAACTACAATGAAAGAGCATCCATGAGATGATCCAGGAAGAGAAGATAAACTACAAAACATCCTAGATTGGCTTGAGATATCACATAATTTCTCATTTTGCCTTTTAATAGGCTGTACCTTTTCTTTTTTTCTTTCTTCTCTTGTATATAATATTGTATAATCGAGGTCGCGTTGTTGACAAAACGAAGCTCTTAACTCAGAAATAATAAACAATAGACAACAACATAAGGATGTAGTCTCAGCTTTCTTTCTTTATTGATCTCTTTATCCCTAGGCTTGTGTGTACAATGAGATCCCTTGTCCCCCTTTTATATAAAAGGAGGATGTCTACCTTTATATATGAATAAGTAATATAGGACAAAACTAACTAATAAGCCTTTTAAACCGATAGCCCTTAACGAGCCTTTATTTAGGTAAGTGTCAATACATAATCGGCATCGAAAACGGACCAATATACCACACATAATCCTTTGTTTTTTCCCTTCAAATATATACTTTAGGTGTCTCCCCTATAAAAAAAAGATTATCCATGAGCTGTAATGCACCTAAATTACGACTTACAGGCACGCACGCATGCATGCAAGTGGTTTTACAAAATTAAGAGCAAGGAGGGGACACCTGAGGGAGATGCGATGACATCGAGTACTTGTCTTTCCTGTTCATGATCTTGACCTGTCAGACTGCGCACTTAAGTAACGGTAGATCGGTATAGCAGGAACAACCTCCGACACATCATAGCATGCATTCTAGTTCTCTCTCTGTGTATTAACCCTTATACATTCCTTGAAAAAAGTATGACTTCTCGCGTGTCCACGTCACCCAAAAAAGGAGGACCGTTCGATCGCTATCGTGCACGTGTGATCGGCGGGTGTGAGGCCGTCGGATCGGCGTTTTTTCGCATGCAGCTCGGATGCGTCCGCCCCCCGTCTCCCCATTCGCCACCCGAGGGTAACCCCCTCCCCCCCCCCCAACGCTCGCCGCCTCCTCACCCTCGCCGTCTCCGATTGGCGGCTTCGTGCCGCTGGCGTCGCCCTTGCCCCGCCGCCCGTCGCCAGATTACCGGCTTGTGCCCACACGTCGGCCTCGCTTCCTCCCCGTCCTCCTTGCTTTCGGCTGTGCGCCTCGGGCCCGCCTTCTCCGCTTTTCACGCGCGCCCTCCGCCTCAAGACCACCACCGACATCCCCGGCCACCATCTCTCTTGGCGCCGCCTCCATCCAACATGGAGTGACGGATCCGTCGGCCACGGCTTAAATCCAGCCGGATTGAAGCCTCCTCCTCCCCGTGAGCTCAGACCGCCGACGCTGCCTTTCCGTGTCGCCCCCAGCCCGCTGCGTGTGCACGTCCTCCGTAGGCCGCCGCCACCTCCTTCCAGCGCCGCCAGCACCAGGGCCGGCCACTCCCGATTCGCTTCGCTGGTGGGCCTCAACCGGAGGTGATGGGGGCATGGTGGACGACCAGGCCGGGCGTTGGCGGCGAGTTTGAGGCCGGGCAGAAGTCGCGCGAGGGCGGTTGTTGCAGGCTTTGCGGCGCGTCGCGAGGGCTACGGCGTCTTGACACGCGAGCGAGGGCTACTGGCGGCGCCCAGGACTCTGACCTACAACGCGGACCTCGCTGAAGGCCGAGGCGCGCGAGGCTTCAGGGCTTGCTGGTGCACAGAGGGCGATGTGGAACCGATGACCACCGAGGCTCGCCATGGCACTGGGAACTCGGCGGTCGTCCTCGTCGTGCTAGAGCGCCGGGCTCGATTTCCTCACCCACTCGCTCGGGTAACCACCAAGACACTCAATTATCCAACCATAGAGAGTTAAACATGTTAATCTGCACGATGAAACTCAAGCAATATGTTGGTGTGATATGGTTTTCAGTCTTTCAGACTGAAGTTTAACGTGTGTGAGTATTTTGGCCTATCAGTAAGAGCTTCAGTTGGTGCACTCAAAATGTCGCTTGAGTTATAGCAAAGCAATATATTCACCAGGTTGAAAGCACTAAAAAAAATCTGAATAAGCCTAATGCAGACCAGATTGAAAGCACTCAAAATTGACGCTTTGCTATAATTTTCAAACCTGGTGAATATATTGCGTTTGCTATAATTTGCAGTGTAATGTAGAACCATTTTTCCTCAGAGATTTAGTCGATGATGTTCCCTTTTTACACCTTTACTAAGTTTATGGCGTGACGAAAAGAATTACTGAAGAACTTCATATTTACTCAATAGATCTTGGATGTCAGCTCCTAGGTTTGGTGCATCTGGTTCTAAATGTTTTGTTTTAGTTGTGATGAATTAGCAATCTGGGCGATCAATGTCCGACACTTTGGTCGGATTAATGCTATCTGCTCTGTTGTTCGGTTGTTCCTGATATGCTTGATTAAACTGATGGAAGTATTTGCTGTATGTTGTGTGATTTCAAGAATAAATATGCACTCTGTGTCATGAATTTGGTGAACAACTGTTAAAAATGTAGTCTTGCTGAACAGATGTAGTTTCAGAAGCGAAATCATTCTGACATTTGTGGTTTTATGATTGTAGTTTGACAATTTGGATCGAAGTTTGGTTTTAGTTGATTCCACCTTTTGTGCCCGTGGAAATTCCTTGGTTTACGTACTTATGTATGCTTGATTTAAAACCATACCCTGTTAAGCATTTAAGAGTCTTTTGTTTGTCCTTTTAGTTATTGCAAGTTTGCCACAATGCGTGGTGTCTTTAGGTCAAAATCTGATCTTTCCTAATGAATTATGCAACCCGATCAAAGAATGTGTGGGAATCGCCACCAGGATGTCTCATGTTCTCTTTCACATCGCAAATGGGGGATTTGTAGAAGCTGCCTCTTATGCAATATGTTGTTTGCCTTGCCATGACTGATGCCATCAAAGAATTGTGCTGTGCTAAGCTGAGAATTCAGTGCAGTATCATCATGTTTCTTGTTTGTTATTCACATGTGTTGTCCATTGATTGCATTATTATTATTTCCCTAAGGCTTCTGGAATTGTGGTTATTGGCGGGATATGGTTATTGTATAGTTTTCATATATGTTATTGTGCTATCGCCTTGTGGAGTTGTGGTTATTGGCGGGATATGGTTATTATAGTATATCGTGATAAGCGTTGGAGTTTGTTGCAATGTTGTGTATGGTATTTTGATTACCGCAATCATGTGCGTTTTAACATTTCAACACTTAGCATGCCATGTCCATGGTGATACATCTGTGCTCAAATTCATGATGCAGCAATGTGTTGATAACACTGCGAGTGTTGTATGGTTCATGTGGAACTTAGCCATTACTGAATTAATCAGGAACGTATTTGTTCACTGGTTTTCCATTTATTACTATGTATAGTTGATGTAGGTAGTTCCTAGCTATGGTTGCGCACTTTTGATGCTTTACATCTGTTCCCATTGTGCAGATTGAGAAGGCTTTCCTCAAGCAGCCAAAGGTTTTCCTCAAGTCAGAGTTTTGCTTCTCCTTCCATGCTTTCTGTTCGCTATGAGCAATGCATATGTATTAACAAAGCTTTTCTACTTGAGTTTAGCACAAAGAAATCGGCAGGATAAGAAGCGGGCATGTAACACCTGCCCAAAATCCGCTCAATGCCCAACCCACCGGGGCGGACTCCAGACACATAGCACCCCACTTACACTTTCGTCCTCGCTTCGTGTAAAAGGGTTAACCCAGAGGTGCTATGTTTGGACCCAACAGCATTATATACTAGTACAACTCACTTTAGACAAGCAATGTGGGACTAATCCCACCACACAACTCCTCATGGGCCACATGGGCCGCGACACGAGTAGGCCGAGGTATTACATTCACCCCCTTAAGGGCCGCCCTCGGCAAAGACACCGCATCTGTGACAAATGCCCAGAACCACCCCTCGGTACCGTCGTCGCGTCCGGTCTTGCGGCACATATGCCATGCCGTGTGTCCACTCCGGGACCACACGCCATGCGCGCCATATGCCGCGCCGTTTCCATGGCGTCCGTCTGCGGCAATAAGGTTGATGCTCGATACCATCTATAACACTCGCCCAAAATCCGCTCAATGCCCAAATTTCACCGTGGGGCGGACTCCCGCACACATAGCACCCCACTTACACTTTCGTCCTCGCCGTGTAAAAGGGTTAACCGAAGGTGCTATGTTTGGACCCAACAGCATTATATACTAGTACAACTCACTTTAGACAAGCAATGTGGGACTAATCCCACCACACAACTCCTCATGGGCCACATGGGCCGCATACGAGTAGGCCGAGGTATTACAAGGCAAGGGGGGCAACCGCTTCTGGAAGAGCATTGACGTTGGCTTCAAGATCCCCAGAGAAGCAATTGAAGGTACAACTGCTCCTTTTCTAGCTCTGTCTTTTGAATCCTAGGTGGGTACTGTTAGTTTTGATAGTGGAGGGATGTCCAAGATTGCGCCTCTATACCGTTCTGCCTGTCTAAATAGTTGTGTGTTGTTACCAAAAGAATTGTAGTTTGTTAAGACTAAATTATTGTTAGACTGTGGTTTTTCACCTTTTCTACATATATCTTGCACTGTACTATCACCCAATCAAATACACCTTGAGATTGATACAGACTTTCAAAATTCAAATCACCATCCCATCTTCTAATAATTGAATATCCCTTGCGAGAATCTTTTGACGTTTTTGAGGATTAAGATAGTGCATGTACCCGTGTGTACATGTGGTTTTGCGTTTTTGTTACTGTTAATGAAAGAATTTTACCTATTTACTTTTTATATCTTCAAACCATAACAACTTTTTATGTATTCAAGTTTATCATATTGACGCCAATGTCTTCATGACATTCGATATGATAAACTTAAATTCTTTATTCTTTTCAGCCATTAGTTTAAATGTCGATAGTGAGGAGTCTACAACATGTTTCGTTGCTGCAGCTTTTGTTTTGAAAATGTCAATTTGGCATCATACTCCATCACTTACATTTAAGCAATCTCTTAGTTGCTGCAGCTTTCGTTTTCAAAATGTGAACTATCACCTCAGACATATATAGATCTGTACATACACCTTCGCCTAAGCTTTCATTAATGTAATTCAATCTTATCCCCTCCAAAAAAAGGATCTCAATAAAATATTAACAGGTCCATTGAGAAGACTAGAAGAGCCTAATTTGACCTGTCCCAATACTATAGGCACCTTTGTTTACTTCTAAAAAGTGACTGTTTTATTATAAATTACAATTACAGAAAAGTGCCTTCAGAATCTTTTGCCTTTGCAGGAGATGTGTTGCCCATTACTTGCTTTCTTTATCAGTAGTGCTTTTGATTGTATTTGATGATATTCCAGTTTTTTTCTTCATATAACACCTTCGTACCGTCTGTAGTATATTTGAGAAGAGTAAATCAGGCACAGCTAAATCACCTCCACCTCATGCCTACGAGTATCTAGAAGTCTGGATGTGATAAAAATGGAAATAGGATGCATGGCACATACAAAGTAGTGAATTCCTTATAATCGATTAACAAGAAAAGTGCCTTCTGAATCTTTTGGCTTTGCAGGAGATGTGTTGCTCATTACTTGCTTTCTTTATCAATAGTGCTTGTGATTGTATTTTACGACATTCTAGTTTTATTTTTCATATAATACCTTTGTACTGTCTTTTGGTCTTCTAATGTCCAATTTGTCAGATTTGTTCACCTTACAGAAAAAATTTGCATCCAAACGTACAAGGGTTATGTGGGTTTGCTTCCTATTGGGGAGTCTTGATTGTTCATCTGTATACAACATATAAAAAGAAAGAAATAGTCTTAGTTGTTGAGCTATCAGTCTATGAAAAATTTAACATGCATTCTTATGAAGACTAGCTGAATGATGCTTCCATACTTCGTTTTTTGTGATTTTGTCACTGAAGTGGAAATAGTGTCGTCTAACAGTACAAGATTGGTTTTACACTTTAGTGTTTTGATCTCCCATTGACCAACCTTTCAGAGTTCGAACACTCATACTGTTTTTTTTTTTTTGAAAAAGGGTAACTTTTCTTCTTTTAAGATAAGGTCAAAGTCACACAAACCAGTAATACCTAAAAAATGTAATATATATTCCAACACAATTATTCCAATTGGATTTATTGAATAAGACAGCTAGAACAGAACTGGATAACTGACAGAACTGAATGCAATATCTGATTCGATATCTTTAACAGCTTTAATCCATTTTTTTTGTGTGTTTTCTACCTTTTCATTACTAATATGCTTCTATGTCTTTCCATCAGTGCAGAATTTGATTAATGGCAGTCCACGCAGTGTGGAACAGATGGTCTGAAGCAATTATCTTATACAATATATTAAATCAATATCTACTATTTAATTTTTTTTAATCTAAATTGGTCATTTCTCTCCAAACACCTCATGGCACACATCCAGCTCACAAGGAATATGTGAACTTCGCACAGCCAAGGGCATCCTTTTTTGAGAGGCAGCATGTACATTGACAACTTTCATATTTAAATATTTTAAATCATTTAGTGAAGTATTAGGAACATGGAACATATGATGATTGGCTTCACCCTTACATTTTTTGCAGGAGAGTGTTGATGCACTTATAAACTATGTTACTGAAAATGTTGTCTTTAGTGAAGGAAAGCCAATTGTTGCAATAATCATATACAAATGTCTCATTCATTGGAAGACCTTTGAAACAAAACAAAAATCTGTTTTTCATCAGCTTATTCAGATTTTTGGTTCCGCAATGCAGATATTCTCTGCTTCTGTTGATTCTATAGTCTTCATAGTTTTTTTTTTGGAACATTGACTCTTCTTTTACAAGCATTTCGTTCCTATTACATTTGTGTCAGTTCAATCAATGTTCTTAAAAATCTTGCGTCATGTGTATTTCAAAAACATGATAGCAATGAGGATCTTGCATACTGGGATCGATGCGTCGTAAAATAGATTTATCTGCCTTATATTCCTCTGACAATGAGAATAGCTTTCAGAATTAAGTCTAAAAAGTTATTTTGTTATTTACCTAACTGGATTTAGATATAATAGTGAATTCATGCTACCTGTGCTAATTGGCTGTGTGCTAATTTTGTTATTCATTTGCCTGTTTTCCTCTTCCCTACCATTGAACATAACCACGCTATTGGCGCAGATCACATCCTAGTAACTATATATTGCGAGTCCAAACACTTTAGAATCTAGATATTACTGTATAGAGACAGGATTTTCTGTCTAAGGTACGTAGCTACCTACTTAGCATCCACCATTTGATTTTGCACCAAGATTCGTGTTCTTTCTTCCCTCTATTAACTCCGAAGACTTTTTTTTAACTCTTGAAGACTTTCAACTCAAAATTTCTCACTTTCACCTAAAACAATTCAACTTTCAACTTTTTTTTTGAAAACTATCAACTTGAAATCGGTGACTTTCAACTCAAATGAGAATACTTCTAACTCAATATTTCCCACTTTCATCTCAAAAAATTCAAATTTCATCTCAACTTTCAACAACAAAAATGTCGAATTTCATCTTTAAAGATCCGGTGGGTAGCTAGCCCTGGGCAGCCACATATTTCCCTTATTGTGTAACTTGGCTCCACTAGGGACTGGAGGACCCGTTTCCAACTAGGAGGAGTTCACGTTTTGGGCTATTGCATGGAGTAGGTTGCCACAGGGGAGAGCGAGCCTGCTGTAGGGTCGATCTAGCCGGTGTTGTTGCGTGGGCCCCGGGTATCGTTATCCTGAAATTTGGGCGACAAGGGTACAACGGAGACGTCAATGTATCGTAAGGTGACACGACCAATCAAAGCGAACACACAAGCATCTTCCATCCATACACCCATGTCTTCCTCTAGACTCTAGCTACATCGATATGCTCAACCTCTCTTCACTCCCCGCACACGCGATCGTAGGGATGTTTGGTTGCATCCTGAGATGATTTTGCTTGGCAGGAAACATGCCGGAGATGCATTGGAACCTTGTTTGGTTTGTGCCCCGAAGCATCTAACTCGTCGTTGATCCTTTCCATCAATTTGTTATCCTAGCTTAAGAAAAAAAAAACAGACGCCGGAGCTGTTGAACCGCGGGTAGGCTATGCTAGCACAAATTAAAAAAATTACTGTGTAAACAAGGAACCTCCGCTAGTAATAGATCACGAGATTACCACTAGACGCGCAGACTCGTAGCGGAAGTAGAGTCGATGTAGCGTGTTGGTGCGGTGGTAGTCGTACTAGCCGCACGTCTCCTCCTCCAGATGCTTGTGATCTTCATGAGTTGCGGATCGTCTTAGTGCTAATGCTTCGCAACAGCACCTCCAAGGTATCCACACGTACGGGGCAGGGGTACCACGTGCTGGAGTGCTAGCGCCGGCTGCGTGGTATTGGATGAGGAAGGTGTGGCCACTAGGGTTTCGGGAATTCCGAAAATCACCTTAACCCTATGCCATCGCCCCTCTATATATAGGCATCCATGATGGATCTCGAACTTTGAGGCCTATTAGGAACTCGTGGTCCACAAGAATTCGAATCACCATCCAAAATAAATCATAGCCCTTTAAGCATGCGATCCTATAGGTTCACGTACAATTAGACATGGGTTGAGTACTCCTACTCGTCCACTAATCGGTAGTGGCCCCAAGCAAGACATGCCGACTCCCAAGTATACATAAAGATCATATCAGATGAACCTCAACAAAACTTATATGTATTTCCTTTTGCCTCATGACATCGGTCAATCTCAAGGCGAGTACATGCCATTCTTGTTGGTTAGCTTGACCACTCTTTCTCGATCACGTGACTCAAATTCACCGACTATGGTTAACTCAAGGCGAGTATATTTATAAACTAAAGTTCCTGCTATGGTTTTGGATGAGGCACCCACCCATGAGCCGTCTACTGGGCCAAGCCCATGATTTCCTAACAAACATATACATATCCACATGAACAAACAGTAATTATGCAGTCTCCACACCATCCAATTAACAAGATCCCCCGATAGACGGCCCGTGATATTGATCAGTAGCCCCCCTCCTGAGCCACGTTTCACATTAATTTGGAGTGTTTGTTGGATTTATTAACTTGTTGGAGACATCAATGCATGCAGCACCTAGCTCTTTCAGCTAGCTAGCACAGAGAATTCAATTTACTTGAGAAGAGGCATGCATGGAGTGCTGCTGCTTGCATTATGCTTGATTTCGCAGTACACATTACTTGGCCCACAAATTTTTTGATATATGTATACACAGAGATTAATGCTGGCATCCACCCTATTATGATTCATTAATTTGTGTGTGTCTAACGTAGTAATATTCTTTTAAAATATTGTACGTGACATGAGCTTTGGTTCCAGGCAAATTTTGACTGAAAGATACGCATATCTTGGTCTGGTTGATCGGACAGGTTAATTACCAATTAATGGATAGGGGGGCGCACGCGGCACGCCAATAGTTGATCTAGTTTAATGGGCGGATCTAGAGTTTTGTTAACGATGGGTATAATGGCAAAGAAAGTGAAGCACTTTGCTATCGTAAATTTTCATCAGCATGGGTTGTTTATGCAAAATTGGCAATGTTTGTGATATGAATTTTACAAGAAACAAGTTATTTTAACTAGTCTAGCATCGAGGAATTAAAAAAAACCTGTTGTAAATGAAAAAAATATATGCTATTTTCATAGTAAAAGCATCGGCATTCTCACATAATTTAAATTTATTTAGGGTTTTGTTGTATTTTATCGTAATTAAGTTTTTGTTTTGAGTTCAAAATATTTCGTTTGGTGTTTTCAGCGGCTTGTTGAGTGTTAGCACATTAATAAGTTGCTAATATTTGCCTTTATAAATCTTAAGTGGGCTATTATATATAATATTTTTCTATCATGGAAAATTGGTAATTTGTAATTTCTAACAGTAAATTTACATCGTTATATACACATATCATCGATCCAAGAGGGCACCTGTAAGCCCCTCTGGATTCGCCTTTGTGTGGCTCAGACATAGAAGACAAACTGTCATTTACGCGAGTGTTGATGCAAACTACGTGCAATCAAATGTAATCGTAAGCGCACGGGTTAATTGTATTATTTCACCCGGAGTATTCAAAGGTTATCGTATCCTCAGAGAACAGATTAACTTCGCCTAGGGTTCAACAATCTAATTTTTATCTAACTACCCAGGTAAACGAATATGAATGATAAATATGATCCAACTTCAGTAAAAAGATAGCTAGGAACAAAGCAATAAGCTTAAAAGCTAGAATAGATCTAACTAGGTTTAGGAAACAAGTACTAAGATCTAAGGTTGCGATGCTAAAATAATGGAAGAATAAGATGCTAGATAAATCACAAAGCTGGCTCTCACCTACAGTCCAATACCTAGGGCTAAACAATCGATATAGCTAATTACCGACTGAGCATTAAGCAAGAGATCAAGAAGACACACAATAGTACGATCATAGATGCAAAATATAACAACCATCGTAGCAAAGCAAAAAAATAGAGGAAGTACAGAGGAATGCTTGTCCCAACTATAATTAGAACCATCCCTAATTAGGTGCCCTCAAATTAGAGAGGATAATTATAACCCTAATTACATGGGACAATTAGAGCCCTCTCTAATCCCTAATATCTAATCTAAACCTAATTTCATGGACAAACATTGCTCTGGCCTTGCCGGAGAGGCGAGGGAAGAACTCGAAGATTGGATGCTTTGGAGAGCACCATTGGGGTCCCATTTAAAGGCAAATGAGCTGGAGGGTTGTGTCTTGGACGTGGTAGAGTTAGAAACAACCAGTTTTGCAAGTTTCAATTCGGAATCTCCATCAAATTCGAGTCGGTTTGCACTTTTCTTCTGCGCAGAAAACCGTCTGGAGGCGATATCTCGGTTATCCGAACACCAAATGGAGTGTTTCATTTTTTATACATTTAGATAATGGCGATATCTCCAACTTTCTATTTGTGGAGACTCTCTGAAAACGCCTTATTCGTTGCCGGATTGGAAGGTGACTATGTTGCAGACTCTGATTCTCTATGCAACCTACATTACGAGTCCCATATATCCCACATCAGGACTTCAAATTAGATCAATGTGGACTCTAAATTGGACTACTCAAAGGGATATACAACTTTGTAGTTATGGGATTTTCCTTTTGAAGTCGTTTCAGTCGCAAACATCATATTGTAAGATGATGGACATATTCTGTCCTATTTTTTTGGCAAGACAAATATAGAATCTCTCAATTTCTTTATCTCTTTTCCTTTCCTTTCTTCAAGAATTGTGTGGAATGATTTGGAAGCAAGAGAATAAGTTTCTACATTCAATTGTGGGTCCCACAAATGATTTCTCTTAGAAATTAGCGTGCATGTAGCAATCCTCCACGTCGTCATGTCGCCGAGCTGTTGAAGGGTCAGTGTTTCCATCATAAGTTTTTCGCCCGAACTCCGAATTGGGAAAATGATATATGTGTTTCTATCGTTTTGACGAGAACACCATATTTAGAAAATCTAAATATGGGTTTGAAAATGTTTTGTCATTTAAAGCTCATGGAAAGGATCTACGAAACCAATTGATTTGTCGGTTCAGCAACGGACTTCTCCAAATGAGTGGATTTGGCATGAAAATCACCTGAAAAGTTATGTTTCCTGCAATACAATACTTTTGCACATATATATTAAATATGGATGGTTAGTAGCACAATACGTAGCATTAGCGATGCATAAAAACAAGAAATGGCACCGTGGGAGAATATGAAATACGTATAAAAGCAGTGCCAACAGCGAGCCTTGTCAAATGTGAAGTAACGGATAATATAATGTGGGTCTTGGCGACAAGAAAGGGATTGATGATGTTGGCAGGGTTTTTGTCGACTTGGTTTGCGTGCAAAAATGGGAACTCTAGAATCTAGGGGCATTATATATATAGGCATTCCTAAAAGCAAATTCTATATATATTTGTTTTAAAAAAATGTGTTAGAGTGTTTCTGAATTATAATTAAGACACATACAATACACATGAGACATGGTACAAAGTCGATCAAGTGTAAATAAAAGAGCTACAAAAGGCATTAAACATAATTAAGATTGACTATGTTTTTGAGGGAAACTAGGTACAAAGGAATGAACCTTTCTATTACCTAATGCTTGTCAACATGGAAATACAATTCTAAATGAAAATAATCAAACTTTCAGACACACGTGATATCACTATCTGCACAACATAACAAAAAGAGCAGCATAAAGAACACACCATTGATAATTCATCACATGGACCTTGTCTTTCAAGCCTGCCGACAAAAAAAAAAAGATGGGAGAGAGGTAAAGCATCTCCAGGAGGATATATATATCATTGTAGTGATATCTCCACGAAGAGAAAATCCTCCAAAGTTGGATGAAGTATGTATATACACACTTCATTTGAACCATATAATTGGGATTAAACCTCTATGCGAATTGAAATGCAAATAAAGGAAGAGAAAACAAACGCGAAGATCTTCTATTGTCTTGCCATCCTTATACCCGTAAGGACGATAATTGTGTGCTGAGTGTAACCATTCACCAAAGCCAATATAATTAGCAAAAGCTAGGGCAATCCCCACAAAAAAAAAACAGAAGCCAGGGCAACTACAAAATAATAGCCAGGGTGGGTGGGGGGTAGCAGGTATTGAAGAGAAGTGTCGATGCTTAGCTATCAATTTAATAACAAGACGCCTAGTCCACATATATATTGTGTTTAATTTAAATTGTATTCATGTGTTTCTAGAAGAGAAATGATCAAAGCCAAGAGTAAAGCCTAGAGACTATTTTCAAAATATACAAGTCATCCTAGCCTAACCTTTGTTTTATAGATACTTCCTAACCTTTGTTTTATAGATACTAAGAGGCTATTAAATATTTTGTAGACATAATACAATTTCATCCTCTTTGTTCTCAATCTAGTATATATATAGATGTATTTATCTCCTTACAAAAACTTATCCACCCCATGAAATAACATCATATACGATAGTTATTTCATTTGACCACTTAAAATTTCATTCCAATAAATCCGAAAGCATCTATATTAATTTGTAAGCGGGTTACATTTTTTTTCTTAGGAACAAGCAAGCGGTTGGACTCTCCCCGTGTATAAATGTATGTTGTTATTGGAATTGTTGTCTCAAAGTTTTACCTTTGACTATTAATATATAATTATACACTAGCAATTAAAAGCATTTCTATAGCAATTAAATCTATTGGTATTATTTTCACGTGACCAGTCTAAACAATATTGTGTGTATATATATATCAATTTACGGTCAAATATAGAAATGTTGACTGCACAAATACCACAATTAATAACATATATTCCTAAACATTTCTGGAGAGAGAGGGGGGAGGGAGAGGGAGTAATCAACTTGGCTTACAGGTTGTCTCATGGCTGTCTTTACAGGTTGTCTCATGGCTGTCTTCAGGGCCTCCTGCTCTCTGGCTTGCACAAGTAGCAGATCGCATCACTATGGTGCCATCTACAACCCTCTCGGCTCTTGCTGTGGAGAGAATGAGCAGCGTCTTGGCTCTTCCTGGCTAAACATACACACGAGGAAACACTTGCAATTTCTAAGTAAAAAAAATCTGTAAAGTAAATGCTTTGCTAATTTACTACAAATTCGAATAGTTCAATTAAAACCTTTTCCTATCTAGAATATATACCGGGAAGTACGCGATATAGCCTGCAATGTTATTTCAAACTGAAACTTCGTCTCGATGTGATTTTTTTTATTAATTAATCATTTTTTAAATTTTATTTTAAAGTTAACCTCCGGCGCATTTTATTTCCAATTCTGACCCCTTTGGTCACGCCACCATTCGTGGCGTGACAAAATAACACTGTCACGCTAGCCTATTTCTGGTCAAACTTTTGTCACGCCACTAGAAGTGGCGTGACAGTGTTATTTGGTCACGCCACAACCAATGGCGTGACAAAAAGTGCTATTTTGCGGACTTATCCTGGCGCGTGACAGTGTTATTTTATCACACCACCACCCGTGTCGTGACCAAAGGGATCAGAATTGGAAATAAAGTGGGTCGGAACTTTAAAATAAAATTCAAAAAAAAATTAATTAATAAAAAAATTCAATACCTGCATATCAAGTAAGTATCTAGTACGTCGATATCAGCACCCATTGTGATCAATTTCCGGTTGCGCCACTGACTCCAGCATGTACACGCAAGAGGCCAGCTAGCGGCGACCGGCGACTGCACATGTGCTGCATACGTACGGGCGAGTATATGGTGGGCGACACGGCCACATGGCGTCGGCATCGATCACATTCACGACCGTGCCCTCGCGCATGCATGCCGTCGCTGCCGCTGGCCCCCCGCACCCCACCAACGCGTTGAGCCAGAAGCAATCAAGATTTGGCGACATGCGCGCGTGCACGCATTGATACATGCGGCAGCGAGTCAGGCATGCCAATACGCCGCCACGCATGTGTGCACCGCATCGATCTGCCTGTGTCGTGTAGCGCGAGTCCCGTGCGTGTGCGCCTAGGCCTAGCTAGCTAGTCGATCTGATCATGTGCTCGTTTTAAAGCTGGAAAAAATACTGCCACTGGTTAATCATGGGAGCAGAGTGGCAGAGTGGTGGTTCGGATCAGAAGTGTCCCGTCGAAATGACACGACATGGGTCTGCTCTCGTACGTACACCCGGCCGGACCCTCCGGCTGCGCCGAATGCTTGCATTGTCCGCCCTGGGTGGGGCCACCATGGATGATGGATTTAATCTTTTAACTTTTCGGTAAACTATGTTTCACTCTTAGCAATCATCTAGTACTCCTTATGCAGGAGGGGAAGTACATGTGCATGAAAATTATTGATCTACTGCGTATTTCAAACTGGGTTTCTAGTTCTTGTAGGATTGAAGACCGTGTGAAATCATATCCTGGTTTTTCCCCCTTCAAAATTGGCTCATGGAGATTACACTTGGACGACATTTGCCGGAACAAACTACAAATTCGCGATTCAGGTGATGGGTGCTACAAAATCTTACATATTTTTCCATATATAGCACACATTGGCCATTATAGTAATATAATATCTTGCATGCATCTAAAAGTCGTATTTAGGGTATCACTTAGGACATCCCACCTGTCAATGCATTCCGCACTGAGTAGATAGGGGTATTGACAGGTGAGACCTACCAACTGACATGGGAAAATATGATTTTTTTGGGACACCTTCTCTCCCCTAACTTGCAAGATAATAACATTATGTTGGCCAAAGTGTATACCAGCAAATGTGCATGATTTTGCATAGTCGAATCACGAGTTTGCAGTGCGTTCAATCTTGGCTTGTTTTTTTTCGTCCACTTTTATTCTGTCCGAACAGGTCAGGGTCAAGAGTTTCATGCCTTTTTTCTACAGTAAACTGTGGACCATCAATTACTACGCGGTACAGTACTACTGTGGCAACTGACGGAGGCTAGTCCATTAATTACACTACGGTTGCTACCGAGTAGCATGCATGATACACTTATTTTTATATATCAGGTGTTTCATGCACTCGGTGCATAGGTACCCAAATTAATATCTGTTCATGTGCTTTGAGATTCAAAAGGTTTGACGTGAGTATCTTTATATATCCATAAAAAATATATTTGAGATGTCAAACTCCGAAAAAATTTAAATTCATCTTCAATTTAATTAGTTTAAGCTAGTTTCATGGTATATAATCACTATAGTTGCAATAAATTCAAAAGTAGTTCAGACTAGTTTGAACTGAGTTCAAAACTAACTTGCCATAAATATATCAGGGGTATAAAACATTTTGATACCCAAACTAAAAAATTTGCATCAATCATGCACGTGTATCGGATGGTTCATGATGTGGTGCCAAACCATTGCGCCCGATCGAGCATGCGGCCTACGTCCCTTCATCTGCGCGCGCAGGCCCTACCTGAGGTGCCAATCCTAACAGTTGTGGGCCATGAACCCACACACGAGACGTACATGGCCAAGGCGTGCTACAGGGGATGTGGCAGTAAAGTCTAACGAGGCATCCAGTAAATTCGTTATTACAATAATAGCATCTTCAATTGGCAGTAAATTTGTAATGTACGCGAAAGTAAATTTGATACCCATTCTACTGCCGCGCATATCACGGCGGTTTCAATTCTTTCATGTTTTTTCTAGGAATGTGGGAGGGGTGAGTTGCATATTTCCAGTGACGCGTGGGTCTCTCTCTCTCTCTCTCTCTCCATCTAGGGTCATTCACACACATTTGTGGGCCACAAACCCACGACCCCCACTATGATGTCACATGGCCAGTACACTTGACACTAATTTGGGATGTATCACTACAACACAACACCCATGTAGAGATGTCTGATCTATAGGCTAGAGACGTGTTATTTTATCTCTAGAGGACCGAAGAGCCATTTTTATAAAGCGTCCTTGGAGCGTCTCCCCACGAACCATGTCAAGAACTGTAGAGACGCTTGTAAAACATGTGTACAGGATATAAGTCGCTTTATAGAGACGTTAAAATTCATATGTATGTATGTAGAGACGTTTTAGTAGATACACTTACATTGTGTCTTTACTGATATAGACACGTCCGATTTGCGTGCCAACAAACATAGAGATGCTTTTACAAATATATTTGATTCATGTGCACACAATTTATACACATTCTGCAAAGACGTTATATGCATATCTAGTTACGCAAAAGCGTCTTTTTGGACATCTTACTCTAAAAAATTTATTTCAAATTTGATTCGTGCATTTTGCTACAAACGGAAACATATATCGTCATATGAAGACATTATTCCACCTCATCCAAAAAAACTAGAAAACAGTAGAGCACATGTCGTCACATGGAAGCATCATATTCTCACAATCAACAAACTCAGAAAACTGTAGAGCATGCATGCACTTCATAGCAGCAATAAATATTTGAATCTACAACAAGTGGAGTTCACAACTAAATCAAACATCCATATAAAAAAGGTGCAGATACATCTGGAAAAGGTCCTATGGATTGACACAAAAAAAATTCTAAATAGTTGGAATCTATCCATAAGCTTTGTTCAGGGAGAAACTAATACATTAGCTCCTCCATCTCCATTGCATTCTCTTTGTAGTCCTCAATTATCCTACAAAGCCGGTTGAAAAAGAAATAAATGTCCTGGTTAGAAAAGTGTAAGATGACAAATTTATTTGATAAAATTATAAGAATGTAACATACCAGGTTGTTTTGTGACCGATTTGAAGCTGTTTTCTTAGCTCTTTTGACCTAAAAAGCGCAAAGGTTCTCCATGAATAATAGAGTTTAAGCAACTATAGACATTGGAATGTACTCAATGATTATACGAAAATGGACTTACATATGACCGAGGCCAAGCAACAACACAACCAATAGCATCTCTTACTGTATGTATTTTTTCATATGGTCTAAGCGATCTTTCATCCTCAATATTTGTAATAGCGTGAACAGTAACTCCAAAATATTCATCTCCAAGCATGTCTCCTCCAACCACACATGTTTTATCTTTACTCACTAAAGCTCCTTTGGCCACAACTTTATTTTTGTTTCTTGGGTTCGTCAAAAACAAGAAGACTCCACTATTATCCTATCATTTAAAGAAATACAACGTTTGTTATTGATGAACATGTAAAGGGTTTATTTTATACAAAAACTAGGAACATCACATATTGAATTGTACCAACTATATTCTAGTACTTCCATTCTTTGAGGTACATGTGACAGACATAATTTAAATGAGGAAGATTAGTGAATGCACAAACAAAATTGGTAATACTATTGTACGAAACAATATAGCTGCAGCAATTTCGATTTGCAGTTTGCATATACAGTTAATAACTCGCCACTTGAAGAAAGTCGATTCAAAGACAACCCCGATTGACTTCAACACAATTTTCAGTATGTGCTTTCTACAATTGAAGTTCAGTTCAGTTGTAAGTGAACTTATACTAAAAATGAACATAGTTTGATAACTGAGTAAAAATTTCTCTACACACCTTAGCAATCATGTGTTCATGTGGTAAAGATGAATTGGTATAACCCTCTTTAGTTCTAGTACAATTGCCGAGATGCAATTGCTGCAACTTATGATAAATGATAGTTTTAAAACATTAGCAAAAACTTGCATTTAAATTTATTAATGAAGAAAATAAATGAAAAACCAATGAATCACCTGCATAGTATTCGGTGGAGTGTGTGCATTGACATTTGATTCTTCAAGGTCGTTATCAGATTTATGTCGGATATCATTATCAACAACTCTTTCAAAGAGATCAACTTGCAATGAGAACATGACCACAATATATCAATGTTCATCAATTTATCATTGGACAAAGAAAGACGGGTTCAGATGGTAACTTCATCATTTTTTGCCGCTAACATTGCTGTCAGGAGATGAGCGCTGGGAGCGGAGGCGAAAGGGAACAATCAATTTAGGAGGATGAGGATTGCGTCGGAACGCCGTGGTGGGCGGTGGCTAGGAGGAAACCTAATTGAAACCTTCCTAATTGCAACTGCCTAAAGCGATACATTGGACTCTTATGCAGCCTCTAGGGCTGGCTGCTATGTCGCTAGGGTCGGCTGCTCCTGCGCCTTGTGGCACCGACCGTAGATGCGCCCACACATGACAATTGCATTTCTCCAATCCTCTCCAGGAAACTTTTTGGCCATGAATGCACGCATCATTTTCACCTCATCTCTTATGTCTTCTACGTTATCTCCCATTAATCGTAGTGCAAATTGAAGCTTTATGTCTTCTAAGAGCTATAAGACCTTCAGAGGGAGTTTGTCTAGTCCTGGAGTTTAGCTTTGAATTGGGAAGCATTGGCAAATTATAATCCACAGCGCAAGTGAACAACATATGATTTCTTTTCTCACCTAGAAGCACTACTACAGAAAAGGCTTTCACAGACGGTTCAAAAACGTCATCACGCGATTTATTTCGTAAGCCGCCCGAGTTTATGGGTCGATGATGACATGAGGTCATCACGACGGTTTTGAACCGTCTCGTGATGTATACTTTCCTGAGCGGTTTGTGGTTCAAACCGCTGCGATAAGCATATATCACGAGCGGTTTCATCCACAAACCGCTCAGTGATAATCATATCACGTATGGTTTCACCACAAACCGCTGCGTGATAATCACATATCACGAGCGGTTTCACCACAAACCGCGCTCGTGATAATCACATATCACTGAGCGGTTTCACCACAAACCGTGCGTGATAATCACATATCACGAGCGGTTTTAGCCACAAACCGTGCGTGATAATCATATCACAGAGCGGTTTGTGGCTAAAACCGTGCGTGATATGTGATTATCCTGACGGTTTGTGGTTTGCTTTGTCTGTGATATTTCTCTATAAAGGCCCAGCGTTGGTTGCTTGTACCATTAAATCGGCATCATATATATATTACATATATATTGTTCGTGATCTCTCGGCCACTTTGGGGATCGTCCTTGACATGAGAAGGATGAGGCGGTAGCCACGGGCAACCTCATTGAGCCCATGCAAATATAAGAAATATGGATGCAAAGAGGCGGTCGGACATCCAATTACTGGATTGGACGTCGCTATGTTGAAGAAATATCGTTGATCTTGTGAGTACTCGGTGGGAAGTGGCATCATATATTAGCAACTAACCATTCTTGAGCATGTAATCGTCTTTAAACCCAACAAGAACACCAAGCAACCATTCTCATATTTCAAAAGAATTCTCAACTTGTTGCTTGGTGTTCTTGTTGGCTTTAAAGACAATTACATGCTCAAGAATTGTTGGTTGCTAATACATGATGCCACTTCCTACCAGAGTAGTTAAGATCAACGCCACTTTCGAACATAGCGACGCCCAATCCGTAATTGGATGTCCGACCGCTTTCTTTGCATCCATACTTTATACTTGCAAGGGCTCAATGAGATTGCCCGTGGATACCGCCTCATTCTTCTCATGTCATGGACTAATTCCTAAAGTGGTCGAGGATCACTTAATAATATATATATAATATATATATGATGCCGGTTTTAATGGCACAAGTACCACCGCTGGAGACTTTATAGAGAAGAGATTATGAATGGAATGGTAGGACGTGCACTGCACGCAAGAGGTAGGAGAACTTGACCGCATGAACAAGGGACTATTAATATGAACTAATTATCAATTCAATTTCAGCATAAGACTATTGACACCATTACATCACGAGCAAGGGGACTATTAATATGAACTAATTATCAATTCAATTTCAGCATAAGACTATTGACATCATTACATCACACAAAGAAGAGGACTATTAATATGAACTAATTATCAATTCAATTTCAGCATAGGACTATTTACATCATTACATCACAGAGCAAGGGACTATTAATATGAACTAATTATCAATTCAATTTCAGCATAGGACTATTTACATCATTACATCACGAGCAAGGGGACTATTAATATGAACTAATTATCAATTCAATTTCAGCATAAGACTATTAACATCATTGAGCAGTTCATCAGCAAGAGAACAAGACCAAGGGTGTCCAAACCCACCACACCAATAGTAGCCCTCGGCATCCATCGCAGAGCACTAGCTAGCCATTTTCATCATAGAGCAAGGAGGGTAGAGACAGAGAGGGACCTTAGTACAAGCAAGAACCACGGTGGCGACCCACCACCAGCACAACCCTCATCCATTTCCTTTACCTTGCATAAATCACACAAACATCAGGACACAACTTAAGGCTCATGCATAAAAATCAAACTCAACAAAAGACATTAAGCTAACAGATCTAGAGGAGAATAGAGGAGGATGGGAAAGCAAAGCCGGCCGGAGACCTAGCGGGCGCAAAGGGGTCGGGCGGCGGCGGCGACGAGGTCGAGCGCGGCGTCGAGGTGGGGAGGGAACGGAGTTAGGGGGCGCAAACCCTAGCGGCCGAGCCGGGAGTGACGAGAGTTTGGGCGTCATCGTGGTTGTGGCTGCTTGGTGACGCCGCAAAAGACACTCTTATCGTCTGAGTGTCTTTTGCGGTGTCACCAGATGCTGCCTAACCGTCGGCAACGGAAGAATGGCGGCGTCGGCGGCGACGAGGAGGAACGGACGAGAGTAAGGTCTGGCTGGGAGTGACAAGTTAGAGCGCAAACCCTAGCGGCAAGCTATGCTAGCTCCTACTTATAAAGACTTATCGAGACGGTTCTATTATGGAACCGTCGGTGTCGACGGTTCCATAATGGATATGGGACATATCACGAGCGGTTCCATTATGGAGCCGTCGTGATATGGAGCCGTTATATCATATGACAGTTCCATTATGGAACCGTCTGTGAAATGTTTTTTTCTCAAGTATATACACTTACATGACATGTGAAGAAATTACATGTTTATATTAAAAAGCGAAACCTATAATTAAACAAGGTTTTTCTAGTGGCGAAGGTAGGTGCTATCTCCATCTCGCAATACTTCATAGGCTGCGGTGTCGACATCGGACGGTTCTCGATCGTGAACGAAGCTCGAAATCGTCCACCCGCCCGTTGACGCTCGTTTCGATATAATTAATATTAATTGTAACTTCACCTCCAAACTAGATTTTGTTTTTCCACAAAACCGCCTCTCGATATATATATATATATAGAGAGAGAGCACAATAATTCAACATATAATTAAATATAGTAACTTCACCTCCAAACTTTTTTTTTCATTTTGGAATTTTCATATATATGGCCAAACAGCGTGGCGTTAAACTACAAAAAGATTTAAAAAGTAAAACCTATAAATAAAACAAAGTTTTTCTAGTGGCGGAGGTAGGTGCTATCTCCGTCTTCAATACTTCATAAGCGGCGGCGTCGGCATTGGGCGGTTCCCGATCATCACGAATGAAGCTCGAAATCGCCCACTCGACGCGCTGTTCAAGTGTCTCCCAAAGACCCTCGGTCGTTGAACCAAGAAGAATTGAGCCCATAGGCTCTCTTCCCTTGCTTGAGGGTATCGGCTGGTCGATCGATGCGCGCCGCCGCCTCGATTTCACATCCAAGTGACGGCAAGCCTCTGGAGAGACGCAACGTCGTTTTGGAGGACTACGTCGATGACGCCAGAACGCTACCGAAAGTGGGAGATCACCGGAAGACACGGCGGAGGAGGATGTCAAGACGGCGGAAGGTGGCCGTCACCTGCTCCGGCAAATTCTCCGCCGGCAGAGGAGTGAAGACACTGTTGATCAAACAGTGTTCTTCCGCAAAGACAGTTCAACCTACACCGAGAGAGGTGCTTTCGTCTGATGAGGCCAGAAGGCCATCGCTGTCTTTGGCGGCGAGGAAGAGGCAGCCATTTCGTTTTTAATTTTATAAGTATGTGGGGATGATCATCTTGGATGGCGGATGATCCTTTTATATCAAACAAGGAATAAATTCGGGCGTGAGGCGAAGAGACGCATCGGGAGCGAAGCGGATTGGCGGCAAACGAGCGACGCGATCGGCGATGAAGAGACGACGGGGAGCCGGCGATGGCGGCGGCAACCGTGGAGTCAGAGCGATATTATCACGAGCGGTTATTGTTAAGAACCGCTCGTGATATAATTAATATCACGAGCGGTTCTTGTTGTAACCGTCGTGATACTCCACAAACGGTTGTGTTTAAAAACCGTGCGTGATCTTGATTAATATCATGAGGCGGTTCGTGTTGAACCGCTGCGTGATACTTCACGACGGTTTTCAAAATGAATAAATGCGTGATATTGCCTCTTCACGAGCGGTTTTTAAGCTAGCCGAGAGTACGAGCGGTCTCTAAACCAAAACCGTCTGTGATTGAATGTAATACCGACGGTTTTGGTCAACCGTCTGTGATGAGGCGTCCAGTATTAGCCTTTCTGTAGTAGTGAAGTAACATTGTTTCCTTCTCTTTGATCCTTTTTAAATGGATGGATGGTGCGGTAGCAAATTATTTTCGGTGACTCTGGTGTATCACCTGAAGTCCTTAACCACAAAAATACTAATAGATGAGCAATGGCAGTTGTGAGTGAATGAGTAGTTGATCTGACATGAAAAATAAAACATCTACTTGCCACAAAGTCCATGAATATGTAATGTCATGCACAGAGACACAATCATCTGATTCTGCCTGGAACTGCAAGATGTTCCCTATCACAATTCACAATTCATTAGTTAATGTTCACACGCACTTTGCAGAACAAAGTCTGCCAAGATATAGATGTTGAGCCCTATGGAATAGAGTATGAGACTTGCCCATCACAATTCACAAGGTGATCAAACTATATGGGCTATAAATCTTGAATTATTGCAATCCTCACATTGAAAAGTTGATACCTTGGCAGCCTTGTCATTGAAACTCCTACCGGTCCTCATCCTTGAGCCACTTTCTACTCTTCAATAGTAACCTTCCAAGTGGAGTCTATACTCATATAGCACAATGATGCCACGATCAGCCCAGCATAGGGATGCTGTCCTTGTGCTCCGTGGTAATCGAACTGCAACCAACATTCCTCTAACCAATCCTTTCATCCATCAATTTCCTAATCCTCGCAACATCCTCCCACCTACCCAGCATCTGCATAGATCCTAGCCATGACAGAGTGAGTATACCGTACTGTCATTAGGGTTCAGCTCCAGCAAATGTCTTGCTGCCACCTCCGCCGTCTCCACATTCCCATACATTCTACAACCAGAGAGTATACCTCCACAGACGTAAGTGTCCCCTTCCATTGGCATCTTGTTGACCATGCCCATTGCTTCCTCAATAAGCCCAGCTCGACCAAGCAGGTCAGCCATGCACCCATAATGCTTCAGCTTCCGAGGCACGCCATGCTTGCCCTCCATCTCATAAAAGATCCTCCTTGCCATGTCCACAAGGCCAGCATGGCTGCAAGCCTGCAACCAATCAACACACACAAGAAAGTGATACCGTCTGGCCGAATCCCCTCAGCCAGCATCCGGTCAAAGTACCCCAGCGTCATCGTGCCATGCCCATGCATCGCCAATCCGATGATGAGCGCATTCCATGTGGACGCGTTCCTCTCGGGGCACGCCTCGAACACCTCCCTGGAAATCTCGACACACCCACACTTGGCATACAGATCAACAAGTCATGTGCACAAGAACACATTTGGCCAGGGCCTGCTCCGCCTCACATACTCATGCACCTCCTGCTCCTTCTCAAGTGCCCTGAGCTGCGCACAGCACGACAGCACTACAGCTAATGCGACATTGTCTGGCCTAAGCCTCCCCCTCATCCTGTCATACAGCCCTACCGCCTCCTCACACTGTCTGGCCTTCGCGCATCCGGCGACCACCGTGTCACCACGACATGGCGTCCCGCTGCGACATTCCCTCGAACACCTCCCGCGCGAGCCCGACTCGCCCGGCCTGGACGTACCCATCCATCAGGGCGTTGTAGGAGACGACGTCCGGGGTGGGCATTTTGTCAAGCACCTTGCGCTTGGAGCCCAGGAGCGCGTTCTTAGTGTAGAGGGAGTCGACGGCGTTGGTGACATGCAGGAACAGGAGGAAACCACGAGCGACGGTGACGGCATGGAGGGAGAGAACGAGAGGGAGGCAGCGGCGAGCGGCGGAGACAGCGAGGGGGAGGGAGAGGCGAGTGGGTGGCGCGGAGTGGTTGAGGGAAGAGCGGAAGAGGAGGAGGTGATGGCGGGCGCAGTTGCACGTGAGGCGGCAGTTCGGATCTCGTAGGAGGGTGGGACGGTACGAGGGTGGGACGGTCGTCGGGCCAATCTTTAGTAGTTATAAAATTTTATATATTATATATATATATATATATATATATATATATATATATATATATATATATATATATATATATATATATACAGTATATTCTCAAAGCGTCTCAACGCGTTCATCTCTACATAAATGTAAGCGTATATGTACCGCCTATGGTAAGACATTTTGTGGCGTCATATAAAATGTCTTGAGAAGCGTCTTTACATACGAGGTGTTTGTCGGTGTACAGACAAACATAAAAGCGTCAAAACAAAAGCGTCTTAACGTGATAGTTTTGTTGTAGTGTATGTGGAAGTAAATATATCCATTTTTACTGTCGGGCAACTCATAGTCGTTTTAATTTTTTGATTTTTTTTTTTAGAAATCACCAGTGGGGGAAGTTGCATATATTACGGGGATGGGCCGCAACGTTCGAGATTCTCTGTCACTGTAGCAAATTTAGAATTTCTCTCTCCGACAGCGCTAAAACCCTAAAAAATCGCCCAAGGTGAAATCGTACGGTCTTCGACAATCTCCACCGTTCCCATTCTCGTCAGGATTAGCAGTGGTCTTCACCTCCGGCCCCTCACTTGGACACACACACACGCACACGCACACGCACGCACACACACACACACACACACACACACATATATATATATATTCTATAGCCGAGCGTAGAATATTTATTCTACGCCTAGCCAGCCCACCGCGCACGACCCAGGGCAAGTGTGATGACGCGTGCGTAACCCCCATACGGTTGACCCACCAACTACAGTCGGTGGGCTAGAAATGTCTGTACCCCACGTGGCACTCGATTTTGACGGTAAATAATATAAGATGTGACAATAATTCATGAATCATTTTACTGCCTTTTTTTTGCAGCATGTGACTTTTTTCAAGCTCGTATGTTTGATAGTAAAACACAATGGTAAGACAGTAAAGTTGTTATGTGTTTTACTACCTTTCTTATGGCATGCAACTTTTTTCGTGCTCGTACGTTTAATAGTAAAACATGACGGGTAAGACAGTAAAGTTGTAATGTGTTTTACTGTCGAATCACAGTGAGGATTTTGTTTTTACACTCGAACAGTAAAGTTAAGCAACACAATGCAGGAAAATTATATGTACAAAGCAGTTTCACCTAAAGATGACATTTTTTATAACATATATTATGGGTGATTCGGCCAAATAGCGTGTCCGATTGCTTTTGTTTTTATTTACATTGCATGATCTAAGACGAAAAGAAGGAAGACCCTAGTGGCCAATGTAGGACCCTAACGTAGTCCTTAAGCATTCGTAAGCTTGCATGTGGGCTTCGGCGGGAACGAGATCAGGGAATATGTGGAGGAATGACTGCATCTAATCCTTCGCGGTGGTGAGTTGAGCTTGGAGCTGTTGGTATTAAGGGTACACGTCGACCATGTGCCAGAGGAGGGCTTCAGCCTCTTCCACGCTATCGGTATCATCGACGCTCGCGCTCAACTCGTCGATGTATCCATCGTACCTCCAGATCGACTCTTCAACATGATCCTGATCCACGTAGCTAGTGTGCGTGACCTTGAGCACGAGGTTTGCCCGCTGGACGTCGGAGACCAAGCCATTGGTTCAGCTGAGTAGGAGGTGCAACCTGTGGATGATCGGAGGCATGTTATTCGACAGACAGGAGGGTGGAGATTGGAGGAGGTCACTGACAACATAATGGTTAGCAGCATCGCTAAGGGTCCAACCAGAGAGGTGATCGCAGATTGCATAATGTTTAGCATCATCGCTAAGGGTCTGACCAGAGAGGTGATCGCAGACAGCATAATGGTTAGCAACATCGCTAAGGGTCTGATCAGAGAGGGGATCGCATACAAGGGTGAGGTAGACCAGAACTACCATGGGCAGTTGAGAGGAAGAAGAGCTCGATGGCATTTTTTTTACTAGTTTGTGTGGAAATAATATGAGGCTTTTGTGTGTTTCTTGGTTAGCGGATGTCCATCCTTATAAGTCGTAGTGGGGGAGACGAAGAGACGCATCTGGCAACCCGAGCGGCATTGCACATTTTTGTTTTGGAGACGAAGAGACACATTGGTATATGTGTTTTCAGCTACGTACGCACACACGAACATACAAAACAAAGAAGCGCGAAGGTAGTACAGTAAAATATAGGTCCCAATGTAGTAAAACATGTTACACATGCAGTAATTCCAAACAAATTAGAAGTTCAGTAATTGCTTGCGCATTTTACAGTAAAAGAGCTATCACATATCATTTTGTAGTAAATGTCGAGCTCGAGAATTATCGCGCACTAGTAATGTTTAGCGGGCAGTATAGCACAAGTTAGTGTGACAGTAAAAGTGCATACATGAAGCGGTAAAACGATCATTTATGAAATAGTAAATCTGTATTTTTTAATCGCGTTTTCAATGTTACCATATCCTCTTTGTGTTTCGCTGGTAAAATAAAGAAATTATTGTAGTAATGTTATATGTACATAACAGTAAACAACAGGAGATAAAAATTCTTAAATATACTTCGGCCAAACAGCATGGTTGATCGTATTTTTTTACATTGCCTGATAATAACAAAAGAAGGGAAGAAAGGGAAAAAGAAATGAGGCCCTAGTGGCCAAGGCAGGACCCTATCACAATCCTTAGTCGTTCGTAAGCCCGCTTGTGGGGTTTGCTGGGGGCTGGATCTAGGAATGCATGGAGATACGCCTCTATCTGCTCCTTTGCGGTGGCGAGCCGAGCGAAGGAAGTCTGTCGACGATAGTCCAGATGAGGACGTTCGTGTCGTCCACAGTCTCAGCGTCGTCGATTCTTTCATTTTGCCTGCCGATGTAGTCCTCGAGACTCTGGATGGATGCCTTGACACGATCCACGTAGCTCGTGAGCACGATCTCCAGGATGACGTTGGTTCACCGGATGTCGGACACAAGGACATTGGTCCTATTGAGCAGGAGACGTAGCATGCGGATGATTGCAGCTACCCTCTCCGGTAGGCACAGGGGCGGAGCACGGAGGAGGCCACGGAAATAATCATGGTCCATAGCCTCGATCAGGCCTTGCCCAGATAGTTGATCGTAATCGAGCAATAGGTAGCATAGAAATATCATTTGCAAGGAAGCGAAAGAACTATTTGGAATTATTTTTGTTCCTTTTTGTTTGTGTTTAGTGATTTTTTTTGGGAGTTTTACTATAGGGGAAGGCTTTGGGGTATCGTGCATATTCAACGCTACGCAAGCTAGTGATACGTTATATTTATAAGCCGTCTAGAGTGGAGACAAAGAGACGCATCGGGGAGACGGAGCGATAGTGTGTACGGTTTAAAAGTAAAGTCTTTTTTTACACATGCAGTGATTCAATATTAAAAACCTATGCCATTAATGTTATTGGCATCATACAGTAAAATATCTACCACCTATCAGTAGAATGAGGATGACCCATTGATCGTTGCGTTCTTTTATCCGCAAAAAATAGCAGTAACCGATATACAGAAGACATTAATAGATTATGATCAACACAGTAAAAGCAAGCAGTAATACCACATTATATTGCAGAAAGAGAGTTTGAATATACAGTAAAACATGCAAGGCGAGCCAAATAGCGAGCTCTGTTTTCCAGTTAGCAGACGCACAACAATAGCACACATACGACAATGCAGTAATTGGTCTTCCGAAATGTAAGTAAAGAACATGGCTATTCAGCACATATCGCTATCATTTGACCCTGTGGGGAGACTGTCATCAGCGTTGTCCTCTTCTGATTCGACCCCATGAATCAGCTGGCGGCTGAAAGCATCTAGGCCCCTAAAAATTGTTTTGGTAATTAACGACAATATGTGAATATGGGATTAACGTAATTATTGAGTATGTACAAGGTTAAGTCCCATTGGCGCTCTTGATGATCAGGAATTGCACGCGAAAGGTTTACATGAAGTTCTTTTGACTCAAAGGCAAGGTACAATAGTCTAGGACTTTTTTCTTTTTACCGGTCTTAGGCGAATTGGTTGGAAGACCGGATTATTGGCTAGACAGCCGTACTATTAAGAGGGTGCAAAAGTTGAGTACCTTGAAAGTGAACGATGCCACAACTGCTCAAATCTTAATTGGTTTAATCTTGGTTTTGCTTTTAGTTTTGCCTCAAGTAAAATTTACTGTTTTTCCTTTGAGGCCGGACTGACCGACGTTACTGGCGGATCGACCGCATTCTTGGGACCAAAAACGGCGGTCAACATTTTCCAGTAAGGTGCTATTTTCTTGTTTTGCTAAAATCCTCTGCCGGACCGTTGTGACATTTCTTCGGACCGCTTTCCAGTGCAGGGCGCGGTCGACTTTTTCGAAAAGGTTTTTAGTGAAAATGCCAGCCGGATCGACCGAGGTTTTGTCGGACTAACCGCACTTCGGTCAGGGCGCGGTCACTTTTTTCCAGAGTGTTCCTAAAACGAAATTAGTTTTTCAGAGGCAGACGGACAGCGTGCTTGCTGCGTCTTGACCGGACCCTCTAGAACGGCTCTATTTCATTGCATTAAATGCGTAATGTGATCGACCGTTATAAGCGAGACCGGATGACCGCACCTTTGCTGTGGACCGACCGGCTCATCAAAAATTGGGAATTTCAGTGTCCAACGGCTAGTGGAGTGGGTGGAGGCTATAAATACCTCCCCCACTGCCACTAGAAGTGGTGTTGAGCCTCATTTAACATCTCTTGAGCCCTTTGCATTGTTTCCTACTCTTTGAGAGCATTCATTTCCATTTGCAAAGGTAGTTGAGGTCTTTCCAAGAGCATTCATTGTGTTTGATAAATTGTGGCATTTAGAGCGCTTTCAAGTGAAGAATTCTTGCTCTATTACTCTTGGAGATTGCCGTCTCCTAGGCGGTTTGGAGTTGGGTTGGTGATCTTCTCAAAGGAGATTGTGAGAAGGCCGGGCATTAGTGAAGGTTGGAGCTCGCCTATCCGGAGAGGAGAAGAGCTACCTCTAGTGATCGAGGAAAGGCTTAATTCGTGGAGCCGGCTTGAATTGATCAAGCTCCCTCAACGTGGATTAGTGAAGACCGGCAAGTCTTCGATACCACGGGAAAAACTTCCTTGTGTCATTGTGGTTATTTCTAGTCTTTACATTTCCGCACTTATAATTCTAGCTTGTCTATTGTGATAAATTGCTTAGCTAGAATCATATCTTGTTTAGTCTAAGTAAATAATTGGATAAACTTGTTAATTTGCTAAGAAGTTTAAAAACCTCCTATTCACCCCCCTCTAGTCGGTTATCCTTGATCCTACAAGTGGTATCAGAGCTTGGTCTCTCATTGATTTAGACTTAACCGTCTAAGAGAGAAAAGGATGGCTAGTGAGGGAATTGCTATAGGAAAGGCTCCTCTCTTTGATGGCTCAAATTATGCTTATTGGAAAATTAGAATGTCAATTTATTTAAAGGCAATGAGTCCAAGCATTTGGAAAATCGTAAATGATGATTATGCTATGTCTCTTAATCCACTAGAACCTACGGATCAAGATACGCGTAAGTCTCATTTAGATGCCCAAGCTATGAATGCTCTTTTTGGCGCTTTGAACGCGGATGAGTTCAATAGAGTGAGCAACTTGGAAAATACTCATGCTATTTGGACAACTCTCTCAGAAATCCATGAGGGTACATCCACGGTCAAAGAAGCCAAATTGCATAGGCTTCGGATTAAATATGAGACATTCATAATGTTGCCTCATGAAAACATCAATGAGATGTATTCAAGACTCAACAACATTGTGAATGAGCTCAAAGGCCTTGGAACTAACCTTCTTGATGTTGATGTTGTTACTTAAAATACTTAGGGCTCTTAGGATAAATATGAGGCGTTGGTGACGTTATTTCTCAACTCGCCAGAGTTGCCAAGGATGACACCAACGGGCTTTTGGGCAACCTCATCACAAATGAGTTGTTCAAAAGGACAAAGAAGAGCTTTTGGAGACATCATCCTCAAAGAAGAAAATTACCGCATTCAAAGCCAACGCGGAATCTAGTGATGATGAGGATGGTGAAGAAGACTCCGACGAGGAGTATGCACTCCTTGTAAGAAGAATGAAGAGGGTCATGAAGAGGCGCCCAAATAGAAGCTATAACATTGACAAGTTCAAAAAGGGGCAATGCTCTAATGACAAGAAGAGATATAGCAATATTCGATGCTATAATTGTGAAGAAAAGGGACACATTGCTTCCCGTTGCCCCGAAAATAAGGATGACAAGAGCAAGCCATTCAAGAAGAAGGAATACAACGGTAAAAATAAGCTTTTCAAGAAGCTTTACAAGGATGGCAAAAATGAAGCTCACATCGGAGAGTGGGATTCAAATGATGAGTCAAGCGACTCCGACTCCGATTCCGATGAGGAAGAATCCCCCAAGAAAAGGGGGCTAGTCGGTATAGCCATCAAGGAAGCTTCATCGCTATTCTCCACTCCTACTTGTCTCATGGCAAAAGGAGATAAGGTAAAATCCATTATAAGTGACGAACCAACTTATGATGAATTAATGGATATGCTTGATGATTTAAATGAATATCTTGGAAAAGAAAAATCAAAATATAAGGTCTTAAATAAAGAATACTTTACTCTAAAAGATTCTTATATGGAGCTTAAGGAAACTCACAACTTGCTTATCCAAGAAAATTCACATAAGTCTTGTTCTAGTGTAGGAATTACATGTGATATTATTGATAAAATACCTAGTATAGAAATTGCTAAGACTAGTGCATATACTTCATGTGATGACCTACTTGCTATGCCATGTTGCTCAAGTGATGATTCAAATGTTAATTTAGCAAATGCTTGTGATCCTTTGCTCATTGTTGAAAATCATGAACTAAAAGAACAAGTGACCAAGCTAAGCAAGAGCTTGGAAAGATGTTTCAAGGGTAAGGTCACTCTTGACAAGCTTTTGAGCGAGCAAAGGTGTTCATTCAACAAGGAAGGTCTTGGGTATGTGCCTAAGAAAGGCAAGAAGCCGGTAAATAAGCCCACAAGTTTTGTGAGGCAAAATGGTAAGTATTGCTATAAGTGCCAGGAAATAGGACATATACAACAAAATTGTCCTAAGGGTAAGGTTCCATCTCTTGGTATATATGATTCATGCTATATGCTTAGAAAATCTAAGGATGGTAAAGTAATTGCTCACTTTGTTGGCACTTCAATTATGGGCGCTAAAAAGAATGCTATTTGGGTGCCTAAATCCTTGGTTACTAACCTCCAAGGACCCAAACAAATTTGGATACCTAAAAGAACTTGACTCTTGTTTTGTAGGTGAACTATAAGACCGGTGGAAAACATTGGGTGCTTGATAGTGGATGCACTCAACACATGACCGGTGATAGAAAAATGTTCACCACATTCGAGAATGGAAAAGGAGTAGACAAGATCACGTTGGCGATAATAGTAAAGGAAAGGTATTAGGATTGGGTAAAATTGCTATCTCAAATGACCTTTCCATTTCTAATGTTTCTCTAGTAGAATCATTAAACTTTAACTTACTATCCGTTGCTCAAATATGTGATCTTGGACTAATTTGCTCATTCTCTAGTGAAGGTGTTACCATTTCTAACGCAAATGATAGCTCTTTAGCTTTCAAAGGCTTTAGATTTGGAAATCTTTACTTAGTTGATTTTAGTTCAAGTGAATCTTGTTTAAAAACTTGCTTAATCGCTAAAACCTCATTGGGTTGGCTTTGGCATAGAAGACTAGCTCATGTTGGAATGATTCAACTTAAAAAGCTTTTCAAACATGATTTAGTTGTTGGCTTGAAAGATGTGAAATTTGAGAAAAATAGACTTTGTAGTGCTTGTCAAGCGGTAAACAAGTCGCTAATTCTCATCCTTCCAAAAGTATCATGTCAACTTCTAGACCATTGGAACTCTTACATATGGATTTGTTTGGGCCGACAACCTATAAGAGTATCGGGGTAATAGCTATTGTTTAGTCATTGTGGATGATTACTCTAGATATACATGGGTATTCTTCCTAGATGATAAAAGTGAAACCTCCGAATTTTCAAAAGATTCGCAAAAAGGTCTCAAAATGAATTTGATTTCAAAATAAAGAAAATCCGTAGTGATAATGGTTCGAGTTCAAAAATACTAAAGTTGAGGACTTTTGTGACGAACTTGGAATAAAGCATGAACTTTCCACAACCTACACTCCGAGCAAAATGGAGTAGTAGAAAGGAAAAATCGAACATTAATTGAAATGGCTAGGACAATGCTTGATGAATATAATACTTAGATAGTTTTTGGGCGGAAGCTATTAACACCGCTTGTCATGCCATAAATCGTCTTTATTTGCACCGTCTTTTGAAAAAGACTTCCTATGAGCTTATTGTAGGAAGAAAACCGAACATCTCTTACTTTCGTGTTTTTGGTTGCAAGTGTTACATTCTAAAGAAGGGTGTTCGTCTTTCAAAATTTGATAGTCGTTGTGATGTTGGTTTCTTGCTTGGTTATTCTTCAAACAGCAAGGCTTATCGTGTCTTCAACAAAAACTCCGGTTTAGTTGAAGAAAGGCACGATGTGCAATTTGATGAGACTAACGGCTCTCAAGAAGAGCATGAGAACTTGGATGATGTAGGTAATGAAGTCTTAAGAAAAGCAATGGAACATATACAAATAGGCGACATCAAGCCCGAAGATGGTCCATCATCTTCCACTCAAGTTGAACCACCCACATCTTCCACAAGTCAAGTACAAATCATTGAAGAAGTTAACAAGGAAGATGATCAACCATCCAACCTACCACCAAGAATCCACAATGCAATTGCAAAGGATCATCCAATAGATCAAATATTGGGTGACGTAAGTAAAGGTGTTCAAACTCGCTCTCGTGTTGCTTCTTTTTGTGAACATTACTCTTTTGTCTCGTCTATTGAGCCAAAGCATGTAGAAGAAGCACTTGACGATCCGGATTGGGTAAATGCAATGCATGAAGAACTCAATAACTTTACCCGGAATGAAGTTTGGACATTGGTGGATCGACCCAAAGAACACAACATTATTGGTACAAAATGGGTCTTTAGGAACAAGCAAGATGAGAATGGATTGGTCATTCGAAACAAAGCAAGATTGGTCGCTCAAGGATTTTCACAGGTTGAAGGTTTGGATTTTGGTGAAACTTTCGCTCCCGTAGCTAGACTTGAATCAATTCGAATATTACTTGCTTTTGCATCATGCTTTGATATTAAATTATTTCAAATGGATGTTAAAAGTGCTTTTTTAAATGGTGAAATATCCGAACTTGTCTTTGTTGAACAACCTCCTGGTTTCGAAGATCCTAAAAATCCAAATCATGTCTATAAACTCTCCAAGGCGCTCTATGGTCTTAAACAAGCTCCTAGAGCATGGTATGAACGTCTTAGAGATTTTCTAGTCTCAAAAGGATTCAAAATCGGAAAAATTGATTCAACCTTATTTACTAAAGTTTTAGATGATGAATTCTTTGTATGTCAAATTTATGTTGATGATATCATTTTTGGGTCTACTAATCAAGACTTTTGCAAAGAGTTTGGTGATATGATGTCTAGGGAATTTGAAATGTCCATGATTGGAGAATTGAGCTATTTCCTTGGACTTCAAATCAAGCAACTCAAGGATGGGACTTTTATAAGTCAAGCCAAGTACGTGAAGGATTTACTTAAAAGATTTGGCATGGAAGATGCAAAACCCATCAAGACTCCCATGGCCACAAATGGTCATCTTGATCTAAATGAGGGAGGTAAACCTGTAGATTTAAAACTTTATAGATCCATGATTGGTAGTCTGCTTTATCTTACAAACATCTAGGCCCGATATCATGTTTAGTGTTTGTATGTGTGCTCGTTTTCAAGCTTCTCCAAAGAATGTCATCTTATGGCGTTAAAAGAATTCTCGAGATATTTAAAGCATTCCTCTAGCATTGGCCTATGGTTCCCCAAAGGTGCTAAATTTGATTTAATTGGATATTCGATTCGATTATGCGGGTTGCAAAGTGGATAGAAAAAGCACCTCAGGTAGTTGTCAATTCTTAGGAAGATCCTTAGTATCATGGTCATCCAAGAAACAAAACTCCGTAGCTTTATCTACCGCCGAAGCCGAATATGTTTCTGCGGGAAGTTGTTGTGCTCAATTGCTATGGATGAGGCAAACCTTAATGGATTATGGAATTAAATTTGATAAAATGCCTCTTTTGTGTGACAATGATAGTGCGGTGAAAATTGCTAATAACCCTGTTCAACACTCAAGAACCAAACATATAGATATTCGCCACCACTTCTTGAGAGATCATGTGAGCAAGGGAGATATTGAAATTAGCCACATAAGAACCGAAGACCAATTAGCTGATATTTTCACCAAACCTTTAGATGAAGGCCGTTTTTGCAAATTGAGGAATGAATTAAATGTCATAGATTGTTCTAATGTCATTTGATTACATTATGTTTTTGAATCTTGATTGAATTCGCTTTTCTCTCGTGATTCTCCTATTTCATGAACTTTGTTGGGAAACACATTTAGGGGGAGTGCTATACAAACACCATGTATATCACAACTCAAATTGTGCACATATCAACAAACATGCTAAAATGTGTCATTTGAAAAACCTATCCTTTTTGATCAAAAAGTCAATCTTGGAATTAATCAATCAATCCTCTAGAAAAACTAACTACTTCTATCCTCTATTATATTTCAAAGGCTTTTGGGTGAAAAGATGTCAAAATTATCTATCTTAAGAGAAAAATCAAGTTTTGGCTTAAAACTGTTCCATACCTAGCTTGTTTTTGACTAAAAATGGTTTTTCTTCCAAAAAAAGAAAAAAAAAGGGGGCTTTCCAAAAGGATTTTGATCTTACTCCCAAAAGGAAAAAGGTAAAGATGGCTATTCAAGAGCTTTTTCGTATTCACAAGATTTTCAAACACTCAACCAAATCAAAGTTATTTAAGTTTGAATCTCGCTAAAAATAGCTCAAAACCCTAAAAATTCACGTGAGTCAATTCTAGCATAAATTGAGTATTGCTATTTAGGCAATGATCTCCTTCATATATTGCTTCCAAATAGTATTTCATACTCATATATATCCTCACAAAGTGACAAATCTCGTTGTTTGCATGGTTTATTTCTTTAAAATAATTTCCTTCAAAATTTGCTCTATTTTCTTAAAAATTTATATTCAAAACTATTTAGTTGATCTAATCCGTTGAAATTGCTCCAAGATAGTTTTTGAGTTGTGTGCTAAGTCTCTGGAGCAAAGACAACACAAAACTTCGCAAAAATCCTCAAAGTCTCCAGTGCGGTCTAACCTTAAGTTTACTTCATGGTCAACCCTTGAGCTTGTGGCCGGGCCGACGGGCTTTGCCTGCTGGTCATCCGTCTGGCGATTAATCTTGAGGCGATTTCTTCCTTCATTTTCTCACCAACCCGTCAGTTTCTTCATTTCTTCCCCGTCGGTTCCTCTCTTCTCTTCACACCGCATCGCCACTCTTCGCCTCTCTCTCTCTCACGCCCTCAGACGCCGCCTCCTCACCGCCGGACGCCGCCTCCTCGCCACCGGATCCTTTTTCTCTCCGCCGTCACCGCAAGGTCGTCATTTCCTCAATTTCTTTTTAAATCCTTGCCCAAATCTGCTTGCTAGGTCCTAGACGACTAGGATAATGTCATCCTTGTCATCTACCCTCACTTTTGTCGATTATTGACCTGCATTGCGAAAAACTTCGTCGTTTTGGTAAAAACCCTAGCTTTTTGTGTCTCGGCGGACTAACTTGGCGTGTTGCGTCTTGATCAGCCCAAGACTACCTCTGGTGACCGCCAAGCGCCTCTGGTCGGTCCGCCGACGACATAAAAGTTTCTGTTTTTATCAAGTTGATTATCTTTCTTCCAAGCAATTCAATTTTTTTTGGTTGTCTTGTCCTTCTCTCCAGTGATCATGGCAAGGACCAAGACGGTTGCCGATCCCGGTGCTTCCTCGTCTCGTCCTCTTCGCCAGGCTACTCATCGCCCTCCGGTTGAGCATTCCGATAGCGACGAAGCGGACTCTTCGCCGTCCTTGTCCTCCGTACCTAGCGCCAGTGACCATTTGAATGAGGAAGAAGATGCTGATATAGAGTTTGTGCCTGAGCCTCGTGTGAACCTTCACGCAATCCGAAATGATGATTTCAAGCAACTCAGGATGCAGTCTCCTTATGAGCAACCAAGGTCACCCGGAAGATGAGAGATTTCACACTCAATTCAGGAGGATTGCTACAATCAAGTGGTGCTTCACAAGCAGTTTGCAGTTGAAGTACATAAATTGGACCTATCTCAATGAACAAGCCCGGTATGCGACCTTGTACACTCGCTTTCGCAATGCTGGCTTGGATGGGCTTGTTAGCATCAAGTGCAACTTCAATGAGGAGGTAATCCGTCAGTTCTATGCTACTGTTTACATTCCACCCTCCTTGGCCACTGTGACTTGGATGACAGGCTCGACACGCTACTCGGCCACCAAGCGTCACTTTGAGGAGGCCCTGAATCTGCCAGCACGTGATTATGTTAAGATCCATCTTGAGCAGTAGCTGCAGAACTCGGAGCGAGATCCGATTCTATGAGCCTAATGTTAGAATTGTCCCTGGTAAGGTTACCAATTTGAGGCCTCTCCCTAGTGTCATTGCAGGATTATCGGGGCCACCATCTTGCCTAGGAGTGGAAATAATGATGCTATTAGAGGACATGCATGGAACGTCATAGATTATGTGATGCAAGGAAAGAAGTTTGATATTATGCACTTAATCTTGACTGAGTTGCAATCCTGTCACACTGATTTGGGAAAGAGGATGTATTATGCTCCCTACATCATGATGCTCATCTTGAGGACCACTAACTTTGATGGTACCACTCCTTTTCCTCACAAACAGTACAAGCCAGAGGGTGACCACCAGAGAGATTTGAGGAACAGGCCTCTTCACCCAGTTGCTGACGCTCCTGCCTCTCCTCAGCCCCATCAGCAGGGTGGACTTGATCCAGTCTTATTAGAGGTTCTGCATTCTGGCATCAACACGATTGTATCTCGCTTTGATGCAGTGGATCGTCGCCTAGAGGTCTTGGATCATCGCATGGATTCCTTGGAGAGTGCTACTCAGTCTTTGGACTCTCGCCAGACAGCAGTAGAGCAGTCCAACTCTCTTGTGCTTCAGCGTTTAGATCAGATGGTTGGCTTGGTTTCAGGTATTCAGTCCGACATGGCTGAGATGACCTCTCGCGTCTCGTCGATCGAGCAGACTGTTACTTATTCTCGGCGTCGACGCATTGATCCTCCTACAGCTCCTACGACTTCGTCTGCTCCTCCTCCTCCTCCCCCTACTGCGTAGCTTTTGGTAGTTGATGCCAAAGGGGGAGAAGTGCTAGATGGTTTATCTATATATATCTATTAGTTATGCTTAATGAATGAATGCTTGTTGGACTTCTGTGATCTCTTTTGTGTGTAATAATTAGAGGATAAGCTTATTACTCCTATTTTGCTATCTTGTAAGCTTATTGAACCTCTTATATATATGAACGCTTAATGCTTTACCGTCTATGAGCTTGGTTGAATGATACATACTTATTTGCTTGTAATCGGTTCAATGTTATCTTGATGAACTTGTTGGTTAATCTTGTGCTAATATTACCCTCTTGAAATGCTGATTATAATGTTATATATTGTTGCATTTCCTCAAGTTCCATCATGTAAAAGAAACTCATAAAATTTCTCTAAAATCTACTTGTGCTTGCAAACATTTCTCTACCTCTTATGCACATGTTTAGGGAGCTTTCTTTAAACATGATTTAGCAAGGAAATAATTCTCAAAACTCATTTAAAGCTTATTGCAAGAATTATTTAGTTGTTAAGTCATCAATAGAATATACACTCATTGTATATTCAAAACAATCATTCTTTCACATATTAAGTGTATTGTCATCAATTACCAAAAAGGGGGAGATTGAAAGCATCTAGGCCCCTAAAAATTGTTTTGGTAATTAACGACAATATGTGAATATGGGATTAACGTAATTATTGAGTATGTACAAGGTTAAGTCCCATTGGCGCTCTTGATGATCGTGAATTGCACTTGAAAGGTTTACATGAAGTTCTTTTGACTCAAAGGCAAGGTACAATAGTCTAGGACTTTTTTTTTTACCGGTCTTAGGCGAATTAGTTGGAAGACCGGATTATAGGCTAGACAGCCGTACTATTAAGAGGGTGCAAGAATTGAGTACCTTGAAAGTGAACGATGCCACAACTGCTCAAATCTTAATTGGTTTAATCTTGGTTTTGCTTTTAGTTTTGCCTCAAGTAAAATTTACTGTTTTTCCTTTGAGGCCGGACTGACCGACGTTACTGGCCGGACTGACCGCATTGCCGGACCAAAACGGCGGTCAACATTTTCCAGTAAGGTGCTATTTTCTTGTTTTGCTAAAATCCTCCGCCCGGATGACCGACAAAGATTTTTGCGGATCGACCGCACTTCGTGCAGGGGCGCGGTCAGCTTTTTCCAGAAAAGGTTTTTTAGTGAAAAATGCCGGTAGGATCGACCACGAGTTTTGTCGGACTAACCGCACCCCAGTCAGGACGCGGTCACTTTTTCAGAGTGTTCCTAAACGAAATCAATTTTTCAGAGGCGGATGACCGCGTGCTTGCTGTGGTGGCCGGACCCCTCAGAACGGCTCTATTTGCATTGCATTAAATGCGTATCGATCGTTACATAACCGAGACCGGATGACCGCACCTTTGCTCATGTGACCGGGCTCATCAAAAATTGGGAATTTCAGTGTCCAGCGGCTAGTGGAGTGGGTGGAGGCTATAAATACCTCCCCACTGCCACTAGAAGTGGTGTTGAGCCTCATTTAACATCTCTTGAGCCCTTTGCATTGTTTCCTACTCTTTGAGAGCATTCATTTCCATTTGCAAAGGTAGTTGAGGTCTTTCCAAGAGCATTCATTGTGTTTGATAAATTGTGGCATTTAGGCGCTTTCAAGTGAAGAATTCTTGCTCTATTACTCTTGGAGATTGCCGTCTCCTAGGCGGTTTGGAGTTAGGTTGGTGATCTTCTCAAAGGAGATTGTGAGAAGGCAGGGCATTAGTGAAGGTTGGAGCTCGCCTATCAGGAGAGGAGAAGAGCTACCTCTAGTGATCGAGGAAAGGCTTAATTCGTGGAGCCGGCTTGAATTGATCAAGCTCCCTCAACGTGGATTAGTGAAGACCGGCAAGTCTTCGATACCACGGGAAAAACTTCCTTGTGTCATTGTGGTTATTTCTTGTCTTTACATTTCCGCACTTATAATTCTAGCTTGTCTATTGTGATAAATTGCTTAGCTAGAATCATATCTTGTTTAGTCTAAGTAAATAATTGGATAAACTTGTTAATTTGCTAAGAAGTTTAAAAACCTCCTATTCACCCCTCTCTAGTCGGTTATCCTTGATCCTACAAGCGTGTACTGGACCTTCCTCTTCCTCGCCTCCTCCTCTCTCCCTCTCTCCCTGCCACTGCCACTCCTGGCTCCTTGCCCTTTGTTTTGGGGTAGCGTTCGACAGGTAGCACTATTGTGACCGTCTTTCAGGGCACATATGCTGCATGCCCTCATCATCTTATTCCCGACCAATGTAGTAGCTTTCTCTGGTTCGTCATTGGCTCGTTTGTGACCTTTGGTCTGCGACAGAGGAGGCGCTGATGGATTGATCGTATTGTTGTCCGCTTCATCAGGCTCAGCGGTCTCCTCAGCCACTGGGCCAATGTCGTTGGGTATGGTATCAAGTCGCATTCGAAGCACCTTAAGGACCTCCAAGGCTCTATCGTACGTAAGACTCGATCTGCACCCTAACCTCACCACACCCATAGCCTCTGTCAGTATGGTGGTGTGCCGATACATCTCAGTCGTCCCATCGGGTCAGACCTGCATGAGGTCGTGTTTGTCGTACGACAAATCCACCCTAGCATTCCTCGTGTACCTACGGAGCATGTAGCGGCAGGGGATACTCTCGTCCTGCAAGTGGATGAATGCGCACACCAACTGCGCGTAGAACTTCCCTACGGGGGTGGTAAAATGAAGGCGGATTAACAGTAGAATACGTTGTCAACGACAAAAAAATGACTATACGCCCTGGACAGTAAAAGTGTAATAGATGGAATAGTAACTACTAGCCAAGAGACAGTAAAAGTACCCGTGTGCTCCCAGCGTTTGCATTCACAGCTGTATGTACCCGTTTCCTCTTTGGCCACCATCTTGAAATCATGCCGCGACCACGCGAACTTCGTAGACTGTTTCCCGTGAGACACAAGGAATATTCCATCTCAGGTTGTGTCTGCCCTTATGCAGAAGGTTGTACTAGAGAAGTAGGTCTCCTTGTACTCTTTGAACACCGCAGGCGTGTACACCCTGCCCAGCTGCTCCTTGAATGGGAACAGAGTGGCTCTCACTGGTTAACTCAGAGAGCACGCAAGACGGTATGTGTCATGAAGTAGGTACAGAAACGACATGAAGTAACGACATACATGGGTTGTAGTAAAAGGAGAGGGGTGAGAGACGTAGTAAAATAAGACAACTAACAGTAAATCACGGGAGAAATTGAAGTAAATGCGTATGGAGGTCACAATAAACCTATTTTTTATCTACGCACCATGGAACAGTGCATCTCCTGAGCCTCGGAGTGCTTCCTCTTCTGCAGCACACAGTGCATCTTTCGCGTGAATTGGTGGAGCAAAGCCATGTTATCCACGAAGTTCCATTTCATCACCTTGTTTATACTCTCGCTTCTCTGCATGGATGTCATTCTATCACAGTACACGTCCTTGAAGTACGTGGTGATCCACCTTTCGCTAAGGTCATAGAGGCTAGCAATGTGCTTGAGGTGGTACTCTCTCAACAGATTCTCTCACACATTCTCGAACTCTCTAGGAGTAAGCGGGTGGTTTATGATGGAAACCAAACGCTCCTTGTCATACTCCGTATATAGCATGTTCAGGTTCTGCTTGTACTTCTTCAGCATGTGCCACCTACACAGCCGATGCTGCATGTGGGGGAAGACGCGGGGGATGGTAGATGCCATGGCTGTGTCCTGATCTGCAGTATAATAAAACACATTAGACAATAAAATGTAGGTAGAGAAGCAATATTTTTTACCAACATTGGCAATACATTCGGACTAGATACAGATAACACAGTAAAACACACATGCGATAGACAGTAAAGTTGATAGCAATATTATCGGGACCCTCTGTGTATAATGCACTAGTCCAGGATCACGCTAGTGCACATAGTGTCAACATAGATGAATATCGATCCACACAAGACGATTAATAACATAAACGAGTAATTTGATAAAAAAATAATGGTTTTGACCTTATGGTCGAGTTTAAACTTATTAAGCCACGCAAGGCTGACAGAGAATTAAATAGCAGTGGAACAGATAACTTCAGCGGAATCCCATCAATTCACCACAGGCAACTGACTGGAATCAAGACCCTACGATCAGGCACCTTCGTAGAACTCCTCCTCAAAAGCAGGCGAAGACTCCTCCTTTTTTGTTGATTTGATTTAGCAAGCATGAGTACACAACCATACTCGCAAGTCATACCACAGAATGCAATTATACATGATGGCTTATTCCAAAGGAACGACTTCTGTGGTTCTTTTGCAGAAATGCAACATTTGCAATTTGAATATGAATAATAGATTGAAAGCATAAAGTAAAACAAATAACAGTATTAATTTTAACAGTTTGATTTCACAAAGACACATAGCCTAAACAAGTTATTCGCACAACCATATGACTTAGGTCACACAGCTCCCTTCCCAAGTGTTTTATGAAAAACGACCCCTCATGTGAAATTCTCGAGCATATCCATGACCGCGGACGTGGCTATTCGAATAGATTAATTTAACACTCTACAGAGTTTGTACACTTTACCCACAGGATACAGCTAGTGTAGCTAGCACTAATCATAACAAAACGTTTCAGAAACTTCATCTCAAGCATTGACACTCCTAGTGTGCTTAACCGTCATACCAAACTATACACAGTGATTGGTACGACACACACCGTTGGACAGGGACACGGCGAACCGCCCCGTGATGTGACTACTTGGTAGCACACCTCCACCCACGCAACACAGCCTAACCTACTACTTGAGTAGCAATGTCAAGAATCCATAACTTACTAAGTTAGGCCTGTCCCATCAGGCATGTGGTTGTACAGTAAGGCACAGTTCAATGGCGCACAAAGTTAAGTCCTGAATTGACCAAAGCAAGACTTCCAATTTAACTAAAAATCCCTATGCACACAGTTTATTATTCTCGTGCACACAGCTCCACCTAAAGTAGCACACAGTACCACTTGCCTCTGTCTAAATCCTTTTTCACCCTGTTGGTTAAGTGCAACACATGCCATCAACGAGTAATAGTACATAGTACACACAATTTTATCACTTAGTTGCATAATCACTTAGTCAAGATTATAATTGCAACTCACATGAAATGATGACTCGTGGCATGGCTAAGCAAACTAATCGTATCTAACCAACCCACGTTGGTGCTATGATAATACCAACTAATTAAACCAATCTAGGGTGACAAAAGATTTTGACATAACAATAGACAAGTGTGGATATAACTAAACCCAAAAGCATTTAAATAAATACTTAAAGTAAATGCAATAATTTGAATCAACATAACTTTTGAAAACTACGTTCAATATGATCAAAGGTATAACTTGCCTTGAAATAGGTCTAAGTACTGATCTTGCTCTTGAGGTGCTTCTTCTTCTTCAAATCTTCCCGAAGTATCGACATCTATTCGCAAACGAAGCAAAAAAAAAACAACAGAGGCAAAACAAACTCCAAAAATTAAATCAAAATATCAGATAAATAGATCTTAAATTTAGATGAATTTAGAAATTTAAATGGGCTCAATCGGAGTTCGGATGCAAAAGATATGGGCTTTGGAAGTTTGAATCTAAAGAAAAACCGTAAAAAGAATTTATTCTGAATTTCCGAATTATTTCTTAAAAGAAAAATCGGATTATTGCACAATGATGACGTCAGCAATGGATTTTTTGGAATAAAAGAAAATAAAAATAAAACTGACCTGTGGACTCCACATGTCAGCGACTGGGTTCACGGTGAACTTGGTTCATCGAACCGATTGGATCTGGTTTGAACTGGGCTGGCACACGCGCGCTGAGGTGGAGCCACGTATGATGACACACAAGCAAAGGAGCTGAACTGGCACTGAGGTGGATGCTGATGTGGACTGCCACGTCAAACGGCGGCGGCGGCGGTGCTCGGGAACCAAGGTTCGGGCGAACTATGGAGATCTACCGGCGGTGGATGGTATTGGGATGTAGCCCAGGTTATTGCGAACCTGGTGAACCTACTCTGGGTGGTCGAGGTGCACTGTGGTGGCCGGCGGCGAGCTCGAAGCGGCGGAGGTGTTACGGCTGTTGTCGGACATGGGCTCTGGTGAGGTTCCGGGGCAAAGAAGGGGTCCTCAAGGAAGCTCCAGCGATGAAGAAGTCGATGGCGCAGTCCACGGAGGCAGGGCGTCACCGGCGGCGGCGGAATTGGCAAAAGAAAAAGCTCAGCAAAAAACCCTAATTCCCGAATTGTTGCGACGCTAGGGCTCTTGAGGCGCAATTGGTTGGGGGTTCTTGGTGCGGGTGACAATGCGATGCTGAGGGTCCTATTTATAAGGTCTCAGGAGGGCTAGGGCGACGTACTGGCGGCAAAGTTCCAAAGGAGTCAGAAACAAAGATGCGAGGATTTCAGGGATAGAAAGGGATTCGGGGACGATACGATCCGGATTCGGTTGCGGTGAGGAGAGAGCTTCTAGATGGAAGGATCTGCGCACAAAATCCGGGCCATTTGTGCCTTTGTCGGACAAAGCTTCGACGAGGTCCATGGCGAACACGGTTGCGGACTCATGCGGGGAAGACGATTCGGGGATGACGACAACGCAGGTCCCACATGGCAAAGGACTGAAGGCGAGGATCTTGTGGCGCTGGTAGCGGTTGAAATTTAACAACTTTCATGCAGAAATGGACCGCGAAGTGGGCCTCGTGCGGGAAATGGAGATTGGGCCGGGAGATTTGGCCCATAACTATTTTTGAGAATTTAAAAAGGTTTTCTATTTTAGAAAATAGTATAAATTCCAAATGGCAATAGAAAATAGCAAATGAACTTGGAAAAATTCTAGAAAAATCTAGAAAATATATCCAAGCACATAAAATCCAAATAAAATAGTTTTGAGCATTGTTGATGTTGACTTTATTCATATTAAATTGTTTTGACATCCAAAGTCCAATATTAAGCTTTTGAATTAAAATCAAATAAAAACAAATGGTGAATTTTCTCCCTACTAACTATTCAAAGGATTTTTAAAGCTCAGAAAATTGGGATGTTACAAATATGCAGTAATAGGTCAGAATGGTATGTGAATCACTGGCCAACATGCAGATAGGGTCCTTGCCATCCATGCAAGTCTGTTACGTCCTGAACAGCCACTCGAAGGATGTTGCCTTCTCATCACGGAGCAGCACGACGACGAACATGTTATTCTGCAAATGGTGGTTGGAGCCAACAAACATAGCTAGAGACATCTCGCACCAGTTTGTTCTGTAGGTAGTGTCAAATGACAACATCTCTGAAGACAACGTATTCCGTGCAGCAGCTCGCATGGCTCCAGAAGATGTTTTTCACAACGCCGTCATCATCCACCTGTATGTCGTAGTAGAACTTGTCGTTCTGTGACCGACACTCTTTGAAGAAAGCCATCAGCTTGTTCACATCGTCGGCGTGATCAGCGTGCGTATTCGTAGCCTTCCTGGGTTAGTCGGTACAATAGATGGTATCTAATGGTAAATATACACCAACATGGCAGTAATAACGTGTGACACCCTGAAATTATTTTAGAATCTTTTTGGAGTTTTCAAAAATAAAAAGAACCATTTTGTTTTGATGAGAATTCGAAGCTTAACCTGAAATTTCATAATAGATTTAAGTTGCCTAACTCCAACCACAACTGAAAGTTCCTTGTTGGTTTATTGAGTTATTGGAGCTTTGCTGGTCTTTCCTTCTCTGTCCATCTGTTACCCACCTTTGGCCCGGACCACACCATTGTTAGGATCCAGAGGTTCGGACCTCCTCTGTGCAGTCCTCCTATGGTCCAGACCTCCTTAGGTCTAGATCCTCCAAGCACTTGGACCTCCCTGGGTCCAATTTCCCCCTCAGGTCCTCTCTGACTCGCAATCTTCCCAAGTCTGTGCCACCCTTGTGTGTATTTGAACTCCTTTGGAACCCTGTGGACCTCCCCTTACATTTATTTGACCTCCCCGTGTCCTTTAGGACCTCTCCATGTCCTCTAGGACCTTCCCTTACATTTATTTGACCTCCCCGTGTCCTTCAGGACCTCCCCTTACCTTTCTTAGACCTCCCTGTGTCCTACCGGACCTCCCCAGGTCCTCCAGGACCTCCTCCTTTCCCATTTACATCTCAATTGATTGTGAGTCGTCCGATTTGCATTGGACGGCTTGATCCTGGTGAGGTGTTCGGGTGGTCCGAACATCCCACCTCCTCTGAACCCTTAGATCTTCGTTGTATGGCCCGATTTGCTGTGGCGTTCGGGTGGTCCGAACGTCCCAATCATTTTGGACACCCGATTTAGTTCTAAGGCTGTGATCCAGCGCTAGCTCTGTTGGTCGAACCTCCCACCTTCTCTCGAGCCTTTGGATCTCCAATGGGCGTTCGATTTGTTGTGGCGTTAAGGCGGTCGAAACGTCCCAACCATTTTGGGCGGTCCGATCAACATCCAACGGTTCCGGACCTCCTCCGCACATCTGGACCGTTAAGACCTCCCCTTGGAGATCTTAGCCGTCGAGACCTCCTCATTGTAATCTGGACCGCCCAGACCTCCCCTTCTTGGCAGATCTGAATCGTTAGGACCCCCCCTTGGGAATCCTAACCGTCCAGACCTCCCCTGGATTGGATCCTACGGTTCTAGACCTCCTTTGCGGGTGAGGTTCTCCTTTTACTCTTGTGGACCTCCCCGTCTGCGCTTGATCTTGACCGTTGGACCTCCCCCTTTGGAGATCCAACCATCAGGACCTCCCTTGCGGGTAAGGACCTCCCCCTTGCCCTTGCGGACCTCCTCTGGTGCGCTTGATCTTGACCGTTTGGACCTCCCGCTTGGAGATCCAACCGTTAGGATCTCCCCGGTGGGTGAGGACCTCCCCTTGTTTACTGCAAGACCTCCTCGAGGTCCTTGCAGGACCTCCTTGGCGGGTCTTGGCTGCCCCACTTGGCAGTCAAGCACCCAGTTTCTTTACCTTTGACTATGTCCTTTGGGCAAGAAGTCTCATGACAATTAATGCATGTTGTATCACATTAAATGCCCCACCTTTGCTTGAGACGTATGTCACACTGATTGTCACATTCCTTGCCTACTCTCTTGTCCTATTTACCAACTCTTGTTGACTCATCCTGGGTTATGTGCATAGCTTCCCCTATATATATTTTGGGAGAGCCCTCCTTTTTCACTTTCTTCCTCATTTTCTGCTCTCTGTCTCAACCAAGCCACCATAGACCTCCTCTCCCAAGCCTTTGGACCTTCTCCAACAGGCCTTGGGACATCCTCTCTGGAGCCCTAAGACCTCTCCAGCGAGCTCCTTGGACCCCCTCTTGACCTCCCAGCTTCTCTGTTGGTTTTGTCTTTAAGTTCATTTGGAGTTCTTTGGATTCTTGTTTGAGCTTTGTTTGAATATTTGGTTCTTCACGTGTAGATTGTCAAGACCGTGGGGAGCCTGAGTTCAATGAGGGAGAGGAAGCAGCTTGAGATCTTGAGCAAGGCAAGTTACATTCTTGAACATGTTGCACCCAATACTTCAAAATATTTATGCTGTTTTCAAAAGATGTATGCATGCTTACTTTACTAAGTATTTCAATGCCTATCTTTCAATCCATAGTTAAAACCTACTACTTGGTATGACCTCTATCCATGATTGAATCAACCCCATTGCCACCTTAGATAAAAACTGGTTCTTGCAATAGTGAGGACCCGAAGCTCTTTAAAAATGACATGCTTAGTAATGCTTAGACCAAAATCTTGATTTGGGGAGCTTTGACCAAAAACATCAAATGATCAAATGTTTTGAGCCATGGCATTGGTGTGCCATGGAGCTTTCGGCCATGACATTGGTGTGTAATGGATGTTTTACTTGTGACCTTGGCATTGGTGTGCCATGGAGAATTGTAAAGCAAAGTAAATGAAAATGGTTTTGACTTGGGCAAAGTTGGTTGTATGGTTGGTGCATGTCTATGCACGGGTGTCGTGTGATCCGAAGCCCCAGGGTTGAGGTTTGTCGCCCAAGTCGGTTAAGGACCGGTCTTTGAGACACCACTTGCTAAGCCTATAATGGGCTATGCCAAAATTGTGCAACCACATGTCTCTAGTATGGGGCGTGGGACCTGGCTAACTAATTTGCAAAGCTCTATCGTGGTCCATCCCGCGGACGCGGTGGGTTTGTCATGTTATGACTAGTTGTAGTCCCACCTGGCATAAGAGGGGGCACCCCATTAACCCGGCGGTGTTTCTACCCAAAGGGGGGATTGCGAAACCTTAATGGGGGTGGGCTACAGTGGAGCAATGCATTGTAACGGCCTTTGTCGTGTGCTCTAGACCTCTCACCAAAGGAAGTGTGAGGTGGCATCGACGGATGTCAAGCAAACTAGAGAATTCATGTCATGTGGGTAAAGTGTGCAACCTCTACAGAGTGTAAATCTATTCGAATAGCCGTGTCCACGGTCATGGACATCTTGGCAATGTCACTCAAAGTTAGCTTTGGTTTGGGTTTTCAAAAGTTATGAAAAGCGGTTTTGGTGGTTTAACCAAAATGGGTGTGAAATTTGGAAGCCTTGTGCGAGAGGTATCCTTCATCATTGCTATGTTGAATGCTATCCAACTGAAAATAGTTTTCACAAAAATGAATTTTAATTATGGTAACCTGCCTTGAAACTTAATAATTGTATTTGAAATAAAATTGGCTTTATGCAAACCAACCCTAATATGCTGTCCTTTGATATACCCCTATGCATGTCATTTTGTTATTTGACGGGTGTAACTTGTGAGCACAGTTGGTGTGCTCACTCTTGCTTGATTCATATATTAAGCAGATGAAGACTCCTATGATGATGAAGATGACCAGCTCAATTAGGCCGCGCCCTCCAGCCAGTCACCTGTGGTGTAATGGGTGGACCTTGTCTTTTGGGTTTTGTTCTCCGCTGCGTTTGTGTGCTCCCTGTTGCTGGAGTTGTAAGCAACCCTTGTAAACGAACCTCATTTTGCTGTTAATAAAGTCTCGTGGATGTTTATGTTATCACTTGTTGCTGTGAGAACCAGTCGATGATCTCTGGGGGCTGGTTTGGATCACAGAGGACTTTAGGCTTGCCCTAAGCACCACGACCTCCTCGGGGTGGTTCCCTCGGACCTCCCTCGGGTGGAGACGTGGAGTTTTGGGGAGGTCTGAGGTCCAGCGACCTCTGCGGATCAAGACCTCCCAGACCTCCGAGTGGTCCTCTCGGACCTCTCGGGAGGTCCATGCGGTCCACCGGGATGTCCTCTCGGGACGTCCTGGGAAGTCCTTCGCGGACCTCCCAGGAGGTCCTGAGGGACCTCTCGGGACGTCCTGGGGGCTCCTCTCTGGACCTCCCAGGAGGTCTTGAGGGACCTCCCGGGGGTGCCCTAGGCCGGGTCATTACATAACGTGAATAAGGAAAGGATGTTGATTCGTCATGATTACACAAGTAAAGACAACGATGGGACACAATAAAAACCTATTTTCTAGGTCAGGTGAATGGTATATTATGCTGTCCCCCGTGCATCTCCAACAAACTGTTCACCATAGTGTTGTGAGGGACCTTGCCGTCCTGCATGGTGTCGACGAGCTCCATCAATGAGGGATCAAAGTTCTTTTGTTACTGTATGAACGCGGCCAAGGACGACGTCCTAGCAAGTGGATGGTTGTACTCCAACACAACCCGCTTGATGCATATGGAGCCATCTTTTGGGCTCTTATGCAGCTTCACAAACGCCCTACACCCAATCCTCTTGAAGGTCTTGTTACGTTCACGCTCCTTCTCCAGAATGTAGAAGTCGTGTTTTCCCTCTAGAGTGCAACAAAACTCTTTGACCGTTTTCCTGCTCTTGTTCTTTTTTATGCCAAAACTAGCATGTCGCGTGTACCGAGAGTAGAACTGGTAAGCAACACACACATTATCAAACTTCGTGCAGACCTCAGGCACCATATGGTCGGGGATGTCCTCGTCCTGACATCAGTAAAACACAGTTAACACAATAATATACAACAGAAACAAGTAAATGACTCTAGATATAACAGTAAAATATTGAAGAGTGCAAAACACAGTAAATGCACGACATACTAGTAGTAAAAAACACACGCAAAGACTAGTAGAACACACATACATAGGTGTACGTCTGATCGGCGCTGGGTGTCCTCATCTCGCTCGGTGAAACAACGGGGGGTGGTGTGAGGACTGAGGCGTGGAGCAGATGATCCCGGTTGTCGGGGGGGGGGGCTTACAGCTAGGGGTACAACATTTACCGACGGTGTTCTGCCAGGGATGGCATTAAATGTCGGGGGATTCTGCATGCACTGGAGGAAGATCTGACTGACACTGGCGAGTCGTCAGAAGGCATCGCTGGGTGTGGCGTGAGGGGGAGGGGAAGCGATAATGACTAGGCGAATGTGGGGAGGGGGAGGTGGGGGCAGATCTTATGATCAGTTACGTAGGGAGCGCGTTTAGTGGGATGCTTGGGATCACCCGCCTTTTTTTATTGTTTGACGCCACGGGAGGACATGCGGGAGCGTTTGTTTTTTGTCCGAATGAACGGGGATCGAGTGTTCATATCGATAAGTTTGTCTTACAGTAAAACTCATTTAGTAAATAGGTTCTGTAATTAGATACATATCCACAGCAGAAAAAAAACTCATGCACTTACAGTAATTCAGCTGGTAAAAAAAACTAAACCTCGTTGCACACAATAAACGGGTGAGAGGACAGTAAACAATAAGTGAGACTGCAGTAAAAATAGGTTGGGTACACATGAGTTTACGGTAGTTTTTTTACCATCGTACTGGTGATTCTTTGGTTTTACCATCGATTCCGAGAGTAACAGTTTTTTACTGCCGATTTAGGTGACGCACGATCTTCTTTTTACTGTCAATTTCACCGACAATCGTTTTGATATTTTGTTTTTACTGTCAGATTGAGTGATACCAAGACCTTTACTGCTGATCTTAATGCGCACGCGTGTGTTTTGCTGCCTATTCAGCGCATAAGGCACGTGTGTTGGCGTGATGCGATAAGCGTAGGGGTGGCGCGTGGGCGTAAATTTGGGCCTTCTTGCGGCAAGACCAAAGACTTGGCTCCCACTCGAGACCGATAGTAAAACCCTCGCCCATGTATCAAAATAGCAGTAAAAATGACTCGATGGCCCACGCTCACCCGCGCCTCATGCTCAAGACCGGCAGTACAACCCCGCGGGTGCATCACAAACAACACTTGAAAAAAAGCTCGGTACCATTCTAAATTGATAGTAAAAACATCCCAACACTGAAAAAAGCGATGAAAAATTGACGAAAAAATTGACGGTAAAATTGAAAAAATTACTGCTGTTTCGGTGGTAAATATGTGACTGTAATATTTGGGATGCTGTTTTACTACGAAAAAGCATGTTGCGTTACTGATCCAATGAATGTTATCGTGTATTCAGTGATCATTTACCGTAAATGATACCTAATATTACTTCAAGAGGCATGTCATGTTACTGTTGTAAACCCGCTTGCACTTTATGTTTTTTGGTAGTTATTGTAAGTGTGGTAACATTTTACTGCTATTTGAAAACGACATCTGGTGTACTCCACTGAAAAATATGTCTTTACTATTTGTTACGCAAGTTCTTCTGGTAATCATATGTTTTACTATAAAAAGTAACACATATTATTGTTAGTAACAGAAGAATTTATTGGATATTAGGCGTAAACACAAAAAAAAACTACTTTGGCTTGCTACGCGGCCTAAACTTCTCCAGTGCCTCGGGGAGGGCTTCACGTTGTTGACCTTGTGGAACAAGAGATAGAACATCAGCTCGGCCCTATACTCATTCCCCTTCTCCTGCGTATGCACATGATAAAATGGGTCACATCTCAGATGCCAATACATCTGAAAGAATTCTACATGTTGTGGTTGGTGGGAAGTTCTTACCGGCTCCATTCGAGTGGCCAACGTCGAGCTTTCGCTGTCCTAGAACTCCAAGTACTTCATTACGAAGAAAACGTTGTCATTCTCTAGGACCTGCTTCGGCGTCTGCATGGTGTGCACCCTTTTCCTCACTGGTCACGGACTACAGCGCTACGCATAGAAGAGAGATGATCCTTTTCCTCACTGGGTCATGATGGTCCTATGCTTTTGTGCACTTCTGCTTGTAATCGTTGGAGTCTAGCACTTCCACGCGCTTCTGCACTATGTTGAAGCAATAAATAAACCAATGCTGGTTGTGTAGAATTGGTAGGAAGAGCTTCAAGGGAATAAAAACCCATAAAGTATACGTCTGGTTAAAAACAGGACTACACGATGTACTATATTTACTTTATGTGCATCGTTAGATAGGAATTACTTACCAGCTTTAAGCATGTGATGTCCACCCCCAGTAGATGCTCCTTTGGCATGCTCACGGCCTGTTCGTTGCTGTACTGCTCTTTTTTAATGTACTCTTCTATGTTTAGCAATTTCTGTCGACGGGAAAAACAAAATATTTTAAACTTTACTTGGCGTGACGATAGGGTTTACTGCTATGGGAGTAAACATTTACTGTAAAAAAGTCTTTACAGTGAAAAAACATCTTACCGTCAGTTCTATGGGGAGGAACGCCCTGTACCCATTGCTTTTAGGCCCCAGGTTGGCATCGTCTCGGCGCAAGCACTCGATGAACTAAGAGATGAATATGTCTTCAATCATCTGCACATCCTTGAATGACTCCGCCATGTGTTTTCCAATGGCTACTATCATTCCATCGTTGGACTGGAGCAGAGCAAGGCTATAGTAAAAATGTCATTCATGTTAGTAGGAAAACATAAGTGTAACCTTGGTAAAAGGTAAACACAAATGGGCATGATAAAAAAATGTTTGTCAATCTAGTAAACTCTCTACGGACAGAGAAGTAAAACAATGTTTACATATCGATAAAAAGTGTGGTGATATTCTCCTACCTTTTGATATTCTCCCTCACCTCCATGGCTGTGGTGACGGCCACATCTAGCCGCCTTATGTACAGCTTGAATGGTGACACTAGCTTGCTGGGAGCTTTTGTCAGCCTCTTCCCAAATGCACAGGTGTCGCCAGTGCCCCTTTGGGTTGAGGGAGGAATGCTCTTCCCAACAGTGGTCTTGTCCACGGGAGCCGCCTTTTTTGTCGCCGCTAAGCCTGTCACCTTTGTCTACCTGGGATCAATGTAACATCCTAATTTTCTGAGCTTTAAAAATCCTTTAAATAGCTAGTAGAGAGAAAACCCACCATTTGGATTTATTTGAATTTAATTCAAAAGCTTAAATATGGACTTTGAGTAACAAAACAATTTAATATGACTAAAGTCAACATGAACAATGGTCAAAACTATTTTATTTGGATTCTATGTGCTTGGATATATTTTCTATATTTTTCTAGAATTTTTCCAAGTTCATTTGCTAATTTCTATTGCTTACTTGAGTTCTCAGTATTTTCTAAAATAGAAAAGCTATTTAAAATCTCCATTTTGGCTTTGGGCCGAATCCTTCTCTTCGGTCCGTTCCAATTGCTTTCGGCCCAAAATTCCGCGGCCCATCTTCGCGCATCGCCAGCCCGTCAACCACGCGCGCATGCGTTCACCCGTCTCCCTGACGCATGGGCCCGCGCATTCGTGTCTCTGCCAGGTGGGGCCGCCGAAGTCATCGTCTCCGCCGCGCCTTCGTTCTCCTCGCGTCCACCATGGATTCCTTCGTGAGCTCGTCCGACAAAAAGGGAAACGGCCCCGATTTTGTGCGCGGATGATCCCTTCTAGAAGCCTTATCTCTCCCGCACCGCCTCGGTTCAAATTCGAACTTTGAAATGTCTCTATCCCCGTTTCCTCACGCGCTCGTTTCGGGAAGTTTGATCTCCGCCGCCAACCCGCCTCCCCGTACATGCCCTGACCCTATAAATAGGCCCCCAGGGATCACCAGCGTCTCCGTAAGCCAGAGCCACCATCCACTTCACCCCGTTCGCCCTCGAGCCGCCTCAATTTGGAGTTTAGGGTTTTTGAGCCGTAGCCCAATTCTTCGAATTCCGCCACCGTCGATCATGCCCCGTCCCGGTGCTCTTCGCCGTCGCCTTCCTCGTCGCAGCCGCAACCTCGGGCGCCCCTTCGTTGCTCCGGGACTTCTCCGGTGGTCATCCCCGACAACAACCGATCATCCTCCTCCACTCTGGCGCCGATTCCGGCCACCACTGTCGACCCTCCGTGCCAAGTCCGGTACCACCAGGTGCGCAATAGCATCACCTACACAATGCGCGTGTCCGTTACGAGACCCGCGCCACCAATCGCCGTTGTCGCCGCCGTCCAGAAGTGTCACCGGCGAGCTGATGCCGTCAGGTCTGACATGGCGTCCGCGTAACCAGCCACCTCACCCTCCGCCCATGCGTGTCAGCCATGTCGGCGCCAGCTCGGTCGCCACGTGCGCGAGTGCACCACACCAGCCTAGTCCAGATCCCGAGTCCCCACATGGACTTACATGTGGGACCCACCTGTTAGGTGGAGCACTGTGCGGTCAAAACCCTTCGCTGACGTCAGCGTTGCGCAATATTCCGATTTTTCTTTTAAGAAATAATTTGGATTATTCTGAAAATAGGTTTTTCTTTAGATTCAAACTTCCAAAGCCCATATCTTTTGCATCCGAACTCCAAATCAATCCATTCAAATTTATAAATTCATCTAAATTCAAGACCTATTTATTGGAGATTTTTATTTAATTTTTGGAGTTTGTTTTGCCTCTGTTATTTATTTATTTTGTTTGTTTGCTTCGTTTATGAGTAGACGTCGATACTTCGGGAAGGTTTGAAGAAGAAGGAGCATTTCAAGACCAAGATCAATTTCTAGACCTTTTACAAGGCAAGTCATACCTTTGACCATGATTGAATCCCAATTTTCTAAATGTTATTTTATTTCAAATTATTGCATCTAATTCAAGTAATTATTTAAATGCTTTTGGGTATAGCTATTAAATCCAAATTGTTATACCTTCCTTGTATAATTGCTATGTCTTAATCCTTTGTCACCCTAGTTGGTATTTTAGTTGGTAATATTGTAACACCAACGTGGGTTGGTTAGATGTGATTAGATTGCTTAGCCATGCCACGAACCATCTATTCATGTAAAGTTGCAATTATCAACTTGACTAAGTGACTATGGAACTTTGTGATAATCTGTCTGTACTATGTGCTATTATGGCATGTGTTGCACTTAACCAACTGGGTGGTAAAAGGTTTAGACCGAGGCAAGTGGTGGAAACTGTGTGACATGGTGGCTTTGTGAAATGGGAATATTAATCTATGTGCTTTAGTTAGAATTTTGAAGTCTTGTCTTGGTCAATTAAGGACTTAACTTTGTGCGCCATTGAACTGAGCCTCACTGTACGACCACATGCCTGTTATGGGACGGGCCTAACTTAGTAAGTTATGGATTCTCGATATTGATTACTCAGGTTGTAGGTTAAGTACTCAGTGATGGTGGAGGTGTGCTACTAGGTAGTCACATCACGGGACGGTTCGCCGCTTCCCTGTCCAACGATGTGTGTTATGCCAAAGCACTATGTTAGGGTTGGTATGACGACAAAGCACACTGGGAGTATTAATACTTGAGATGAAGTTTCTGAAAGGTTTTGTTATGATTAGTGCTTGCAACACTAGTTGTATCTTGTGGGTAAAGTGTACAACCTCTGTAGAGTGTTAAACAATCTATTCAAATAGCCGCGTCCGCGGTCATGGACATGCTTGGGGATTTCACACGAGGGGTAGATCTTCATAAAATGTGTGGGAAGGGAGCTATGTGATATAAATCATATGGCTATGTGAATAATCTGTTTAGGCTGTGTGTCTTTGTGAAATCAAACTGTTAAATTATTATTGTCTATTTGTTTTAAATTATGCTTTCAATCTATTATTTGTATTCAATTGCAAATGTTGTATTTATGCAAAAGAACCACAGATTGCCATTCCTTTGGAATAAGCCTGCATGTATAATTGCATTTCTGTGGTGTGACTTGCGAGTGCGGTTGTATACTCATGCTTGCTTTAATAAAAATCAAGTAGAAGAGGAGGAGTCTTCGCCTGCATTTGAGGAGGAGTTCATCGAAGGTGCTTGATCGTAGGGTCTTGATCCCAGTTGGTTGCCTGTGGTGAATTGATGGGATCTTTCTTTGCTTCTGTTTCATTGCTTTATTTCTCTGTTAGCTCTGTGTGGCTTAATAAATGTAAACTTCGTAGTAAGGTCAAACCCTTATTATTAATCAAATTATTCGTTTATGTTATTATTAAGCTTGTGTGGATCGATATCCATCTTTGTTGACACTGTGTGCACTAGCGTGATCCTGGACTAGTGCATTATACACAGAGGGTCCAGAATTGTATTTTTGGGTCCCGACAATCAACGGGTTTTATTTTGAGTTTTTGTATGGTGGCATCGTCCTGTAGTAAAAAAAAGACTTGTGTTTTACTGTCGTATCATATGTCTCTTTACTAAACAATATCATAATGAGTTACTGCTATTAACCCTATACCTTTGCCATGTTGGGTCTACCCGGTGGGTCTTTACGCATATCAGTAGGCGCCTTCACTGCCTCCTTTGCTGGTAGAGGCACCTGGGGTGTGTTTGTTGCTCCCTCTTTCACTGGTTCCTGCAGTTGAAAAAGAACAATGTTTTACTGTCATGTGTTCAACCAATCACTGTATGTGTCATCACATAATACTGCCAGTGGCCAAGGTATGTACCTTAGGCGCGCTGACGCTAGCCACGTGCACCTCCTTGACTTTGCTCGTGGCGGTAGGAGTCTCCTCTACCTCCTTTACTGTTGGAGGCCCCTCCGGGGTGACCATTTCAGTCGCCTTTACTAGCCCCTGCAATAAAAAAAATTAATCGAGTTACTGTCAAAAGTAAGTAAAATGACTTCTTTCCCACTCATGTTTTACTGCGTCGTTACCTCCGTATGCTCCTTTGCTGCGGGGGCTCTAACGGAACATCGATGGACCCTCGTTTAATGTCCTTTGCAATAAAAAAGTATCATGTAGGAATTACTAAAAAGAACAACCAACCTTACTTAACCATAGTTACATGTTTTACAGTGTTCAGTGCCTCGCTTTGCTCTGGATTGGTGGACAGTAACCCTTGGCCCGCTGTAGCGGCTTGTTCGATTGGGGCCTGTGCAGCGAATGCGGCGGGGTGTATCCCCGAAACCACGCCGGCTTCGATTGAGCATATTATGTTGTCGATGTTTCACTCAAGGTCGCCGCTCAACACGTGTCCTACATGAGAACATTACACTACATCAGTAAATTGTTGTGTGTTGCTTTACTTTTTACTGTGTTGGGAAAACAGAATTACTGCATACACCCTAATCGCTTTGTTGTGTTTTCTTTGTCAGTTTACTCTAGTTTTACTATGTATAATGTGTATATTTACTGCACATATTACAATATTTTAGTGTGATGCTGTGGCATACCTTGAGATCCGTTGCCCTCCACCTCTTCTTCAGTTGGAGGGAACAACGTCGACGCTGGGACATAGAGAGGGCCTCCTGGATGCACCGAGGAGAGCGGCGACGCTGATGCCGGCGCCGTTGCAGCTGGAGTAGTAGGCTCAACCGGCGTCTGGGGGTACAGGAACGACAATTGGTCCCTGAGATTGTGCAGACGCTCGCGTGGAGGCTGCCATCTCCAAAACAGGGGCGGTTGGCGATGCTGTTGTCGGGCTGACATTATCAGCGAGCGTTGGGGCTACCGTTGCCACGACTGACGATGGTGACACGGTTGCGGCCGGGATTGCGGTCTCCTCCTGCATCGGCTGCACTGAAGTATCCAGGAACATCTGGAATATGATTGAATCTCATCCTCCTTTCTGCCCTTTGCAGTCTCCTTATGTAGTCAACGAAGTGGTGGCAGTTACTTCTTGAAGAGATTCTGTTAGAAGTGTTGCGACTGGTCGAAGCGAGGCAGTAGTTGGTTAAGTATCAACCGTTTGGCGGTTGAGTGTCTGTGAGACACTCAACCGTATGGTGGTTGTTGTCAGTGTCTTAGGACTATGAAACGTCGCGTGGTTTGGAGCAAATATGACATGTGTTCTATTTGTCACACGGTAAGGAATATGCTTGGAGTTAAATCCAGATGCCAGTTCATTGCTTCTATGAGCAATCTCCCGGTCGAGGACTAGGTACGGGACCTCATCTGACCAGGGTACCCACTATGTAACCTCTGGAATCCTTACGACCTCCGAGGTCATTAGCCTTAGAGGCTACGACCACGAGGACATATGGTCTTTTATTATGTATTAAAGTAATACATAGAGATTTTAATCCTCGTCAGCTAGTCCCCGAACTTTAAATGAATTGGTCGTGTGAACACTTTCTCCTGACGAAGTCATATCGGGCAGACCCTCATTTAAACCTGTGATATACGATATGGTCTATATTTACTTTAAAGTTGAGAAACTGTCTTGGGAACTGAAGAGTTTTTCTGTCCGTTAGAGAAATGGTCGTGTCCGTTGGACTTTTGGGTAACTCCCGATTGCGGTTAAGAAACTGTGGCTATAAAATCCCGCCAGCACAGAGCTTTAGGGAAGAATCTTTCCTTCAATCCTTTTCATCTTCTTGCGAAGAATCTTCTCCGACCTCCCCTCACTTTTCCATCAAAAGCTTCCTCCGACCTCCGCTAATCAACTCATAGATCTCATCATGTCGGACTCGATCACCAAGTGGTTGGCTTCAAATCTGAGTGGGAAGAAGCTTAAGGTGCTGGAGGAGGTCGGGATGCTCCCTGACAAGGATCTGATCAAGTGGAGGTCCACGGCTAGAGAACACTTCCGAGCCACGGAGAAGGGGTAATCCCTATTTTTCTTGCCTACGTTGAGTGCGGATTCATATTACTAGTGCATCCATTTCTTCCAAGAGTACTGGAGTATTACAGAGTTGAGCTGGTGAATCTGGCCCCTAAATCTATTGCCAACCTTAGCATTTTTATCTATCTCTCTGAGGCATACTTGGGGATCAAGCCAAATATGAAGATCTTCAGGTATTTTTACAAGATGGCGAGGTCGGGGAAGTCGGCGGCCGGGCCAGGGAAGTGCTCATTGCGACTCCATGACGGGAAGGCCGACGAGTGCATTCGGATGTACCCGAAGTCCTCGTGGTCGTCATGGAAGAAAAGCTGGTTCTACATGACGGTCACGAAAGAGGACGACTTCTACTTCGCCGCCAAGGTGGCGAGCAAAAATCTCAACTGGTGGCCTACCGAGAAGAAAGAAGGAAGGGTCGGAAGCGTAGTCGATGCCATCCAAGATCTTAGTGCCAAGGGATTAACCGCTTGGCACGTAGTGAGAGACTTTTTCAAGCGCAGGATTAGTCCCTTGACACTCCGGTCGTGTCCTCTACTCTGGTACATTTTTGGTGATGAGGCGACCAAGGATACTAGGGAAGGTAAGTCATATAAAAAATTTCGACCAGTATGGTTTATTTAGTTGTTTTATTTCCTAACCATAAGACTTGTTCTTTTGAAGCCCTTTCTTCTGATGAGATCAGGGAATGGGTCAAATTGATCTGTGTCGGGGAGCTTGATGCTAAGGCTGCTTTTCCCAGCATTTTGGCGGTCGTCTTTGAAGAAGAGAGACTGAGGAGGCTCAAGGTATGTAACACCTTTTTTCTTCATCTTTTATATATTCTCCGATTTGTATATGATTATGCTCTGATATGTTGGCGGTCGGGTTAAGGATGAAAGAGTCTGAGTAGGGCTTCGACCGAACCGTTGTTCCGACCGACTCCTACTCGAAGACCACACAAGAGAATGTTCCTCCGGAGGTAAAAAAGAGCATTTGTAGAAAGGAATATATAATTTAGATGAACAATTATATCGCCTGATTAAACTTGAGTTCTAATTTAGACAGGAGAGAAAAAAGATCCGCAGGGCGAAGCTGCGGAGGTCGTTGGCCCTAGGGTGATCGTTTACGACCTGACAGTTGCTACCAAAGCAACTATTCTGGAAACCAACAAAGACACCATCTCTGACCAGCTGGTCAGGGACCTCGACCAACTGGTCGAGTATATCACTTCCGACCAGAGGTCAGGGGATGTCATGGGTGCAACCAATCCTACCGGTTCGGAACCAGTGAAATCGGTTGACAAGAAAATGAAGGCTAGGGCTATGGACTTTGCTCCAACGCACTTCAAGGTCAAGACAAAGAAGAAGACAAGGTATGTATACATGAAAGAGAATTATGTAAATACATACATTTATACTTCTAATGTCCTTAAGATCTTGAATTTTCAAAGGTCCTCTGGTGTTCTGGTCACCTTCGACCAGAGCACTCCTCAGGAGAAGGTTCCTGAAGAAAAGGAGGTTGAGACAACCCTCGAGTAGGTGGCAGCGCCAGCGCCTGCTCAGGAACTTGCGGTGGCTCCAACTCCGCCTGAGGAGGTAGAAGCTCGTGAAGGGTCTCAGCAGGTTCTGACCACTCTTGGAGTCCTTTAGGGAATTTCTCTGAAGGTCCCTCATCCTACTAGCTTCCTACATGGTCATTGAATCTTCTACGATGAAGAACTCGATGAGGCCTGGCGTAGAATATCGGATCGTTAAGCAGAGATGAGTCCTGATACTATTTTTGCCAAGTATAATGATATGACAATCTAGGTAAGTATCCACAACCACTTCTACAGCCTTTTCACCCTAAAGTTGAAAAAAACTAAAAGAGTTTGCCATATATGTAGCATATCGTGGAGAACTTCGCTGTGGTTGGAGGACTGACCAAGCGAATAAAACTCTTGGAGAAAAAAAAACTCCGAATTAGAAAGTAAGAACTTTCCTCTTGTCTTCTCATTTCCTTCTTTGTTATCTTGTTTCTCTTGTATTAATTAACTTCTCCCCTTATCATATTTGATAGATTCGGAGAAAAGTAAAGAAGAGATCATGACTAAGGAAGCCGTAATAACAAATCTTGAAGGTGAATGCCAAGCTAAGGACCGGTCGATCGAATTCTTGACGACCAGGAACAAGGAGATTATCGACACTTGTGGGAAGAAAAGTCAAGGTAACTGGTCATAAGCTTAACCAGGGCACTGTCTGTTCTGATTATAATTATTTATCTTTGGTTCACTCGTGCGAAGCAAACTCAAGAATTAATCAGAGCGAAGAAAGCTCTTGAGTTCGAGCGCGGCCAAGGGGCAGAACTTGATCGGGGCCTTGACAAAAAAAGTTAATGCTCTGAACAAGATGCTCTTAGATATGGGATCGGGATCACAACTACCTCTCTTGAAGGATCCTGTAGAGAAAATCAACAGCTCGAAGATCTTCGAGGTCCGCTTAAATCTACTTGAAACAACTATGCACAAACGATAAGGGAAGCTGTCGCTAATGGAATCAGCTTTGCTTTGGCAAAACTGAAGGATTCCGATCACTCTGTGCATCTCCAAGCTATTGAAGAAGATGAAGCAACCAAGCTTATAAAGAAAATGGCGCCTCTCTGGAGGAAATGGAAGTCGAATTTCCAGCGCGTAGCGACTAGTCTAATGATCCTAAGGAGTAGGATTGTGTAATGTAAGAAGAATGAATGTAAAAACTTACCTTTCTTTCATCAATAAAGTCTTTTATTTATCCTTTTGAATTATGAAGTACTCACATATTTTCTAGCCCTCGACTGTTTTATAGTAGAAGATCTTTACTAAAGAAGTAGTAAGCCAAGAATAAGAGTAAAAGTCACAGCCACTATGTATAGTCTGTGCTGATTAAGTGATAAAACTGATCATATTAATAATAGGAAATCAATTTTGGTCAGGACCAGTGTATGACTTCAACTAGTTGTAGATCTGCTTTCCATAATCAAAATACTAAACAATGCATTGTATGGTCGTAAGAAAAGACTTGCCTTGATGAGAAAGAAATTATGCAAGGATGTATGCAATAAACAATAAGTGGTTTTATTTATATATATAGTATCCAAACTAGTCGTAATTATTGCTAAGAACTGAAGACATGAAAACACCTCACAAAACGTGCTCATGCTCAAGTCCGACTGGCAGCGAAGATCGTAGGAAAAGGACCGTCGCTAGGAAACTCCTTCCAATGGGCGGGACCACATGCAGAAAGGAGAGATTTAGACTAGGAGGCTTTCTGTGTCCCGACTAGTAGCCAAACAAGAGTAGAACAGAATGTTGAAGTGAATAAATGTAGTCTCCGAAATCTTAAGCATGTAAATCACAATATGTAGTCATTTGTGTTATGCTCCTTTTACTCGTATGTTTCTTTGAGAAAAGAGTATGGTCGCGCATGAGAACCATTGAATTAATGGTCACGACTAGGACTCTTATGGTGTTTGACTTATATGTCTTAGCCAGAGAGTAACAGAGATCCTTTAAAAGGATATCAGAGAGAATTTGGTCTTCTCCAACCAATTACACAACAATAGTAGGCAACCCAAATATGGGTATCACTTATCGGAGAAAGTAAAATGTTAAATCCTTATTGAAAATTGACAGAATGTAAAATACACTTATACAAAGAACTTACACAATTGGTCAATATTCTAAGAATTTGACAAAACACGCCCATCTAACATAGCTAGTCATACCGAACTAGGTCTGGTGACTCCGACCATAGTGTATGGACCTTCCCATTTGGGAGAGAGTTTGTTGCGATTAACCTAACTCTGAATTTTTCTGAGAACCAGATCACCTACAGCTAGGCTGTGATGTTGCACCTTACGACTGTGATACGTTCGCATGCCTTGTTGATAAACTGCTGATTGTATGAGGGCTTGGTTTCGTCATTTCTTAAGGACATTGATATCGTCGAGTCGTCGTTCTTCTTGATTGTTTTCATTAAAACAGTCAGTTTGAGCAGAGCCTATTTTCAGTTCTAGAGAAAGCATGGCTTTAGCATTGTAAACAAGAAAAAATGGTGTTTCACTGGTCGCACGACTGGTCGTGGTTCAAACAGCCCATAATACAGAAGGAAGTTCTTGAACCCAAGCTCCTGACCGTTTTTTTAACTGGTCGAATACTCGGCGTTTCACCCCTTGCATTATGATACCACTGGCTCTCTAGACTGTCCTGTTGCTTTGCGGATGAGGAACAGAAGTGAAATGTATCTTTATATCTAGATCCTCGCAGAATTTCTGAAATTTTTTTCTAGAGAACTGGGTACCGTTATCTGTGATTATACTACTAGGTATACCAAATCATGTGATCACATTTTTTGTGAGGAACCTCTTAGCAGCTTCTGTTGTTGTTTTAATAACTGGCTCGGCTTCTATTCATTTTGTAAACATGTCAATCATGATGAAAAGGAAGTCGAAGCCCCCGGGGTGCTCTTGGGAAAGGTCCTAGAATGTCTAGTCCCCAGGTTGCAAAAGGCCAAGAAAGAGGTATGGTTTGCAAAGCTTGTGCCAGCTGATGTACTTGTCGACTATGAAGTTGACATTGTACGCACTTCGTCACGAGCTCTTTTGCATCATGAAGGGCAGTTGGCCAGTAGCATCCTTGTCTGAAGGCTTTACCAACCAGTGTTCTATAGGAATGATGTGCTCCATAGACTCCTCCATGAATGCCGGATAGCAACTTAATGCCATTCGTTTGAGATATGTATCTCATCAACAGTCCGTGAGATCCCTGTTTATAAACGGTACTTTCGATCAGAGTGTATGATTTGGCTTTTTGAGCTATACGATCAGTCTCTACATCATCTTCAAAAATTATGCCATACTGAAGATAATTGTAGATCGACGTCATCCAATCTCTGCCAGGGTCGTTCATGATGACCTCCTATGGAGCATCCATGTTTGTAGGATCGATTTGTACGACCTCCAGTGGAACATTTATGTCCTCGGAATGCTCGACCACCGAGGGTGAATTGAGTTGCTCGAGAAAAACTCCGGGCGGGACAAGTGACCTTGTGGAGGCCATCCGTGCCAACTAGTCTACTAGAAAGTTTTCCTTTCTAGGAATGTGTTGGATCTAGAAACCGAAGAAGTGCCTTTTGAGTTTCCGTACTTGCGCTAGATAAGATGACATCTTGGTATTTGAGCATTGATACTCTTTTCTGATTTGATTCGCTACTAGTTGAGAATCGCCTTTCACTAGTAATCTGTGAATTCCGAGCGCTTTGGCTGCTCGGAGTCTTGCCAGTAAACCTTCGTATTCTGCCACATTGTTTGTTGTAGGAAAGTTTAGCTGAATGACGTATTTGATGTGTTCTCCAATAGGGGATATGAGGACGACTCCAGCCCCCGAGCCTTTGAGCATCAATGAACCGTCAAAGTACATTGTCCACTCGTCGTGGTATTCGTACTCGGGCCCTTGAGTGGGTTCAGGGTTTGTCTATTCGGGAATGAATTCTACTATTTCCTGGGCCTTGATTATTGTTCGTGGGACAAAATGGAGGTCGAACGCCACAAGCTCAACCGCCCATTTTGCTATTCGTCCTGATGATTCTCTGTTTCCAAGAACTTGACCTAGGGGATATCCGGTTGGTACGACCACTGTGTGAGCCTGAAAGTAATGCCTTAGTTTCCTTGAAGCCATAAGGTGACCATAGAGTAACTTTTGTACCTATGGAAATCGTTCCTTTGGTCCATGCAAGACATTGCTTACGTAATATACTGATCGTTGAACACTGTCACGTTCTACAACTAGTACACCATGTAAATCAGCAATGTTTCTCCCGATCTTGGAGATACTAGGATCGGGGTACTCGTAAGGTACTTTTTAAGTTCATTAAAGGCGTCATTTGCCTCTTTAGTCCACTCAAAACTTCCGTGTTTCCGAAGAAGTTTGAAGAAAGGGAGTCCTTTCTCACGTAACCGTGCTATGAAACAACTTAGCGCTGCCATACAGCTGGTTAGTTTTTGGACTTCCTTTTTTGTGGTCAGAGGGTGCATCTGATCGATGGCCGTAATCTTTGCTGGGTTTGCTTCAATCCCTCTAGCTGAAACTAGGAATCCAAGAAGCTTTCTCGAAAAAACTCTAAACACACACTTCTCTAGATTTAACTTAAGGTTATACCTTCTTAAGTTATTGAAAGTCTCGTGTAGGTCAGAAATATGGTTGCCAGCGTTGATGCTTTTCACAACCAAGTCATCAACGTAGGCTTCTAGATTTCGACCTATCTGAGGATTAAAGGTTTTTTGCATCAACCTTTGAAAAGTTGCACCAGCATTTTTGAGACCAAAATGACATCTTAACATAGCAGTAAGTGCCACATGGAGTGATGAAGGAAGTTTTTCTATTCATCATCTTCACTCATATTAATCTGGTGGAACCCTGAGTACTCATCTAAAAAACTTAACAACTCATACCCGGAAGTAGAGTCTAGAAGTTGATCAATACGTGGAAAGGGAAAGTCATCCTTCGGACAAGCTTTATTAAGATCTGTGAAGTCAATACACATTCGTTATTTCCCATTGCTTTTTCTAACCATTACAGGGTTGGCGAGCCACTCTGGGTGGTCGACTTCACGAATAAACCCAGCTTTGAGGAGCCTGTCGATCTCCGACTAGATTGCCTCCTTCCGATCAGGTGCGAAACATCTTAGTTTCTGCTTGACTAGTTTTTTGTCAGGCTAGAGAGCTAGCCTGTGCTCGATCACCTCCCTGGGACTCGGGGCATGTCGGACACCAGCCAAGCGAATACGTCTTGGTTTGCTCGGAGGAAGGAGACGAGCGACTCTTCCTATTTAGGGTCGAGTCCAGCCCCGACCAATACCTTTTGGGCAGACGCATTAGCGTTTCCTGACCCAGACGGTGTGTTGGTGCTTTCTAGAGGAGCACCTTTGCCAAGTGATACCTCTTTGGTCTGGTGAGAAGGTTTTGGCGCCATCTTTGGCCTCGAGTGCTTGACTTCCATGCTAGGCGGATTAGTTTCCCTGATCGGAAGCTCATCAACCAGTTCTAAGGACTTCCGATCACATGCATAAGCCATTTTTCGATCTCCTCGAACTGTGATGACTCCTTTTGGTCCTAACATTTTTAAACTCTGATAACCGTAATGTGTGGCTATCAGGAATTTTGTTAAAGCCGGACGACCAAGGATTCCATTGTATGCGGTTTCGAAATTCACCACATCAAATGGAACTTTCTCTATTCGGAAGCTGTCGGGTCTTTCGAACATAACCGGTAGGGACAGCTGTCCTATCAGCATGGCGGTAGAACCAGGAACTATGCCGTGGAAGGTATATTTCAGTTTCTTTTGCCAGGCTCGCCAGGTGCGCAGATCATGCCCTACTGCCTGGTGAAGTGGATACCACTTCTTATTTTTCTTGTAATCATTGGTCGGAGCTTTTGCCTTGTTCCGACCAGAAAAGTCTTTCTTACCTTTGGTAAATTTTTCTAGAATTGCAAGGACTTCTTTGTTCTCGAGCTTGCGATTCTTCTTATTCTTGAGACACTTCTTGCTTTTCTTCTCTTGCTTCTCTAGGCCTGGCTAGGAATTTTTATATTTTCGATCAACAGCTTAACACCATTCGATCGCTTTACTAGCGGCTGCATACTTGTTTGCCATGTCAAAAAGTTCGACGATCATTCGTGGAGGATTTATTGCAATATCCTCCGTAAATCGGCGATTCCTTAGCCCTGCTTTAAAATCCTAGATGATAGAAGACTCTGCGATCTCTGGGATAAAGTTTTGAACTTGACTGAATCTCTTGATATATTGTCGAAGAGTTTCATTGGTTTTCTACTTCATTCGATGAAGATCATCTTCCTTCCGGGACGATCGTACGTCCCTTGAAAGTCAATGATCAGAGTATCGCAGAGCCGTTCCCAAGTGTAAATAGATCCGATCGGTAAGATGAGCAACCACGGCCGGGCAGACCCTTCAAGGACCGTGGGCAAGTAATTTGCTATCACGTTGTCATTACCACCAGTAGCCTTGATGGCGGTAGTACAAATTTGAAGAAATTCTAATGGGTTCTGAGTCCCATTGAACTTCTCTATGTTGGCTTTTCAGAACTTGTCCGGCCAACGAATAGCTTGGAGACCTACCGAAACGCTCGACAGCCCGTAATGGAGTTATGGCACCTTCTCTCAAAAGGTGCTAGATTATAGTCAGTTGCAGATCGGTTCCTCAGATTTGCATACCTAGGATCCAGTGTACCAATTTGGTCGTGGACGTTGTGATAACGTCTTTGACCACCTACCTGTTTCAGATGATGCCTGAGATCACCTGAATCAAGTGGTTGTTCCTCTTGACGACGAGGAGGAGGAGGAGTGGTTGCTGTGAAGAGCCGTCTTCCCTCGTGATTTCCTGGTCAGAACCTACGAGGGGGTCTTGGTGTTGATCGGTCCTCCGCTCGACCAAGTTGTCCCCTACTGAGAGAGGAGCATTGGGACAAACTCATCGTGTGACTTTGCGAGTTCTTTTGCTCCCGGTACATTTCTGTATGCTGCATGGTTTGTTGGAGGATCTCTGACAACTGACCTACAAGCAGAGCATAACTTGGAGTTCCTGCTAAAGCTGGATCTGGATTATTCAGAATATCCCATACTCGTTACAGGTTTTGTATTGTTACCGAAGGTCGTGGAAGATTCCCGCTTACAGTGGGCGTTCAATGAGTTGTTTTCCCTCGACCTTCCGGTTGGCCCTGTATGACCCCTTACTTGTGGTGGGGTAGAAATAGATAAATTAACTGATGCACGTCCATCAGCTCGGTTGCCTTCGGCAGTTGGTGCTTGAGCACCCGTACCATTTCCACCATCAAGTGGTGGCAAGTTAACCCGTGGAGGATCGTGCATGGCATTCGGACTGGTATCTCCGATTGCGTTAACTTCGTGGTACCAACGGTGATCTTTCGATGAGCTCCCGTCGTAGCTAAGGAAGAGCCTTTCAGAGCTTCGGCAAGGAGCCTCCACGACTGGGAGCAGTTGGAGATTACCGCCTCTGGTGGGCTTTGTGGTGGACGTAGCCTGATCCGGTGGATTGCTAATCGTATGCTGAGTTTCACCATGCCCACTTGGCATACAATTAGTGATAACTTCATTGATACCCTTACCACATGTCGATTGGTCCCCGAAACACGTAGGAGCCGCTGGCGAATACTGGTCACCCATGACAATATCGAGAGTACAAGGACTTTCTGATTGTAGCACTGGGCTTCCATTGCCGCTTTCGTTGGTTGGATTGACCGGGCTTGTAGAGGCATTTAGATGTTCTGAACTGGTCGGAACGAGCAGTTCCTCTGAGAGCGCCATTGTTGGTGGCAGTGAATCCTCATCCATCCGGTCGATTTCGCTAATCTCTTTGAATAGCGAGCCGGCGGAGGAGGAGGATGATGACATCCCGTTTTCTCCCATGGCGTGGATGCATGCGTCCATATCGAGGTTGGAGTAGTCTACCAGGTCAAAGCAGTTTTTCTCATCCCAAGTCCCTGCCATGTTCGGATGAGCGGTGATGGGGCAAAGGAAGTGAATGAGGAATGCTTGAGCGAAGTAATCTTCAAGAACTCAACGCCTTCTTCCCCATGGATGGCACCAGTAGTCGACGATCGAGTCATCGATCTTATGAAATAAATAGAGAAAAATGACAAAGAGTTCTTGGGAGAGAATGAGATTGTTCTTTATTGCTATGAACTGGATATTACAGGGGGTGCCTTCGACAAGGCAGTGAACTAATCCTAATTATACTGAGCATAGTGCTTGCTTTGCTATTGAATCTAATGCTTCAATCTGATGGAATACGATTGAATCTCATCCTCCTTTCTGTCGTTTGCAGTCTCCTTTAAGTAGTCGACGAAGTGCTGGCAGTTACGTCTGTTGGAAGTGTCGCGACTAGTTGGAGCGAGGCAGCAATTGGTAAAGTATCAACCGTTCGGCAGTTGAGTGTCTGTGAGACACTCAACCGTATGGTGGTTGTTGTTAGTGTCTTAGGACCATGAAATGTCACGTGGTATGGAGCAAATATGAAATGTGTTCCATTCATCACACGGTAAGGAATATGCTTGGAGTTAAATCCAGATGCCAGTTCATTGCTTCTATGAGCAGTCACCTGGTCGGGGACTAGGTACAGGACCACATTCGACCAGGGTACCCATTATGTAACCTCTGGAATCCTTACCACCTCGGAGGTCGTTAGCCTTAGGGGTCATGACTACGAAGACATATAGTCTTTTATTATGTATTAAAGTAATACATAAGATTTTAATCCTCGACATGTTGGTATTACTAAAGTTGGAGCTTGTATTTACTATAAGTGATAAGTTTGATATATGCAAATCACTTTTACTGGTATGCGTGATCTGTTTTACTGATATGCGATGCTTTTATTTACTGTGTTCATGGCTACATATTTTATTGCTTGTTAGTGTTTGTTTTACTAAAAGTTGGATTGTATTTTTACTGCGTGTGGTAGGCTACATTTTTTTGTGTGAGCCAATTACTGGTGTGTGCGAACTATTTTACTAGGTAGTAAGATTACTAATAACTGTGTTCCTACTCTACATATTTTACTACTTATCATTGTGCAAAATACTGAATGCAATGAATAAGTTTACTATAGGACTTACAAGCTTGAAGGTAGCACATCCGCTGATGGACTTGGTGGTGCTGCCCGTCTTCTTGTTCTAGTTGTGGATGGACTCCCTAAGGTCGTCAATGACGGCCTTGCACCAGTTGACGCCGTCAAATTTTTCTAGATCCTTCGCGAGCAAAGCATCATTCCCGGTTATGTTGATGTTGGTGGTCGAGAAAAGGAGATTGCTAAATACAAAAAATGAAGAAACACCTCATCGTTAGAGAGTCTGTGCCTCTGGATTTTATACGTGCGATCAGTGTTGAGGTCTTGATGTTGGAGTTCTGTTATACCTTGAGCAGACGCTTCAACTCGGCCAGCTCAGAGGTCCCTGTGACCTGGGTCACCATCGGTGCGTCACTGCCGCCGTAGGGGATCCTGAGGATGCACTTCACAACGTGAGGTGTGATTGGAATGCTTCTTTCGCCACCAGTACTGATGACCATCTCGACCAGGTCAATCCTGTACATTAGGAAGCACATCATATCCCTCCTCCGCAATCCCTCAAGGTTGAACTTCAGTAGGCTGTCGAATCCCATCCTCGTGACCTCATTCATCTGCCCCAACGTTAGCTCATTGATGGTGGCGACAATGAGGGTAGGAGCGCACGTGATGCACGTCGTCCAAGGTCCCTTCCTCTCATTGCCCGGAGCCTACATTTGACGTAACATCATTTTACTATCGTTATAGCTAAATAATTACTGTAATCATAACTGATGTTTACTGTTGATGTAAAAAAACATATGTCGATGATATTATCAAATTACTGTAAAAAGAACGAGCATTTACTATTATATGTACACAAACTTACCATGGCAGTCTTGGGGGCGGGCACGCTGTGAGGGGACATGGTGACGATATCCACGCGATGGGATGGGCTTGGGAGTGGTCCAAGTAAATATCCATCATCGTCTGACTGCCCTCGATGGTGATCTTCCTCACCTTGGAGGGTATGTCGCTGTATGTCCTCATTTACTGCCAAAGTGGGGATACAAGTGAAAAAAATAATAATAGGGGAACCTGTGAATTACTGCATGTGAGGAGTTGTTTTACTTGAAATCTGTAGAGAAAAAACTACTGCAAAATGCTCCAAAAATTTTGGATGAAAAATCACTCCATGGATGCAAACATTACGAAGTTTGGGGATAATTTATTGTGCGGAATCCTAGAAAAATCCACTCCGCGAGAGAAGAAAACTTCAAACTAAAGAAAATATGGGTATTCTCTAACCTTGCGGGGTGCGGGGGGTGAGAGGGTGCTGAAAATGAAGATCACCGCTTCTCCTACCGGGAATGCGGGCCGGTAGAACTCGCTAGAGACATTGCGTTTTTCATTCCTTTGAGGGTTGAGCGTCTTTGCGGAAAGAAAAAATATGATTTCTTTGTAGTCGGAAACACCGAACGAGCGATGCCTACCACGTAATATACGTGACTTCCACTCCCATTCAAAAATGAAAAAAAAAACCCACACAGTAAACATGAGTATATATTACTGCAATATAATTGATTCCTTAATTATTGTAAAGGATATCTTAGTTTACCATATTGTGACTACGTTATTACTGTCATAAAATGCGTGTGAGCGGAGGTTCTATTAAGCGTCACCCAAATGATCTCTTAAACATATCAATGCCGCTTCGGCCCCTCGATACGTGTCTTCGTCTCGTGCGCCGAAATTACTCCTTGTTTTATAATTCCCACATCGCTCTACTCTCAAGCACAAATGAATATAATTTTAAAGAAATGGCTCCCCACTCTTCTTCCCTACACAAGCAATGATGTCCTACGACCATCTGTCGAGCACCTCTCGACCATCTGTTGGCGGATCTTTGTGGAAGGCCATTGTGCAAACAGTGTCCTCCCTTCTCCGCCCAAGGTTCTCCCAGGGCACTTGACGGCCACCTTTCACCGTTTTGACATCCTCCTCCGCCGCATCTTCTGAGTGGTCTCCCTCTTCCGGTGAGCTAACATCTCCATCGACTTGGTCCTCCAGAACGACATATATTATACTTCTCCAGGAGGATTATCGTCGCTTCGACGGCTATATTGAGACGACGGGTGAGCGGGTCGACCAAGACGAGACCCCTCGAGCAAGGGAAGAGAGCCTCTGGGCGCATTTCGACTTGGTCCTTGAGTCGGAGCGTCTTTGGGTGACTCTCCAACCAGCATGTCAATGGGTGGACATGTTTCAGGCTACCTACGCTGATCCCTAACCTGCCGATGTTAATGACGTCGCCTACAAAGTTTTGAAGACGGAGATAGCAGTTTACCTGAGCCGCTACAAGATTTGATCTTTTTTATTTCTACTTTTTTAAAAAATCTTTTGTAAGAAGCGACTGGCCACGCTGTTTGGCCATATAAAAAAAATACAGGTTGGACTTGTAGTTACTGTGTATGTTGAACATGTTTACTGAATAACGTGTTTTATATTATTGTCTTCTATATATATGGTCTCGGTATAACGACATGATGACATTAACAACCAGTGAAAAACAAGTCATACATATTTACCCACGAGAACATTCAATTTTATTGTTCTACGAATGCTTGTTTACTGCGTTGGAACTACACAGTAAAACAACCTCACACAATTACCTTACATATATCTATAGTTTATTGTCCTCAGCACAATCTTTTTACAGTCACAAAAAAGATAGCTTTCCTACAAGTGTAGTACGGCGGTAAAAACGGGCGATGATTATTGTGCACGCCGTTATGTTTTACTGTCAGGCGAACGAGCACAGAATAGCCGTGTTCCCGAAAACACGTAGTAAAAGGGACACACGAATTACTGTTACGACTTCTAATATTTATCGTCAAATCGAGTTCCACGCGGATCGCCTATTTTGGCCCGGCAACTATGTTTGACAGGCTGGTCATATGGGATTGGGCGCGCACGTGTCACACCAGGCCTGGGTCACGCACGATAGGCTGGCTAGGTGTAGAATAACTATTCTATGCTATATATATGGAAATGATGTTGCATGCTAGTGAACTGTAGTACCACACATCCATACCATGAATCTTGCATGTGGATGTGTGTAGTGGAGAGGGAGGAAATGTACCGAATGCGCGGCCCGCGCCCGAGCGGGCCAATCCCAACAATTGTCGGCCATGAACCCACACGCGTGACGTCACACGACCAAGGCGTGCTGCGGGGGACGTGGCAGTAAATTCTAACAAGGCATCCAATAAATTCGTGATTACAGTAATAGCAGCTTCAATTGACAGCAAATTTGTAATGTATGTGAAAGTAAATGTGATTTATTGCCGTGCATATCACGGTGGTTTCAATTGTTTCATGTTTTTTTTCTAGGAATGCGGGGAAGGGGGAGTTGCATATTTCCAGCAACACGTGTGTATCCGTTCCCCTCTCTCTCTCCGGGGTCATTTGCAGCATTTGAAGGCCACGAACCCATACTATGACATCACATGGCTAGTACAAGAATGGTGGGGATGTGTTAGTAAACTCCAATGAGCAGTCCAGAAAAAAATTGGTAGTAGTAAAAGCAGCTACGCTTGACAGTAATTTTGGATGTACACGGAAGTAAATATTATATCCATTTTCACTGCCAAGCAACACATAGTTGTTTTAATATTTTTTTTGATTTTTTTTCAGAAATCACCAGTGGGGATAAATTGCATATATTAGGGCTTGTTTGGGAACGTTGATCCCGGCCGGGATCCCAGGCGATTCCCAGGGAAAATTCACCCGGTGATAAAATTTCCCCGTCCGTCCTGTAGCGGCATTTGGGTGACATCGGGACGTGGAAATTTCGGCCCAATCCGCGCGAATCCACGGGGGAGAAAATCGCCGTCACCTGAGGTCGGGTTCGTTCTCCTCGTCGCCTTCGATCTCGCTCCGAGTCCGAGTTTCTTTCTTCCGTCGTCTTGATCTCGCTCCCGAGTCCGATCGCCTCCCTCCCGGCCGTCGCCTCCACGCGTTCTTCCTCCTCCCACTCCGTGACGGAGGCTCACTGGTAATGTCCCTGCTTCCTCTCTTCCTCCCACTAGGGTTCCGCACCTCATCTTCTTTTTCTCGTAGATCTCGGTGGGAGGCAATGGAGGGAAGTTGGAGGTGGAGGTGGGTTGTGACTTGTGGGAAGAACACACGAGGCATAGATAGGGTTTGAGAACTTCCTACGAGTTGAATCGTACCCTCCTCTTCTCTGTTTGGTTTTGAGTTTTGGCATGAGATCTGGTATCATTGCAACCCGATCCGATGATCGATGCAACCCGATCTGGTTTCTTGTGCACAAGTTTGTCTTTGCATGACGATAGATCTTGGTTTCTTGTGCACAAGTTTGATTGTTGTACCGATCTATTTGTTCGGATGCTGTAGAGATTTGATTTATGCAATCGTGTTGTTTTCTTGACTTAGTTTGTTGTAACCAAAGCGCAACTCAAGGCATTAGCTAGTTTGATACATGTTAGGCGGTATTGTGATAGTAAATCTTTTCTTCCTTTGCATTGTAGTTTGATATTGGTGGCAAATTTCAGCGTTGATTGTTATTCAACTAATTAGTGATTGTTTGTTATTTGTTACAATCTGCAATTTTTTACAGGTAGTGAGTTGGAAAATTAAACAAAAGCGTCTAGTACCCATGGTTGTTAAAGCATACAAAATTGTTCTACTCGGTAGAATGTGCTACACAAACCCATGGCATCTGATCAAGATTGGAGTAGTTCGTCACTTCAAACTACTTCCGTGGCTTGCATACATCGTCTGCAATCTGCACTTTTAGGATTACGCTTGATGGATCCATGAGCACGAGTCATGTTTCACTAAAGGAAAACACCTTTTAGTTTTTACCATATCTTTGCTCTGCTTATCCTTTCAAGCACTATGAAATTTTAATTTGTTTTCTTCTGTTTGTATTGAGGTGCGCATGTTGTCCTTATAATGTTCACGAGGTTATTTGGTCGGATTCTTTGCTTTCGGGGCTTTGTTCAACAATGATCCTGTAATTATTCTTGATCTGCAATAATGGAGTGACCAATGATCGATGAGAGTAGAGGAAAAGCGAACTTTGGTTAATTGAAAGACCATGGAAAGACAACAATCTGTCACTTGTGGAGTATGAACTTGTCAATGTTGTTGAAGAGTGAAGATCTCGTTGATTTCATTGTTAATCGGAAGAATTGCTTTACAAGCTGTTGGTCAAATTCTACTTGTTGAGTTGTCAAGAATGTGAAAGATGGAGGAGCTTCGAAGTTAGATTGGGTGTTGACTTGCACTTGCTGCGGCGGTAGTGGTTGTAAGAACAATGTGATGTCTTTGGCGATTAATATCTTTGGTGCATTTTGAGCATCTAGAAGGATTCTTTGCATTTGAGGAGATATTTAGTTTGCATTAGTTTCGATTTCTCGTGTTAGTATCATCAATCCATATCGGCAAGTTTGTAATATTTTCTGGAATACTTCATATTTTGCGTTGTTGTGATGTACGCAATACTTCATATTTTGCACGATGTTGTGATGTCCGCAATACTTCATATTTCTACATATGTTCTATCATTTTTAAAGTTTGTAATATTTTTCTAGAATTTACTGATTTTTTTAATTTTTTTGATTTTTTTTATGGCGGGATTTTTATCCTGTTGTTTCAAGCGATAATAGGGATTTTTTTCGATCGGGAAGAAATCCTTATATTGAAGGGATTCCATGTGCCATCAAAATCCTCTCCTGGGATTTTCTTCCCTGGGATTTTACTCTCTAGCATCCAAACAAACCCTTAGGGGGATGTGCCGCAACATTCGAGATTCTCCACCACTGTAGAAAATTTACGATTTCTCTCTCCGACAGCGTTACAATCCTCAAAAATCATCTGAGGTGAAATCTTAGGCTCTTCGGCGATCTCCACCGCTCCTATTCCTGTCAGGATTAGTGGTGGTCTTCTGCTCCGCCCCCTCACCTTGTATGTACCCCGTTACGAGAAAAAAAAACTATGTGCATTGTTTCCTTTTCCCACAGCAGGAAATAACTAGGGTTTTTTGCGGTGAGATTGTGGAGCGATCCTCAAACCATGTGCACATTTTGCAATGATTGGCCCGACATCCTTTATGTGTTTGTTCAGCTAACTGCACAGATGTGTAGATTCGTTTTGATATAAATTTTTTTTGGTGGCTTCCAACCAAAAATTTCCCTAATTCCGCACAATCGTGCTCTCCCCGACGACCCCGACCCCCCCCCCCCAATGCGAGTTTTTCAGAGAGGCCAGTGCGTCTGGATCCACTAAATACTGGCATGGATTCAAGCTTTGAAGTAAATACACAACATTCTTATAGTAAATCTCATGATTTTTCTTTTTTTTTTGTGTTATGGCAATAAATAAGGACATCCGGTGAGATCCCCTTGAAGGTGAGAAAGATCACACGAAGGACAGCCAGTCGGCGCTGGTGCTTTTCGTCGACCCATCTCAGCACGACCTTGGGAAGCACAAACGTCATAGACGCTAGTCACACATCCATGCACGGTTATTTCTCTAAAGAAACTGTCCTCGAATCAGAGGACGTCGATGCCCTGATGACATCCACGGAGCCCGTCGATGCCCTGATGACATCCACGGAGCCCGTCCTGGTAATGTGATGAATTCATAGAAGTAAATCCTTAGTCAGGTTCCAATAATTCTGTGATTCACTGCACTGATAAAGTGATGTATTCATAGTAGTAAATCCCGAGTCAAGGTTGAGTAATTCGTACTTCATTGCGTCAGTAAAACATGATTTATTGCGCCCTTTGTTTAGCACATGGTCATTTTTTATGTCCGTTCTCTCATTTTGAAGTCGTAAATCCTTAGTCAGGTTCCAGTAATTCTTTGATTCACTACCCTGTAAACATGATGTATTCGTAACAGTAAATCCTGAGTCAAGTTCTAGTAATTTCTTGCTCCATTGCGTCAACAAAACATGTTTTACTACACCCTCTTTTAGCACACGATCATTTTTTTATGTCTGTTCTCTTTTTTAAGCAGTCGACAGCAGAGAGGAAGCAGGGGTCATACATTTTTTTAAGCAAAATTGGCTACAGAACACTCAACATTTGTGCTCTTAGACACTGTGGCTTAGACACTACAGGACCCATTTTGGACATCATAAATTGCGTCTTGGCCAAAAGCCACTAAAACTTTGTGGCTTTTTGCTCTCAAACACTATGGCTATTATAATAATATTATCCGTTATTTCAGAAAGAGAAATGCTACAAAATGACAAATACCCTTCCCTCTTGAGAGAATGACGAGTGGGGCCGCAGTCTGTGAAATAGAGAAAGAAGAGCAGAGAGAGAAAACAGAGGAAGTACCCGACGGTTCTGGACGATGGCGACGGCGGCGTATGAGACACGTGCTATGACCAAAATGGGTTGGAAGGGTCCCAGGGAGGTTATGGGAGGCGGCGCCATGGGTGTGGGCGCACGACAGCGACCCTGGTGGCGAGCTAGGCAATGACCGATGCACAGGCGACAGCAGCGAGGGCGCTCCGGCGTGGTTCCTTGGGAATCGGCATGCGCGCGGGTATGGGAACGACGAGGGGAGGCCACTGGGTCATACAACATGGCTGGATGTGGTTGGAGGCAACGAGTCTATGGCGACAGGTGCTGGAGAAGACGGAGCAGTGGTGGCGGCACTCCACGGTGGTACAATCGGAGGAATGGAGGTAGGGAAAGATAGAGGGGGTGGATGCGTTGCTCTAGGTGGTGGAGTTGCGACTGAGGCGGCACGGCGGCATGCTGGCTGCATGCGACGCTGGACTGGGGGCAGGGTGGATGATGCGACGACGGTCCAGCGGTTTTCTACAGAAATTGGTACACGCATGAGCAATGCGGCAACAAGGGGATCTCATAGGTGCGGTTGGCGCAGCTGGACATGACCGGAGGTGGCGGGCCGACGGTGGCTAGGATGAAGGAAAGAAACAGTCGTGGTGGCAAACCGAGGTTGAAGACGGATGACGGAGTCAGCGACGGGCTCGTGACTGGTGGAGGAGGAGGTACGGTGCGAGCTCTTGACTGGGGAAGAAGGGAGGAGAAGGAAGAAGGAGGCCAAAAGGCGAGGAGTGTGAGGAGTAGCAGATGCGATGGGACAGAGTATCGTAGGACTCGACGACGGGAGGCAAGGGGCGTAGAGGGCGGGAAGGCGAAGCGTCAGAAGGCTGGGGTGGAGGCAGTCACGACGGGGAAGAAGGAAAGAGGGAAGTAGGTATTGGAAAGAAGGGAGGAGGAGATGGAAGAGCAAAATAGACTTTTCACTAGTTTTATTTCTCCTCTTCCGCCCGGAAATGATATTTTAATGGTATCAGTGTCTAAGAGCAAAGAGCCACAAATTTTTAGTGTCTTTTGGCCAAGACACGATTTTCGGGTGTCCAATAGCTAAGGGCACAAAAGTTGAGTGTCATGTAACCAATTTTGCATTTTTTTTAGTAATAATCAAATGTTTGTATTGGAGACCATGTCAATGTCCAAAACGACAAGTAAAAAAGAACATAGGTAGTATGTATCATGAGTTGGGATGGAAATTATGCCTATTTACCCGCATGCCCATGAGTAATTACCCAAATGGAAGCGGTCATGGGGGCTATTCTCTGCCTATTGGTCAAAAGGAAGCGGGCATGGGTGAGCTCCACTCGTGCCCATCGCACCCGTTTACCTGCCAACCATGCTGACAAGTGGGCCTATAGAGGAAACCCTAGAGATATCACATACCCTATCAGTCTCCACTAGACCACCCCTAAGCACCGCCACAATCCCACAACCCCAATCCCTCTCGCATGACTCGTGTCGATGATCAAGACCCAGGGTCCAATTTCGAGCTTACCAGGAAAATAATATGAGAGCACAATTGAAATATGGAGACATTTATTGTCGTGGACACAATGAGATTGTGTATAAGAATACAATGGGATTACAAGAGATCATGGATACGAGAGATTATCCAGATCCTTGTGAGAACTTATTAAGAATGTTTTCTAGAATACCTTATTGTAATTACATGAGCTACCCTCCTTTATAGCTATTGAAGGGGTGGTAGTTAAGGCCGCTAAAGGCGCCTTATGTCTTCACACGCGTTCCTTTGTTAACTCTTGAACTATCATGTCTTTTAGCCAACTGTCAAAAGTTACCAGATGCGCCAATAACTACTCTCACATTAGTCACGTGGGAAACTACCATGTCTTTCGACCAATTTGCTGGTCAGGGATGGCCCAAACCGTATATTTCATCGTGTAGTGTCCATGATAGGTCGTCTCATGACCCAAACTGGTCTGCGACTAGTTTGGCCGTAATAAAAGGAATTTGACTTCTTTTAATACTGGTTGTAGGTTAATAACCGTTATAAAGTGGGGCCCTAATATGTGGACTTGCCTTCACAGCGACTCTGACTTTGACCAAAAAATGTTGACCTAGTCAAGAATCATCGTCAGCACAGTTGCACCATCTCGCTTTCCCGCTCCCTCCCTAATCCACAAGCCTCCACCACCATCTCACTGTCCCCATCCCCTCGGCCGACTGCCGCCGCCGCCGACGGCTCACCGCCCCCCTCTAGATCTCCCTCCTCCTATCCTCCTTGTCCTCCACCTCCCAAGTGCTATCCCCAATCCATAGGCCTCCGTCGCCAGCTCACCACCCCTATCTGCCCAGTTGACCACCGCCGCCAGGCATCTAGAAGTGGAGGTCGCCGCCGTCGGGAACCAGAGAAGGACGATGCAGCTGGGAGCCAGAGGAGGATGACACCAACTAGATAATCTGAAGCTGCCACTGGGAACCAGAGGAGGACGGCACCACCTGGATCTAAAGTCGTCGCTGAGAGCTAGAGGATGAAGATGACGCCTAGAGCTAGAGGAGGAGGATGTTGCCTGGATCTGAATCCACCACTGGGAGCTAGAAGAGTCACCGTGGCATTGCGAGGTTGCTGTCGCCCGTAGATGAAGCTGGCACTGGTAGATTTCGCTACCGTTGGGGTAGGACGCCGATATCAAGGTATGTAAGCATTGGTTCCATCCATCTCCTCTCCACATAATGGCGGGCACACGGGTATGCCCGTGGGAATCGGGCACCCGCGGGTGACGGACATGGACGGGGTTCTTTGTCCGTCGCCCTTGGCGGGCATGCCTGCGGAGGAAAGTCTCGTATGCAAGGGTATGGGACAGCACTACCCATGCCTGCTGCACCAGATTGTCGTCCCTAATCTTGAGATAAATGGGTTCATTCTTCATGCACCAATACATGAAATCCAGAACACCCCATGAATTAATGCAAGAATATTATAATCTGATAAAAAAAATAGAAATAAGAAAAGAAGCTCACCGGCTGTGAAAACTGGTGAATGACCGGTGAGAGAAATTGACTGCAATCAAACGGCAGTTGAAAATGCCAAACTGGTATAAGTGAACGGGATGTTTCACTAATTTCTCACGGTACTACGTACGAACGTGGTGTCACAGTCAGTACTTGTCGTGGAGCGAAATCAATTGGAAAGCCGAAACAATTGGACTTGTCATTGGCGCCATTAAATCCTTCGGGGTCAAATTGTCCGCATCAAGATCTGGAGAGTCAAGATACAAATTCGATCGAAAAACTTTTGAAGAACAAAACAAGACAAGATCTCGATCAGGACAGAGGGGGGCAAAGAAACAAGGGACTCTGTCCTCGTCGGTGTCTCCAACAGTAAATTGGATGATACAGATCGAAAGAGACTGATCGTCTAAATTAAATCCAAACAACACAATTATATAGTACTTCAAAGGACCAAAAAGATAAATGCTTTGAGTGATACGAAAAAATTGCTGCATTTTATAGTGATTTAGTCATATGTTTTTTTTATACACAGGGTCTCCCCAATTTTCATTAAGAAAACCAAACACCGAGTCTTACAGATCCTTCGAGACCAAAAATAAAGGGGAAAAAAACAAGGGTAAATGGCAGCCAACTATGAGCAGATTAACAGAAATCTGCCCACATACACAACAGCTACATCTAAACGATACATGCTTCCAACAAAATAAACCACCAAAACAGACTAGAGGTTTTTTAAAAAAAAACATTTTTAATCATTTAAAAAAAATAAACCATAACTTATTTTTTTTTACAGAAATAACCCTCAGTTGTTGGCCCACCAGGTGACTAGACCCAACCGCATGGTAGGCCAGCGATTTGAGCCCAGTCGGCCCACAACCACGGACTCATTCCATGGTGAGGCTGACGACACTCGATCCGCAGCAGGCGAGCGATGTTGAGCCACATGTCCAATCGTGCCTCCGTCGCCTGTTGTGCGGCGCTGACACCGATCGCGCCATGCTATCGCGATTGAGGGCCAATATAGTGTCGGCCGGTTTCAATCTAAATCGACTCGCGCAAAAGAGAGGAAGGAAGAGTGCGGTATTGCGAAGAAGAGGGAGGAGGAGAGGAAAAGAAGGGAGAGGAGAGGGAGGAGGAGGAGACTCTGCCCTCGGCTCAGCGTCTCTCCATGTACTCATCGTTTTGCGATGAGTTTGTTGTGCTCATGTAATTTATTGGTCACTTCGATAAAAAAAATGTCAGGTAGCAACAGTAAATGTAGCTTAGTGATAGAACTAGGGTTGTAGTTACAGATCAGCAATGTTAGGGTTAATATCACATATAGTGTTACAATGTAGGATATTTATGTATTTATTATAGCATAAAAACGTTAGGGTACCTCTATTTGTAGATCAATTATTTGAAGACCTGGACTGCTTAGGTTTAGATCTGCAAGATCGGAGGATAACGGTTTTAGGTTATTTATATTTTTTAATTTAATTAAATGTTTGTAGTCACATTTTTATAATTTAATTGAAATAGAGAGCATTTTAATATGCATGGTACGATTTGTTTTCGTTACACTCAAGAGTAGCATGCTTAATTAGCATCCATTCTAAATATCTTGAGTCGTATGGAAGGTATGTCAGGTCAACATTTTTTAGAGTGTTTTACGGGCAAGGAGAAGTTCGTGGGGGACCATGTGGGGTTGATTTGAATTGTTTTCCGTAGACAACACTATATCACCCGAACCTAGATAATCTTAAAATATGGGAGGTGTTGCATTGGCTGACATGCAGCTTCTCGCTAAACCCAACATTGTATGGTGTCACCATTAAATGCTTGTCGAGCCATTCGCCGGAAGCGGTCCGTTGGAAGTTGAGGCCTACAGAGCGAATAAAGTCATGGCAGACCTGGTTGGAAGCGTGCAGGCATCGTGTCTACGAATGGGTGTTGTTGGTGCAGGCGTGTCCAAGTACAAATTGGCATTGCCCGTGAAGTGGGGGGAGTAGTGTAGGTGTGCAGGTGGAAGTTGAGGACGATGAGACAGCAGATTGTGGTGCAGATGCAGTTGTGGCGGCAAACAGGCATGTCTATCGCAGCGGACAGGGGGGGTAAAGGGGGGACATTGAATTCATAGTGGATGACTTAGAGCCAGAAGAACGGAGGGCCAAGGCCAACGAACAAGCATTGGAAGAGGACGAGGAGGATGCCGATTGTTTAGATGATGGGTCTCTGATGCACCAATTCCTGATGCTTGGAATAGACATGACCCAAGGGGCCTGGTCGTGAGTGATGGCCATGATTCCCGGTGGGAGTATGGACAGAATATGTTGCATGTTAATGATATGTTTGTAGATAAGTCAGCTCTTCATGATGCTGGCAAATTGTGGACGATGTCCATGCAAAGGCAGATTAAGGTTATCAAATCAAACAAAGAGCAATACACTAGGAAGTGTGAGAAAGATGGGTGTCCTTGGTGTGTTCACGCCTACAAGCCGAAGTATGAAATGCACTATATCGTGTCGAAGCTGGAGGACCACTTGTGTGTTCTAGGCAACGTATTGCTAAAGCACCGCAACCTTACTTTTTCTTTCATTGCAGATGTCATGTATGTGAAGATTGTGGAGAAGAAGGACCTGGAAGCACGACACGTTATGCTACCCATTGAACAGAGGTACAAGTACAAGATAAGCTATACGAAGGTGTGGAGGGTGAAACAGAAGGCAATAGAGAGAAGGTTCGACACGTTGGAGTTGGCCTACGACAAAGTTCCTCGACTACTTGAGATGCTAAGGGATAGAAACCCCAGAACATACATCGCTGTGAAGGATAAGGTTTCGAAAAAACTACTAGGGTACATGGTAATGCAACGAGCTTTCCTTGCATTTGGTGCCTGTGCTGATGCCTTCCGTCCCTGCCGCCCGCTCATCTGCTTGGATGGAACATTCTTGACCGGGAATTACAAGGGGCATATCTTGACAGAAATCAACGTGGATGCTAACAATCAGGTCCTTCTCGTGGCTGCTACATTTGTGGAGAGTGAGAACTTCGATAGTTGGTTGTGCGTATTCAGGCACCTCATGGTGGGGGTCATTGGTGAACACCTAGGCATTGCAGAATACATGACCTACATGTCGGGTTGATTAAGGGCATCAAAAAGCTGCAAGAAGGTCCAGAGGAGACTTTTCCATAGCATGACCAGCGAAACTGTTGGTGCATGCGGCACCTGGGGGCCAATTTTTTCAAGCAATTCAACAAGATGTTGGTGAACCTATTCAAGAGATTGTGTAAGTAGATCCAGCAAAGGAAGTTCGATGCACTCTGTGAGAAGCTTGATGAGTTTCAATACATGGAAGTTTCGGTGCAATTTAAAAGGCTCCATGTACTTCCAAGACAAGAATGTTCCGTCCATGCACATGAGTGGGCGACGGTGATGGAAGGTATCAACGCAAGCACCAAATGCAAGGAAAGCCTGTTGCATGACCATGTACCCCTCTGTTTTCTTTGAAACCTTATCCTTCACAGCGATGTATGTTCTGGGGTTTCTGACCCTTAGCACCTCAAGTGGTCGAGGGAGATTGTCGTAGGCTGACTCAAACATGCCAAACATTCTCTCCGTTGCCATATGCTTCGCCCTCCACGCCGTCGCATAACTAATATTGTACTTGTACCTCTGCTCAATGGCCAGCATAATGTGTTGCGCCTCCATGTCCTTCTCTACAATCTCCTCGTAAATGACATTTGCAATGAAAGAAGAAGTGTGGTTGTGGTGCTTTCGCAATAGGTTGCTCATAACACACGAGTGGTCCTCCACCTTCAACTCGATCTACTGCATTTCAAACTAAGGCCTGTGGGTTATTTCTCACACTTCATAATGTACTACTCTTTGTTTCATTTCACAACCTTAAATTGCCTCTGCATTGATATCACTCACAATTTGACAGCATCCTAAAGATCCGACTTATCTACAAACATGGCATTAACACGCACCACATTCTACCCATACTCCCACTGGGAATCATGTCCATCACTCACAACCATATCCCCTGGGTCATGTCTATTCCAAGCATCAGGCATCAGGCGCATTGGGGACATCATCAATTCATCATCATCATTTGAACGGCTGTCATCCTCCTCGTCCTCTTCCAATACTTGTTCTTCAGCCTGGCCCTCCGGTCTTCCTACTCCAAGTCATCTACTATGAATTCAATATCCTCCCCTTCGTCCACATGTCCATTGGGATCGACATGCCTATTTGTTGACACAACTGCATATGCACCACAATCCTCTGTCCCACCATCCTCAACTTCGACCTGCACACCTGCACTACTCTTACCCACTTCAGGGGCACTGCCAAGTGTATTCGGACACACCTGCACCAACAACACTCATTCATAGCCACGACGCTTACACGCCTCCAACTAGGTCTGCCATAATTTTGTTCTCTCCATGGGCCTCAATTCCTAACTGACCACTTCTGTCGAGCGGCTAAACAAGCATTTAATGGTGACACTGTATAGTGCTGGGTCCAGCGAGAAGCTGCATGTCAGCCAATGCAACACCTCCCAGATTTTAACATTATCCGGGTTTGGGTGACACAATGTGTCTACGGAAAAGTGCTCAAATCAACCCCACATGGCCCCTCACGAACTTCACTATGCCTGTAAAACACTTTGAAAAACTGGTGACCTGACATACCTATCACATGACTCAAGATATTTAGAACATATGCTAATTAAGCATGCTACATCGAGTCTAATGATTTACTAATGGAGGTACCCAGGATGCTAATCGTGTGTATCAAAATACTCTCTATTTTAAATAAATTATAAAAATGCTTCTCAAATGTTTAATTAAATTTTAACCTAAAGCCGGTATCCCTAGGTCTTGCGGATCTAAACCTAAGCAGCCTAGGTCTTCTAACAATTGATCCACTAATGGAGGTACCCTAATGTTTTTACGCTACCATAAATACATAAACATCCTACATTTTAACTGTATATGTGACATTAACCCTAAAATTTCCGATCTACAACTACAAACCCTAGTTCTAACACTAAGTTATGTTTATTGTTGCCTACCTATCATATTTTTATCAAAGTGACCAACAAATTACATGAACACAGCGAACTTACCGCAAAAGGACGAATACATAGAGGCATGGCGAGCTGAGCCAAGGGTAGAGTATCCTCCTCCTCCTCCCCTCCCCTCCCCTCTCCTCTCCCTTCTTTCCTCTCCCCTCTCTTCTTCTCTACCGCCAGTGCTCATCCCTTCCCCTCTTTCCATCGCACGAGCGGACTCAATAATCATATATATAGCCCTTAGTCGCGCCACGCTATTGCAATTGGTGTCACGCACCTACCAGTCACACGATGGAGGCAGGACAAGTGTCAAGGGCTTGCTAGTCGCGCGACTGAAAAACCTCTGGGCAATGTGGCTCAACGTGGTCCGCTCGTCGCACGACTAAATGTCAGCAGCCTTAGTCGCACGACAAGTCCGCAACTGTGGGCCAACAAGGCTCAAATCGCTGGCCCACCGCGCGATTTGGTCTAGTCGCCTTGTGGGCCAGCGACTGAGTATTATTTCTGCAAAAAAAAATCATGGTTTATTTATGTAAAATGGTTTATTTTTAAAAATCTACTTTTCGGACTCATTATAATTACTCCTTACTTTCATAAATACATGTCGCCACGGTATGTCTTATACCAACAGCCTAAATTAAAGGTTTAGTTTGGTTGCTTACATGATAGTGACATCTGCAGCATATTAATCGTCAAAAGAAGTTTTACAGTGTTATAATATTTTTATTTTGCCACGTATATTATTTATAAAAAAAAAACTAATGGTGAAACCTTTTTCTTTGAGGCCCTGGAACAAGTCTATATATATGACACCAATCTTTTGAATGGGTGGAGTAATGTATATGTAATACCCCGGCCTAACACTGAGCCCAGAATGTCACCTAAACTATTCTAGCAACCAATTTAAACCTTAATTAACAATAATTCCAACAAGGTATGCGTGGAATAAAACCCCATACGGGTCACTAAACAACAATCTAAACATTATAACTGCATAAAGGATTAGCATTCACAACTTGGTCACATGCGCCAATAACGCTCTGGTCACACGCGCTTGAGAAACGCCCAGGATACCTGCACCCGAGAAACGCTTGGTATACCCGCACACAAGAAACGCCGGAACCATACTCCAGGTACATAGAATGGCAACAAGTAAATAGTAAGCAACTAGTAATAAAGTATGTAAGGTTCCAATCACTAAACCAAGCAATATCCAAACCATGTAATATTCTAAAGGGAAATAATCATGTTTCTTTGTTTAATGAAAGTAAACTAAATGAAACTGCTTGTGTGATAATTTGCATGTGATCCACGTGTGCTATTCTATCCCATGCATGCCACCATCAACGATCACCTAAACACAACAACAAAGCAAGAGTGAGTCAACGACTCAGCAAGTACACAATAAAATAATAAACAAATAGTTTATTATTCAATTTAATCATTATCATGGTCATTACCATTGTCATTGTCATTCTTTACTCAATTAATCATATCATCTCTCATGTATGCAATGCTCTGTTACGCTCATGATCATATGCAACTCCATCAATTGATACCAGTATAGCGGAGTGATCACCCATCGGTGAATCACTCTATCCTTCACTCCTGTGAAGTCTCCACCGAAGTAGGTTTTTATCTAGAGTACTCTAAACTAGTCATGTAACTTTCTCACCGGCCTTACTGGAATAGTAATATGGCTTTCTCACCGACTTGGCTTATGCAACTCTTGTCATGATGAATGTAAATGATGCAACAACTTTTAATTGTTCATTAACATAATCCATCATCATTGTTACCATAACATGTCATCAATAGTTCATGTCATAACATCATTAAAATATCATCATCATAATATCATGGCATTTAAGTAAGCATAAGTAAAACATGAATAAAATTCATATCAATTCAATTGTGAAAACAAGGGTTGACAAACTGATATCTACCACTCTACCATGTATTTGCCTTTTAGCCACAAGGATCCGAACGATGTACAAGCGGCACCGAACATGAAGCAACACTCCACTACTACAGGAAGCCACATCACAGACGGTTCGGAACCGTCATCACGAGCAGTTTCGAACCGTCTATGTTTGTTGATGCTGTGATAATGAGCCATTATCACGAGCGGTAAAAACCGCTGCGTGATATAATATCACAAACGGTTTTACTAAAAACCGTGCATGAAAACTAGTATCACGCAGCGGTTTGGACTAAAACCGCGTCGTGATTTGTGACTATCACGAGATGGTTCTAAAGAAAAACCGTCGTGATTTGTGAATATCACGAGCGGTTCTAAACAAAAACCGTCGTGATTTGTCAATATCACCGAGCGGCTTTTGTTGAGAAAATGCTGTGATATTCGCGATCCTGAGATGGTTTGTTTTATAACCGTCATGATACTTCCTTCCTGAGCGGTTTTAACAAAAACCATCTGTGATAGCTCATACGACCACAATATTCTTTTTTTTACGGCTAGCCTCGGGAATTGCTAGCCATGCCCTCTGAAAACAAGCATGCACAAAAGCAGATTCAAGCATGCACAAAAGCAGATTCATTAGAGATAATCAATTGTTGACAACTCAAAGTGATCATTACTCAAAATAAATTACAAAAGATCGCATTTGTTCAAGTATTATCGCTATAGTTACAAGCTGGATTACAATTGTTTACGTTGAGAGGTGTCGACGGGGTGATGCTCTCGGTTGGCGACAGTGAAACTCTCCATTGTCGTTAATGATTTACGTGTTGATAAAGGTCTGAGCTTCCCTCGAATGTCCTTGATCTCTTCCGCAACGAGTGAATCACATTGTAAATCCAAGACACGTAAGCTACCAAGAGTAAAGTGGTAAGCTCTATATATTTAAATTTATAATTAGGAAATAATTATTTCGAGATTGACAAACCTCGGGATCCTTCTTCCTAGCTCTAAGGATTAGGCGCATATGATAGCAGGCGTAGATTGCACATAACTCATCATCTTTTTCTTTGGCGGCCTTTGCAAAAATAGAATTACATATATAGGTATAGTCGGATTCGAGACGCGTTATTATGAAGTATGATATAGGATTATTGTGTTGTAGCGCGTCTGGAAAATCCATCTGTGTGTGTTAGTTAGGCGCTCTTTCCATCGTATATTCCTTCTTTGGCAACATAATTGATGAGCGACCTACATGATTGAAAAAAGTTATCCTAGGCCATTTCAAATGAATGAAGACTACAATAGAGTTATGTAAGGAGGAAATGAGCATACCTCTCGAGTATTCCTCTTAGAATCTTTGAAGTCGTGCTTGTTGCGATTTAGGGAATCAAGGTATATCACATGGTTCCTCTTGGGTATAATAACTAAAAGGATCGATGGTACCTACTCATGTATGTCGCTATAGTCATTAAACCTAAGTTAAGTCTGCAGTATAAAGTACAAATGAAATTTGTATAGCAAGTAGTGACACTTACCCACGGTTGTAGGGCACCACTATGTACTTCATGTTAAATGCAGAATTAAACTCTCACCAATAAAAGGTCTAGAGATTAACGATTGCTGAGACACTATTCCAACATATTGATTGATGATATTATGTGCTCTCGGAAGGAGAGTAGCTAAAGAACAAGTCTTTACCATCTCAATCCTATTGTCTATACTCTTCATGAAATGAATATGATAATATAAATTCAAACTATGAGCTCTAAACAATACTTTGCTTAAGCTGTCAAATGATCTCAGCTAATCTAAAACAGATTAAACTTCGATCAAGCAGAGGTTGACTACGAGAGATCAAGATGGCAAATGAAAAGTTGAATGAGCTCATACAGACTACTAGAAGAATCACAAACTAGTCAATACAACTAATCAATTTGCAATAGAACTATGAGCTCAACCGAAAGTAACCAATTAACAGTACATCATATTGACAGTAGCAAGTAATACAATAGAGCTCAAGTATGAACTAACTATCACATTCAATCTCAGTATAAGATAGAGTTCATCACAAAGCATGTCAACAAAGCCCACTGATCAATTTACAACAGAACTATGAGCTCAACCGAAAGTAACCAATTAACAGTACATATTGACAGTAGCAAGTAATACAATAGAGCTCAAGTATGGACTAACTATCACATTCAATCTCAGTATAAGACAGAGTTCATCACAGAGCATGTCAACAAAGCCTTGATCAATTTGCAACTTAGCACTACAAATATATATATGCAAAGATCAACCGAAGCGCCACAGAGGAGCAATACTCACAGAGAGGATGCCGCATAAGAACTCACGGTGCAAGGAGGAGGCGGTCTGGGGAGGAGGCCGATCTTGGGAGAAGGGAGGTGGGGAGGAGGTCGACATGGGGAGGAGGACAGGGCGGGAGAAGGCGGTCGAGAGGAGGAGGCCGACAGGGGAGGAGGACAGCGGCGTTGAGGTCGGGCGCCAATGTCGGCGGCGACGGCACCGAGGTCAAGTCGGCGACGTCGGGCTTCTGGTAGGGAGGTGAGCGAGGCGCCGAGGGTGGGGCACCTAGGGTCGAGGGCCGAGGTCAGGCGCCGAGGTCGGGGCACCAATGTCGGGCGGAGCCGAGGTCAGGCGCCAATGTCGAGGCGGCGCTAAGGTCGTGGTCGGGTGAGCAGGCGAGCCCTAAACCTAGAGGAGGCGAGCAGCGCGAGAGCCTAAGGGCGTGGGAGAGGAAGTGACAAGTGAGAGGAAAACCCTAGCGTTTCCGCCTTATAAAAGTATATCACAGATGGTTTCTAATGAGAACCGCTCAGTGATATTAATATCTGAGATGGTTCTCATTAGAAACCGTCGTGATATTATTATCCTGAGCGGTTGTATTATAAAACCGAAATGCGTGATAACTGACAAAACCTCATGACAATGTGTGATATCACGAGAAAACATAGTGAACTGGTGATCCCAAGTATGATGACAATCATGACAAGTCCATATGAATTCGAACCTGGTGACAAGTATGATGACAAGTTCATAACACATTTGACTTCAAAATTTCATATCTAATTCAACTCAACTCCAATTCAAGTGAAACCAATTTTGATACTCCACATTACATTGTCGTCCACATTGACATCAATATCAAATATGACAAGTCCATAACAAGTTCATAACATATTTGACTTCAAAATTTCATATCTAATTCAACTCAACTCCAAATCAAGTGAAACCAATTTTGATACTCCACATTACAATGTCGTCCACATTGACATCAATATCAAATATGACAAGTCCATAACAAGTTCATAACACATTTGACTTCAAATTTTCATATCTAATTCAACTCAACTCCAAATCAAGTGAAACCAATTTTGATACTCTACATTACAATGTACGTCCACATTGACATCAATATCAAATATGATAAGTCCATAACACATCAACACATGATAATTTCACGTTGACATCAAAATATATGAGAGATTACAAGTCCATAACACATGATGTTATGGAATAAATTAATTACATTGGAGTAAATTCTTAATTAAAATATAGGCCTTTGTGATGATCGACGCGCATATAGCTAGCTTCCTCACTGGGTTATTCCTCGATCCTAATGCCATTTCCGAAAGGAGGCAACTCATCAAATTGATTGTATTCTTCCTCGTCCACTACATTCTCAACTCCGACAATCCTCCTTTTCCATGAAGAACTACGTGGCGCTTCTTATTTTTGCGGTCGGTTACATAAAAGACTTGAACAACTTGGTTAGCTAATGCGAATGGTTCGTCTTTGTATCGACATGTTAGAGGTCCACGATAGTGACACCGTACTTATCGACCTTGACTTTGTGGGAGATGGACCCATGACACCGAAATAGGGGATCTTGAAAAGCACGTAGTCGAGCTCCCATATCTCCTCTATTTGCCCATAGTAGGAGCTCCTCATCCCATCGATCTTGAATGCATCTATCACGGACACCATTGATACGGGTGTGCTCTTCCTATCTGGTGCCGTATAAAATGTGTACCCATTTATGTATTATCCTTGCCATGCGACAATTGTAAATTGTGGCCCTCGTGCCAACCATAGCGTATCATCACTTGATAACCTCCCGGTGATTCGCACCTTTAACCATTCGTTGAGCAAGCGGTTGTGCTCTCTCGTGATCCAAACCTTCGACCGGTGCGGATTACATTGGCGCACCATGTCTTTGTGCTCGTCGATGTCACGGGGACACTTGGGTCATGTGTTGCAAGGCCGTGAAATGGGCTTGAGCATACGTATCGGATCGGGAGTGATTGATTTCCTTCCGATGGTCCGATACCATCGGTCTCCCCTCATGGCGAGATAGAGGCACACCTATCGGTTCCACCTAAGCCATGTAGTCGACGAGAACTCAATGACCTCTTCGGTTGCATAACCTTCGATGATCTTGCCCCGGTCGAGATCGATTCCATATGTAGGACTTGAGAATTCCCATGTACCTCTCGAGCGGGTACATATGGCCGAAGAACACAGGGCGCATATCTTTATCTCTTTCACAAGGTGAACAATGAGATGGACCATGATATCGAAAAATGGCGGAGGAAATACATCTCAAGATGACATAGAGTCGTCACCACCTCGACTGCAGAGCATCTAGTCCTTGGGGATCAATGATCTTGAGCAATTGAGTTGAAAAAATAACCTGACCTCAAGATTGCCACTCGGACCTTGTTGGCAAGATACTTCTAATTACAACGAGGAAGCATTTGTGTCATCGACACATGACAATCATGAGACTTCATACCAATTAATTTCAAATCTTGCATAGAAACAAGGTTCTTAATGTTAGCGGAGTAACGGATGGGACTTTCAATCCATGCAAGCTCGCAGCGATTCATTTCTCTCGGCCTTTGTGAGTGTAGCAAAATTTGGGGAAAATACGTTAAGTCTGTATCGGTCTCTTCGGTGCTAACTTCGGTCCTTATGTTCATATCAACCAAGTCACGCCGTGCGTTAACACCATCCTTTGTTTTGCCACTAATGTTGACAAGAGACCAATCAAGCTATCACATACATTCTTCTCTATGTGCATGGCGTCGATGCGATGGCGAACTTCTAAGTGCTCCCAATAAGGCAAGTCCCAAAAATTGACCGCTTCTTCGGATGTTCTTCTCACGGGTTCTTAATTTACATCGCTTCCCAAGCACAACATCGATATCCTTAACCATATCATAGACCTCTTTCCCTCTAAAAGCCCTTGGAGTGAATCGTTCTCCTTATTTCCGTCGAATTGTTTTTTCATCTTGCGGTATGGGTGACTCTGAGGAAGGAACCTACGGTGATGCATATACACATTTTGCTTGAGTTGTTCGACCATACACTCTCTGTAGCATCTAGCGGTCTTGACGGGCTTTGGCTCCTTTTGTCTTTGGCTTGAACAGTTACCAAGGGCGGGAAAATCATTGATGGTGCGAGAACAACATGGCGCGTAAAGTGAAGTTCTCTCGTTTATCGCATCCCATACCTGTACCCTTCGTTCCACGGTGTCACAAGATCTTCCAAACAATGGTGCTAGGTACACATTAATATCATTCCCGGGTTGCTTGACCCTTGGATAAGTAGTGACATCAAAATGTACATCCGCTTCATACACGACCAAAGAGGAAGGTTGTACATACATAGATTCACGGGCGGTGCTATGTCATTTGCTCATGTTACCGAAAGGATTCATTCCATCCGTACTCAACCCTAACCTTATGTTCCTCGGTTCAAGCTTGAACTCTTGAAGCTCGATCGAGGTTTCTCCTTTGGCGAGAATCGGCGAGGTGTCTTAGCTTTCCATCTCTCTTACGCTCCTCTGAGTGCCAGCGCAGCAATCTTGCCTCCTTTGGGTTCGCAAATAAGCGCTTTAAGCGTGGGACCACAGGCGAGATACCACAACATCTTAGCGGGAGGTCCTTGCTTCACCTTAGCGATGATTTCGGCGCTTGTATCGGGATGCTTTGCACAGGACATACATGCATGTCGCATACTCTTTCTGGTAGAGGATACAATCGTTCGGACATGCATGAATTCTTTCTACTTCCATTCCCAATGGACAAATAACCTTCTTTGCTTGATAGGTGGTGCTAGGCAACACGTTTCCCTCCGGAAGGATGTCCGCTAGGAGACCTAACAACGCCGTGAAACTCTTATCGGACCAATCATTGCTTGCCTTCAATTTCAGCAGTTCAAGCACGGTTGACAACCTTGTATATTCCGGCTTGCAACCAGGGAACAAAGGTCTCACCGAGTCCTCTCTTAAGCCCTCGAATTTACAAAACTCTCTCCCCTTTGTAGTTCTCTTACGCATCGCGTAGCATCGATCCAGATTGTCATCGTCGCCTATCCTCATCAAAAGCACAGTCCACATCCGGAAATCGTTGACTTCCTCGGCGATGTCGTCATTATTAACCACGGTATAATCTGCTCTTCACCGTGGTGGTCCAACATGTATACCCTTTTTGAAACCCTTGAATCAAGTGCGCTTCGATCTGCGCGCGTTGTTAAACATCTTGATTACATAATCAATGCATAGGCGATACATAAAATTTATCCCTTCTTCAACATATCACCTTTCGTGGCTCTTCTAAAAGCAACCACACCATTAATGTACTCTTGACTCACACGGTTCACATCGTACATCGGTTTTGATCCATCTACACTACGCATGTAACAAATTAGTGTCAAATTGATTAGCGATTAATTTATAGCAAACATAAAGGGTTATATTTCGTTACCCTTGGAGCTCACGAAGAAAATCGATTCCTCTCCTTTCCTTCTCCTCTCTAAGGTGGCGCAATGGGGGAGGAGGCGGGGTGTTGAGGCGCTAGAGGCGGGGTCCAACCTTCTCTCTCTAGGCGCTGCGGATAATTATTGATTATCTCGCATAATTGTTGATTAGATACGAGACAAAAGATAAGAGGAAGATCCTAATAACTAGCAAGTTGGTCCGCGCGATTAGCATTGTGTCCGCTTTTGATATAATTGAAACAATAAACCCTGTGATGGAGGAAATATAAAATAGATCATTGCACATGTGACTTTCACCTCTTTATGCGTACTTACTCGTTTTTGTCTCATCGTTGCACAAAAGAATTACACAGATTAAAGGCTACATGTTTTGCTTTTCATTTTTGGAATTTATATCATAGTTTTGGTTCAATAACATCCAATGGCTGCTATAGTTTAGGTTTAATTAATTAGGGTCCATCAAATTGAGTGCTAGATGTTTTGCCTTTTTCTAAGAATTTATAGCTTACGAGAAGTAATAATTGAAACTTAAACCCTATGCTTTCGATTAAGGAATACAAAACATTAGGGTCCATGTACGAGTAGCAAAATAAGGAAAATCATTAATCAATAGAGAGGATAAAGGATAATAAGTATTAAACTCCACTGTTTAATTAGGGAGGAGCCACGAGGTTGGAGGAGCTAGGCGGGGAAGTGGCACCTCGGGAGATGAGCGGCAGATCGATCGATCTAATTAAATCTGAAGCCAGTGGCGGGGTTGCTCAAAGCGGTCGAGGCGGTGGAAGAGGAGGCTAGCGGATCGGCGACCTTGAACCAGCTGCGGCGAGTCTGGCAGAGAGGATGTGTCGAGCTCAATTTATATGCGGCGGGGTTATCACAGAGCGGTTCTTAATTAGAACCGCTGCGTGATCATCGATTATCCGAGCGGTTCTAAATCGAACCGTCTATGTACTATCACGAGCGGTTTTAATAATAACCGTGCGTGATTTCTCGATATCGCGAGCGGTTATTATAGAAAACCGTCTATGATAGTACTACGACGGTTCTAAACTAAAACAAATGCGTGATTAAGCGATATCACGAGACGGTTTGTGAATAGAACCGTGCGTGTACTATCCTGACGGTTCTATTAACAAACCGTGCATGATAGATGACTATCACGAGCGGTTCTAAAAATACCGTGCGTGATAGTCTGCCGCGCCACCGCGAGTCGGACAAACCCAACACGAGCGGTTCCAAAGGGAAATGCGTGATAAAGCGTCTACTATAGCCTGTTTTGTAGTAGTGCTCTCTGGTCAATTAATCAACAATACACTCAAAACATGCCACAATAGTACATAATCATCAAACGCTACGCTATCGCACATACGCGCATACCCGACACACTAAATTCATCATTACCGGACAACCTACCCGTTGTCCCGGTGATCAAATGTCCACAACTTTTGCTTCTGGACTCCAAATATAGCAAAATCTATATTTTTTGAAATTTACACGAAATTTTATACAATTAATTAGTTATGCAAATCCTCTGATTTTTTCATCTAGTTCTCTGTTTTCAACACAAAGGTTATTCTGAAACTTAACAGAACAGCTGACTTCACAATTTCGTAACTATTTTTCTACAAGGTGAAAAAGCAAACCATACCCCTTATAGAAACTATTGAGAATTATATAGATAAACCTAGTTATGATCATAATTTAATTCCAATATCTAATGCACGTAATTAAGCAATCTCCGCAACTGTTGTTATTGACGACGGAAAACTAGAAAGTAGTACTCTCAAGGCCATAACTTTTCAATGGCTTATCAAAATGTAATGATCTTGGACTAAAGTTTACGAAATTATCTACAATTTTCCTAACATAACAAAGTCATGGATCTGGACAAAGATATCTCAAAACTCCCCTGCAAGGTTCTACAATACAATTAACTGAACTAGGACATCCCAAAACGACCGATTCACACAATCAAACTAATCTAAACCTTGAATTCCTTAGTTTTCGCCTCCTTACTTCTCTCCTCCTCCTCCTTCTCCCTTTGCTTCCTTCTTCCTTGCTGGCTTCCTTGGCAGCCACAGGCAGCAGCAGCAATCACCTCATGCGGCACAGCTGCCTCCTTCTCTTCTTGCTCTCGGTGGCCGTAGAAAGCAAATGGCAGCAATGTTAATGCAGCTAGCAGGCAGCACCAAAGCAGAACACTCCAGCGCAGCTACCAGACATCAGAACAGCAGGCACGGCAGCAGAGAGCACATGCGGGCGGCAGCAGGCAGCTAGCGTATGCATCCCTGCATGCAGGCTATGCATGCAGGACGCAATGCAGCATGCACGAGAGGCAATGGCGACATCCGCAGCTAGCGTATGCATCCCTGCATGCAGGCTATGCATGCAGGACGCAATGCAGCATGCACGAGAGGCAATGGCGACATGAAGAGGAAAGTTGTTTTAACCACCATAAATCAAGTTCTAGAATTTAATTAACCAATTAAATTTTTAATTAAGTTAACCAATTCTTGAACAAATTTTAGTAAATTAAATTAACCTAAATTGTCAAACTATTCACTACGGACATAAAGCCTACTTTGATACCAACTGTAATATCCCGACCCAACACTGAGTCCAGAATGTTACTAAACTACACTAGCTACCAATTTAAACCTTAATTATCAATAAATTTCAACAAGCACGTAAAGAATAAAACCCATCAACGGGTCACAAGATAATCAAATAAAACAATATCAACTGACTAGTAATATCACCACTTTGTCTCAAGCATATAAACTAAGCAATAATCAAGTCCATGAATGAAACTAAAGGAAATAACCAATGTCTCTATATTTATATGGAAGCACTCTAAATATATATTGAATGCGTGATTGTTCAGCATGTGATGCTTGTGGGCTACTTCATCTCATGCATGTCACCATCAACGGTCATCTAAAATCAGCAACAAAGCAAGAGTGAGTTCAAGACTCGATAAGTACATAATAAAACCATAAACATTAAAATATCGACCATATAACATCATTAATCAATTCATTGTTGTTATGCTCATTCTCAATTAATAAAAATATCTCATGTATGCAATGCTCCAATATGTTCATGCTCATATGCAACTTCAATCAGCTGATACCGGTATAGCGGAGTGCTCACCCGTCGATGAGACACTCTATCCTCCATCCCGTGGAGTCCCCACCAAAGTAGGATTTTATCTAGAGCACTCCGGACTAGTCATTTATCTTTCTCACCAACCTCACCGGACTAGTTACATGACTTTCTCACTGACCTGGCTTATACACTTTTATGATGATGAATGTAAATGATGCAGCATGTTTAACTATTCATTAACATAATTTATCATCAATATTTCATGTCATAATCTCATTAACTCAACGACATCAATATCATGGTATGTAAATAAGCTGAACGAAGGCATAAAAAATAACATGATAATTTAATATTAAAATCAACGGCAAACAACCCGTTGTTCATCGCTCTATCATGCACTTGCCTTTTAGCCTCTAGAAACCGGATGACGAAATTGTGGTACTGTGCTTGAAGCAACGCTCCCTTAATAAGCAATCAATAACACACTCAAAATATGCCACAACGGTACCAAAATAGCAAACAGAAATACTATCGCACATACACGCAAAACCGACGTCCTTAACCCAACTTCACTGGACGACCTACTCGTTGTCCTAGTGATCAAACGACCATAACTCTCATCTATGAACTCCAAATATAGTACACTATATGTTTTTTGGAAACTCTACAAAATTCCCCACAATATTCTAGTTATGCAAATCTTCTGAATTTGTCGTTTAGGGTCCCATTTCCAACCCCCGAAGGTTATACTGGAAATTATCAGAATAGTCAACTTCATATTTTTGTACCTATTTTTCTACAACATGAAAAATAGTAAACCATAATATTTATGAAATCTACTGAGAATTGTCTAGCTTATTCTAGTTGTGACCATAATTAAATTATTTCATCTAATGCAAGTAATTAACCCATCTATACGACTGCTGCTATTGACAACGAATTTCTAGACAACAGTGTTCCTGAGGCCATATCTTTTTACTCACTTATCCAAATTTAGTGATCTAGAGCTTCCTAGAAAGCTAAGGAAATAATCTACAACTTTTCTAACCAGACTAAATCATGTATCTAGACGGAGATACTCCAAAGCTCGCCCACAACATAAGAAAGCATGCTTTACCAAGTCTCGGCACCAACATTTACACCTACAATGGTATCCATCTATCGCAATCCTACAATGGCACTGCCACACACCGATCTAATACGGACAAAACAGGGAATCAAGGTCTAGGGATTTTACCTACAATCGGATCACCGATGGAAATCACCGAAGATCAAACTTCCTCGCGATTTCCCTTCATTCCCCGCTCTGGTACGCCTTCCAAACCTGTAGCGTCAGTATATAGATGAATCTAATTAAAATTTACACTATTGCATGGAGGTCACAGGCAATCAATTAATATCCACGAAAGGGAAACGATTGGTATGGTCCATTTTGGTTTTTCCTTTTGTTTTTGTTTCTTTAGAACCAGCCATGAGGTTAGTTTAGGTTACTAAACATTTGAAAGTATTGGTTTCTACTATTACTTTTTTTTGTTAGGAATGTATATTACATGTAAGATTGACAAATAAAAACTCTGAAATGGAAACAAAAGTGAGCAGGGGCTAGTGGGACACCAACGTAACCTGTTAATACTGGCTGATTAATTTCCGGCTTTGTTGTAACACTCCGGCATAAAATTTGCTCAAAGCTCAGGCTTACATTTTTGTCAGCGCTTCGTATAGAAGGGTTAACCCGGAGGTGCTCCTTTTGGGCCCAACAAACATTATATGCTACTAAAACTCACTTTAGACAAGCAATGTAAGATTAATCCACCATCATAACTCCACTTAGGCCACATGAGCCGCACACTAACTGCCAGGGTTTGTCAACGACCATGATTTGTCAAGAAACAGGAAATTAATCCCTGATTACAACACTTACATACGTACCAACATGAAGAACAATTGGTGATCTGCATTCATTCCTTCAGTAAAGTACTATCTCAGTTCTTTTTTACTTGTCGTTTTGGACATCGACATAGTCTCCAATACATGCATTTGACCACAACCTTGTCAAACTATATGTTACGAAAAATTATTAAAAAAAATATAATGATATTGAAGTATGTACTTTGATGACAAATTAACCCATATAACTTTCTTGTGACAAATCTAAATATTTTTCTATAAATTAGTAGTCAAAGTTTTAAAATGTTGGCTGCACGCATTCTAAAACACATCTATTTGAGAACGGATGCAGTATATATTTGGATATTCTCTAGTATAATTATAGCTTATGACTGTATGTTTCTGTGCATCATGTAAATGCTCTCCAAGTTGTCAGACGTCACTAAGGGCATGTACAACAGTTTATCTCTTATGGTTGTCTCTAAAGGCTCCAACTTATCTACAGACAAACCTTAGAGACAACATCTCCAATAATTTATGTATAAAATCATTCACTTTCAACACAATTTCTCTCCTTACACACTCACCATTTGCGATGGTTTGCGTGTACAGCTTGTCTCTTATATAAGAGATGACACATTCTCTCTATTCACATCCTCTCTCCTCCAACTAGATTTTTGAGTGACATGCCAGTTAAGAGACGGTTGATGTGGCCACTATTGAAGATGTTCTAAGCGATCTGGATTATGCAGGGGCGACTGCAAGGCCCAGTCCCTATGTCCCTTTCTTGGCCTTTGTCCAAAAAAAAAAAATCAAATTTCTTGAATTTTGTTCAGTTGATGAATGAGTGAAGTAATACAAGCCCATCTGAATCTTGCTACCATGCTAACTAGCTCAGTTGATGATTTTTGTTCGAATTTGAATTTTTTAATTTAAAATCCGAAAAATTAAAAAAATTGAAAATTTAGGCCAAAATTTTCCGATTTTCGGTGCTATCGGTTGTATCTGCCCCCCCCCCCCCCCCGTTAGAATTTTTTTGCCGATTAAAAAAACCCTGGTTGGCATAAGACATCGGTAGTTTTTTCTAGTTTAGTTGTAGCATAATGAAAGTCTTGTGTATACATATTTTTAATCAACAATTGCATAGCACATGAACCCTTTCCATGAGTTCCTCGTCCGCCACTAGGATTAAGAAAAAAAAACCACCTTGAGCCGTCATAATAACAAAAGACCTATCTGTCTCGATATATATGTGGCTGCTGAGTAGTTACATGCAGATGATCCTTCCATTCCATGGGAAAAGAGGGAGCCCCCAAGTCCCAACCATTCATTGTTGCAATCATATTAGCATTCTTCATCAACCCCTTCACGAGCCACAACAAAAGGGCCACTATATTTGACCCCACACCTCCCTCTTGCACCACCAAGCTTCTCTCTGTAGAGGCTACAATTAAACCAGAAAAGAGGAAAGCTCAATCCCTCCTCCCCCCCCCCTCCCCTTCCCCTCTCCTATACATCTCTAACTATATCTAATCGGCCTGTCTGACCACTGGTCCTTCACTTCTTGTTTTTCCTCTTCCTTCCTTCATCTTCCTCTTCCTCTTCTTCTCACTTCTTCTTCTCAAGTGTTGGCATATCGATCGCGCGGCGTGCCGTCGGGATCGGAAGGAATGTCGGCACAAATTGCGCCGGCGCCGGCGGAGCATGTGTGCTACGTGCACTGCAACTTCTGCAACACAATTCTCGCGGTAATATGTGCTCTGGTCCCTATCTCTGGTATCTCTCTCTCTCTCTCTCTCTCCCTCCTGCTCTTTTCTTCTGAAGTGCAGATCTACAAAGAGGGATGCATGAAATGATTGATTGCGTAGCTCATCGTTAAGTGTGTAGGATTTGGCCAGTTCCTTGAAGGATTTCGTCTTTTTTTAAAAAAAAATTGTTGGAAAAGGTGTGAAAGAGATTTCTGATTTGTTCATCTTTTCTTTAGCTACCGTCCTTTGTTTTGGCAAGAGTGCTCAATGAATTTTCCTTCATTTTCTACTCGTTAATTCAGTAGGATTTTTGAAAGGGAGTGTGTCTCTTGTACCATGGGCATGCAAGGAAAAGGTCAAGGTCAGCATATATTGAAAATTGAGCTGCTTTTCGCCTTGCATTTTCAGATCGAATCTATAGATATCTACATGATTAGAGTCTTGGACAAGTGTGTCAACTGTATGTATGTGTGTGCTTTCATATTGTTTAGGAAATTTGAGCTTTCATTAATTAGTACACATCATCCTTCTTGTTACTCTTACTCAAATATCCCCCCCCCCCGCCCGTTTCTACTTTTTCCTGGGAAATCAACGTGTACACGTGATTAGATCTTGAATGAACTAGTAGGTTTAACTAGTCGAAGCAATTTATGGGTTTTACATGTTTTTTTTCCTACTTGAATTGCAACAAAGAGCATGCAATAACAACCACAGCTTTAGTGCACAACTGATAACTAATTCCCTCCGTTTAGATGTGCTAAAACATCTTACTCCTCCTCCTTCAAGCACAAAAGGCAATGACATATACCCAAAACGTATATAATTCTAAAAGCAAGTTTAGTTATTGATCCAGTAGCAACTAAATGTTTGTTTTAATGTTGCTACTTTTTATTTATTGGAATCAAGCCACCTTTTTTTTACGAGACGATATCTTGAAACTATTATAGGCTAGATCCTTTCAAAATATCATCACTTTTTTTGTGGAATAGAGGAAGAACAGTAGCATACTGTACTAGATGAGTTGTCACCAAGAAAATCCAAACATATGCTTCCTGTTTTTCTTATTTTTCCTCTTCGTTATGCTCCTGTGCTTTATCTTGATCATTTTCTTGGTTGTTCTTCTTTGATGTTTAGAAAGTGTGGACATATTAAATTGGGCATAATTGAAACTAATGTTTTATTCTTTCGGTGCACGCACTCAACGAGATATATATACCCCACTCATAGGGGTATTGGTTGCAACTTGCAATTGATAAACATTAAAGAGAATTGTCTACTCTATGCGTGTAGTGTAATGTTTGAGAAGAGTTAATAATAGGTTCATAGTGTAATAAGTGGAAGTACAAGTAAAAAATGAAACACTTCAAATAAAATGATGTTCATGCACCACCTTGAGCTTCACTGAAAGGAAACACTCAGACAGAATCCTTTTTTTTCAATCTGCAGTAGTGATGTTCTAAACTGGTTTAAAATGATGCTTACTGGTAATACTACTCATGGTGGAGCTTGTATGCTTTTTTTCCCCTATTTTTTCATGCTTTTAGTCTTGTCCTTGCTTTGGAATTAGTACTGCTCGTACTTATTCCGCTCAGCCTCTGCATGGACGGCGAGTGCCATCAATCTCTTTAGTGACTCGGAGATACATATGGTATGCATACCTGAAAATATCACCAGTTAGAAATTCCTATTTGACTAATTGAGTGCATACTTGACGTAATTATAGGCAATTTGTATATCACTGGTACATATGTATGCAATCATGTCTAGGACGTAGTAGGAGTGGGAAACGTCGAGGTGTTGAGACGGTACGTAGCTACATGATCCTTCCCAAGATCTCTTCGATGACTTCAAAGCATCTTCAATTGATGCCGTCTTGCTCCCTCCTCGCAAAGCTAAACTACGTACGGATCTCTCCTAAATCACCCGGCCACTAATGTTAATGGTTGAGGTGTAGATGATGTGTACATCGTGATGCATATGTCTAGTGTAGATTTGTAGCTGCATGCATGCATGATCTTTCACAAGATCTAGCCTCTGAACTTTTACTGCAACTCCGATGCCGTCTTCCTCTCTAGTCTCTACTACCCAAAAGATAAAAAGGAGATCGATCTTGCTGACACCTGCATGCATGACCCACTAAAATGTACTATACACAGTTTGTGCTTGAGCGTGAGAGCTAGCTAGCTAGTGGCATGTGAAGTGGCTTCTGCTGCTTCTGCATGAAGTGTCACTGTCTCTTGAATTTTTCTTCCTACACTGTTTATATGTGAAATCTTTTTAGTCTTTTATACAAGTATTTTGTGGATGGGTCAGAGAGGAGAGCATGGAGCAGAAATGGGAGGAGCAAAATGCATGAATTTTTTTTTGATAAAGCAAATATCAAGATATATATATAGTATTGCATGCTTCTCTCACAACCTACTTCCTCATTTTGTGCCGGTTTTGGCATTTTTTTTGTGTGCAAGATATCGAGTGTGATTTGAGCTAACTCCCTTCATGGGAACACACACAATCATTTGTAGGTGCATTCACCCAGTTTGTTTACTCTTTCTTATGGGAGTGAGTTCCCAAAAAAGGAGGGTGAGGAATCAAACAAAGCAGGCCCTGGTTCTTCAGGTTGGGGCTGCAGTGCGCGTGCGCCCAAGGAAAATTGAAAACAAAATGGAAAGGGCAAGGGAACCCATGGGCAGGCATTGGAAAAGGGTGCCCCAGTTCTGATTTGATCAGCAGAACCTTGATAAAAGTCATGGAGCAACAGTTTTACAGGCTGTAGTAAAAGCGAGAAAGAACAAGTCAAGAGGAAAAGCTATGGCTATATGGGCCTGCTTGCCATGGCTCAACAGCTTTTTCTGAAAATCAACTTCCAACTATGCTAAAGAGCTGAATGGTTGAAGGGTTGAACGGCTGAGCTAAAGATATTTGGTGTTTGACAGTCTGTCTTTTAGGTAGGTTGGCTGGAGCTTCTGAGTTGAAAAATGTCTGAAATGCCCCTAAAACAAATAACGGTAATTAACGATAACTAACGATAATTAAACATAATTAACGACAATTACCAACAGTTGACGGTAATTAACGGCAATTAACGACAACTAATGATAGTAATTAACGACAATTAATGAGGGAGAAGGACGATGAGGCCAGCCAGAGTCGAGGGAGGAGGCTGGCCGAAGCGGAGGGAGAAGACAGAGGAGGTCGGTCGGGGTAGAGGGAGAAGGAGGAGGAGGCCGGCTAGAGCCGAGGGTGAAGGAGGCCGGTTGGAGCCAGATGAGGAAGAGGGAGAGGAGGGCGGCAAGCGAGGCGAGCCGAGGAGGGTGTTGGTGGGCGGGGAGGAGGAGGACAAGGGCGAGATGGCGGGAGAAGGAGGGAGGAGGAGGGGAGGCGGCGGCGTGGGAGGAGGCTTGGGTGGGGCGTGGCGTGGCGGCGATCAAGGGAAGAGGAGGAGGAGGGGCACCACGCTCAAGCCAAGTGTGCGCAGACAGCACGTGGCTAGGGTTAGGGTTCGAGAGGGGGTGGGGTGGGGGCTTTGTTGAGTGACAGTGGCGGGTAAATAACCCCGAACTCTAGAGAAAATCTTGGAAGTCAGCCCCATTAAAGGCGTGGGAAGCTACCCTTGGGCAGCTTCCTGCTTCCTCATGTTGTAAATGGCATTGGCTTTTTCAAAAATAGCTAGAGAAAGCCATCCGTTTAGACAGCTTCCGGCTTTTCGAGCGAAAAGTTAAAGCCGTTGTCCCAAACAGGCCCTATGTATTGTGTGTCTGCCTGTTGAAAATGCCTTAATACTTGATTTTACTCCTTGTTCGTTTGTTAATACTGAAAATGTTCCTTTGTGAATTTAGCATTTGTTACATTTCACGAAGCTGTTTACCCCCCCCCCCTTTCTGTTCATTTCTTGCTGTGCACCTGCTCATGTGTGTTTGAAATAGTAAGCACGTACCCAATTAATTCAGGAAACCTAACATTAGTCTCCTTGTGATCAATCTGCAGGTCAGTGTTCCAAGTAATAGCATGCTAAACATCGTGACCGTCCGATGTGGGCACTGCAATAGCCTGTTGTCAGTGAACCTGAGAGGATTGATCCAATCACTCCCTGTTCAAGATCATTTCCAGGTTGACATGAACACTAATCGTTTGATCAAGATCTCTGTGCATGAAATTATGAAGACAACCCTCAAATAAATTTCATCTAAAGGGAGGATCGAATTAAATCCAGTTGTTCTTGCAAATAATATAATCATGCCTACATGTCTGAAAATTTTCAAAAAATGACCCCATCTTAGTTTGTTACTGATAGGGTTACTACTCATTCTGCATTATTTCTTCCTACTATCATAGAGGCTAGAAAGATGATAAGTTTCAGAACTGGAAGGAAGGCATGTAGATGCCAAACTCCTAGCTTACCCTACCTATATATAGACTACCTATATATAGTTACAGCTTTATAGCAGAGAAGCCAACATGCATGGGTCATGTCATGCTTGAACACTTTATACAGTAGAGACAAATTACAGTTTGCTCACAGGAAAGAGTTTTAAAGCTTGCGCATGCAAAAACACCAAGATCTCTAATGTCGTGCACCAGATGGTTCAGTGTTTTTTTACTGAATTCAAACAACATTTTTACATAATTTGTGCTCTTTGTGTCAAATCTGGACTCTAAATATATGTTAGCATTAGTTTGTATTATATATGTTATGCTGTACCGCAAATGTTTTATGTATTTTATTCAAAAATGAGTCTTGAAGTTAAATTAATTTGATTATTTCAATTGGTGGCAGGAGAATTTCAAGATCCATAATATCAGTTTTGGTGAAAACTACTCTGAATATGGTTCATCTTCTAAATACCGAATGCCGATGATGTTCTCAACAGAGAGTGACCCAGAACGTATGCTGCATGTGCGACGTAAGATCAATGCATATATATATGTTAGATCACTTTTCAGTTTGTGTAGGAAACTTTCTTCTCCCTCCTGATCAATATAAATAAACTATCCATTTTATGGATTATTGCTTTTCTTAACGACAAAATCTTACCAAATCAGCCCTTGCAAAAAATAAACTTACAAAATAGGTTCGGTGTGCGTTACTATGTAAAGGATGATATGCATCTCACTTGGTATGTAATTTAGGAACAAAACAGAAACATGATCTTTTTTTAAAAGAGAATACAGAGAGGAAACTTGAATATCATAATATTTAATATAAGAATTATGGCATACCTTAATACATCACACAAATAATATGATAATACACACATTATGTACGCCATACCTCTTTCAAAAAGAACGCTAGCTTTACCTACTTTATAGAGTAAATTTCACAAAAAAAAACTACCGATTTGTTCTACAAAGTATTAGAAAAATATAGGTTTTAGTAACTATTTCACAGAACTCCAGATTTAAAGGTAAGATGTATCGCAAAGCTACAGTCTAGAAATTCCATCGCACGTACACATATCTAACACAGTGGTCCCACCTGGCATGGCCCCTGTAGTTGAAATACAAAATAACAGCGTTGCTGTGATGAGAATGCTAACAGAGCACTAGAGTGAGAAGATGGTCCGCTTGTGTCTGATGAAAAAGAGAGCATATAGTACGTCAACCGAAGTTCAGCATATCACCTGTCAAATTCAACTGCCAAATGAAGAACAGCCCGAACCCTTTAAGTGAAGCCCCAAGCCACATAATGCAGATTGACGTGGCTGACAGCTATAGCGTGGCGCATGACATGGATAAGCCGTAACGGGAGATGAGGGTAGTACAGTACGTTGCTACCAGGTGGGCTCAGTGTGTCATATACATGTACGTGCGATAGGATTTCTATAACATATAGCTTTGTGATATATCTAGCTTTTAAATCTAGACTTACGTGAAATATTTGTTAAAATGTATAGTTTTGTGATAGTTTGTACAATAAACATATAGTTTTGCGAAATTTACTCTACTTTATAATATGGTCATTAAAACCACACATCTCTTAAAATTAAATAACAATATACCATAATACAGACTTATTCTTGAAAATGAACTAATTTTCAATTATCATCACATTCTATGGCTTTATGATCAGTTATTAGAATGTGAGTTTGTAATGTATTCTGTATCGTATAATTAGAGTGCTGCAACACTTCGCGACAGAAAACGATTATAAAAACTAACTGGTGGTAATCTTCAGGACTTTTTTTTACACATGGTATGGTCTATCCATACCATTGAAATTAATATAGATATAATTATGGGTACATATTTCCTTATTAATACTGTTTTATTGCGCCTTTGTAAAAGAGAATGTTTTTTATTTTTTTGAAGTGAATGTTATCTAGATGTCATGTACCTCTGACTGAATATTATTTGTGAACTTTTGCATAACAGCTCCAGATCAGAAGAGGCAGCGGGTTCCTTCAGCGTATAACAGATTTATTAAGTGAGTTCAACGAATTAATTTCAAGTTTCTTCTTCTATTGTCATTTGTAATGGTTCTTTTTTGAGATGATACACTAATTAAACCTGCTGTCATCTACTAACAGATTTTTTTAGGAGTTAATTAGTAACAGAATGATTTTGGCACACTAATATTTCAGGGAAGAGATACGGAGGATAAAAGCAAACAACCCTGACATAAGCCACAGAGAAGCCTTCAGCACCGCAGCAAAGAATGTTAGTAGGTTTTGCATAACGCATAAGTGTGCATCTCAGCATCTCTACGTACGTGTACACTGTACGCATGGGGCTCAACAAGTTATATTACCACAATTCACTAACCACAGCTACTTCAAAGTTGAACATAATGCATATTGATAGTAGTATGAGATCCATACATAGGGGTTACAGAGGCAACCACATGAACAGTGTTGACTGATCTTAAAAGTTACTGCTAGATAGATTGCATATATATGCTCTACCATTTGCTTTCTCTAAAACAAAAAATTTGTTAGCCAATTGATTATTCAACTGATGTCAGCTAATTATATTACTCCATTTCTAGTCTTTCTTAAAAAATATTAATTCAGGTAGACAACTAGTATACCTAAATCTCTCTTTTTTTTGCGACCAGCTATATCTAAATCTAAATCTAAATCTAAATCCTCCAGAAACTATTAAGACAGACTAGTACTGCATAATTTACATCACTCTACGGGTTTTTATATATTTCAGTGGGCACATTTCCCGAACATTCATTCTGGGTTAGGCTCCCATGAGAGCAGCAAGAAGCTTGACGAAGCCATCGACGCGCCTGGTCCCCAGAAAGTTCAAGGTCTCTACTGAGACGTACGTACCTACATGCTTGATTTCATATTGTAAGTAATTTAAGAAAAATCTACCTACAATAATTTAAGAAAAGTCTACCTTATTTATAAATCAATTTGTGAGTGCGTACATAGATGAGCGAGTGGTTTGCACTTAGTGAGAAAGAAGTAAATGGGAGCAAGCAGCTAGTGTCCATGAAAGACAGGATAAACACCTGATCACCATGTTGTTGTTTAATTGTTTGAAATTAATTATCCTGTTTGCAATCGTTTTTATATTCGAAATTGGCAAGTGCAGAACAAATACTTTAGCCTTAAGTAGGATGACGTAGTCACTTAAAGAAACTGTATCAATTTTGAAGTCTTAATAAAAACATCTAATTAAGATCTACGGCCTTCTGCGCACGGTCATGCATGCATATATATGTGGTGTTTCTTTTTAATCCTTTGCTAATTAATTTATGTGAAACCTTGAACCATGTAAATCTACAGTGTTCCTTTAATCCAAGAACCAGAAGTTTGTGAGAATGACGAGCACTATATATTAGTTTGCGACCAGGTTCCAGGTGTTAAATTTCTTGCACAAGTCTAATCCAGATGCACAAACTATTCCAAACAAATAGTAGGTGCACCATTTCTAGTTAATTTGTTTTAGCTATCAACAGCTGAACCCCTGTACAGTTGAGCAAAAAAATTTAGATGTTACTTAATGGGGATTTAGCTGAACTGATCGAGGGGCATATAATTACCCTCCGTCCCTCCCATCCTCCATAAAGTTATCAAAGATAATTTGCCCCCGTCTGTTCCATTAGGGCAAATCCTCTTCACCGTTATTCGGGGCAAATTGATATATCCTAGCTATACCCAAAATTTAAAATTTGTATTTTTCACTTTTGGGAGAGCATGGATAATTAGCATAGAAAAATAGAGATACCATTGGGATAGCATATTCTATTTTTTTTCAATGTGTAGTTGATGGGACTTCAACCATATAGTACTGACATTTTGCATTTTGTCTACTCCAAATACAGTACCTTCATATCTTATATACTGGTTGAATTACCCGGTTAGCCCTAACTGTAGAAGTCTAGAAGATCCCTGTCTATTAGAGAGAGAAAGAGTAGAATTCACCGTGTCTGAGGCACGTCAGGTGCATTGAACTTAGGCCTGTAAACGAGCTGAGCTCGGGCGAGCCCGGGAGGGTAGGCTCGAGCGAGAGGGAACCCAGGTTAGGTCTCGAGCTTGGAGCTAGGTCCAAGCTCGGCTCGTCCAAGCTCGATAACAGGACAATCCGCCGAAAGCAACCAGCATATTCCTTTGTGAATCGGTCGAAAACTTGAACAGTTGAACTACGCACATACAGCCTTACACGTTGCAAGGAACACATGGGTCATACATACTGGCGGTGCGGGAGAAGCTTCGCGGTCCGGCCGTGCAGGAGGAGGAAGAGGCAGCTGCGGCCGGTAGTCCTTGACTCCATGGGGGGCGATTGGCGATGGCGTCGGTGGCAGTCCTAGAGGACAGGGGGTGTGGAGGAACCAGAGGTCTCGACAGAAATCGCCTGGTCGTCCTGAAGGAGGCCTCGACTCTCGACTATGCGGTTGCGGTCGGAGCCGATCTCGTTGTCGTCGCTGCCATGGTCATGGTCGTCCAGGAGGAGAAAGGGGGTGGAGGCAGGGTGGTGACAACCGGCGGCGTAGGCTGCGGTGGTCGGAGGCCGGCATGGCTGGAGGAGAAGTGGTGTCGGCCGGTTGCTGGTTGGGGGTACGAACAGTTGGGATTGGGTAACCGGCTAAAGGGCCTTGGGCCACAACTAGCAAGTCATGCTGAGCTATTCGATTCGAGCTCGAACTCGCTAGGTTGGCAAGCCTTGGTTAAGCTAGAGCTCGGCTTAGAACGAACCGGGCTCGAGCAGGTCCAACTTTTTTACAGCCCTAATTGAACTCACATGAAAGGAGTCCTGTAAGATCATGTACAATAAATTTACATTAGCTATCTGTAGCCTCTGTCATATAGAATTTAAGTTGATATAGATGAAAGAAAATAAAGAGATAAAGAATGTGAACCAAGAAAAGCATTAAAAGATTGTATATTGTCTACACTCCTGTAACCAACTGTATCATCATAACCTATTGTATGAGTTGTCTTTAATACTGTCTACAGGTGACATGAAGAGTTACTATAGACATCTGCTATCTGTACCATTATATATACCCTAGTTCTACAGCCCACCACTGCAGTGCGATAGCTAGCTGCACCTAATTCCCTTTGAAATACCTAACAGATCCAGCTATTGCCATTTCCAATGCATGCGCACGTCAGCCGCCGTGTTTAACTTTGCTGGGCGCCATCGAGCTAGCGATCTCCAAGAATCTTTTTTTATTTTGGCCCCTTGACGCCACTCATTTGCAAAAATAGCCCCTGTGCCGTTTTATTTGCAAATCTAGTCTCCCTCTCTCTCTTACCACGGTCAGTGAGCGCGGAACGTGGGTGTTCAGCACGAATCTCTGTGGGAATGGACGACGATCGTGGAATCGGGGTTTCGCTCACCATCTGCGGAAAGAGCCTTCCATGTTGGGCGACCTCCGTGCCTTCTGCGCTCCTGGCGGAAAGTGACCTTTCCTACTCCCCGACCGCGGAAGGTGAGAGAGGGAATCTAAATTTGCAAATAAAACTTGAGAGGTCTAGATTTGCAATTGAGTAGCTTTGAGGACCAAAATAAAAAAAAATTCCGGTACCCAAGAGTAGTGCTACTCCATTTATTTCCTTATTTATTACTCCACAAATGTAGGTCGCCGTAGATTTCATAGGGTCAAGCTTTTGAAACTTTAATAACTAATATATGTTAAAGTATATTGATTGATACATAAAAATAATGTTATTAAATTTGTCTTGAAAATACTTTTATAATATACACATTTTCTTTTTTTATAGTATATTATATTATTATCAATGTCTTGCATGGGAGACCGTGAGAAATCAAAGATGACCTACGCTTATGTACGGAGGGAGTATACTACTCTTCATCCATTTAAATTCATCTGCTTGCAGCTAGTAGCTAGATCAGCCAGCTCCTCGAGACATGCATACGCTAGCCTCACTGTGGACTGCGGCAATGGCATCGGTCACGCGTATGATCGCATGCATGCGATCATCCTGCCATGGATGGCCCTACACGTCCCTGCACGAGTCTCGATGCTGCAGCTGCTGGCACCTCCATTTATGTGCTGGAGAAATTAATCAATGGAGTCTCTAGCTCAGCTCCGCTCGCTGACTGGGCTCCTTGCTTTGTTTCCAGTACTTGCGCTGTTTTTGCTACTAGCAAGTGGCCAGAGACAGAATGACAGTGGCTCGTATTTTGCATTGAATGCCTGAGCCACCGCGGTACAGTTCTTGCAAGAGTCGATACTAGATAGGACGGAAATGCTAGAAAAGTCAGAGCAGATTTCCTTTCGGAAAAAGAGACGCCATCTTTTCACAATTTGCTCCGAGATTCGCGTAATTCATGGAATTCTTGTGAAAGCGGGCCCTCCTTAGTGGGAAGCAGCCACAGATCTAGAAGAAAAACAATTAAGTATTTCTTATATACATCATCATCATATATATATATATATAGTTAAGTTTATGTTATAGAGTACATACTATACGTAGGTTTTAATAAAATAAAATAAAATTAGACACAGTGTCCTGTGTATCCCTAAGCCTTTCTTAGATCCATCTATGGTCAAAAGCACGATGATTATTGACGGCAGTGCGGGGAAGCGGTGCGCATGTGGTGGGCGAGAGAGGAAAGCCGTAGACTGAGGAGGAGGAAAACGATTGTGAGATCGGAGGGCTGTAGATGACACCATTGCTGCTGGCACGGAAGGCGAAAAGGCGTGGGGAAAACTCACGATGCTACGATACGCTAGCTAGTATATTCATTATTCAGAGTTAACCGGTCCTAGTTCGCTAATTCGAAAACCATGTGTGATATATTCGCATTAGGATCGATCGAATTATGTTTGCCATTAATAAGCAAAATTATATATGGTAGTACTACCAACCGTAGTACCGTACCCAATGTAATCTCGCATATGCGTGTAAACATATCTGCCTGCATACAATTAATTAATGGTACTTATAAATATTGCTGTAAGAACCTTGTTATTTGGCTTTCTTTAAAAGCTAAGATGAAATCCTTTTATCAAAAAAAATTAATTAATGGTACTCGCTCCTATATATTTATCAATAGTTTATCATGTAAAAACTAAGAAAAATAATAAATCTAATAAATACTTAATAAGAAATAATCATACATATATTTATTAAATGACATACCATAACCACTTAATATCTTGTAAAACATTTAAATAAGGTTAGAGAGAGTAAAAATCACAATAATTATACTCAAAATTATCTTAATAGATAAATATATTGGAACATGTACTCCGTTGCCGTAGACAAATATGACGAAATGGAGGGAGTGGTAGCTAGTAGCACTCCTGCCATTAAGTTTGCTATTCCATGACGATGGCTATACGTGCCTATGGGAGTACTATGTTTGCATGGTACAACTGCAGGAAGCTCGGCAGGCGCACCAGTACGTACGTACGTACGTATAGAGAGGAAGCTGTTACAGTTTGCATGCACGCTAGCGCAGCGCGCGCAGGCGCAGCCCCACGTGGGCATGCGTGCGTGCATTGGATGCAGCAAAGCTTCAGCATCGATCGAGCAGGGCCGTGGTTCGATCCGGTTCCAGTGCCGGTCCTGAGTTTTTTTTACCTAGAACGAAGCTAAAATTTTGGGCCTTTTATATAAACATGATAATACTACTAGTACTACCCATTGGTAGTATATACACACATATATAAAATGTTACTAATAAGCGTTAGCGAATGCAAAAGCAATATTCATATGAAATAATTTGTATACATATTAAATTACCTCAAAAATTTCTTCTAACATTCCTTGATGCGAAGTCATCGATGATGGTGTCAATATCAATCTCATCCAACAATCGCTTCTCAATGCATAATGTTGTCAATCCATTTAACCTCTCTTGTGACATTGTAGATCTCAAATAGTTCTTGACAATTTTAATTTTGAGAAGCTTCTTTCGGTGATGCCACATCCACCGGCATAGTAAACAAGATGCGATAAGCAATGGAAGTACTAGGATAACAATCACCGTCAACAAACTCAAAAATCTCCATATTGTCATTTCTCTATCCGCAAAGCGGATTGCGAAGCGGAGAAGTCACGTCGTTCTTTTCTACTCTACTTAGACCTTAGTACCGTGTCTTGGCGTACTGGAGGGCCCATCAATGTCTTTGGGCTCGACGGTGCCCTCCGCCCTCCCGGGCGGGCTGTCGGTTCAAACCGACTGTCCCTGAAGCCAGAGCCGCCAGGGATGCAAGGGGTCGTCCTTTTTGCCGCAGCAAAGATGGATCCAATGGATCTGATGGGTTGATACTTTTTCTATATAATGCCATTTGCTCATGACCGTCATCGGCGCGACCTTGTTCGCCGGTTCGCGCTATGCCTCCTAGCATGCCACTCCGACCAACACTGGGGGCGCTCGACGGGGATGTGCATCTCCTTTTGTGCCACCTTCATGCTCTTGTTGTGCTTTATGTCCTACAGGCTCACCGTGGCCCGCAGCAAGGACACGCCGGCGCGCCCTATTTTCATCCTCCTTTGGATGCTCTTGGTCGAGCTCCTCCACAAGAAAATGTATGCTATGGTCGTGTCGAAGGGCGATGCCTTCGCACGTGGCGTTGGCCTAATGCACTAGCTACTACTAGTCTACTCTCTTTACATTAGGGTCGAACCCTTTGGACCTATAGATCAATAGGTTCATGAACCTTTTGCCCCTAATTGCTTTTGGGCCGAGCCTCCAGCCCATCTTACTAGAATTTGTGAAGCGGATCAGTGATCCAATGGGTCGGCGTGAACCACTTCCACCCCTACGCACAATCGATTAAAGTGATACTAAACACTGGCGTGTGTCCTCGTCGCAATGCGTATATATTTTCATGAGTAAAAATGGGTCATTTAACTTTTGTGTTGTGTCAACTGGGTCGCGATATTCTTGAAATGCACGTTTAGTTTACTAATATAAATTAAATATTCATTCACAGCTAAGAACGCACACGCTGGACACTTCTCTTACGTCTGGCAGTGCCACATTAGCCCTACCAACATGTAATCAGCAAATTTTCAAAAAAATAAAAAATAAAAACCTATCCCGTATCTTCTCCCTCCCATCCACTCATCTCTCTTCCTCGTCTTCTTCGGCCGTGTTTTTTCCTCCAACTGTCGCGAGGAAAGAACTCACTTGATCTCTTTATCATGTGAGTTTTGTCGCAAATCCTTGCACCTGTAAGCTACCCATCAGGCCATCACCTCCTCAAAAGATGTTTTTTTTAAAAAAAAAATGGCCGTGGACACGCGTCGATAGTGCGAATGTGGCACTGTCACATATGAGAGAAGTGTCTGACACGTCCGTTTGTGACCCACCAGATAAACCACTTAAATGCACGTTAGTAACTAAAAATGTATTTTAAGAGTGTGTAACAAGTTCAGGACCCACCACATATTTTACTCTATTTTGACTATTAATTGCGTACGTGGTCAGAGGTTCAGAGACGATGATGATGGATATACGGACAAACATATGCAAGTACGTGCATGCATGTAAGTAGTTGCTGTCTGGCTGGCTATGGCGCCCGTCCGGCGATATGTCTCCCAGTAACGACATAAAAAAAATATCCACCCATTACACTATGACATAGTATTTAAGGCAATACAGCTGTCGGAAAAAACTGCGTTCGAAGAAAATTTATCTGTCGGCAATTAGTTTTTCCGATACTTATTGTCTGCCCGGTAAAGTGCTGTCGAAAAAAACATTTCCCGGCAGATATGTGAATTCCCGGCAGTTAACTGCCCTAGAAAAGATGTTTTTCCCCGACAGTAATAGTTTCCCCGCACTACTACGGATCACCTCATCACAGACGGTTCGGAACCGTCATCACAGACGGTTTCCGAACCGTCTGTATTTGTTCATCTGTGATAACAACGGTTATCACAGACGGTTTGGGAACCGTCTGTGATACGAATATCACAGATGATTTTTTGTGCTAAAACCGTCTGTGAATGCGTAGTATCACATACGGTTCTATCGACAAACCGTCTGTGAAGGCGTAATATCACGAGCGGTTACGTCGACGAACCGTTGTGATCGCGAATTTCCGAGCGGTTCTATCTGAACCTATGCGTGATATTCTACGAGATCACCGACGGTTCGTAGATAGAACCGTCTGTGAAATTATGCGTATCACAGACGGTTCGTCGACAGAACCGTGTGTGATATTACGCCTTCACAAACGGTTTATCGATAGAACCGTCTGTGATACTACGCCTTCACAGACGGTTTTAGCACAAAAACCGTCTATGATAGTTCATTATCCCAACTATATTTTTTCTGATTTTTGGCTAGCCTCAGGAATTGCTAGCCATGCCCTCTGAAAACAAGTATGCAGACAAACAGATACATCACAGATAATTAAATTGTTGACAACTCGAAGTGATCATTACTCAAAATAAATTACAAAAGATCAAATTTGTTTAAATATTGTCGCTATAGTTACAATTGGATTACAATTGAGTCAATTGTTTGTAGATGGTTGAGAGGTGTCGATGGGGTGAAACGCTGGGTCGGCGACGGAGTGAAATTCTCCCTTGTCCTTAACGATATCTGATATGATAAAAGCGCAGAGCTTCTCTCGAATGTCCTTGATCTCATCTGCAAAGAGTCCATCTAATTCTATTATCAAGTCTGTCGCTAGCAAGAGTAAAATGGTAAGCATACATATTTAAATTTATAATTAGAAAATAATTATTTTGAGATTGAAAAACCTCGGGATCCTTCTTCGTAGCACTAATGATTTGCTACATATGATGGCAAACGTAGATTGCACATAGCTCATCTTTTTTTGCTGGCGGCACTGCAAAAATAGAATTACATATATAGGTATAGTCAGTTCGAGACGCGTTATTACGAAGTATGATATAGAAATATTGTGTTGTAGCGCGTATCGGAAATTGCGTCATGTGTGTTATTTCGGCGCTCGATCCATTGTATAATCCTCCGTTGGCAACATAGTCGATGAACGACCTACATGATTCTAAAAAGTTATCCTCGGCCATTTCAAACAAATGAAGACTACAATAGAGTTATGTATAGAGGAAATGAGCATACCTCTCGAGTATTCCTTGCAGAACGCTGAAGTCATGGTTGTTGCGGACTAGGGAATCAAGGTATATCACATGGTTCCTCTTTGGTATAATGACTAAAAGGATCGATGGTACCTACTCATGTATGTCGCTATAGTCATTAAACCTAAGTTAGGTGTTATGTATAAAGTACAAATGAAATTTGTATAGCAAGTAGTGACACTTACCCCTGGTTGTTGGGCACCACTATGTACTTCTTCTTCTGCTGACAAAGCAATGCCGCCGTTATGTATTCCTCGATGAAGGACGAGTCTCTTTCGATGGTTTGCATAGATACCACGTGTGGGTCGAGGAAACCCACCGGTTCTCGCCATGCCCGGGCATTTTTCATCATGTATCTACACATAAACAATGAGTTGTGATATTTATCGGTATTATATCGGTATTACGTGAATGTAGAACTTGATTGTACACACTTACAGTGTCCAACATCGTAGAAGCGAGGCGTCGAGGCCAACGAGATTGAATAAGTTATATAAGTCGTTGAAGCCCACGACGAAGTTGCCTACCCCGTTGAAGAAATGCTCATCCTTGTATGCGACGGTGATTCGATGATCGCACCCCTTCTTTTGGTCTTCGCATGTACGGGCATGCAAAGCGACAAGCATATCGGCGTGGAGTATCTTGTGCCGAACTGCGGTTTCCGATGGAGTAATTCCGGACGTCCGGGCTTCTGAACAGGAGGTGCCTTAATGTTCATTGATTTCGATTTGTCCTTCATGACTGGCAACGTCTTCCTGCGAGACGACTCAGGAACCGATACGGTGACACGCTTTTCTTGTTCCTTTGGCGTCTTCTCCATGGGAACCGATGAGGTGGCCTTCTGAGGCGAAATATGAGGTGGAGTCATCGAGGGTCCCATTGGAGAGGAATGGTCATGTCGAGATCGCAGCACTGCTGAGTCCAGGGTGATGTCCTTCTTGGGCCACTGGATAAAAGTGTGCATGGCATCCCCTAGTGTTCTGATGACTTCGTTCGGGCGAATCTCCAGCGGGACGGCCATGAAATTGTTATGTACCATATCCACCTGGACCCTGGCGTAACTTTGCGCCAGCTGGGCACCGTGCTGCACTGCCCCTTCCTGGTTTGGGTACACCATCCCCCGCCCAGCCTCAATAGAAATGAACCCAACCATCCTCACTTGGAGCTTGCAGGGCGTCGGCCCCTACAAAACGATACGCAATTAGCTAAGGCGTCTTATAGGTCTATCTTTGGTGCATTCCATAGATGTACATTATCTTGATGTCGTCTATCGGTAATTGGGCGTCGTCATGTTCAGAATTATGCGTGGACGCAACGCTACTCCGATGTCGAGCAGGATTGGCTCCCAAATTAACAGGGGCAGCTTGCGACTGGCTCGGGAGTTGATTCATTTGATCCTGCAATGCTGCTAGCTTTCCTTCAAATTTTTCAGTAATCATCTGTACCAACCGGTCCTCACGCTCGGCCTTGGATCTCTTCCTACTCCTATACGTGCAGTAGTTGTCTGCGAATCCATGACTCCAAGGTACGTGAACCCCAAGGCCTCGCGTGCGACTCGGGTGCTCCTTGTTTCCCAAGGCTGTAGATAGTATATCTTTCTCCCTATCTGTTTGGAAGGAGCCTTGGGACGTTTGGGCAGTCAATTTACGCTGCAAGAGGTCATCATGTTATTATAGACACTATGAAGTTATGGACTTATTAACAGCTAGGTAGTTCGACATATTTACCACACATTGGGACACTTCCTGGTCTGCTGGGTTTGTGAAAGAGATGCTGCCCGAAGACGAGACTTTTGCCCTCGCTTTTAACCAGCCTAAGGAACACGGGTCTCTGATATCAGGAAATGGCCCGGTTGCGTTCTCCTCCTCCACCGCCCATTCCTCGTATTTACCCGCGTACCCAGCGGTGCCGAGTCTATGCGGGTGAGTGTTTCGTATTTGGAGAGCTTTGTGCGCCACACTTTGCTCCTTAAACTCGGTCGTCGTCTTCATAGCCACAAAGGCGTCCCATGTTTCCCGCGTCAAGAATCCATACTTCGCGAAGGGCGTCTCACTTGTGTTCACGTACTTCGTGACAAGAATGCTTTTGAAGCATATTATCCATCGAGAGCAACGCCGTCCATTCCACGCGTGACATGTCTGCTTCTGGGATAGTGAACTTGCTTGAAAGTTCTATCCACAGCGCGCCTCTCTATTCTTTCGTTAGAGACTTCCAGCTTGGTGTGGTGATGGGGACCTGTTCCCTTGCAAGTATCCCGCAGATGGTCCGGAATCTCGCCGCTGATCTCTTGGGACACAGAGGGGCCCCAAAGTCACTGACCTCCGTGATGATCGATCGGCCGCGAGCATTTTCGATTTTCCTCGCCATCTAAACTTACGTATCATTATAAATCGACGAAATCCAGATGCATTAGGCGGCGTCGTTGACGGTAGTGAAGACGGCGCCTCTGCCATCTGTGGCGTCGGTGACGGCGACGAAGGCGGTCCCCCTGCCATCTCGCTTACTTGCTATCTATATAAGTTACATATTCAATAAAATAGATTGCAAGTGTCCCAAATTAACATATGCATATGAAGTATCTCCATGTCATTTAAAATGAATAATATGCTCAACATGTGCAATATTAGCAAATAATCATAATTAATTCTAGCAAGAAAATCAATCAAGTCATTTAAAAGGAACAATATGCTCATCAAACACAATAAGTGTACACTTAAAATCTGCATAAAGCTAAGATTTGATTGTATGATTATTGCTCTAAGAAAGCTAGTAGCACAAGGTTTAACCTTGGCCATCACAACACTTATGTCTAATGTAATCATCAATTGAATATGACAATTTATAGATTAGGCCTTGAGTTCAATTTACAACTTGCTATTCGAATCAACCAGATTCAAGCAAATTTACTCAACTTAACCTATGCTGGACCACAGGAGTAGAGATTAACAATATTCTTCGATGTACTAAACAATCCAGAGACTTACTAAATACACGGATAACAGAAAGAAGGCACTAAAAAGATACAAAACAGCAAGAAGAATTGAATGATAGAGCTACAGGAATAGCAGATTCAAGCAAATTTACTCAACTTAACCTATGCTGGACCACAAGAGTAGAGATCAACAATATTCTTCGATGCACCAGACAATCCGGAGACTTACTAAATACACGGATAACAGAAAGAAGGCACTTAAAAGATACAGAACAGCAAGAAGAATTGAATGATAGAGCTACAGGAACAGCAGATAGAGCTACGAGAAGGCTTATGAAGATTTGAAGGCTAAGATAGGATCGCTAATCCTTTTTTTATCGTCTGTAATGTAAAAATGATATGGTCTTTTATCGTCTGTTTATTACAAGCGCATAATATTATCATTCCACATTACAATGAAGTCCACATTGACATCAAAATCAGAGATGATAATTCCATGTTGACATCAAAATATATAAGAGACTACAAGTCCATAACACATGGCAAGTCCACATTGACATGACTCATGTTATGGAATAAATTAATTACAATGGAGTAAATTCTTAATTAAAATATAGCCCTTCGTGATGATCGACGCACATATAGCTAGCTTCCTCACTGGGTTCTTCGTCGAACCTGATGCCGTCTCCAAAAGGAGGCAACTCGTCAAATTGATTGTATTCTTTCTCATCCACTACATTCTCAACTCTGACAATCCTCCTTTTTCCATGAAGAACTACGTGGCGCTTCTTATTTGCTGGGTCGGTTACATAAAAGACTTGAACAACTTGGTTAGCCAGTACGAATGGTTTGTCTTTGTATCCGGCACGTTCGAGGTCCACGGTAGTGACGCCGTACTTGTCAACCTTCACTTGTGGGAAATGGATCCAACAGCACCAAAATAGGGGGATCTTGAATAGCACATAGTCGAGCTCCCATATCTCCTCTATTTGCCCATAGTAGGAGCTCCTCACCCATCGATCTTGAATGTATCTATCTGATACACCTTTGCTCGGGTGTGCTCTTCCTATCCTGAGCTGCCGTATAAAATGTGTACCCATTTATATCGTATCCTTGCCATGTGACAATTGTAAATTGTGGCCCTTTTGCCAACCATAGCAGCGTATCATCACTTGATGACCTGCCAGTGATTCGCACCTTTAACCACTCATTGAACCGACAGTTGTGCTCTCTCATGATCCAAACCTCCGACCGGTCTGGATTATGTTAGCATACCATGTCTTTGTGCTCGTCGATGTACGGGGACACTTGGGTCATGTGTTGCAAGACCGTGAAATAGGCTTGAGCGTACGTATCTAGATCAGGAGTGATTGATTTCCTTCCAATGGTCCCAATACCATCCAGTCTCCCCTCATGACGAGATAGAGGCACACCTATCGGTTCCACCTAAGCCATGTAGTCGACGCAGAACTCAATGACCTCTTCGGTTGCATAACCTTCGATGATGCTGCCCTCCGGTCGAGATCGATTACGTACGTAGGACTTGAGAATTCCCATGTACATCTCGAATGGGTACATGTGACGTAGGAACACGAGGCCGCATATCTTTATCTCTTTCACAAGGTGAACAATGAGATGGACCATGATATCGAAAAATGACGGAGGGAAATACATCTCAAGATGACATAAAGTCGTCATCACCTCGGCCTGCAGAGCATCTAGTCCTTGGGGATCAATGACTTTCTGAGCAATTGAGTTGAAGAAATAACACAGCCTCAAGATTGCCCCTCGGACATTGTTTGGCAAGATACTCCTAATTGCAACAAGAAGCATTTGTGTCATCAGCACATGACAATCATGAGACTTCATACCAATTAATTTCAAATCTTGAATAGAAACAAGTTTCTTAATATTAGCGGTGTAACCAGACGGGACTTTCACACCATGCAAGCTCTGGCACAGTTCATTTCTCTCGGCCTTGGACAGAGTGTAGCAAACTAGGGGAAGGTACGTTCGTCCTATATCGGTCTCTTTCGGTGCTAACTCAGTCCTTATGTTCATATCAACCAAGTCACGCCGTGCGTTAACACCATCCTTTGTTTTGCCACTAATGTTTAGTAAGAGACCAATCAAGCTATCACATACATTCTTCTCCACGTGCATGACATCGAGGCAGTGGAGAACTTCTAAGTACTTCCAATAAGGCAAGTCCCAAAAAATTGACCGCTTCTTCCAGATGTTCTTCTGACAGGTTCTTAATTTACGTCCCTTCCCGAGCACAACATCGATATCCTTAACCATATCATAGACATTTTTTCCTCTAAAAGCCCTTAGAGCTGAACCGTCCTCCTTATTTCTGTCGAATTGTTTCTTCATCTTGCGGTATGGGTGACTCCTGGGAAGGAACCTACGGTAGCATCTAAGCAGTGCAGACAAGCTTTGGCTCCTTTGTACGGAAGCTCGACAGGTTACCAAGGGCAGAAAAATCATTGATGGTGCAGAACAACATCACGGGTAAAGTGAAGTTCTCTCGTTTGTACGCATCACATACATGTACCCCTTTGTTCCATAGTGTCACAAGATCTTCCAGCAATGGTGCTAGGTACACATCAATATCATTCCCAGGTTGCTTCGGCCCTTGGATAAGTAGTGACATCAAAATGTACTTCCGCTTCATACACAGCCAAGGAGAAAGGTTGTACATACATAGATTCACGGGCCAGGTGCTATGTCAGCTGCTCATGTTACCGAAAGGATTCATTCCATCTGTACTCAATCCTACCATTATGTTCATCGGTTCCGCACCGAACTCTTCGAAGCTCCGTCTTAGCTTTCCATCTTTCTTACGCTCAACCCTAACCTTATGTGTCTTAGCTTTTCATCTTTCTTACGCTCCTCCGAGTGCCAACACAGCAATTTTGCCTCCTTTGGGTTCGCAAATAAACGCTTCAAACGTGGGATCACAGGCAGATACCACAACATCTTAGCAGGAGGTCCTTGCTTCACCTTAGCGGTATTCTGATGCTTGTATCGGGATGCTTTGCACACGGGACATACATGCATGTCTGCATACTCTTTACGGTAGAGGATACAATCGTTCGGACATGCATGTATTCTTTCTACTTCCATTCCCAATGGACAAAGAACCTTCTTTCTTGGTAGGTAGTGTTGGGCAACACGTTTCCCTCCGAAAGGATGTCCGCTAGGAGACCTAACAACGCCGTGAAACTCTTATCGGACCAACCATTGCTTGCCTTCAATTTAAGCAGTTCAATCACGGTTGACAACCTTGTGTATTCCGGCTTGAAGCTAGGGAACAAAGGTCTCACCGAGGCCTCCATTAAGCCCTCAAATTTACAAAACTCTCTCTCACTGTAGTTCTCTTCTGTATCGCGTAGCATATGATCCAGATTGTCATCGTGCGACCTATCCTCATAAAAAGCACAGTCCACATCCGGCATATCGTTAACTTCCTCGGCGATGTCGTCATTATTAACTTCTGGTATAATCTGCTCTTCACCGTAACTGGTCCAACATTTATACCCTTTTTTGAAACCCCTTTGAATCAAGTGCGCTTCGATCTGCGCCGGGTTGTTAAACATCTTCTGATTACCGCAATCAATGCATGGACAGTACATAAAATTTATCCCCTTCTTCAACATATCTTGCTCAGCGGCTTTTCTAAAAGGAACCACGCCATTAATGTACTCTTGACTCACACGGTTCACACGATACATCCAGTTTCGGTCCATCTACATTACGCATGTAACAAATTAGTGTCAAATTAGATTAATAAACCGTAAGTACGTACTCTTCCTATTTACCAAACATACTTAAATTGATTAGCGATTAATTTATAGCAAACATAAAGGGTTATAGATTGTTACCCTCGGAGCTCACGAAGAAAATACCAAATATCTCTTGAGAATCCTAGCCTTCTCCTCCCTTCCTCCTCTCCTTCTCCTCCCTTCCCTCTCTGTCGGCGGCGCAATGGGCTTCCTTTTACCAAACATACTTAAATTGATTAGCGATTAATTTATAGCAACATAAGAGCATCTCCAGTGTATTGAACCGATACCGATTCAAAGAGATGCCACGTAAGCATTCAAAGAACTACTCATTTCCCCCCTAATGTATTGATCCGATTCTTACTCTTAAGTGAGACCGACATCTTATTAAAAAACCAGAAAATAAATAAAATCTCTCTCAACCGCTCTCTCTCCATTTCCTTCCCCCTCACAAAAGTTAATGCATATGCTAACCACCCGATGAAAAATATTATTCTATTCACTTGCATCTAGATGCAAAGTTTGCATCGGTTCCTAGAGTTTTGCTTTGGAATCGGCAGCTTCCAACGTGTGGAATCAATTCCTAGCATTAAATCTAGCCATTTGAACCAACTAATTAAGCACGTACATTGCAGATGCTCTAAAGGGTTATAGATTGTTACCACGAAAATACCAAACCTCTCAAGAATCCTCTCCTTCTCCTCCCTTCCCTCTCTGTCGGCGGCGCAGTGGGCAAACACATGGGTGGCGGCTCAAATGGTAATGGGCAGGGGTTTGGTCCAGGAATTTTTAGCGCGAGGATATCACAGACGGTTCTTATTATGAACCGTCTGTGATATACAACTATCACCGACGGTTTTTCAATATTGCAACCGTCGGTGATAGTTCACGGACGGTCTTTATTGACAACCGTCTGTGGTATAGGAGATTATCACAAACGGTTATTTAATAGAACTGTCGGTGATATTTCACAGATGATCTGTGTTGACAACCGTCTGTAGTACAGGAGATTATCACAGACGGTTATTTAATAGAATCGTTTGTGATAGTTCACAGACGGTTCTATTAATGAACTGTCTGTGATATATGCCTATCACAAACGGTTATTAATAAGAACCATCTGTGATAGGCTGGCACGGCAAATACCTGGTCTGGACAGACCCAACACAGACGGTTTCCATTTTAACCATCTGTGATAAGGCGTCTACTATTGCCTGTTTTGTAGTAGTCTTTGGCGATTGGCTCTTTCGGCGATTAGAGTTTTCCGGCGATTCTACATATTGTTTGGCGATTACTAGGCCTTTGATTGTCTGTTTCCCCGGCAGTTAATTGCCCTAGATAACTTGGTTCCCGTTGGCGCGATAGTCAGAGTTTCGCCGGCAGTTGAAGTTTTCTCGACAGTTATACATATTGCCGGCAGTTACTACGCCCTTGATTGTCTTTTTGTCGGCAGTTAAGTGCCCTAGGTAACTTGGTTTGCGCTGGCATGGTAGAGTTGGCATGATTTTCCCCGGCAAATATATTGCCAGCGTTGGCATGATTCCCGGCAGATTAGGTACCTAGGAATATACATGTTAAATACTTATAAAATTTAATTATGCCGCTGGGATAGTGAATTTAATATTTTTCCCAATAGTTTGCAACATTCAATCGAAATTTACAAAACATACAATTTTCTCAATCGTACCACTTAGAAAATATCATATCAACAATCAAATACAGCTATAACACATAGATGAAATTCAGATGATGCAAAATACATAAACCTAAAATATAAAATTACTGATAAGCACAACAGTACATGTGCAGTACACCATACACATGCAATTTCAAAATTTTGAGCATTCTAATATAGCTATGGTCTCTTTGGCATGTACAAAACATCCACACAAAATAAATCGACAATACTAGTCTATCCTTGACACATGTAAATACTCCAACCCTTTCTACCACAATACTAGTCTATCTTTGCATGTACAAAACATCTATGCAAAAGAAGGCGACAATGAAGATGTCCACATAATGAAATCATCACGCTATCATTATTTGCAAAATAAGGACGATCACTCCATCAGCAAACAATAACTCCAACAACCCTTATGTTTTGTACTTGAAAAGAAATTCGAGATGTCAATAACCACAATCCCAAAATAATGTTTTGTCCTCAATATCAGAAGATTATTTAGTATTTGCAGATCAATGTAGTGCAACTGGCTAGGCATAGCATGGCATTTCTTGACAAGAATTGAGAACAACAGGAGAATGGCACTCCTCACAAGTCACACGTATCATCAATTCACCATACAAAACAACCAAGTATATATAGGATGCAGGTAGCTGAATCAGCAACTGCATTAAACATAGATCTCACAGTGAGCAAAGATATCTCACAGTGAGTAAACACGCTCAATCTTATAGGACAACCAAAAAGCAAAAGTGGATTATGGAAGATCTGCATTAAACACAAATCTCACAGCAAAGTTATCAAAACAGAAACTTAACCTTAGGGTTTCATGCTGAAAGACTAATTATGACCAGAACATTATTTTGGAAGACAATGTGATATGCTGGTAATGGTTAGTTGGATACCTTGAGCTACAGTTGATAGTATGAATTTCCCTCGAAAATTCTCCGCTAGTGATTGGACTTAAGTATCACAATGTTAAAAGAAACTGATCAATCAGTATCTAGTGTTGGTACACCTAAGAGACTGATCGATCAATTTTTGCACCTCCAAGTATGCTATCAAAATCTGCATTCTAATAAGTGCACATATGCAGAAAGCATGTAATGCTGTCTACTTATAAATCATAATTTTTAGGAGAATGCCGACTTCAGTGGTGCACAGTAGTAATTAGTAAAACCTGAAAATATGATATGACCACCACTATCTCATATAAGCGTATACAAACAATGGCATTTCAGGACATCATCCATAGACATTCCCAAAAAAATGCATCACTCTTGTGATTTTGAATACTTAATTTTCCTATTGGCCATGAATCTACTAATACATTGTCTTGAGCCAGAAACTAGAATGATACTCAATCTGAAACAAGGCAAAATTCAAATCTCCACAGAACTAGAACACAACATTGGAAGTATAGTAATACAATCTGAACCGCGGTAATGAAGTCTTAGCTAGAGTTAAACATAAATCAAAACAATGTCATGCTTTAGATATTTTGAGGAATTATCTAAATCTTTCTGGCCATCTCTTTGTTCTTGAACCAGGCAACGCCCAATTCCATGATTGGCAGGATTCATCTTAACATAATAAAGTTGTATGTTCTTATATTGTCATATAAGCCAGAAGGAAAGGCAGCACACAAGCTAAAAGGATGCATCCAAGTATGCAACACAAAGCAGCCATTAGAAACATATGCACGTGCTCATTTCAGCTCTACCTTACCCATTTCAAAAGTAACCCCACATAACAAAGACTTGTGAGTGATGAATTTGATAAAGAAATGCTAGTGATTCCAGGGTATGTTTAAGCATAAAACTCGATTATACAAGATGACTTATTCCTGCATCTTTGTAATCTACACATCTATGCTACTGTAAAAAATATGAGTTGTGTTCCTTCATACATCCCTCCACCTTATGTACCCAGTCAATTTCTAGCCATCTGATCAAGCACATCTAATGGCTCATATTCAAAATTGTTCCTACCTTCTAAAATATTTGTCTTGTGAAATCAAAATAGCCGTTCAACAACAACACCATCCAACGGTCTGATTAATGTTGATCCTGACTTCCCTCTAATTTGAGTAATTGATCATGACAAAAAAATACAGTAATTAATTATGGTAATTAAGTTCTTCCTCACCCTTAACCCTGTGCACTTGAGTTGAGCTGTGCATATCTGTGGATGTACATATACACTTCATGAATGATTCAAGTGAGGGTATGTAATATCCCAAATTCAAATTAAAATGATTTGCGTTCGGGAGAGGGATTTTAATCAAAAATTCAACTTTGGGGGAAATCTTCGGATCATGGGCCTTCGGCCTAGGCTTTGGGCAGCCTGTTGGCTGGCCCTGTATGGGCCAAAAGTGTGGGGAAGGGCGCCCAAGATGGGCCAGCCCAAGCCGTCCCCACTCCTCCCCTAAACCCTGCCCCAAATCGCCCCCTCTCCTTTCCCTTTCCCCAAGCCACCACTTCCTCTTCCTCCCTACCTCAAGCCGCCATCTCCTTTGGTGTGGAATGTCATCCCCTGCCCTAGGCACCGGCCATCCTACCTCTTGGAGCTACACCTTCCCGTTGCCGGCGTTCGCGAAGGAAGGGAAGGAGGGACTGCGGGCTCGTTGGCCAAAAGGAGGGAGGGACGAGGAATCTTCTTCATGGGGGATCATTCAGCGTCTCTCTAATGTTCTACAAGGGTAATGAAAGTCGTTCCTCGCTGTCTGATTCAAAATAGATGCGAAATCGATCAGGTTTGATTGGATTGATTTGCTGCTGCTAGAAGTTCGGTTCTGTCCAGAATGTTGCGCGGCTGATATCATGTTCTTAGATGCCAAATTGGAGATTTCCTATCCTAGATATATATAGTAATTGTTCTTAGCTTTCCGTAGCGGCCAAGAACACTTAATTCTGACTTACGGTTCAAAAGATATGGTATAATCTTTCCTGCTGTCCTGAATTCCTGATGTGAATGAACTGTCAAGTTGTCTTTTAAAATATGATTAAGATAATGGCATATTAAGGGTTTCCACCCAACTAGGTTGTTGTGGAATTTTTGTTAACCTTTCCATAACGATAAACAACACTCAATTTGGAGTTGTAGAACAAAATATATGATTATTTCTAAACTGCTATGTAGTACTGTCAGACAGATTCGATGTCCGACTTTCAGAGGATTATTGACGTAGGTTTTTGGCTGAATTGGAAGATCCCGCCAACTAGACTTTTGTGTAGGGTATTGTTATCTTTCCATAGGATCTAAGAGCACACCATTTCGTGTCTCAGATCATTAGTTATGATTTATTTTGTACTTGTTGTCCAGATTGTAGACCTGCTAGACTGTCGGTTTATTTGAGTAGATTGACTTTGTGATCCTTGGGTTAGGATGCTGTGATTAGACACTTCGAGGGACGTCCTGTTCACGTGGTTCCTTATTCAAGTATTTAATTTGTGTAGGAGGGAGAATTTCGAGTGTAGCAGCTTCTGTCTTGCCTCATAACGCTTCGCAGAGCAGAAGGCAAGTACATTGTAATTCTTAATGTTGATGAATGCTGAGTGCTTATATTCATACTTTTATTTCTATAACCCATGATTACATTCAATGCTTCATGTTCCTTTCATATCCGTAAATCCATGTTCAAAGAGAGGATGTCTTTCATTATTCATATTTCATCCCATTCATTCATTTGTTCATGTTTCTTCCACGGGAGTAGAAAATAAAGACCCACCAATTCCAGTATGGGCACGTAAGACCCACCATTCTAATGTGGGCAGATTTGGATCCCCAGATGAAACGTTCTTCATACGGGCCTTGGATCCTTGCATTTTATTAAATGCGGGCCTAGGTGAACACCGACGGGTGTGTCACTGGCTATACCGGTATAAGCAGAAGTGTAGTTCATTCATTCAAATGTTTCTTTTAGTTCTATGTTCATATCCTTAGTGACATTGTATTGTTCATATTCAGTGTAGTTCCAATTATTCTTTGTACTTGCTGAGTCTTGGACTCATTCTTGCCTTTGTTTGTTTATTTTAGGTGATCGTTGTTGATGGCATTCATGGGAGGGAGTAGACACACATGATTCATTCACCTCACAATATTCAAGTTTTAATAATATGATTTCGTTCTTGTCTATCATTCGTTAAGTGATGAATTGTAATAAATAGAGGTTGATGAGGGATGATATTTTTCTCTATGTTATGGTTGATTAAATAACTGCTTGTGATCCTTGATTACTCCTTTGATATAATTATCATAGTGGATTCAGTAGACTTGAATAATTGAAGTTTGTGAACTGTCGTTGGAGTCAGATTATATTCCTGCATTTGTTCTGTTATTTGTTGACCTCTTTATACCACTAGATGAGATATTGTTTTAAATTCTTCCGCAATATGGTTGTATGTTAGATTCTTTAGGTAACATTTTGACTTCCGAATAGCAGGGTGTTACAGGGTACATAGCCATATAGGTGGGTTTGCCACGTGGTATATTGGTAGGTCAGAAACGCAAGTCCAAAATGTGTCTTAAGCTAGGGAAACTAAAGTTTGAAATTTGTTTTATGTGAGGGATTTGGGACTATGTTCATTACATATATGCTATACTTGAATACTTCAATGCTATACTCTAAACTATTTGGTAACACGTACTTTGGGCGATGCAAAAACTATCTGCTAACATTTTTGGCAATGTGGATTCATGTATACACATACTAGTAAACATTAAAAAGGAGAAATATTAGCTAGGTGTACACACATACTTTGCAAAACTCCAAAAAGATTTGCAATTTGCTCTTATGCATAGATCACATCAATAATTTAGCATATTCTTCACCTGTACTTAAGTATCACCTCGTTAACGAACTTTGAAATGATGCTTGCATCTAAGGCAAAGTAATGTTTGACCAAACATGAGCATGCCATCTATTGCCATGCAAGAATTTAATTGCTGGAATTACCTCGTGTTCGCCCAGCTTCTTGTGATGGCCTCACTGAATTCCGATCTTCTTTTATCTACAGAATACAATATATGCAAGTACATTAATTGAGGAAACAAATTGTAGGTGGATACAATAGATGGATGCTTACATGCTGATGTGGCCATGCAATAGATCTCCCACAAGCATCAGCCATGACGCTCATATCCCCATAAGGACGAGGCAGTTGAGTGGCCCTTTTTAGCACATGATTAACGACAACTTCACAACATTCAACACCCAACAGAGTACCACCCACTACTGTCCTCCAATCCGTCGATATAACAGTAGCCTTTGCAACAGGGATATCATGTGGTCCAATAACAGAGTACAAGATAACTTCTTTTCCACTCTGAAACATATCATCATTGAATGTGTCGGTTCAAGTCTAGTCAAATAAATTGCAAAATGGTAAAGAGCAAACCAACAAATAGTGAGATATGAAATCTTACTCCTCCATTTCCTTTTTGTGAGCATTCTCCATGCCTATTCAATGTCTAGAAGTACAAAAGGAGTAATCATTACATTAGATATGAACTAACAACGGTGAAGAATATATTTTGTTGTGAGCAGTATGTACCTCGTCATACAACATGTTTTCTACCGCATTAGACTCCACCTCAACATTGTCACTTTCGGCATGCTGGTCCTATAGGCCAATAAAAATAATTAATTACAAAAAAGTGGAAACAAACTTCATTCTTCTATACCAAGTAATTAATTACAAAAATTTGTATTGTACTATACCTCATGTATAGGTGAATTTGACGCATACCGTGGACTAATCTGTGCATGTCGTCTTACATGGGAATTAGAAAGTAGCAATTCCTTCATCTCCACCATTTGCTGACTAAGGGCGTCAATTTTTCAATCACTTTCTGCTTGCATTGTTTCAATGCACCCTAGTAGGAATTCTTTGTCCAATTCAGCTTGTCGACGCCCTTCAACATCCATTTGGAGCTTGGTTGATCTATACTTAACCTTTCCAGGCATCTCCAAATCTTCTGGGGTTGGCCCCTTACCTATAGAACGAACATACCCATTCCTATCAGGACCTAAGACGCGTGACAGGAGGTCACCTTGTTTTATGGTTTTCTCTGTCCACTCGGATGATCATTGGTTGCGTCCTCAAGTGCTTTCTGCAAATATGGAATATTAACCAACCAAATGAGACTATCATAATCCACGACACATCAAGCCCTTAGACATCAAAGTGATTTTTTTTAATATACTTACAATTTTATGTGTTGCTGCTTGTGAAGGAAGGCCATTTTTATGAGTGTGTGTTTTAATAAACAACTCATCTCTACGAGGCACGACACCATTATCCTTGTGCTGCATGGAAACAGATAGAAAATACAACATCAATAAAAAATAGCGTACAACATAAGTTATATTTGAGATATTATATTAGAAAGTCATTTATATACCATTTCATGTCCAACACGAGCATGACTCTTGCTACCACTTGTATGCAGCCTGGGCATCTTTGCACGATTAGCTTTTCCTATGTCACTACGAGCCTATAACAATGGAAGCAGTAAATAAAAGAGAAATACCAATATAACAAGTATTATTTTTTAATGTTTGGCTTACTTTGGCCAAGGGACTTCTTCAATGTTTGATAAGCCATTTCCAGTCATTTTGATTAACTCTATTATCACAGGCAGCAAGAAGTTCCTTATCGGTCTTTGTCTCATCAAAATGTCTCGCCTTCAAATCCGCCTTGAAATCTTCCATATCTTCGTTGTTGCCCTGATAACCCAATCTTGGACACTTTCATCTAACTCGTAGAATAACTAGTTTCAAAAGAGATGCACAATTAAACCCAAACGAAAATTGTAGACATGAAGCATGTTAATTGGATTTCAGATATTACCTTTAAGTCTTTCGACAACTTCAACTTCTGTGCTGGGTCAACCAACCTCCAATCCTTATGTGCAAGTGATATATCCTTAGATTTCACAATTGTAGCTATAAAGTTAGCTAATTCTTTAGTATTTTCCCCAACAAGTTGTCCATACTCATTGAGCTCTAATTGGATTGGAGGTGTATCTCTCCTAGACCAAATGTTGTGCTTTTTAGTGCATCCCCTACCATTTCTTTTCTTTGCTTGCCCATCATTTGAACCATTATCTACATTACAAATAAATAGTAGCGAATAAGCACAAAGTATTAATTTGAACATTTCAAGTATGAAGCTAACTATTATATTTACCTTCATTCTCTTGTAAGTGAGCATCCTCTCCTGTCTGGTCATTAGGCATGCATTCATCATGCATGTTGTCATCATTTCTATCATCATCATGCTCCACATTTTCATCTTGTGTTCCTAGGTCACTTGTTCCACCAACTCTTGCTGACCTAGACCGCAGGTTTGGACGTCTGGTTTCTGCTTCTATTGGCTCACCATTTGTGGAACTCATTGTCTACAGGTACATAGAACATGGAATATTAAAAAAACTACCATGCACGTATTTTAATCACAAGTAAGAAATGCATAAGCTTTCTCTTTCTTGTAGGTTGCTGTGAAGAACTGGCTCAAAGGTGGCCCTCCACTCCATTAGCACTCGCGGTTAGGAGAGATAGTTGCAATTTCTTTTTTTTTTATCAATGAGAGCTTGCAGTAATTTATTGTTTCTCGTAACCCTTGCCATCCTTTCTTCTTCGTAGTCATTGTGGTCACTAGCGTCACTATCGCTTCCTCCCATGCTTGGCATTTTTCACCCTGCTTTCCATCAAACAAATCAGTTCAGTACAAGGTATAAGCTACGCGAACATATGTCGCTAACTGAACAATAGCCAAGATTACTGAACATATCTAGAACTAAAGTCACCTCGCTACATCTAAGCGCAAGTTACACAAGCTTTAACTAAATTAACATCACTAGTAGGATTTTTAACTACATGTTTGTTTAATTACTTGATGTACATGTCAGATGTTTCTAAAGATCCCATCAAGAGTAATGGATATCATCGATGCGGTCTGTAGTGACCACCTACTTAATTAACAAATCAAGAGACAAGAGTAATGGATATCATCAACAAGGACAGAATGTCTAGGCTGCAAGCAAACACAATATTTAAATAAATTAGGAACAAATAAACATTCAAGTTGTTACAGTTCTGCTGAAAACCAGCCCATTCCTAACTGGTTCCCTTCCAAGTTCAACATGGGTTTTGGTACAAAAACATAAATAGACAGAATTTGCTTGATAATTAGGAAACTGGGTTTTAGTAACACCGACACTAATTCCATTGTAATAATGATATAAAATAAGAACAGAACATGCTCATCTAGCTGAATGACATCTTTTTCATAAGCCTCCATCCTATGTATTACTGCTCATTGACAACATTACCGATAGGTGTACAAGTGTAGGCTTCACTTGCTCATGCATGAATAGAACCCACCTAGTTCATCAGACAAAGAAATAGAAGGCCTAATTAACTTCACTGACTTAATTAATTGTAATTGTAACTAAGCATTACAAATATATTATAAAAAAACATATGGATTACGCATGTCTAACAAAAGCATTTAGATTAAACTATATAATTAAGGAACATATCACATATGGAGTATATTTATTTCCTCGCATTATATGACTCTGTCGGAGAGACGACAAACGAGACTCAAAATAAGAAGAAACGATAAATGAAAATTGACGCCATACGTTTCGACAAAAACTCAAACAAGAAAAGTCATGGAGTCTGGGGTATGATACAGATCATAATTAAGAAGAATGTGGATCCTAGACACCCATACATCCTCTCATCAAAATTCTTCTGGCCCATCACCACCGTACCACACCATCAACAATATATTAGAACTAATGTATGCATGGTCACTAAATTAATTAATCACTAATAGGCACTTATACATAGGACTATCAGTGCACACTTGCAGTACCTTATCTTGCAATTGACACAAAATAATTTTGCAAGATCATATCACCACAATTAAGCCACACACCATCCTTAATTAGTTATTTTAGTACCCAACACTTACATCTAGCTAGCAACCAAGTAGCATCAACAAGGCGCATCATCACGGGAGGCCAAGGTGGCCGTCCAGGCTCACAGCAGATCAGCAACCGAGTGAGTTCGGGAGAAGAGAGGGGAAAGCGGAGCAGAGCGCACACAGAGAGCACAGAGGGGAGAAGTGTAACACCCTAGCTATGCGGAAGCCAAGATGTTACCTAAAAGACTAATGTACAACAGCAATGCAGAATAAGTTCAACCATTTTTCAAACAATAATAATTTAACCAAATAGAACTAAGACATTTCTCTAAAATCCGGCAGAACCTCCTTTGTATAGATGGCTATACCGGAGGTTCAAACAGTTTATTATAGCATCATTCAACAATCAAATCATCCAATTTAACGAATCATCAAAGGACATCCGGGATAATCTAAACAACTATAGCATAATCAATGGGGCATCCATAATCTTCTAATCAACCCTATTACAAATTATTGAGACTCTACTAACCAATTAATTTCAACAACTCAATAAACCATCAACCAAATATTCTAATCCATCAACGAGAATTAAATGAACTCAATCAATGAATAAATAAGAACATAAATGGATCATCCATGACCACAATTAAAACAACCACCACGAAGGATGGTCACAATCTGAATCTAGAGCAATTATCAAGAATAGGAATTGTGGCTAAATGGACTAGGTTATTCATTGTGGTTAGTGATTATGTGACGTGCACCAAGTCTACCCCTTCCCATGCATGTCGCTACCTCGAGAGGTACCTAGCAAGCACAACACAGCAAGTGTGAGTCCACGACTCAGCAAAGTGCAATAGCAAATCAAACGAAAGCATCATAAATAGTCAAAGGAAATAAACAATTCCATCATGAATAATAGTATGATATACCACAAACCCATCTCTTATGATAGCATCATAAGCAGTCAGAGGGAACAAACAGTCCCACCATGAACACAACATTATATACCACAACTCCATCTCTTAAGCAGAAATGCGATGAATATGCCATGAATGCAAAATACTTTACTTCTTTGCAATTACAAGTAATGCCGAGTATGTATCCGTCGATACATACCCTAAGCCTGTGCCCTCTAGGCATAGGGATCCAAAGCCCACACTCCACGAGTGTGGGGACCAGGCCCGTCCAATGCAGGACGGGGATCTCAAGGAAATAGCCCTTGGCTACCATGTAGTCCAAGGTTCAAAAATGAACATGCAGAAATGCAAATGCGCATGTCCATTATCATTATCATGATTCATCATTAACAAGGTAGCCTCATTGCTCACCTTGTCCCATCATTCTTGCCATCAACATATAACCATTATCATGTAAGCATCTCCATATAAACAGTAACATGTATGCATCATCATGTAACCATTAGCATGCAACATCATGTAAACATTCCCAAGTAGTAAGCATCGTCATTAAACTATAGCATTTAGGCTCGTCAACATTACCAAGCAACAATCAACTATGGCATTCACCAAGTAAATAATATGACAACTCATTAATAATACTTGCACTTGCCTCAACCGTGAGACAGAAGCTAAAAAGGGTGAAACGCTCTAGCACCGGGGTTCACCACCACCTGGTAACCAAGAATGATACTAGACATCAATCAACCATGCATAACAAGACCCTACTCGCAGCGTTCTACATCGAATTCCCATAACCCATGTTTAAACACTTGACCTATTCAAGCTAGACAGCAACATATTTAGAACTTCTGCTCCCTTTATCACCTGTTTTATACTTCTAATGAATGAAAAGCATAAATGTGAAAATGCCAGGACAAATGTAAACCCCAATCGAAATTGTCAGAAGGTATCATATTCTGCAAGACTGTGACTAGCTGAACTAACATGACTGTAAGAATACTTAAGAATGGCAAATCAGGCTAAATTTAAGGTGTGTTGTTTGGCTACCTAACCCTTCATACTTGGAAAAAGTAAAAACAAGACTAGTATAACCGTAGTTACCAAACTTGGAACCAAGAACAACTCAAATAAGGTCATAGTATATTAGTATCAAGCAATATTGAACTATCACCTACTTATTTGGCTGTCCATACCTTACAATAAGATGACCTGTGCAACTATAATTACCAGCTCAGGTGTCAAGAAAAAAAAAATCAAACAAGGCCAAGTTCAGGAGCAATCTGATGTACTAACAAGTTTTTAACATACATTTCATAAACAGATACATCACAGGAGAGCACTAAAGCGCAGGGTTATAAATTAGATCGCTTGCAATTGATGGTTGCACCATTGGTCATTACTAATCCTCAGGTAATTTATTGCTAGATAAGAACAGCGGCTTAATTAAATTAGCACGGCCAGTCACACCGACGCGAATGCAAAACAATCGGGACCCATCCGAATCCAGCGAAGATACGGTGTGATCGGATTAATTGCAGAGGCACAAGAGAGGCAGCATGAGTACCCGAACCGGCAGCGAAGGAGGACAGGGTAACCAGCAGAGGCCCCGCGCATGGTCGCGGCCCGTCCGCCCCGATTGGCGTGAGACGGTCAGAGCGAGTCGGTGGAGCGCGCGGCGGGTGCTCGCCGCAAAGACTTCTCCCCCACCCCGCCACTCTCGCCGCCACACACACGATCGCGTCATTGATCGCCGAGGCGCGGAGCAGAGAGCGGCGAGAATGGGCCAGCGTGGCGGCGGTGAGCCAGCCGCCTCCACGCCGCGCGACCGATCCCCCACGCACCCCTCGCGATCGCCGCCATGACCTGCCGCCTCGCCTCCTGCTCCCCTCAGCCCACCTCCCCGTCTGAGCCTGAGCGCCAAGGAAAAGGGAAAGGGTGGCGGCTACTAGGGGAGGAGAAATAGGGAGGCCGGAGGCCGGGACGGCAGTGGTACCGAGCCACCCGTGAGGCCGGGGTGCAGCAAGGGCCAGCGGCGCCATGGGAGAGATAGAGAGAAAAACGCGATTGGGGGGAGACCAACGGGGCGATGGCGGCAAAAGAAACAGCAAAGGCGATGGCGGGCTGACAGGATGGGGTTGGGTTAGCTAGGGTTTTGTTGGCCCCCTCTACTCCCTTGCTTAAAATCAGTGGCCTGGACCTCTCCTTCTTGGGCTAGACAACCGGCCTCTCTATTGGGCAATGGGCACTACTACAGAAAAGGCCTTCGCAGACGGTTCAAAAACACCATCACAGACGGTTCCGTGAGCCGTCTGAGTTTATGGGTCAGTAATGCATGAGGTCATCACAGACGGTTTTCGAACCGTCTATAATACATACTATCACAGACGGTTTGTAGATGAAACCATCTGTGATAGTCGACTATCACAGACGGTCTATAGATGAAACCGTCTGTGATAGTCGACTACCACAGACGGTCTGTTGATGAAACCGTCTATAATAGTCGACTATCACAGACGATTTCATCTACAGACCGTCTGTGGTAGTCTACTATCACAGACGGTTTCATCTATAGACCATCTGTGGTAGTCTTTTGCATTGCTAAATCTATTTCTGTTTATTGGCTAGCCTTAGGAAATGCTAGCCATGCCCTCTGAAACAAGCACATCCAATTCGCATTCATTTCAGAAGCACATCAAAATTGCATTCATTTCAGAAACAAGCACATCCAATTCACAAATCAATTAACTTTAACCATTAATGTACATTAATTTACACATATGTACCATTATGTTCAATCTATCCCAATCAAGTTCAATCTACACTGTGGAAACTCCCATCTGGATTTATGACCTGTCTGTTCAGGAATGACGCAAGGTATGATCGAACTTTTATGAGCTCGCTCTGTTCCAACGCATTTAAATGCGATGGTCGCAACTCGTCGATAGGAAGGTTAAATTAGGCTTATATAAATTGGTAAGTATATATGAAATAATTGTTGAAAGATTGAAAAACCTGAGGATCATTGGTGATCGCGGAACCGATGAGTAGTTGCATGTGGCAAACATAGTATCCACAGATGTTGTGGCCCGGCGGCTGCTGGTGGCACTGCAAAAATAGAATTGGTTAATTCGAGAGGCATTACTACGAAGTGTTATATAGGATTAATGTGTACTAACTAGCAAGTACCGGGAATTTTTGATCATGTGACAGCGTCCTTCCCTTGATATTCCATCCTCTAGCATGTAACACGTCGAACACCCTACGTGACTCCAAGAAGTTAGTCTTAGCTATTGCAAAGGAAGGAAAGACTACAATAGAGTTTCTATGGAGGAAATGTGTTTACCTGATGATTAAATTCCGGATAGTTGTGAAGTTGTGAGTGGCCCTCTGTAGGGAATCTAGGTATATTACGTATTTCCGTTTTGGTATAATTACAATTAGAATCCAGTGGTACCTACACAGGTATGTCAGCATGGTCATTAAACCTAAGTTTGTGTTGCTTATAAAGTACAAATCAACAAGTATAGCCAGTAGTGCAACACTACTTATTTCTGGTTGTAGGGTAAAAGTATGAATTCCTTGTTGCGGCGAGCCATGAAAAAATCTATAACGTAATTCTCGACGAATGTTGCATTCGCCGTGATGCTTTGCTCGGAGACAATGTGTGGGTCGAGGAAACCTACCGGTGATTTCCTTCTTTCAGCTTCACAGATCATGTATCTATTATACAAAAGCTAGGAGTTATATATAACATTTATCGATATTACATGAACATTGACCGTGATTGTACACAGTTACAGTGTCCAGCATCGTATGAGTGAGACGTCGAGCTCGTCGAGGTTGAAGAGATAGAACAAGTCGTCGAAGGTCACCGTGAAGACAGCGTCTTGATACACGTGGTTCAAATGATCCTCCTTGAGCTTGACGGTGAAACCCGAGCGTCGTTGATCAACCGGCTTGTTGGACTGTTCCATGTACCATGTATGCAATTCCGTGCAATCCAGTCCTAGGGTAGGGCTGTCTAACTTCTCGAGCAACGGCTCGCCTAGCTTGAATTTCTGAGCCAACGACAAGAAGGGGATATCAGGAGAGGACTCGATCGTCTTCGATTTGCCCTTGCCCTTGCCCTTGCTGCCTCGCTTTGTATAGGTCGACTTCACAAGAGTCGACTGAGCACGAGGTGTAGATACATGTGATGCAGCGGGCCCTTGCCGTGTTAGTGCAGGTAGCTTCGGTGCAGTTAGGTCCCGTGGACTTGATGCCGTTGCAGGACATTCCCGTGAAGTTGACACCGAGCGGTAGCTCTAGGCGATGTCCTCCTTGGGCCCTTTGGATGAATGTTCTAACGGCTTGTCCTAGAGTCATGACCTCATCGTTTGGGGAATTTTGTTGAGAATGACACCGAAATTGGCACAAACACCATCCACATTCACTTTTGCGAAACCAGTAGCTAGATTTGCACCGTGCACCAAAGCTCCGACACCGGATGGATACACCTGGCCCCAAGCAGCATCTAGGGCAACAGAGACATATCTCACTTGGAGCTTGCACTTCGTAGCCACCTATGTACATAACGATACAAAATTAGCTACTCCAACAGGCCTATCAATGGATTGAGCATTCCGAGATAATAATTATTACCGGATGTCATCGACGAAAATCTGTCGTCACCTATTGTGGTAGGGTTAGGGTTGGACGCCATGACTACTCGGATGTTTGGAGGGTGGCTAGCAAGATAAAGAGGGGCGAGGGCTTCCAACTGATTTGGGAGTTGTAATCCCCTAATCCTTTCCTCAAAGGTCTCTATCTGCTTTTGCTCGGATGCACGAATCTCCAATCTGAAGGATTGAGTGACCTCATGTCTGATTTTTTCAGTGACCTCCTCTCTGATTTTTTCAGTGAGCTCATCTCTGAGGGATGCACGAAGATCCTCTCGTAGCTTTGCATCGCGCTCGGCTTTGGCTCTCTTCCTACTCCGGTACGATCCGAAGTCTGCTTGGAACCATTGTTCCCATGTAACAAAAACACCAGTGCCTCTCGTGCGACCCGGATGCTCATTGTTTCCTAGGGCCGCAGAGAGTATATCTTTCTCCCTGTCTGCCTGGAATGAGCCTTGGGAAGATTGTGCACTCAGCGTTATCTGCAATAGCCCGACATGTCATTTCACTTCCTATGAAGTTATGGAGTAATTACAAACTAGGTAGTTCGATATCTTACTAGGCGCTGGGACACTTCCTGGTCTTCGGGGTTTGGAAAGTACGCTTCCCCCATAGGCCCAATACATAACCTCGCAAATAACCACTGTCGGGAGCGTACATCAGTGATCTCAGGAAATAGCAGGGAGACATTCGAACAGCTTGCCTGCTGTTCCCGATCCCTCCATATCAGGGCTTTACCCGCATACCCAGCGGTGCCGAGTCTGTGGGGGTGCTTGTTTTTTGCCTGGAGGGCCGTGTGCGCCACACTTTCACTCTTAAATTCATCTGTCGTCTTCTTCGCCACAAACTCGGCCCAGGACTCTTCCAAAAATGGATACTTGTGGAAAGGCGGCTTCAGATCCTTCTCCACGTAGTTCTTGACAAGCGTGCTCTTGAAGTTCTTCCACGCTTTGCACGCCTGTAGCAACGCGTGTCGTCGCACGGAGTCCAGGTGTTCTACTGGGATCTCGAACGATGCGAGAATATCCGCCAGCACAGCAGTTTTCAATGGTCCGGGCACCACCTTCCACGAATCGTAGGTGATCTTGACCCGTTCCTGTGCAACTATTCCGACCGTTCTTCTAATGCGGACGCTTTCGGTGAGGATTGATAGGGTCCTGATCGACCTCCGTGATGGTAAATCGCCCGTGGGCCTTTTCGATATTCCTCTTCTTCTACCGGTTGGATATTGTTCCAGAGGATGGTGCATCATCGCACACATGAGGCGGCGATGACTCAGAATGAGCGGAAGACATCTTCACAAGAAATAGAACATCATGTGAACAAATGAAATCAGCATAAAGCTAAGATTTAACATTTTGATATTGCTATCGATGTAGAGTAAGCATTCCAATTAGAGCTCAAGTACAAACCCGATTATCAAAACAATTTCAAGACAAGACTATTATCATCACAGAGCATTCATCTCAAGCCCACCACACCACATTGCAATATATTCCGAAGCGATATCAAAACAAATACCATATGAATAATCGACTAGAACAAATACAAATTCCTAAAACAAGTACAATTATCATGAGGACCATGACAGATTATTGATAGAAATAGTTAGGAAAGGGGCGTGGGGTCAAGCAACTTCGGCATTGGTTACCTTTGGCGCCAAGGAGAAGGACGAGCAGGAGCAAGACGAGCAAAGAAGGCGGCATCAAGGGGAGGCGCAAGGCCCTGGGGGAGGAGGAGGAGGCGGCTCTGGGGGAGGCGGCCGGGTCAGTAGGAGGAGGCTCGGCGGGCTCGGGAGGCGCGCCGGCCGAGGAGGAGGAGGCGAGTCGACGGGATCGGGAGGAGTCGACCGGCTTGAGGAGGCGGCGTCGAGGACGGCGCACGAGGCTCGGGGGAGGAGGGAGCGAGAGGAGTTGAGAAACTTAATCATTTAAGAGTGGCGGGCACGACAAACCCTAGCTAGAGGCCGAATATAAATAGGGATGGACATCACGCAGGCGGTTCTAAATTAGAACTGCTCATGATACATACTATCGCTGCAGCGGTTCTAACTTAGAACCGCTCGTGATATGTGATGTATCACGCACGATTTTAATAAACAACCGTCGTGATATGTGATATATCACTGAGCGGTTCTCACTTAGAACCGCTCAGTGATATATGATATATCATGAGCGGTGTTAATAAACAACCGCTCTGTGATATATATGTAAGACGGTTTGTAGTTCAAACCGCTCGTGATATTATTTTGTATTGGTTAATATCTATATTCATTTATTGGCTAGCCTCAAGAAATGCTAGCCATGCCCTCTCAAACAAGCGTAAAAGACAACAAGTACATGTATATACATCCAATTCACATTCATTTGAGAAACAATCACATCCATTTCACAGTATAAATCAATTAATTAACTCAAATGAACTAAAATTAACCATTCATCAGAACGTACATACATATACACACATTGTTCAATTAATCTTTAAAAATTAGCCTTCATGATGATCGACGCGTATGTAACTAGTTTAAATCACGTTCTTCTTCCTCGACCCTTATGCCGCTTCCAAAGGAGGCAACTCGTCAAATTGATTGTATTCTTCCTCGCCCACTACATTCTCAACTCCGACAATCCTCCTTTTTCCATGAAGAACTATGTGGCGCTTCTTATTTGCCGGGTTGGTAACATAGAAGACTTGAACAACTTGGTTAGCCAAGACGAATGGTTCGTCTTTGTATCAAACACGCTCGAGGTCCACGGTAGTGACGCCGTGCTTTGTCGACCTTCACCTATGGGAGATGGACCCAACGGCACCGAAATAGGGGAATCTTGAAAAGCACGAGTCGAGCTCCCATATCTCCTCTATTTGGCCATAGTAGGAGCTCCTCACCCATCGGTCATGAATGCATCTATCACGGACACCGCTGTTACGGTTAGTGCTTTTATATCCCGAGCTGCAGATAGAATGTGTACCCATTTATGTCGTATCCTCGCCATGTTACAAGCTGTAAATGTTGGCCTTGTTGCCAACCATGTCAAGATATCACTTGACGAGCTCCTAGCAAGTCGCTCCTTGAACCATTGGTTGAACCGCTCACATTGTGTTGTCTCGTGATCCAAACATCGGCCGCACGGATTCTCATTGTCAAGCACGTCCTTGTCCGTCGATATCTGAGGACACTTGGTCATGTGTTGCAAGACCGTGAAATGGGCTTGAGCATACGATCCATATTTGGAGTGATTGCTTTCCTTCCGATGGTCCCGATACCTCGAGCCTCCCCTCATGGCGAGATCGAGGCACACCCATCGGTTCGACCGAGCCATGTAATCGGCGAGAACTCAATGAACTCTTCGGTTGCATAACCTTCGACGATCTTGCCCTCGCCGAGATCGATTCCGTACATATGACTTGAGAATTCCCATGAACCTCTCGAACGGGTACATGCTACGTAGGAACACGGGCCCGCACATCTTTATCTCCCTCACAATATGAACAATGAGATGGACCATGATATCGAAAAACAACAGAGGAAAATACATCTCAAGATCCATAGAGTCGTCACCACCTCATCCTGCAGAGCATCTAGTCCTTCGGGATCGATGACCTTCTGAGCAATTGTGTTAAAGAAATAACATAGCCTCATGATTGTCTCTTGGACCTTGATCGGCAAAATACTTCTAATTGCAACAGGGAGCATTTGTGTCATCAACACATGACAATCATGAGACTTCATGCTAATTAACTTCAAATCTTTTATCGAAACAAGTTTCTTCATGTTAGCGAGTGTAGGACGGAACTTTCACACCATGCAAGCACCGCACAGATTAGGTTCTCTCGGCCTTGGACAGAGTGTAACAAGCAGGGGAAAGGTACGTTCGTCCTTTATCGGTCCTTGTTGGTGCTAACTCAGGTCTGATGTCTATATCAACCAAGTCAAGTCGTGCGTTGACACCATCATTTGTTTTGTCACGAATGTTCAGTAAGAGACCAATCAAGCTGTCACATACATTCTTCTCTACGTGCATGACGTCGATGCAGTGGCGAACTTCTAGGTGCTCCCAATAAGGTAAGTCCCAAAATATTGATCTCTTCTTCCACATGTTGTTCTTACGGGTCCTCGATTTACATCCCTTTCCAAGCACAACATCTAAATCCTTAACCATATCATAGACCTCTTTTCCGCTTAAATGCCTTGGAGCTGAACTGTCCTCCTTCTCTCCGTCGAATTGTTTCTTCATCCTGCGGTATGGGTGAGCCCTCCGAAGGAACCTACGATGACGCATGTACACGATTTTGCGCGAGTGATTCAGCCACACACTCTCGGTATCATCTAAGTAGTGAGTACAGACTTTGGCCCCTTTTGTACTCTGGCCCGACAGATTAGCAAGGGTAGGATAATCATTTATGGTGCAGAACAACAAGGAACGTAAAGTGAAGTTCTCTCATTTGTACGCATCCCATACCTGTACGCCTTCAATCCACAGTATTTTTAGATCTTCCATCAACGGTGCTAGGTACACATCAATATCATTCACAGGTTGCTTCGGCCCTTGGATAAGTATCGACAACAAAATATACTTCTGCTTCATACACAACCAAGGAGGAAGGTTGTAGATACAGAGCGTCACGGGCCAAGTGCTATGTCATTGCTCATGTTACGAAAGGATTCATTCCATCTCACTCAATCCAAACCTTATATTCCTTGGTTCCTTTTCAAGTCGCAAACCTCCTATCGATGTTTCTCCACCGGGCGGAATCGGCGAGGTGTCTTAACTTTTGTCATTCTTACGCTCCTCTGAGTGCCAATCTGCAGCTTTTGCATTCTTTGGGTTCAAAAACCGCCTCAAGCGGGAATTACAGGAAGATACCACGCCACCTTAGTAGGAGGTCCTTTCTTCACCTCGATTCCCTCGTCGTCATCTGATTGCTTCTTACGCTTGTATCGGGATGCGTTGCACACCGGACATACATGCATGTTTGTATACTCGTTACGGTAGAGGATACAGTCGTTCGGACATGCATGTATTCTTTCTACTTCCATTCCCAATGGACAAAGAACCTTCTTGGCTTTGTAGGTGGTTTTGGGCAACTCGTTTCCCTCCGGAAGCATGTCCGCTAAGAGACCTAATAGCTCTATGAAACTCTTGTCGGACCAACTGTTGCTTGCCTTCAATTTCAGCAGTTTAAGCACGGATGACAACCTTGTGTATTCCGACTTGCAGCCCGGGAACAAAGATTTCTCTGAGTCCTCCATCAAGCCCCAGAATTGAACATACTCCCTCTCATCACAGTTCCCTTCTGCATCGCGAAGCATCTGATCTAGATTGTCATCGTGCAGCCTATCCGAATCGGAACCACAATCGACATCATTTGGCGGCATATCATTGACTTCCTGTATAATATGCATATCGTTGACTTCCTGTATAATATGCTCTTCATTGTGACTGGTCCAACATGTATAACCCTTTTTGAAACCCCTTCGAATCAAGTGTGCTTCGATCTGCGCTCGGTTGTTAAACATCTTCAGATTCTCGCAGTCAATGCATGGACAGTACATATATTCCGCCCCCTTATTCAACATATCCTCCTCGGTAGCTCTTGTAAAAGCAGACACGCCATTAATGTACTCTTCACTCACATGGTTCTCAGTGTACATCCAGCTTCGGTCCATCACACGGTTCGTATTGAAAACCCTGAAAATAAATAAAAGGGTGATGACTTTCGGCGTATTTTACGAGGCTTAATTACGTTTTTTCATTTTTACATTTTTTGGATTTTATTAACTTACATGTGGGCCCTACTTGTCGCTGACTCATTTTTATTTCATGATTTTATTTATAAAATCTATGGCGGTCCCACATGTCATAGACTCGTTAGTTTATTAACTAAATGATTAAAAACAGTAGGATTTGAAGCTCAAACTGGGCTTAGGGGTGACATCGCATTGCTATAATAGTCGTGGCTCGGCCCTAAGGTCACCTGAGGCGAACCGACGGTGATGTCCCGTGGAGGCGTCTGAAACTAGCGATTTCGGCGTAAACGCCTGAAACTACTCAAATTAAAGGATGCTTACGCTCCAGTATCTCACCTCGATCACGAGGAAGGTGTCAATGAAAGTCGGGGAAGGTCCAAGGCGGCTGGTCGTCGATCGGTGAACAGAGGCGACAACGGCAAGCTCCTCGGCGACAATATATAGCTGAAATGGACCAGGCCGGCTCAGTGAGGTGAGGCCATACTCAAACCGGGCACAGAACGGCGATGGACCTACCGTAGCGGCAGAGATGGAGATCAAGAAGACTCTGTTGGCCGGGGAGCTATATATGTCTGTGTTGAGTTAATTATCACGGACGGTTTTTAACAAAAACCGTCTGTGATATTGGGTAATAACATAGACGGTTCATGTTTGGAACCGTCAGTGAAGTATCACAGACAGTTCGACCAAAAACCGTCTATGATATTGGGTAATATCACGAGCGGTTTTTGGTGAACCGTCTGTGATACTTCACAGACGGTTCCAAATATGAACCATCTGTGATATGACATCTTCACAGACGGTTTTTAGCGCGGAGAATAACACAGACGGTGGGTAAACAAAAACCGTCGAGATTGTGTTTATCTGAGCGATTTGATGAACCGCTGCGTGATCGAGCGCCCGATATAGCATTTACGTAGTAGTGGGGCCAAAGGCCACCTCTAAAAATCTGAATTAATTCCTTAATTTCATCCTCTAATTTGTCAAGAACTCAAATAATTAAACGGGGTATTACAAGAAGAGATGTTGTAGCAGAGAGGGGAGCGCGGGAGAAGAGAGGCGAAGGCGGAGGCGCGGGAGAGGACAGGGAAGAGGGGAAGGCGACAGCGCAGGAGAAGAGAGGGGAGAGGGGAGGGCGACGACGCGAGTGTACCTCGATTCGGCGGCGTAGATGGCGGGATGACCGCGATTTCGAGGTGGCGAGGTCGAGTTGGCGGTGGAGATGGCGGGACGACCACGATTCGGAGACGGTGAGGTCGATTCGGCGGTGGGGGAGCTTGATTCAGCGACGGGAGCTGGGGGCGAACTCGATTCGGCGGTGGGGGAGGCGCGACGTAGGAGCCCGAAACCTGGGCGGCCCTCTCACCTAGCTCGCCGCCTTGAATGAAGTCGTGGCGGCTTCCCTCCGCCGAACGCCGCCTAGTCGCCGCCTCAGCCAGACTTCTTGAACCCTGGGAGGGAGGTAGGGCGGCGTTGGGTGGTGGGGTGGCAAGGGAGGTGGGGGTGGCGTTGGGTGGTGAGGCGGCCAGGAGGAGGGCAGCGCTGGGTGGTGCGGCCGGGGAAATGCGGCGCTGGGAGGAATTAGGGCGTGGGCGGTCGGGAGGGGAACTGGGGCGGGGAGGGGAAATAATTCGCGGGTCACTCGTTTTTTTTTTAGCTGTGCGCCCAAAGTGATGGCTAGTATTCCCGGTAGATAAGATGACTTAGCTGATATTTTCTAGGGCAGTTATATTGTAGCTAATGTTAAAACATTGCCGGCAGATAAATTGTTCTAGAAAACAATTATTGCCGGCAGCTAATAGAACCCTTAATCTCCTGGATATTGCCGGCACTTGTTTTGCCACTAATTCATTTTTTTCCCATCAGATAATTGCCATTAATACTATGCCATGGTGTAGTGACCACTACGTAGGGGTAAGCTTAATTAGGTACGCGTACGTGAAACCAAGTACTAACTTAATTTGCGGTGTGTAGTCATCTACCCGTACGTGCAAGCTAGGAATTTTTTTACTGTTCTAACCCTGTAGCGCCACGTAATTGCATAAATAACCCCCGTAGCTCCGTATTTCCAAATCTAGACCCGGACGGCGCTTGAAGCTGATTTGGCCGACGACGTGTCCTTCCACGCCGGGCGGCGGAAGGAAGCCTTACCACGGAAAGTGCAATGCGGGCGCGAAAGATTGGGGGAAGGCCACCTTCCGCGGTGGCTGAGCGCGGAAGCTCGCCCGCATTCCATGGTGGCCGACCGCGGAAGCAGCCTAGCGTTCCAGCCACAGTGCAGCGACTTAGGGTTTGGGCGAATTAGGGTTTCGATATTTTATGTGTTTGACGATTGTTGTTGGCGAATTAGGGTTTCGAGATTTTATGTTTTTGACGATTAGTACATATCCGTGTCATTCGGAAGAAGTGAGAAGTGAAGTGAGGGGACGGTTGGTTTCTCCATGCGCCAATGGGTGTGAAAGAGCGCAAAGGAGTTCATTTAACGAGCCTTCTGCTCTTCTCGATGTGTGAGTGTGACTACAGCTAGACTACTAGCATTGCTTTCTTTGGTTCTCACCGGCTCATGGTTATAGATTCTGGGCCAAACAGTTCGGTTGGTGCCGTGAGCGAGCTCTATGTATCACAAAAAATGGTGTTTGAAGATAGCCGAATTCTATTAATTTTTGTCAGGTTATACATAAATGAAAATATATTGTTTGCATGTTAATTTGAGCACGAAGAAAATATAAAATATAAAATTCATGTCTCGGGAACGAGGAAGTGTAAAACATGAAATTCACCCCCTTTTAGAACAAAATTTTTTCAGTCATTTCAGTTAGGGTTTGAACGGGCACTGATATTTTTTTAAAAAAACATTCATTAAGAAATATGGGCACCGAGGTTTGTAAATTAGGGTTTCCTTTTCTCCAAAACCAGGGTTTTGTCGCGGTTTCAGCGTTGTTTGTAGTAATTTTAAAATGTACCAAATAAGTTTAGAAAATTACGAAACTTTTTTCCGAGCCTCCGTCACGGTGTTGTTTATACGTAATTTTTCTATCATTTAATTCGTTCAGAGAAAGGATTGAAGGGGCTGAGAACGCTCGTTGTGATTATGAAGATGCCCTAAAACATGGAGTCTCTCCTCGATGAAGTCGTCTAAACGTATACACGTATAAAGGCAGGTAGTCGATGGCATACTTTATTAAGCTTATACAGAATATGATTGAAGGGGCTGAGAACGCTCGTTGTGATTATGAAGATGCTCTAAAACATGGAGTATTCGATGTCGGTGCGAATGGTTCTTTCTGGAATTTCACTAGAAGAGGCATACTTGCAATTTAGGCTTGCTTTGATGGCTTAGCGGAGACACGGAACCAGAACTACATTAGAGTCCGCGGACAAAAGCACGTTACACGTAGTCACATGGTATGATGGTTCAGCTAATTGCTTTAGTCATCCTCACTACTACTACGGTACACTGCGACACAAGCATCCAGACCATATAAGTATACATGCCTTTAGGGGATATAAAAAACATGGGGGGTACGACGGGGGACTACTACGTAATGACCTGACCTACTGCGTGGACCGGGGCCATTTTTCCTTCCTTGCTAGCTCGGCGTTGAACTCCTCGCCGGCATTCCCCTTCCTCTTGTCACGGGACTGTCCACGTCGGGCTGGTATGTCGAAGTCATCCATGTCCTGCGATTCCATGATGTTAGTGCACCGTATAGTGAGAATCGTAAGAAGGATGTAAATTCTTCATAACTCACGTCGTGGATATGGATTACGCTTGAGGCGATCGGATCTGTTGTGGGCGTATGCTCACCAGCATGAGCCTTTCCCTTGCCCTTGTCGCGGATCGCCCACGCCGAAGTGGTATGTCGAAGTCGTCCATGTCCTGCGATTTCATGATGTAAGTGCATCGTATAGTGAAAATCGTAAGAAGGATGTAAATTCTTCATAACTCACGTCGTTGATACGGATTACGCCCGAGCGACTGGATATGCTGTGGCGGCCGGGCTGAGCCACATGAGCCTTTTTCTTGCCCTTGTCGCGGGACTGTCCACGTCGGGCTGGTATGTCGAAGTCGTCCATGTCCTGCGATTCTATGATGTAAGTACACAGTACAGTGAAAAACGTAATAGGGATGTAAATTCTTCATAACTCACGTCGTCGATATGGATTACACCCGGGCGAGTACTGGGCTCCTTCGGTGCCTCCTCAACAGGGTCCGGTACGTAAGGTCTCCACTGCACGAAGTTCTCGGCCCGCACCGAGTAGTTCAACATGTACTTCTGCTAGATGAATGCCCTTTCGTGCATCTCCGGGCCGTCGATCCACTGGAAGAAGTGGCAGCGTATCTCGAGCTGCCATTACGTGGGGATGAAGTTAAAAATTTAAGGAATTCAACGTTGGGAGAGGAAAATCGATACGCGCGAAAGAAACGCTTACAAGGTGGTGCCCGCATGTGTAGTACGCCCGGGCGGCGGTGTCTGGGTGTGTGGACTGAATGTTCTCTGCCGGTTCGCCACAGACACACTGCGGGATCGGAAAACGTGGTGGTACTGGAGCATCTTTCATTGATTTATCTAGGTATTGTAGATGTTTCCTCTTCTGCTTAAGCCACTTTTGCTTCTTCAACATCCTCGCGTAGAAGTTTGCCGAAGAGTCCATAGCTGGGTATCTATTGTGTAGTGTTGTGTAGAGTTGGGTTTGGTTCAACCCCCTTTTATAAGCCCCATGGTTGGCGTGGTGTTGTTAATTTCATGCAGAGTAGAGAGTTTTGTCTTTTAATTCTGAAAACTGAGGAGGTAGAGTGTTGTCATGTTGATCTGAAAAGCTGACGAGGCATAGTGTTGTCACGTCTTATCGGTCTGAAAAGCTGGCGAAGCCTAACCCTAAACCTAAATCCTAAACTGCGTAAAGCTGTCTCCTTTGGTCTTATCACTACGCAAAGCTGTCTCCTTTGGTCTTATCACTGCGCAAAGCTGCCCCGTGTGGTCTTGTCACTGCGCAAAGCTACCCCGTATGGTCTTGTCACTGCAGAAAGCTGTCTCCTTTGGTCTTATCACTGTGCAAAGCTGGCCCATGTGGTCTTGTCACTACGCAAAGCTGCCTCGTCTGGTCTTGTCACTGCGCAAGGCTGTATTCTTTCATCATGTCACTGCGCAAAGCTGCCTCATCTAGTCTTGTCACTGCGCAAGGCTGTATCCTTTCGTCTTGTCACTGCGCAAAGCTGTCTCGTTTGGTCTTGTCTCTGCAAGAAAAAGCCGGCCCGTCTCGTCTTGTCATCTGCAAGCTAATACATTACCGCTTTGTTAGCCTCCCCAAAGAAGTTATAAAATGCACGCCCACGCCCGAAAGTAGGACCACTCGACCCTTGAAACCGTAGGAAGAAGAACCTTGTCCGCCTTACAAGAACATACGATGGCGACGCCTGAGGACCGCCCAACCGGTCGCCAAGCGGACCTTCTCTCGAAAGGAGGGAGGACTTCGGCCCTAACTACCGGTTGATGCCGAACAAGCGTGCTCAACCGGTGTGGCCGAAATGCAGACACGGGGAGGACGTTATCGTGCAGGTCATAGACTGCCTTTTCGATGACGGACGGCGTTTCTTCCGATGCCCATACTCTGGGATAAATAGTTTTGTTCATGTTACTACTAATACATCCTCCATACTCCTTGAGTCTAAGGAAACAGGACCCACCCAAAGAGGAAGAGCAGGTACGTAAGGAAATGTGTCCGTCACGACTGCTTGGTCGCGTCACGGGCACACCTGCATCGTCAGAGCTACTTAATGTGGCACACCTGATATGTTCTGCGGGATCGGGTGACCGAACCTGTCAGCCATGTGCACCTTCTAGTCTGGTTACCTGGGAGGTGGCACTACTGCATGACCCCGTAGTGGTAGTCCTGTAAGCATAGCGACGTCCTGTAGAGTAATGGTCATCTCCCCCAGCGGAAGTGGAAGGTGTGCGTCTCCGGTCTCCAACGGTCCACGAGCGCGGACAACAGTGGCGCGTCGAATTGAAACGCGTGGTCCAGGTCCAACAGGCGGGCAATGGGCAAAAGCCCGGTGTCCCGTAGCAGTGGGACGTACCGCTGGTCCAAAGGCCAGTGCTCTCTAGGACTCCTGAGGACAAAGCTCGGAGGGCCCCCGTCGGACGACCACGTGTGGCATCGGTGTCTCCGATCCCACTCGGGTCGAAAGCAACTGACGTGATGTCGTCTGCAGGCTGCGCCATCTCCTGAGATACGTACAAGAACAAGTTAGTGTGTAAATAAAAGAGTACGTACAAATAAGCAAAACGAAAGCGAAACATATAGCATACATACACAACAAACAAATGATAAGAACCATTCTCCGACACATTACAACATATAGAACACGATTACACTTGACGAGAGTGCGTAAGAACGCATTACAATAAACATACAGCATACATAGGCAACAAACATATGACAATAGCCATTGTCCGACACATTCCAACACGTACAACACGATAACGCCTATAGGCGATGAAACTACGGTGCGTTGCTTGACCTGGGCCTGTTCGGGCAGGTGGCGAACGAGTGGCCAATTGTCTTGCGTAGTTCAGATCTCGGGGCCCAGCCCGCTGCACGCCGCTATCATCCATGTCGTTACGGATGCGGTGGGGATCGTTGCCTTCCACGATCGACCGCTTGAGTGCGTCGTTCGCACCCACTTCACGTGCCCGGGCCGAGGTCCTCGTAATGCATGTCCATCCCGCACGATGGAACTCGGCACTCAAGTGCCGTCTGGTGGTGAATGTCATAGAACTCGAGACGTGTGCGCCGAGGATCGGCGCCACGCCACAAGACGCCAGCGTATACATGGGAGCGGGGCTTGTGAAGAAGCTGCGGCTTATTGCGGTGCAGGATGCTTCCCATCGACGAAAGCAGACTTGTTTGCGATCACCCCTAGCATGACCCGTGAGATACTTCGCCTCGATTTAATCTCAAACTTCTTCCGATGCCATCCATTGTCCTAGCGAAGCAGCGAACGAGCCTTTTCGATCTTCTTGTCCATGTAGGCTGCGCCACCTCCGAATATTACTTGCCTTCGTCCATATGCTTCTTCACCATCATGGCTCATGGACGAAGTACCCCACGGTGCGGTTCCAGCTCTCCTCAACAATTGCGGTGATCGGAGGATCGGACACCCTTCAAGACATTGTTGTACACCTCGACATGTTAGTCGTCATGATTCTGCATCGTGCACCACCGGTGTCATGCAGCAGAGACCATTTCTCTAAGTCGGGTGCGGCGAAGTTTACTCCATGTGAACTCCCCAACTCGAGGGAGCCTCCGCCGCGCCCTCCCTCCGCGTCCGGGAATTCCTTACATGCTTGCTAGTATCCTCGCCCAACTGCTCCACATTGCGCCGAACTTCGCCTTTGGTTCTGCATGCATAGCTTCTTGAAGGTTTTCATCAGGTCCTTGTTTCAGGAACCTTGTGTGGAAGTTCGCCGCGAGATGCCTCATGCACCATCGATTCGTCAGGTCGTTCCACTGGAAGGGAGGCTGTGTCCCGTTTTGCATCATGGTAAACGCGACAAAGAACCCAAAGATTGTGGTCGGAGATGACGCACACACCTGACCGGTCTTGAACCACCGCCCGCTTCACGTTTGCAAGGAACCACAGCCAACTATCCGTGTTCTCGCTCTCAACAATCGCAAAGGCCACGGGAGTAATCGGTCGTCAAGGCGTCATTTGCTACGCGGTGAGGATGGTGCCCTTGTACTTGCCGATGAGGAAGGTGCCGCCCATCGACAAAGACAGACAGCGATTTAAACCCTCCGCCGCTCGGGAAGGCCGAAATACCCTATCAAGGATAAAATAATTTGGCCCTTCATAGGATGCACTCGTCCAAATTTTGTCAATGTATGTCCCGGATTGACTCGCAACTGATGGAGCATTCTTGGGACAAAGTCGTGAGGCCTCTTCGTATGTGCTTAACATACGCCTAGGACCTTCGTTTGCCGCCATACCTTGTCAGAATGACAGGAAGCCCGCCGTATTGACAACATCTCGCGGAAGTAGCCATGAGACAGATACATCACCACGACGAGGTGGCTTATCACTCCGTAATATATGAGGACGCCAGTTGCGGTGCTTCACGAAGTGGCTCTACAAGCTCGCATGTGTGATCCTTCAAAGACCGCTATGCGGAAGTCCGTGGCGGTACTCTGAACCGTTGCGCACAAACCTTGCCAAAGACAAGATCCATCCACACACTTCACGACGAGGTGTCGTGGTTGACTTGTGCACCCGATACGTCCGGCTAATGTTGACGGTGTATCTCGCAATGGCCTGCTAGGCAGTGCTCTTGTTGGGGAAGCGCTGCCCTAAGAGCAGAGTATCTTCATTAAACCCCCACTCCGCCTCCTCTGGCTGCGGTAGAACCAGGGATGTCGCTGCGATGTCGTCCAATCTAGACGAGACATAGGCAACGTCGGTGGTCACAACACCACCAAATACACCTCCCGAAAGCAACTTCTTCATCATGCTCCTCTCTAGAACTAGTCAGTATCCACGCCTCCTCCTCGCTTTCAACCTCGCGGCAAGGTATTCGTGGCGATCAATACGAGCCGCCCACCACCTTCCACGCCTTCGCTCGCTCGAAAGCCTCCGCGCCTCCTCAAGTCTCCATCACCCACTACTCGCCCACATCTCCCAGAACAGCAGCTTTGGCATCAACTCCACCGTAACCACCCATGACGGATGATTCTGTCCTTCCACAACCGACATACACCATCGGCTGGCGATATTGCGGCGGGGTTGCACACAACCTCCATGTAGTTGGTCCATGTAGCGCCACCGCCACCTTGATAAGTTGCCAAAAGGTTCGACCTTCACCACCCATCGAGGCATACAATGCCTCGATGCGTAATCTCTTCCTTCCGTGTCCCGATCGAATGCGAACGCACACACCTCCTTAGCTCGCATAGACTCATGTCCTCAGTTCTGGTGCCCGGATCCAGGTCCGGTCACAATTTGATCGGGTCCGCTCAGACGCCCGTCAGCAGACTGAGACCATCGCCATAGAACACGAACAAGTCTTGAATCGACATGTTCAGGGAAGACGGCGTTGGGTTCTACGTGCAAAACGACAAACATAAATAAATAAATATACTTGACTACGTGACTATCAAATACCAGATTTGATTAATTTTGCTCCTACTAATTCACATTTAGTTGAGTATTACAGGATTCAATTCTATATATGGAGTTGAAAATAAAAACACATGACTTAAATGGGTAATCAGTTAACAAAAATTATTAATAGATTCTGCAGTTTGGCTATCTAACTTCTTCTGCTCTTGATTAATATTTCCTAAATGTATTTCATACTTCTATTTCAATACTAAATAATATCCCACTACGTCAAATAATTCGTATATTTACATGGTTTCAAAATATAGATTTTTACTGCATGAAGGACTACCGTATTAATCCCTACGTGCTAAATTCATCAAATCATAATATAGACAGAGATGCATGCATACAATGAAAGTACAACATACTACCCGAGTACCACAGTTAATTACCTCAACAAATGTACTACTTAACCGTGCTAAAGTAACGATCAAATAACATCAAGCACATTATTTTCGTGACTAAGACGACATTAACACGACTAATTAAACAATGATATCCACATTAACTAAACATTTACGTTAACTGAGCATGGCTACCTAACACTCTCAACAAACTAGTACGGTAATAACGAATTCACTACGCTCATTGCATGTGTATTTACGTAATTATTACGAGACCACTAAGCTAATTACATGCTAATCACCTAGCTAAAACTATAGTCGCATGTACATAAAAATTACCTTTTCTTGATGCTCGCAAGCCAACCAACAACTTATGCACTTGAAAACCACCCAAAATGCAACTGAAAACCAGCGAAAATCCAACCAATAACCACCAATCCTTCTTGCTTTCTTTGCCTCTCTCGCTCTCTCTCTGGTTCTTCGCTCTCTTCTCGGGTGAAGAATCGCAAATGCGAACGAGTGAAAAACTTCACCGCCGCCTGTTTTAAAGGCAACTCAGGCGGTGGCAAACATAATGCGCGTAGCATGGGGGCTCGGGCAATCGCGGCTGCGTGGCGGCTAGCCACAGAGTGGTATGGGCGAAGCGCTACGGCGGGCGCTACAGACGCTGCGGCGGCAACGGAGGCCCGGCCACTCCCGCGCTCAGCCACCGTGGAAAGCGGCGAGACGTGGGCCCGGTGGCAGGAGCATCCTGTGCTCACCCACCGCGGAAGCGCCCTGGTTCTGCGCTCGGCGACCGCGGAATGTCGCCGGGCGTAGACCTCCCGCGCCCGAAGTTTGATTCCGCTCTCGGCTGATTTCCCGCGGTGGTCAGTTGCTTTCCGTGCTCGGTGAGTGCGGAAGGAGACACGCGTCGGGCTCTTGTAATTTCCGCGCTCGGATGGGGTCTATTTCTGCAAATACGATACATTGGGAGTTATTTTGTAATTACGTCGCGCTACAGGGTCAGAACAGTAAAAAATAGCAGGCTAGTTGTGGTTTGGACGTACTTTGGAGCTTATCAGTGGCGGAGCCGAAAACATTACATGTGGCCTTGTAAGAGAAGTTATCTACCACTAATTTTTCTACATATGGACGCGATGTAGAGCACTGCTAGACGCTTTATTCTGGATGGGCTTGTGCTAAGAAATTAACAATACATTGAGAAACAACAATATGTGTATGCTAATTGTTTTCTTTTTTTTTTTCCTTTTTTGTTTGTGATACGTACGTGCCAAAGGGGGCTGCGATTTGCATGGGTGGAAAACTACTTAGATTTGGACTGTCAGATGGTTCGGTTTGATATGGGGAAGAGATTAAGTCAGCTTCGTTCACCAACCAAGAGAACGAGTGATCTATATTTTGGGTTACCAGATCAAAACCAATAATGCTAAGATGCTTCCATGTTGCCAAATAAATTGACCCCGCAAAACATTAACGGGTTAGAAATCTTAACGGGCTGCAGTTTATGGGCCTTTAATTCATTTTTTTTTCGTGTTTTGCAAAGCCATTAACTAAAAAAGATGAGAGCCCAGTAGTTTATTTTATTTTTTTGCCGCCCAGTAGAAGAAAAAAGAAGAGAGACCAGAATATTGGTTGGAACCACGTGAAGTGGATTGATCAGTAAAACAGAACTTAGCCATTCCAAATGGGCTGTAAAATCTGTAAACAAACTAAAATAAAAAAAAGCCCAAAACAACATACGTTCGAGGAACAGCCAACTTGGCCATCAAGTCAAGAAACAGAACAGATGGAAAAGATGCAAACCTCGATCGATCAATCAATGGAGGAAAACCAAAAGAAAAGCACCAGGAAGAACATGGGAGAAGAGAACAAAGAAGAAGATAGGTATAGCAGCAAAAACATGGAAGAGAGCAAAGGTATGTTGCTGAAAATTCTTCTGTCCCGACATGCAAAAGGATCTTTGGTGCTCCAACAAAACTACTTTTAACCTGGTTCTTGGTTCTTGAAGATTTTAGCACTGCAACAAGTAATCTCTTCCTTCCAACAACAGCATGTACTGGTTCCTGGTTCTTGGTTCGTGAAGATTTACAGCATGTACTAATAATCTAGATTTGAGTTGTTAGGATACATGGGTTTGTGAGTCAGAACATCTTATGGCTCTGTATGTATACATGAGTTTGTACTCGGAACATGAATAAAACATTACAAAAATTACATTCCCAAAAAAACAGTTTACATAAATATTAATTCTGTAAAAACAAATAAATTTACATGTAAAAACAAAATCATATCAAACCCACTGTAATAAGATGTTAGCCATACAATAGAGAATGAAATAAGTAAATTTTCATGAAAAATACAATATGATAGCTGGTGGAACTCATTCCCTAGAGTAAACCATTGAAAATATATATCTGCCACATGGAATGATTTCAATTGAAGTAACAGGAATGCCACGATCATCCCTGAAAAAATAGTTCGACAAAATTAAATTGAACACAACATAACAAAGCTTGGTGAACTATTGTTAGTTCCTTGCCTAATTGACTAAAGCAAACAGCTAGCAATCATTAGAACAAGTAAAAATTACAAATAAACCAGAGAGTTTTTCTACTACTTTTGTATCTAGCAACACTGAAACAATAGCAAAATAAATAGCACCTTGATTCTCCAGCATTGAAGCCCTTGCAGTCATCAAGACAACATCATCCTTTTCGACGCCTCTTGCAAAAAAAACCTAGAGAGCAATGTTTATTTTTCAGACCTTAGCAATCAGTGTGATTAAGTGTCAGGACCCAAAATATACAATTCTAGACCATCTGTGTATACTGCACTAGTCCAGGATCACGCTAGTGCACACAGTGGCAATATCACTGAAATATCATTTCCATATACAAAGATAACTAATAAATAGGCAAATAACAATAAACATCAGAGTAAAGACCTTAAGGTCAAAGCTTACAATTAATGCTTCAGAGGACAGATAGCTCAATGAAGCTGCAGCGGAACGAAACAGAATAACTTCAGTGAAGCCCATCCATATGCCCACAGTCAATCGGCTAGGGTAGCGCGACCTAGTTCTCCGCAATCCTTGAAGTAGACCTTGTTGACCGGCGATTCCTTCACCTCTGCTTGATTTATTAAAGCAAGCATGAGTACACACCTACTCGCAAGTCATACCACAGAATGCAATTTATAGATGCAGGCTTATTCCAAAGGAATGGCTTCTGTGGTTCTTTTGCAGAAATGCGACATTTGCAATTGAATACAAATAATAGATTGAAAGCTTAAGTAAAACAAATAACTGTAATAATTTTAGCAGCTGTTTGACAAAAACACATATCCTAAACAAGTTATTCACACAGCTGTCCCATCCCAAGTTTTATGAAAATCTACCCCTCGTGTGAAATCCCGGAGCATGTCCATGACCGCGGACGCGGCTATTCGAATAGATTGATTAACACTTTGCAGAGGTTGTGCACTTTACCCACAAGATGCAATCAACTTGTACGGAGCTGATCACAACAAAATCTTTTAGAAACTTCATCTCAACATTGACACTCCCGGTATGCTTAGCCGCCATAGACGCACACCGTTGGACAGGGAAACGGCGAACCGCCCCGTGATGCGACTACTTGGTAGTACACACCTCCACCCAATCCGACTACGCCTAACCTACAACCCGAGTAATCAATGTCAAGACTCCATAACTTACTAAGTTAGGCCCGTCCCATACCAGGCATGTGGTTGTACGAAAAGCCCAGTTCAATGGCGCACAAGGTTAAGTCCTTAATTGACCGAGACAAGACTTCCAAATTCTAACATATCATTCCCGCCAACACAGATCCACCATAAGAGCACACAGGACCACTTGCCCCCGTCCAAAACATTTTCCCACCCTGTTGGTTAAGTGCAACATATGCCATCAACGAGTAATAGCACATAGTACACATAGTTTTTATCACATAGTTCCATAGTCACTTAGTCAAATTTATATTTGCAACTTACATGAGATGATGACTCGTAGCATGGCTAAACAATCTAATCGCATCTAACCATCCCACGTTGGTAATACAATAGCACCAACTAAATAAACCAAACTAGGGTGACAAAAGATTATGGCATACAATTAGACAAGGAGGTCATAACAAATTGGATATTAACTAATCCCAAAAACATTGAAATAAATAATTAAAGTAAATACAATAATTTGAATCAAAATATTTTAGAAAACTGGGTTCAACATGATCAAATGTATAACTTGCCTTAAAATAGGTCTAAGTACTGATCTTGCTCTTGAGGTGTTTCTTCTTCAAATCTTCCCGAAGTATCGACATCTACTCGCAACAAGCAAATAAAAAAATAACAGAGACTAAATAAACTCCAAAAATTAAATAATAATCTCAGATAAATAGATCTGGAATTGAGATGAATTTAGGAATTTGAATGGATTCAATCGGAGTTCGGATTCAAAAGATATGACTCTCGAAAGAATCACATGAAATGATGAAATTGAGAGAGAAAAGAATATTCAGAGAATATTCCTTCGGATTAAATAAAATGAATTGGAGACTTACAAGTGGGGTCCACTGGTAAGTGAGAGAAAAACAATGGCAGTGAATGACAAGTGGGACCAACAGGATAATTGGATTTCAGAAATTAAATTAATTCCCGAAAAAGGCAAAGAGGATGACATGTGGGCCATTGGTCCATAGACCAAATCCACGAAGTAGGATTTAAGATGCATGGTGAAACCTGGTTCACAAAACAGTATCTGACGAGGTGGGGTCTAGGTGTCATAAAATAGGTTCACGATGAACCAAGTCTATGTGGTTTCGGTGTTAGGGTTTGGACCGGTGTGCCACATGGTTGGGACACGCGGGTGCCATGTAGACAAAAAAGGTGACATGGAGGCTTGGCTGGCGTGTTGACCTAGCACCAAAGGAAACAGAGGGCTTCAGAGGCGGCCATAGCCGGTGGCAAGGTGATGGAGGCGAAGGCAACCGACGGCAAAGGAGGTGCGGTTGATGAGCAAAACGAGATGCCGAAGTCAAGGGAAAACTTCGGGTAGTGATGGCTCGGCAAGGATGGCTGCGGCTCGACGGCAGCGGCGACTTAGCGGCGGGGAAGCTCACGACTGCGGCGACAAGGTAGATTGGGTGGCACCTGAGGGAGTTGGAGATGAGCACCATGTTGGCGATGTCCTGAGGATCACAGAGACAGGCTCTGGACGATCGGAAGTTGATCGGAGCAACGATAATTCGAAGATGACCGGAGACGGGGAAGAACCATGATGGCGGCGGCTCGGCGGCAAGGAAATCAAATTAAAGGTGGGGATTAAATGAGGAGAGTTCGGGATGCAACATGACGCGCTTAGGAGGCAAAGAAGCTCACCGGAATTGTAGATCGACAATGGATGCCGCGATCGGTTTTTGGAGCAACGATGAAGATGGTGATGCGAAGGTCCTCAGGAAAAGATGGTGCGAGCACGGCGAAGCCCTCGATGATGTGGACCCACAGGCGAAGACGGCACGGCCGGAGAGGCACGGACGGCAGAGCAATCCGATGCTGAAGAAGCTTCGGGCGTCCTCGGTATTTGGTGGATTGCGACGCAAAGAGGACGAGACCAGGGAGAGGATGCTAGGGTTTTGGGAGAGGAGATCAAGGCGTTCAGATTGACACGGACGGTTTGGTTTATATAGCACCGGAGGGAAGGATTAGGAAAGGGCACGGCGACGCTGCGTGTTCGGCTCAAACACGGGAGCAAGAACTCCATAATGAAGACGACGCACTGCTGCAAGGTGGGTCCACCTGGCTGTGAGACAAAGAAAAAGGAAGGGCTGCTTGGCTGGGCCTTCACGCACAAGGAAAAGAAAACGGCGGCTGGGCCGATTCAGCTGGGCTATCTCACGTGTGCGCTGAGGAAAGAAACGGTGGGCTGCTCAGGCGGCTTCCACACGCGCGTGCGGCTCGGAAAGAAACGAGCGGCAGCCTGGTTGGCTTGGGCTAGCGCTGAAGGGAAGCACCCTGCTCGGGCTCATGCACCAAGGAAAAGGAGTCAATACCATTTGGGTTGCTCTCATGTGAAGAAAGAAAGCGTCTTGGGGTGGGTCTGCACTGGATCGCCTTACGCGAACGAGAAGGAGGGAGGTGGGGCAAGGCTTGCTCACATGTGTGCGGGGTAGAAGGGAGCGGCAGGCCAACTCAGGCCGGAAGAAAAGAAATAGGAATTGGGCTGAAGAAAGGGTTTCGGCCCAAGAGGTTATCTGAGATTTGAATTAGTTTTTCTTTTTAGAAAATAGCTAAAATCCAAACAACAAAGAGAAAGATAGCAAATGCACTTTGGGAAAATTCTAGAAAAATCTAGAAAATATATCCAAGCACATAGAATCCAAATAAAATAGTTTTGATAATAGTTGATGTTTAGATTAATCAAATCAAATTGTTTTTGATTTATGAAAACCCCAATTAAGCTTTATTAATTCAAATAAAATTGGTGAAATTTTCCAGGGACCTAAACTACTCAAAAGATTTTTGAAAAGCCAATTTTTGGGACGTTACATTAAGGTCAACATGGATAAAAATGGAACACTGTCACTATGCTCATAGCCATAGTACATAATTTGTATACTATGTACTATCTTGTAAATTACATAAATATTAATTGTGTAAAAAGAAGTAAATATACATGTAAATACCCAACCATAATGATGTTAGCTACTAAAAAAGGCAATCATGATCATGTACTAATACACCCACTTTTTAGGATGCAGAACCATGACATTTGATGCATTCAGAATGATGCATGATGATCCAAGAACAGTAAGTTCCTTAATTTAATGACATGAGCATTTCTTTGTAGATTCACAAAGAAAGCATTAAAAAAAGGTGCATATAACTAGTTTCCTTAAATTCTTAACAGGATAGCATGAGCTATTATTTGCAGAATCTGGTTCAAAATCAAGGTGAATGGAGTTCAGATGACACAGAGAAGCCCTTACTCGTAGGTAGTGTAAGTGTTTGTTAAGTATATTAAAAAATAAGAGTTAACAGCAACAACAACATAGCTTTTTCTCGCAACCAGGAGAGAGTAGCTACACAAATCTATTGGAATGAATCATTAACCGCAATGATGCAACCGTCAAAGAATATCATGTATATATTTTTTAAACTTAAAAAAATAAACAATGCAAGAACATAATGATATATGACTAACTTTAAATTTTGATTCACAGCATGGAATCATGAGCTACACAGGTCTTTTGAATGCTTCACCTAGTTCTCAGGTAAAAAAAAGTGGTGATATATTGATAGGTCCAAACAACATTGGATCAACAATTTACTTGAATTACCAATGCATGCAGAACTCGATGATATTGACAACAAGCAGAACAAGGGAAGAGTATACACAAATTTCAAGGTTGGGTGTTGATGTATATTTCTTGGAAACCGGAATTACATAATGATAAGTACTTTATTACAATAAAATAATACATGCAAATTTGGTGAAAATTAATTGTAACTAGAACTGTTCTACAGAACAAACACAAACTTAGAATATTTTGCTTATGTAACATTCATGTATATTAATGTAAACAAATTATTAATGAATCACATGAGTTAGGTAATTGTTGAAAAAAATAACAGTTGTGCAGTCATGATATGGCAATTCTATTATAAATTAAAAAAATGTTTTCTCAAACTCATCAGTAAAATAGAGCACAAGACAGTAATAACACAAATAAGACCTAAGATGCATATGTTTTCTCAAACTCATCAGTAAAACTTTAAATATGAATCTAAGCAAAAATGGAAAAAAGAGAAATGCTTAAATGAACTAATAAACTATCTTCATTATGCAGGTAAGCAATGGCAGGGAGATGAAGTCAAATTATCAAGAGCCATACGAAAACAACGAGGCAACAACTATGCAAGAATAGGTAAGAAGCATGCATAAAGTTGAAAATTTTAATTCCAATGATTGAAATAATAAAATTTGCAAAAAAAAAGAATACCAGTATGTTGAAGATTTTAGAGGAATGGTTAAGCAATAATGAACCATGAGATAGACATGAGGATTACATGTGTACATATACAAACTAACAATCAAAACAGAACATAAGCATGAAAATACCTACGAAAACGCATGTTTACACATTTACATAAATCACAATATGTAGTTACAATAAAACAAAAAATAGGAACAAATTTGTTTTCATATTACAACGAACTGGCGAGATGAATACCTATTGATTTACAGATAAATGATTCCAGTTGCTTGGATGACTCAAATGAGTATACAAACAACAGAAATACAATTTTATCAAGTCAATTCCAGGTAAGTACAATATATAATTGCAAAAAACAGAATATTGAAAAGCAGCCAAATATAGAAACAAATATAAAACAAAGAATTTGAACTATTACCGGTGAATTTTGCAGATGAATTCCTTGGACCATTCAAGGAGTGCAATTGAAGAGAACGATGATGCAACACACTGGGGCCTGGATATGTTCAGATATGCATAGAAGAAGACGAGGTTAGTTGAGGCATGGTTGTAAAGAGTAGATTTTTTTTTAACAAAACATTACTTTTATGAAACTTTACATGCTTACAAAAAAAATGCAACATTGCAGGATAAGGTTGGAGAAAATGTAGCACAGTCACACAGGAATTTCAGAGAGTTGTAGAATAGAAAACAAAACTGGGAATGAGAATATGGCAGGAAATCAAGGATAGTGAAATGAAGTAATAAATGAGGAAGACTTAGAAATTTTCTTCGAGAATGAGGAAATAGCAGCAAGGCAAGGAACTGATGTGACTATAGACAACAAACACATACTGCAGATGGGGATGGATTTCGAAAGATCAAAAGAAGCTCATGATTTCTTCAACTTTTATGCATATTTATCAGGGTTCTCAATTGTTATTGCACACAATTATCACACAACCAACAAGAAAAAGGATAACGAGGTGACAAGAGTGACATTTAAATGCAACAGATATGACAAATCAACAGAAGAAGGTGAACCAAGTGCTACAAATGAAGAAAATTCAGAGAGAGAAACATGCATTTTGGTTAAGACAGATTGTGAGTGCGTAATGGTTGTTACAGAGAAGAGAGGGATATGGTACATAACAAGACTGGATTTGACTCACAACCATTGCCTTAGCCCAAATTCAGAGACTAGATTCTATAGGTCTCATAAGTACATGTCCAATGAGGAAAAGACATTGATAAGAACACTAAAGGAAGCCAACATACCGACAAGAAAGATGATTGCAGTCCTTTCAGTGCTCAGGGGAGGAATTGCAGCATTAACACACACAAAAAGGATGTAAGTAATGTCAAAACATCAATGAACAGATAAACAACAGCTAATGACATGATGCAAGTTTTCCAATACTTCACCAAAAGACAAGCTGAAGATCCCAGGTTTTATTACACATTTGACTTGGATGAAAATAGCAAAGTAAAGAGCATGTTTTGGGTAGACGCAAGGTCAAGAGACATGTATGCTATCTATGGTGATTGTGTTAGCTTTGACACAACATATTTGACAAATAGATATAATTTGCCTTTTGCACCTATCATTGGGATCACGGGGCATGGAAACACTTGCATGTTTGGGTGCGCTTTCCGAGTTGATGAAACAATCACAATGTTCAAGTGGGTTTTCAGTAGATTTCTAGATGCAATGGAAGGTAAAGCTCCAAAGACAATAATTACAGACCAAGATGGAGCTATGAAGTCATCTATATCTCATATATTCCCAGGTAAAAATCACAGGAATTGCTTTTTTTCATATAAAGAAAAAGGCTTACGAAAAAGGAAGCAGAGCATTTCATAGTAAAAGTGGACTACAAGAGGAATTTGAGGACACACTAAACAAGTCATTAACAATAAATGAGTTTGAGGAACTATGGTAGCAAATGATTCAAAAGCATGAGGTTCAGAACATCAAATATTTTCACACAATGTGGGAGACAAGACAACGATTTGTACCTGTTTACTTCAAGAACCACTTCTACCCTTTCCTTCAGAGCACTGCGAGGAGTGAAGGGACAAATGCAAGATTTAAAAGAAATGTTGGAGCAACATACTGCGTAACAAGCTTCCTAAAAGAACATGAAAGAGTGATAAATACAATTTACACAATAAAAGAGAAAGATGATCATGAGTCAAGAACAACAAGACCAAAAAAGTTATGGTGAGAGTACTATATAGAAGAGCAAGCAGTGGAGATGTACAACAAAAAAAAATTCAAGAAATTTCAGTGGGAACTAAAGTGTACAACAAGGCTCCAAATAAAATAAATAGAAGTAGATAAGACATATGAGGTGTTCCGAGCATTGAACCACAAGAAGAAGGAATTTAGGCCAAGGAAATACATTGTGATAACAGACTTACCAAATGAGGAGTTCAGCTACATATGTGCTAAATTTCAGAAGGATGGGATCTTGTGTTCGCATATTCTCAAGACTATGTTGACTCTGGAAATGAGCAAAATACCTGATAAGTACATCATAGAAAGGTGGAGAAAAAAGGAAAAGAAACTAGTTCAGAATAACAAAGTCAATGGACAGAACAATGGCTCAACTCTCAGATTCAATGTGTTGTCCAGAAGGTTAGCTGGAATGGCATCAAGAGCATCTAAAACAATTGAGAGCTATGAATTCATGATGTAAGAGATTGAAAGAATAGAAAGACTACTACCAGTAATTATTCATGGACATCAAACATCTCAAGCTCAGAGCAACACAGTTAGGAATCCAAATGCACAAAACGAAGAGATTCGGATATACAACTTAAAGATCCTAATATAGCATTGACAAAAGGTAGACCTAGAATGAAAACAATGGCTGAGAAAGCAAGTAAAACAACAATTTATCACTGCAGTCATTGTGGATCTACAGAACGTAATTTTGCAAAGTGTGAATTCAAGCATCTACAGTTCGATCTCCCAAAGAGAAAGAGAGTTCGAAAAAACAAATAAGACAAAAAAGGTAACATATCCATAAAAACCAACTACAACTTCCATTGGAAGAGGAATGCTAAAAGCATATAGCAATTAAATATACTTTCAAAATCATGCATATTCTGCATCGAGCAACAACTACAAGAAGAAGAAGGAACAAGCATCGAAGAAGTGAGGCGAGGAGAAAAACACCATAAAGGAAGACAACAGAATATCAAGCTCATAAGATTAAAACACAAATTGTAATACATCATCAGAAATAGATATTAAAATTGAGTATGGACAAATTGAAGATGTAATAATACATCTTACTATATCAACAACTTTTGCTATTTATGTTATTTTGTAACTCTGGAAAGCCATCCAAGCGAAGTTTTGTTATTTATGTAAGCACTATCTATGAAATGAGCAAAGAGAACATTTTGGAGCTGCTATCAAAGGATACATTTAAAAATATCAATATGCAGTATATATTGTATCAACAAAATACACATACCTATATTGTATCAACCATGGGGCCTCCAAACAAATAAACAAGGGAGTGTCTAGGCAATAGTCGAGTATTTTGTTTCTTTCCGGGTACTCAATTTTTCCTCCGTTGGATTCCAATCTGGGCGTTCCCAACACACTTACCGCCTCTCGTAACACAAACATTTGTGTATTTGGGCTAAAGAAAAAAAACATGAAAAGTTGCAAGGAGACTGTCGCCATACATCATATATTCGCAGTTACTTATGTACTCGTAACATCTATTTTTTTTGGTCTCATGGGTGTGATTATGTACACATAGCTACGATGGTACTGTTTTGTTTACTGCATCTATTCCCTACGTTTCTGCTTCTTTTACATACTTTCTTACACGCTCTTGAGCGCCGAATACATGCAGATTATTCTCTGTATGGTGATATCTGAAGATGTACGTCTATGCATGTGTGAACAAACCACGCTTTCCTTGCCCCTAAGAGAAAAAAAAACAGAATAATCACAAAACAAAAAACATTAAAAAAACATATCTTGAGCCTAAAAAAAGAATGTTGCATTGAAGGAGAAAAATGCTAGGTGTATATCTACCTTTTGATACAAATGAATTAACTAGATCTACCGAGATCTCATTTTCTTGGTGCCGGAGCATCCTGTTCAATAGCTGGATCCTTATGTTTGGAATGTCTTATTGTGTAAAGTGTGCAGCCAAGGCAACTCTTGGGCTCCAGAGTTCAATGAATTTCATGACAAAAATTCCACAATCGCAACTGTGCTCCAAAAAAATGACATTAAAATTTGGAAACAGATGTTAAGAAACAACCACATAAGCCTTTGAAAAGTGATGCAAAATCATATATAAAAAAATGGTATATGCAAAAATAAAAAAAATGATAATGTCCTAGAAGCATCACACGAAAAGATAAAAAGAATTAAAATTTGTATCGTCCTAAACCTTGATAACATCCTAAACCTTGTCTTATTTGACTCGGCGTTCGAAGCATATATATAGAAATGTGATTGTGTTTTTTTTACTATATGTTAATGTTGCACGAATGGGTTTTTTTGGTTCTTTAAACATATGTCATCTAAAAAATGATAACAAAATACACACTAAGAAAAAAAATAGTAGACTTAACGAAAGAAGTACACTGAAGTACTGAAAACTGAGGAAACAAATGTAACAAAAGTACCGAATCCTAACAGAAAAAAAAAACAGAAATACAAAAGTAATGAAGCCAAACAAAAACAATAAAAACAAAATTAAAGAAAAAAAAACTTAACAAAACCTACAAACAAAAATAATAATGTAAACGATACAAAGAATAAAAATGTAAAAAACTACTTACTGGGTAGTCTGCTTGGGCACAGGGGGGAACTCTATTTCAGATTGATCTAGGAAATTAGGGGGGGGGTCTCCTTCACATATTCCTACCAAGTTACCCTGAAACTGCTTACCTGTGAAAAAAAATGTGCACACAAACCCCTGATCAACTATAACAGATCCTTACAATGGTATATTTTAGATTCTGATGGAAAGAGCTATCATCCCCATAAAGTGAGTCCAGAAAAATATATTTCTGGTCTAGAATGTCAACGATGAACAGGAACCAATGGTTGGCCACGCATATAGGGAAGTACAACTGCGTTTTCTTAAGAAAAAAATTATTTCTACACACTATATATCTCCCATAAAACACAAAAAAAGCTTTGATTAATTATAGATAATTCAAAACAACCCACCATGAAGCTCTTGTGCAACTTTTTTACACTGTGTGCTTTTGTGAATTGCTGCTTTACAAAGTCCGCCTTGAAAAAATTGGTCCTCTTGACAAAATGATCCCAAAAAAAGTACTTTGCATATATAAAACACACCAGTACTAACATAAAAACCTAATGTCGTATGTTTTAAATTTTAAAATAGAAGAACATCATGTGTCTCACCAGATCATTCTTTCTCAAGCAACAAGTATATCTTATGAAAAAAAATTAGGTTCCAACAAAATGATTGTTTTATCAGGTCGATTCTCCACAAACATCATCTTGCAGTAAACGTTCAGTAGGAAATTGAAAACCCATCCTCTTGGTTTTAGTGATTGTCCAAGAGCATGATATGTGGCATGAACGCCACTAAAAGATACTGTCGGTTTGCTGGTTTAAAAAAAAACAAAAAACAAAAAAAAATAGGTTCAACTACTGAAACAAATAAGAGATAAGGTAGATGCGAACTTGGAATAAAAAAACTAGATCTGAAAATGTGATACCTGCTGTGATCGCTCGTAGCCAACTCACAACTTTCTTGATAATACGACACATCGGAGCCGGTGATGATGAATTTTGGTTTCAAAGATGTGTATGGAGGTAGTGCATAAACACTTGGCTTCACTTGTTTACGCGTGCCTTGGACTGGCATTTACACCCTGAAGAGCTGCCCCCATCGATGTTGATGTTATTTAAACAAACTTGTGTCCTTTTCATTGGAGTTAGGTAAATGACTTCATTGTAATTATGCATACCGGTGGGCCCTTTTATGTCAATATCAAAGTGTGAGTTGTCGAAATTTATCTGATCAAACTACCTGCTATTGTACAACTCAATGGATTGGGGCATTCCTGCTCATTTGTCTTAATGGGCAGTATGATGACATCGGGCGATGAACACTACAAAAAAAAACAGCAAAGGAGATAACAAAAAAAACAATCGTACAGATAGAATAAGACAAAAAAATATCTCCTTCCCATAAAAAAAACAAAGGAAAGAAAAGGTAATAAGTACCAGGTCAATAACATTCCCATCTGGACCCACTGCTGACAGAGGTGTTGGTTCTTCGGAATCCAAATTGACAACTGGAATCTGTGTATTTTGCTCATGTAAAAAATGTAATACAAATCATGATCTCTGAAAGAAAAAATGTAAAAAATATTGAAAACAAAAAAAAGTGAAAACAAAACCTCGCTCGATGAAGTGGTAGCATTATATTTATCTTCTTCCCCTTTTCCTTCAAAGTCATAGACTTTTAAGTCCTCATTTGGTGGCTGGTCATTTTGTTCTGCAAGAGCTAACAAATCCCACATAGGCTCCCACGTATATAGAAGTTCAAGCATCCATGACGCCCTGGTGATTGCATCTGTGTGAAAAAACAAATAAGAATGTGTGAAAAAACTGTTAAAATAGAACACAACATATAGGAAAAAAATAACTAAATTGTGTTACTATATGCATATATTGTAGCACGTACAATGTTCGTCTTGCATACTTGTACTCACAAGTGTGTGTTTTTGCGTGCACACGACAGCATCTGGTTTTTCGCCATCGGAGTCCTCAATTCCACAAGTTGCTTGATCTCCTTCCATATTAGTTTGCATTTTGATACCTCCTGGTGAGCAAAGAAAAGAAATTATTGGCAAACGTGCAAACTTTAAATAAAACAGCATGACAGAAAAGAACTTTAAAAAATGTGTTATATTTCACAAACATAAAAAAAACTAACCGGGATTTATTCCTTGTTCTTTCAACACATTCACACAAACTTTGCTGCTTGGCCCCTTGACGTTTTTTAGCTCTAAATCATCGTTTCTTGCTTGTGTTTCCACTTCTTTAATGTCTGGGCAGACTGGAGATTTCTAGGATAGGCGAACACAACTCCGTGGTGAACACTTAACCCTTGAGGCAACAGACGGACTACTTCTAGAGCCTTGGCTACATGACGGCCACTACAACACAAAAGCCCTGTAGAGATGCCTATTTTATGGGTTAAAGACGTTTTCAATCTTCTCTATAGCGTCATAGAGTCGTTTTTGTAAAGCGTCTCTAAAGCGCCTCCCCACGTACCATGTCAAAAATCGTAAAGACGTATTGTTAAGCGCGTCTACAGTGATATGAGTCGTTTAGATTGCGTCTCTACAAGTTTGGAGACGCTTTCATATTTGAATTTCCATATCGTCTCTACTCTCCCTAGTGACACTTTATTGCGTGCCAAGAAATATAGATACGCATTCATAAACGTATTTAGATTGAGCTAGAGACGTCCATTTTTATTTTGTTCTGTAGAAATATTTTATCGCTAGTTAAACTACAATGATTCAGAGGATATAGTATCACATATTTTCATAAGAAGATTCAGATCTTTGGTAAAGCCATTTCAAATGCAGAATTACATTGTCGATATATAAAGAAACCAGAAGAAAAAAACATAGACACTCCGTTGCGGACTGAATCGAGTAAACAACTGAATCTAGAGTCCACATACAAAGGTGTAAACACACCGAAAAAATTTCCTACAAATCCTACATCTACTGACGACCTTCAGCTCCTCAGGCCAAGGTAACATTGCCTTTGTGCTCTGGAGAACAATGATGGAATCTTTCCAGCTCTGGAGGATGCTAGAATTTATAAAGACCTCAATTTTGAATATCAAGTTCCCTTTCTCCACGTCTTCAGTCATTTCAAGGTACTCTGCTGCTCATCTTTGCTGCAACAACATTGTGGGGACTGAGGGTGACAACCATTCCATAGCAGAATTTTGCGTATATTTCGAACGTTTTTGCCCCCCCAGGAAAGCCATATATGTGGACCTCATCCGTCCCATCCTCAATAGCCTTAAGAACTAACCTTTGAAGCTTGCTGCTCTTGGACAGAAGGGGAAACTGCATATGACAATCAAATCAAACATAAATTATCAGTCATGTTTGTCAATCAGATATTGCTCTGGATATGAGTTATCACCAGCAAGAGAATAGAAACATCTATAGGCAATACATATTCAAAACATCCACAAGATTCAGACATTGATGTTTTTTTTCTTAAAAAAAGGAAGATTTAGCATTTATGATTGGACTATTCACATTCAGTCCCACAATACCAAACACTTTCTGGAAATGATAAACCTATACCTATGATGTCAAGGTATTCTTTACTTCAGTAGTGTTTTCAGTTGAACGATTATCACTGAAGCAGTCTAATACTTTCAGCAGAGCTTAAAGAGCTATTTCACACCCTAGTAAACTAACTACGAAAGATTACTAGCAAGAGATCAAGTACATAAGTACTCCATGCAGATTGGTATTTTCTTAATTCAACAGCTTTTCATATAACACAATCCACTTTCATCAAGCAATAAACGACCCTTGCAAAAATATAAATATGTCATAAGGTCACAATAATTTTTAATGATTGCAAATGAATACTAATTGTGCCAAACATTATTTCTACAAAAGAAGAGCTTCTGAAAGCACCTAATTGAACATTTCTAGGTTTGAAGTGACCCATCACAAGGACCGATTCAAGTATTTCTTTGTAAAATTCATATACTCTAGTTGGCTTAGTTTAGCAGTTCCAGTTTAAAGGTAACATGAATGTAAGCACTGTTGAAAACAAGGAAACATGGGAAAACAATAAGTTGTGTTAGAGACGTTGCAGTCAAAATGCAAACAGATGTTACTAAAGCAATAGTACATGGGAAGACTATGACCTAGTTAAGCTGAAGCAAAGCTTATAAAAAAAAAGGAGCTCTAGGAGACCTGGCGATATTCACTATAATTTCTCAAAATCAGCTAGTGAAAAAATGAACATCCTAATATCTGAAATCTAAAATGGATAATAGTAGGTGAGCTCTAAGACTGGCACGGCAACTAAATTACCTACCCAAAGCTAACCAATAAAACCAAAATGAAAAGGTAAATGCCAACCTCAAATGTCTAAAATTTAAGAATGTCTGGCACAAGTTCTTAGTTTATGTGAACTGTTATATCAATTCAGTTAGCAACAAATAACAAATCAACCAGATATCCTTAAAAAATAGATATCATAGATCAATAAATGGACTATACAAAAAGAGAATTGTTTTACTTTTATACAAGAAATAGTTTTGGGATATGAAGATCCTATCAGACTGTCCTATCAAGCAATAAAAATTTAGATGCTTTGTAGCACAGATTTCACAAAAGAAGTCCATTTCTCTAGATAAAGTGCCAAGTTGAAATTTTTGGGAATCAGCTGTTCGTGCCACAGGTATTGAGGTTAAGCCCAACTTTCTCAATAGTAGAAAACATATAAATCCCATTCCAAATAACCCTAAGAGGGAATCAGCTGATCTAAACATTTCGATTCAATTCACATCATAGCAACACATAAACCAATTGGACTGTAATAAATACAATGGACCTAAAAAGTTTTGTTCATCGAGAAGACGAGAATGAGTTTATTTAGATATATCAATATCAACATCATTTTATCTTGAGAAGGTACGGAGTATATCAAGACCCTAGTACACCCTATGCTATGCAATAAAAGATACTTCAACTTACCACCAACCAGGGAAAAAGTCTATGCACTCTAATATACAAAACAAACAATCTCAAAAAAATCATTAAAAGTTTAGGAAAATGACAAGCAGCATGGTGAACATGCCCAAGGTATGTAATGACATGCATGGTGAACATGCCCTAGTACATTAATTATGGATAATGAAACAGCGAGAAGAATTATTGACAAACAACTCAATCTAGAAGTAGTCACAACTAATCGAGGTGTTCAATTTGAGGTCAACAGATAAACATGGGAAAACATCTCTTCAAACATGAACCTGAGCCATCCCGCACTAAGCTCATCGGGGCTCAAGGGATTTTACTTCACTATGTTAATCTGCTCTATCTACCTCCTACAATGGCTACACCTCCATGTTTCTGGCAGAATTTCAGGAATTCCCTAATGTCCAAATAGGACAGGAAACCATCCACTAAATCGAACTTATTGTACCTTCGTTAAACAAAAGGTTGTCTAGATCACAGTAATCAGAGCAGGGACGATCGTTTGGGCTCTTGTCACACAAGAAAATCGTAGTAATCTGGTGAGATGGTTCAGGGACTGCTATCCTGCATGATGGCCGACGGGTTCGGTCCGGATCCTGGACGGGAGAGTTGGGAACCCCGGAAAAATCAACCCAGCTAGAACCAAGAGAGAAAAAATCTTGTGAATCGGGACGGATTCCACGGTGAATCACCGCGAGCGCGATAACCAGAAACAAAAAAGGGGGGCAAGTGAACCGCGAGGGAAGGAATCAGAGCACGCCTACCCCTTTCGGACAAGCTGAACAAAGACAAGTAGTGCGCTGTGCTGCCGCACACCATCGCCGCTGGAATGGGGAGGTTCTGGTGGATTAGGCAGCGGCGAGGAGGTGGTGGAGGTGGCGAGGAGATGGTGGAAGAGGCTACAGGAAGGTGAGGGACGATGAGATTTGAGTGGAGGTGTGAGGCTAACTGCTAAGTTGAGTGGGATTTGTGTTTGCAAAATGGGTTGGGCTCTAAATGTTGGGATGCATTCTAAACGTCTCGAGAAATATCTTTATGTGCTATCTAATTCTGGGTGTAGAGATGCAATAAAAGCGTTTAAATAAAAACGTCCCTAGTAGACTATTTTGTTGTAGTGGACCTCTTTCTCTTACTTCTTGATTTGTTATCTGCATTTCGCATGCCGTAGAACAAATAACAGTTTTTAGGGTATATAAATTACCCTAGATGGGGGTGCTAATTGATCAAATGATGCGGGGTAACAGAAACAAAAAAAAAGACATCAATTGATCAAATGACAATTAACACACACACACCCAATTTATCAGATGCAAAAAATTACTAATTAACTTATTAAAAATGATGCATGCATGGTTCTAGTACATCTCCCAAAAACATGCGCATAGTGCAGGGGCTACCACATGAGCAAAATACAAAGCTAAAACAAAAAAAGCAGCCCTACTAAACTACATTATAGTTGCAAAAAACAAAAACATATCAAAAGCAAACTAGCAGCAAAAAAAATGCGTTAGAAGGGGGATTACTACACTATTAGATTGTGCTTACTGCATCCTGCATTTACTAACCCTTTGCAAAAAAAATGATTGACTACACTGTTCTAACCGTGTGTCACACTTTCAAGTTGCAGTAAACATGCAGACAAACAAAAAACAGTACACACAACACAACGATTATAGTTGATATAGTCAAAAATAAATTCAGCAGAACTATATCAAAAACTACAGTACAAAAATAATTTATTTCACTCCACCCTTCAGTGCGCATGCTAAGCAAAACTTAACATCTAACAATAACAATCAGACATATCGAGGAGCAATACAAAACAACAAACCTGTTGATGAGGTCAACTTTACTGTATTTATAGTTTCTAGTGGAGAATGCTCTGCAGGATATTCGGGGTCAGTGTCAACCTTTTGCGTTGTGTCTTCATCTTTTTTATTGCTTGTCATGTGGTCATTGGTTTCACAAGTGACTTCATCTTTTTTTGACACATTTGGGTCAATGTCCTTGGCATGGTCTGATGTGTAGTCGTTGCAAACATTGAATGAAAATTCTTTGTTGTAGGTGTTAACTCCCTCCTGACAACTACCACTATCATCTCCCCCTTGGCACTTGCCCCTAGAAAAGCTGTGAACTGGATCGACATTGCGAACAAATGTGGTTCTAGTGAATTCGTACGTGTTTTCAATCAAACCCAGTAGAAATCCTTGGAATGTATCTGTTGGACCAAAAAGGCGACTAGAGGGGGGTGAATAGGAGCACTGTCTCTTTTTCACTTTGATCGGATTCAACATGATTTTCACTCCAATAGCTATGAGAGCTATGAAGATCAATATACAAGCATAGCAGAATACTTGTATTGAATCCAATAAAAACCCCGAAAAAATAGACCAAAATAACCAAAAACTCAAAACCAAATGAGTTGGGCGGTCAGACCTCTCAAATGGGTTGTCTGACCTTTGGCCTAGTGGTCAGACCTCTCACGGCGGTCTGACCTCTAGCATGATGAACAGTGAAATCAGCCCGAACTCAAAATCATAAATTGGTCGAACTTTTGATCCACAACTCTAAACTTCATGAAACTTGAAACCCACCTTCTCTATGATGTTAAGAACCTATTCCAGTCAAGGATCCTGAAGATCATTGCCAAAGTTCCAACATTTTTTCTTTTGAGTGAAGGTTGCTTCAAAACCAAGTCAAAATCAAAATACGATCCAAAAACTTGCTCATGGGTAAAAGATGACCAAGATGAACCTAGATGCATTCTCACATGTCAGAGCAAGTAAGATCCAGGCCAGAAACCAAAGGGAAACCAAAGGATCAAAGAATGCCCCAAAATCACAAAAGAGAGAGCAAAAACAAGAAAAGACTCATCTTGAGGAATCTTGCTTGGATTGATTTGAGATTGATGTTGGTTTACAGCCACTCCATCCTGGAGGACAAAAGCTCAACACTTGAGCACACAATCAATCCAACTATCTAGAAACCTAACCTCTCCACTTTCCTCTCCCTAAACACAAACTAGGGTTTCTTCAAATACAAGAGTTGGGGGTGCACAACCAGCACCCTCCCCTTTTATAGTGGAGGCTAGCTTCTAGAAGGACATCCCTAATGGGCACCTGTTAAGCTCACACACAAACGGGTTTCACTTACGTACGCATTTCAATGCGTCGTCTTCATCTTCTCTTGACCAAAACCACTTCACCTTGCGCCGTCTTGCGCCACCGTTTAGCCAAAAGCCATCAATGTGGTATTTTGGTGAAGTTACCAAAATACTCCTTCTCGATCCTTCTCCAAAGACTGAGTCCAATCTTCACGAAGCAATTCCATGATTCACCACATGTAGGTTGATCAATGGCTCTCTTCATGTCGGCAAGTCTCTCCCATCCGACTCCCACCAAAACCACCATGGCACTTGCACCGACCCCCGCGCCGCTTTATGCAACCCATCGCACCGAACTTTCCGTTCGGTCATCCTTGTTCATTTTGCGCAATGCTTGAGTCTTCTGACTTCACCTGCCATCCTCGATCGATTTGAACCTTAGATCTCAAATCCTAGTCCCAATCATCCTCGCCGTTGACCGTGGTTGACCTCCAAGCGTCCTACACAACAATAGACTAAGAAATCAATTTTGGGAATAATTTCTTCGCAACTTGACCCACGTTAGTCAAAACATGCATCATGCAACACATATGCAATGAAACCCGTGAACTTGACTTAACTTACAAACATCACCGCCAAACTAGCCGGTGAAGAAGTCAAAACCGGTCAGACCACCACCCATGGCCAGTCTGACCGCCCCCTGGCCGGTCTGACCACCCAGCAAAGGGACTTAGCCAAATTTCTTTTATGGAAATCCGAAACCTCTCTGGAAATTTTAAACGAATAGAACTTTTGACTCGAAGCTCCAAAAATTATGAGATCAAGTGTAGGAGAATCCCCTCTCTTGCCTACACCCTCTATTTTTGGCCCGGCTTCAAACTCGAAAGACCCTTTATGGCCGGTCAGACCACCGCCTATTGGTCGGTCTGACTGCCAGCCACAAGATCAAAGCCTTGGCCGGTCTGACCGCCTACTACCTGACAGAATTTGAATTTCGCCAAAAATGAGAGTTTCGACAAACCTTCAACGCCATTGCTAATTGTATCATCATCGTGAGCATATCCCTATGATATCCACAATCTCCCCCTTGATGAACACATTGGCAATTTCTCAAAAATGTAAGTTTGAGGTTTGAAAACGAAAGTACTCAACGTTTTCATGCAAAGGCACAACTTTGTCCAAAAGAAAGAGAACGCAATGGAAATGACCAAGTTGGCTTTAGATTAGCATAGGCAAGTGAGATAAGACAGAAGAAAGTAAGAAAGCTTCAATTTCCAGAGAAGAGTCAAAAATCTCACTAAAGGTCCATATGAAAGAACAATTGTTCAATTTGACCTTTGATCATTGTGAGGTTTGAAGAACTACAATTCAAGTTCAAAAAGGCAATAAGATCATAAGAATGCAACTTAGATGCTCCCCCTCACTATGATCATCGTTTTTCATTTTCTCCCCTTTTTTTAAAATAGCTCCCCCTTTTAATATTTTTGCTATATCTTCTCCCCCTTTGACAATGGAGTCATCAAATAATCACGCCTTCCTCTCATCCAGAGATGATAAGTGCAGAAATAAAGAAGAAGCATAAGAAAGAGCATGCATGAAATGCAATGGAGTAGCATTTTTTTTGTATTTTTCAATTTTTAGTACAAGAAGCTTTGGAGATTACCCAAAAGAACAAGCTAGTATTTCTACTATTACTCAATACATATCAAGCCTGAAAGCGCTAGCAAGATCACTTTAAGACATATATATATAAAATGATGAATTATAACAATTTAAGCAAAGCTTCAAAATTAGAAAGTTTATCAACAGGGATCCTAAAGTAATAATGGCCATGTCAGAATGTCAATATGAGATCAAGAAGCTAACAATGACCATTCTAGAGACAAAAAGTCCTAAATTGAATCATTTTGCTCAAACAACCTCAATCACCCAATTTTTACAACAGTTTTTATTTGCAATGAGTATTGGTGTTGATTAAAGGTCTATCTTAGTGAAGAAGATGCTAGGTTAGGAGCCATCCACAAACTCTTCCTAAGCTTCAACCAGGGTGACAAATCTTGAGGTTCATGTCAATTTTGACAAGCAATCCCTATGAGATTGTCTGGATCATCAAACTATCTCCAAGTTCATGTCTTTGACATGCAGTCTCGTGAGAATAGTTTAGCACAATTTAACCACATGAGAATCTTGACATTTGATTTTTCATTTTGCACCAGAGCAATTTTAGATTCACAAAGGAACAAGAAGCTCAAGAAATGTTCGATCATAGATTCAAGAGCTAACAAAGCAATTTTGACAGGGCTAGTGTATAGTAAAGCAGAAACTTCAGCATTCTGTCAAAAACTTCAGCATTCTGACAGAAATACTTGACAGGTATGCTCATTTCCTCCATACATAACTCTATTGTAGTCTTCCTTCGTTTGAAATGGCCGAGGATAACTTTTTAGAATCATATAGGTCGTTCACCGCCTATGTTGATGGAGGAGGACTATACAAGGGGGGATCGAACGACACACTGACACACATGACACAATTTCTGGTACGCGCTACAACACAATAATGCTATATCATACTTCCTAATAATGTGTCTTGAACTGACTATACCTATATATGTAATTCTATTCTTGCAGTGCCGCCAGCAAAAAAAATGATGAGCTATGTGCATTCTACGTTTGCCATCATATGCAGTAAATCATTAGTGCTAAGACGAAGGATCCCGAGGTTTGTCAATCTCGAAATAATTATTTCCGAATTATAAATTTAAAAATATATATGCTTACCACTTTACTCTTGCTAGCGACAAGACTTGATGATAGAATTAGATGCACTCGTTGCGAGAGAGATCGTGGACGTTCAAGGGAAGCTCTACGCCTTCATCAAGACAAATATCATTAACCCCAACGGAGACTTTCACTCCGTCGCTAACCCAAAGTTTCACCTCGTCGACACCTCTCAACCACGTGCAAACAATTGATTCAATTGTAATCTAATTGTAACTATAGCAAGAATACTTGAACAAATTCTTTTGTAATTTATTTTTAGTAATGATCACTTTGAGTTGTCAACAATTGATTATCTATGATGTATCTGTTTTCAGCATGCTTGTTTTCAAAGAGCATGGTTAGCAATTCCTAAGGCTAGCCAAAAATCACAAAAAAAAAGTAGTTAGGGTAATAAGCTATCACAGACGGTTTTTTGTTGAAAGCGTCTGTGATGGCATAGTATCACGGACAGCTTCCGTTAAAAATCGTTTGTGATATGCTACATATTACAGACGGTTTTTAATGGAAACCATATGTGATACCATGCCTTCACAGACGGTTTTTGAACCGTCTGATGATAACGTCGGTTATCACAGACGGTTCAAAAACCGTCTGTGATGACGGTTCCGAACCGTCTGTGATGAGATTGTATGTAGTAGTGGGAGAATTCGGTATTTTTTTTGAAAAAAATAACGATCGATAGTTGAAATATGACACGGAATCTAACCATTAAAACTTTGGTTCGACGTCGATAAATATCATATTTACCCAATTAACGTGGATTACAGAACTTGTTTGTGCTTATAGCTCAATCGGTAAATTACGGCGAAACATGAGTTTGCATTAATGTGCATGTGCATTACAGGCATCTCTCACTGTGGTCACCGATACAAGCTGGTATTTCTCCCATGCACCCCTCCGGTCATAAATACATATTTTTTTATACATTGACATGGTTCTCAAAAACACAACTTTAATTACTAATTTCTGCTGTAATACAGTTATAACACCTGATAAAATTATAATATTATGAAAATATTTATTTAGACTAATATACACATATGATTATAATGTATCCATTCTAAATATTTAAAAAGATATCGATAGCCAAAGTTTTGTAAGTTGGACTATCAAAATTATCACATGCATGTGATTAATTAATATTTTTTTGCTGTATAGTAAAGCAGATAATTGCTGCAAAATAGTTCAGAATAGAACGAACACTGATAAGAGAGATATAACTGCGAGGCTGCAATTATTTACTCCCTCCAGTCACCAAGGAATTTTGTTTTGGAATACGTACAATTAAACTTACTAAACTTTTACTATCGATATCTTTTCAATATTTAAATTGAACACGTGGTAATGACATATATAGCTTTGTCTCGGAAAAAAACTTTCATAAAAGTATAATTTTATTAGGTTTTAGAAATCTATTACAATAGAAATTTGTGGTCAAAGTTACATTTTGTAGACACGTCGTTGTCCAAAACGACGTTCTTTTGTGATCGGAGGGAGTATTTATTTGGCCATGGATTGGTTTTACTGGATCCAAGATTATGAATAATTAATGTTGTAGGATTAGCTATTCTTCAAACTACCTCCTACTATAAAGAGAACCGACCGAACCAACCGCCTACGGTGCTCCCCGTCTCGGCCGCACAAAATACGAAAAATCCTCCCCCTGTCCCGACTCCTGCCGCATCTTGCCCCACTCCTATTGTCGCGATTCATCCTGCTGCCACTACGCCCCTTCTCCTGTCGCCGCAATTCCTCCCCAAATCGTGCCCTGCACCTGCCGCCACAATTCCTCATCGAACCGTGACCTCCTCCTACCGCCGTGAATCCTCCTGTCGCCCCCGCCCTACCACGTCGCCACTGCAATTCCTTCCGCCGCCATAGTGCCCTGTTCCTACTGCCGCTAATGCTCAAGCCTAGCTCTTCCCTCCCTCCGGAAGCCATGCCCTATAGTGGCCAACGCACCCATGTTGTGAGCAAAGAAAGTGATATGCACTAATGGAGCGCCGCTCATCGTCCCGTGGGTGGTTTTCGGGCAGTAATCCATCGTTGGTGGAGCTAACACGCATGAGATCTTCGTCAACTTCCGTTAGACCTGTTCATTGGTGGCCCAGTCCAGTGACCCAGCACGAACCCGACTCGATTTTTGTAGGCTCAGGCCTTGATTTTCGGCCCAAAGGCTCAGCCTGGCCTGAAGCCCCGAAAAACCCAACAATGGCAATAAAATAATTAAAAACTATTTTTTATTCCCAAAATGAATTGAGTATTAATATTTATCCCTACTGCATCAACGTCGACACCTCTATTGCAGGATGCGATGGACGCAGTTCTGATTGTAGTAAGCCCTCCCCCTCCTCATACAAAAACAGTCTTTCATTTCAAAACAAATTGTCGGCGAATTGATGTCGATCTAAAGAAGTAAATGCGGAAGATGTGACCTAGGGGATTATGCTAAGTAGACAGGGCATTTAGACATGTTTAGTCCTTCTCCGAATAGAATAATAACCCTAATTATCATGCTCGGGATAAACAGGGTGCGATTAAGATGATGCTTCTAGTCTCTCCCCTTTCTATCGTCTGACTCCACCCTTTATATAGTGTCAAAGGGTTGGTGGTTTCTGTCTACGGAGAGGCGCCTTGTCGGTTCCTTGACCCCTCACGTGCGTAGGGCTTGTTGTCAGCAAGACTCCTTCTATGCACAATCGTTGAGTGGTTATTGTCAAAGACAGGAAGCGAAATCATGCAGTTATATGAGGGACAAAAGCACACGTTTACTTTTGATTAATACACATGGTCGATTGTGGTTGACATATTATTCGGCCAAGGAGTTGGGCCCACATGTCTGGTGGTGGCAGTTGTCTGACCAGGGGTGGTAAATGTCTGTGTCGACTTAGGCATATTCTCCCCGACCAGGGGTATATGTGGACACTATTGACCGAGTTTTTGTTTCGACAACCACTTAGTCAATAAGCTCATTTATTAAGGATTATTTAATCCTCGTTATCTAGCCCCCAACTTCAAACGAAATGGCTTGCTTGAGAAAAGGGTTTGGGGTACTGGTAGGAAGAAAACTTCCAAACTAGGATGTCTCTTGACCGAATTTGGACTTGGTCAAGGAGGTTTTTATTGATGTTGTGAAATTATTTCACTTAACTATTGTACGAATGGAAAAAGAAGGCGAACAGTCACGTGGGTTTCTACCCATTAGGAGAAGTTCCAACGAAATTGCAACCGTTGTCTCCTTAATTTTTTTCACCGCAGACGAGAGGCTATAAATGTTTGACGAGGAAAGACAATGGCAGTGGGAGTTAGAAGGTGCAACAGTCACAGGTGCGGCGAAATTCAGTGATGCCTTCACTATAAGGTATGAGGCTTATGTTGACACAAGTGGTGCGCCATCAAGTGATGATTAGAGTATACCACACTCAGGGACAACGAGTCTGACGCCAGCAAGTCCTGTGAGTAGTGTGGGAGCTATCTCTACACCACAAACAGCAGCTGCTGCACCTGTCTTGCCATCAACACCAGATGCCCTAGCCTTTGCCCCATCGTCACAAACGAGTTCAGAAGAAGGGGGACATGATCGACTCCAGTCTCTCCGAGAGTTATATGATGCTACAAGTGAAGTTGAGCTAGAATACTTTGGACTATGTTTGTTGGCCACTGAGGAACCAACAAGCTTTGAGCAGGCATTAAAGGAAGACTGCTAGAGACGCGCCATGGATGAGGAGATGAAATCCATTCAGGAGAATGCAACCTGGGAGCTAGTAGAACTGCCGATGGGACACAAACAAATTGGTTTGAAATGGGTGTTCAAAGTGAAGAAAAATACCCAAGGTGCAATTGTGAAGCACAAAGCGAGGCTCGTCGCGAAGGGGTATGTCCAAAGGCAGGGAGTAGATTTTGAAGAGGTGTTCACTCAAGTCGCAAGAATGGAAACCATGATATTGATAATTGGCTTGGTTGCACAAGAGGGGTGGAAGGTGCATCACATGGATGCCAAGTCAGCATTTCTCAATGGTGACTTGAAGGAGGAGGTGTATGTGTCTCAACCGCTTGGTTTCATTGAGGAAAAACATGAGAACAAGGTGACGAAGCTTCGGAAAGCACTATACGGTATGCGGCAGGCACCAAGGGCTTGGAATGCCAAGCTGGACAAGAGCCTCATGTCACTTGGATTCGAATGAAGCCCCCTCGAGCATGCAGTGTACATGAAAAGGCTGGGACAATCCATTTGCTGGTTGGCGTGTATGTCGACGATCTCATAATCACAGGTTCAAGCACCGCTGACATAGCTGAATTCAAAGCTCAGATGAAGCGGCTATTCAGTATGAGTGATCTCGGTTTACTCAGTTATTACTTGGGGATTGAAGTTCAACAATGTGCAGAAGGTGTGACACTACACCAGGGTACATATGCAGCCAAGATACTTGAGCAAGCTCGGATGAAAGGGTATGATCCGTGTCACAACCTATGGAAGACCGTTTATAACTGAGCAAGAAGAGTTCAAATCCTCCTATTGATGCCACATTGTATCGCAGCATTGTGGGAAGCCTGAGGTATCTAGTGAACACAAGGGCAGACATAGCCTATGCCACGGGGTTTGTCAGCCGGTTTATGGAAGCCCCAAGCACTGAGCACCTTGCAGCTGTGAAACACATTCTTAGGTATGTGAGTTGCACATTGCATTTTGGTTGCCACTGTGGTAGGAAGAAGGAGATGGAGCTAGAACTAGCTGGTTACAGTCATAGTGACATGGCAGGCGACGTTAACGACCATAAGAGCACCACTGGGACCATCTTCTACCTCGGTTCATGCTTGATTTCTTGGTAGTCATAGAAACAGTAGGTTGTGGCACTATCTTCGTGCGAGGCGAAGTATATTGCAGCAACAACAGCCGCATGCTAGGGCATTTGGCTCGGCCGTTTGATTGCAAACTTGAAGATGCAAGAACCGAGCAAGTTTAAGTTGAAAGTGGACAATGAGTCAGCTATCTCTCTGTGCAAAAACCCCGTACACCATGAGAGGAGCAAACACATTGACACAAGGTATCATTTCATTCGTCAGTGTGTTGAGAATGGGAGTATAAACGTGGAGTATATCAGAACTTAGGAGCAGCTCACGGATATTCTAACTAAGCCTCTTGGACGCGTGAAGTTTCTTGAAATGCGCCAGAAGATTGGGATCCGGGAGGTGATATGATGGAAACAAGATTAGGGAGGTGAATGTTATGAAATAATCTTGTTGCATGCTGTTTTTCCCTTTTTCCACGTAGCTGCATGTAGGAGAACTGGTCTGCGTGTGATGAGAGATGCTGCGCACGATCAGTTAGTAGTGGCATGAGAAACGGATCAGGTTGTTAGCTCTTCACCGTGTGCATATCTATTTTGTACTTGAGTTTGTTTTGTATTCCCTGAGAAGTAGCAAAGAGACAATAGCAAAGAAGAAAATATCCCAGACGCATAGCAATTGCGGTGTCGCCAAAAGTTCCTGTGCTTTCTTTTTCCCTGTGTGAAATTGGTGTCCTCTGTCCTGTGTGCGCGTGTTGAGTGTGATTCTCAGGGCCTGTGCCAACACCGCCGGCTACGATGTCCTGAACGAAAGCCTTGACGTTGTCGCGCGTGAGCCTGGTTTCTGAGGCCGACACGTTGTCCTCCGAGGCGAGCTGAAGGAGCACGTCGACCAGGTCCCTCGCCTCGAGCCCGCCGGCTCCGGTGGTCGCCTCATGCTCGTCCAGGATCTGCTCTAGGAACCAGTCGCACAGCTTGCTCAGCGGCTCAGCGCTTCATCCTCCGGACGGACCCCTGCACGTCGAGCCATCCCAGCCAGGGGACCCACTCGCCGACGTTGCTCACTGCGTCGGTCACCATGAACACCTCGTCCAACGTGCGCCGAAACGCCTCGCGGTCCGCCCTGCAGTAGCAGCCCGACCACTTCTCCCCCACCGACATGCGGAGGATATTCCACAGCGTGGCGTTCACCAGGTGCTCCCTGACCGTGACGGCGCGGCCACCACGTTGGAACAGGCCGTGCACGAGCACTTGTACCTCCTGCTGTTAGACAGACGTGATGACCCTCACGCACACGAGTCGATCTCCTCGGGATATTCTCCTATTGATGTCTACTTCTATCAATCAGGCATAGAGAATATCTTGGCTGGATATATATATATATATATATATATACACCCCTCGTCATCGACTAATTAATCAATCTTGATTCGTGTGATATCTCGCTTACATGGTATCAGCCTGGTCGCTCCTGCAACCGAACGCTTCCGCCCAACCCTAATCCACCCGCCGCCTCTCCGCCATGGCAGATGACGTCGCCGCCTGAGCCGTCGCTTGTGCGCGCGAGGCCACCGCCGCTTCGTGGGCGCCGCCACCGCCGCTTCGGGGCGCGAGGCCACCACGCCCCGCGTGAGGCCGCCGCCGCCCTCGCCGCGCCGCCGCCGCCGCTGCCGAGCACGCCGCCGCCACTCATGAGCGCGATGCCGCCGCCGCTCGGGAGTGCGTGGCCGCCCACGCCCGCCAGGTCCAACAGGCGATGGTTCTTCACGAGGCAGCCGCCCTCTCCAACCTCCACGCCCAGGTTGTGGTGGTTCAGAACATCAAGGCCCTCGTGCCTATTGTTCTGGATCTTGCTTCCTCGCACTACAGCAAATGGCGCGAGCACTTGCTCATCACGCTCAGCAAATACTCTCTCACCGACCACATCCTCACCGATGACGCCCACCACGACCTCCCTGATTGGTTCCGGATGGATTGTGTTGTTCACTCATGGTTATATGGCACTATTTCTACCGAGCTCGTGGAGATCCTCATGTCACCCGGCGCCATTGCCCGGTTAGTCTGGCTCGGCCTATAGGAACAATTCCTTGGCAATCGGGAGACTCGCGCCCTATTCCTTGACGCCGAGTTTCGCCAGTTCATCCAAGGCAACCTCTCCGTGTCAGATTACTGCCGGAAGCTGAAAAGTATGGCCGACGCCCTCGGCGCCCTCGAGCCCGTGCATGATCGAACTCTCGTTATCGCCGTCCTTTGCGGGTTGAACAACTAGTTCTCTTATATGGCCGCCTTGCTCAAACGCCAGCATCCGTTCCCATCGTTTCTCGAGGTTCGCTCTGACCTCCTTCTCGAGGAACTAACGATGGCAAACCGGCCCTCCTCCGCCACCGCTTTCATTGCCGCCACCCCGCCTGCCCCTCGTGGGGGCGCACAAACTGGGGGCGCGCAGCAGGGTGCATCGTCCGGACATAGCGGCGGCACATCCGGGAGTCGCGCACCCGCCCCTCCACAGGGCAACTCCTTTGGCGGCTCCGGCAACTCCAACCGCCGTCGTCGCCGCGGCAATGGCGGTGGAAAGGCCTCTGGTGTCGCGGGCTCATCCAGCGCCAACACCGCGCCCTGGCCCTCGTTTTACAATCCCTGGACCTTCACCATTCAGATGTGGCCGGGTCAGGGCTGTTCTCAGAGGTCACCCAGGCGCGCGGTGGGCGGCGGCGCAGAGGCGCGCCTCCCAGAGGCAATCTTGGCGGCCGCGCTGCGCCGCCGCGCCCTACAGCATGACCACGCCCTACGGCCCGCCGCTAGTGCCCCTCCCGTAGCTCCACTACCCACCCGTGCCGACCCCTGGTCCACAGGCGGCTCCGACACCCGGGTGGATGCCGATGTCGGGCCTTGGCTCTTGGGATCAGCATTCGTTGGCGAACGCCGATACCATGATGCCGACTCCACCCGCCTGTGGCGGTATATGGACTCTGGTGCTTCATCGCACATGACCCCGGACGCCGGTAACCTCTCCTTGACTCACCCACCACAGTCATCCACTCCTTCATCGATTGTTGTCGGTAATGGGACTTTGCTGCCCATTACCTCCATTGGCTCTACCATCTTTCCCAGTCCTTTTCATCTTAATAATGCTTTGGTTGCACCACACATTATCAAAAATCTTATATATGTTCGTCAGTTTACTACCGATAACAATTGTTCCATCGAGTTTGACCCTACTGGCCTTTCTGTGAAGGATCTTTGGTCCAAGAACGTGAACGTCAGGTTCAATAGCTCTAGGCCGCTCTATCCTCTACGTCTACCGGTGTCACTCCCCACACCTTGTGCCTTTGTCGCCGGAGCCCCAGCTTCCTTGTGGCATCGTCGTCTTGGTCATCCCAGTCACGACGCCCTCTCCACATTAGCTAATATGTCCGCCATCTCTTGTAATAAAAGTGCCATTAACGCTCTTTGTCATGCTTGTCAACTTTGCCATCATGTCCGCTTGCCATTTGCCGCTTCACATCTAGAGCTCTCAAGAATTTTGATTTAGTTCATTGTGACCTTTGGACATCACCTGTCGTCAGTGTGTCTGGTTATAAATATTACTTGGTCGTTCTTGATGAGTGCTCGCATTTTCTTTTGTCATTTCCTCTTCGTCTTAAGTCCGACACTTTTTCCACTATCTCTCACTTCTTCTCTTTTTTTTATATAATGGAAGAGAAAACTCTCTCCCGGCCTCTGCATCAAAGATGCACACAGCCCCATTTATTTAAACAAGTTAAATGCCAAACAATCCGAGAAAAACGGCTTGCAGCCTTACAAATGAAAGACACTTGAAAAACAAACATAAGCACTGCAAAACCTAGGAAAACCTCATCCATTGCAAATCCTATGGCTAAGCTGCCACCCACGAAAATTGAGGACTCACTTCTTCTCTTATGTGGCTACATAGTTTGGAACCACAATCAAGAACGTCCAATGTGACAATGGTCGCGAGTTTGACAACTCAAGCGCTCGTACTTTCTTCCTCACTCATGGCGTCCACCTTCGCATGTCGTGCCCTTACACCTCCTCCCAGAACGACAAGGCTAAATGCATTATCCATTCCACCAACAACATTGTGTGCTCCCTGCTGTTCCAGGCCAGCCTCCCCCCATCCTATTGGGTCGAGGCCCTCCACACCGCCACATACCTCATTAATCGTCTTCCCACCAAGATGCTTCGTTTCTCTACTCCTTTCTTCGCCCTTCATGGCCGTCACCCCACCTACACTCATCTTCGCGTGTTCGGCTCCAAGTGTTATCCCAACCTTTCAGCCACCGCACCTCATAAACTCTCCCCACGTTCCACCTTGTGCGCCTTCTTGGGTTATTCCTCCAACCACAAAAGTTATCGGTGTCTTGATCTCACTTCCAACCGGGTCATCATTTCCGGCATGTTACTTTTGCCGAGGTATCGTTCCCTTTGCCGAGTTGAATAAACCTGTGACCACTAACGATTTTGATTTTTTACTTGATGATGAGACCGCGCCCGTTCCCATTGGACCGCCGCGGTTGTTTTCCTCTACAGGTGCCCCCTCACGTGCGCATGATGACGTACACATCGCGCCTAGCGCCAGGGCTGCCCCCGGTGACCCGACCCTCGCGCTTGCTGCGTGGCGCTTGCGTCTTGCGCCACCTCCTCGCCCGCTGGCGTATACGCCACGCTGCCTCTCCGTCGCCCGCCGATCCGTGCCATGCGTGGCGGTCGCGGCCTCCCGGCGCCGCCCCGCGTCGCCATGTGCGGCCAGCCCAAGGCCTCTCACGGTTGCCATGGCTCCGTGGCCCCCTCGCGGCTCTGCGCGCGCCCTGCCAGCGCCTCCGTGGCACCCGATCGCTCTCGGTGGCTTTCCCGCTAGTGCGGTGCTCGTCCCACCGACCGTCAACTCTCATGCCATGGTCACCCATGGCAAGCACGGCTTCCAGCAGCTAGTCGCGGCTCAACTTAAATGTTGTGGCCCTCTCCCCGCTGCCCAAGACATATCGGTCCACCTTGGCCGATCCACATTGGCGGGCTGCCATGGAGGATGAGTATGCGGCGTTGCTGTCCAACAATACTTGGGACCTCGTTCCTCGACCGCCCAGGGCGAATGTGGTCATTGGTAAATGGATTTTCAAGCACAAGCTCACTTCCGATGGCACTCTTGACAGGTACAAGGCTCGTTGGGTTCTTCAGGGTTTTACTCAACGTTCGGGCGTCGACTTTGATGAGACTTTCAGTCCTGTCATCAAGCCTGCCACTGTGCATTGTGTATTGTCCTTGGCTCTCTCTTGGGACTAGCCCATCCATCAACTTGACGTCAAGAATGTGTTCCTTCATGGTCACCTCACCGAAACATTCTACTACTCACGGCCAGCGGGTTTTGTGGATTCATCACATCCGGATTTTGTATGTCACCTCAACAAGTCTCTTTATGGACTTAAGCAGGCGTCCCGGGCTTGGTACAGTCGGTTTGGTTCATACTTGCTGACACTTGGGTTTGTCGAGGCCAAGACAGATACATCTCTCTTTGTGTACCGTTGTGGAGCTGACACTGTTTACCTGCTACTTTATGTGGACGACATTGTTCTGATGGCCTCGTTTGTTGAGTTACTCCGCCGGACTATCAGTGCACTACAACATGAATTTTCCATGAAGGATCTTGGGGAGCTTCATCACTTCTTGGGTATTTCTATGCAGCGCCATCCTGGTGGACTCTTTCTCTCTCAGCGCTAGTACACATTGGATATTCTGGACCACGCCGGTATGTCAAAGTGCAAGCCATGCAGCACACCTGTGGATACCAATCCGAAGGTCTCTGACACTGCTGGCCCCCCTGTGAGTGATCCTACTGATTACAGGAGCCTTACTGGAGCTTTACAGTACCTCACTTTTACTCGTCCGGACATCTCCTACGCGGTTCAGCAAGTCTGCCTTCACATGCACAATCCTCGGTAGCCTCACCTTGTTGCTGTGAAACGCATTCTGCGGTACCTTCGTGGCACGCTCAACCTTGGGCTTACTCTACAGCACTCTCCGCAGCAGGATTTGGTGGTATACTCTGATGCTGATTGGGCAGGCTGTCCCGACACATGCAAGTCTACTTCTGGCTATGCTGCGTTCCTTGGTGACAACCTCTCGTTTCCTGGTCCTCGAAGTGATAGAACACCGTGTCCCGCTCGATCCGAGGCCGAGTACCGTGGCCGTCTTGTGGCGAGGCTTCTTGGCTACGCCAACTTCTTCAATAGCTCCACAGTCCACTTCGCCGAGCCACCCTCGTCTACTGCGACAATGTGAGTGCGGTGTATCTCTCCACCAACCCCGTACAGCATCAACGCACCAAACATGTGGAAATTAATCTTCACTTCGTTCGGGAGCGCATTGCCATAGGTGATGTCCGTGTCCTTCACGTTCCGACGTCCTCCCAGTACGCCGACATCTTCACCAAGGGTCTTCCATCCTCTATCTTCACCGAGTTTAGATCCAGTCTGATCGTCCGCTCCGCCGATGCTCGATCATGAGGCGTGTTATATACGTGATGATCATATATAGTCGATATCCTATATTATCCTATGATATATATATATATAAATATATATGGAGAATATCATATATATCCTCGTCATCGACTAATTAATCAATCTTGATTCGCGTGATATCTCGCTTACACCTACGAGCGGATGTGCTCCTAGGAGTCGATTTGGCGCACAGAGAAGAGTTCCGTGGCACAGGGCTTGCACGTCATGCGCCAGTAGGCGCCGTACGGGGTGTGCATGATGTCATGATAGCCGTAGTGTCGTACACGACGATCTCGTCGGTAATGGTGCGGGGGCGGTCAGCAAAGGCCAGGTCGTGGGTGTTGAGGACAAGCCGGATGGTGTCCGTAGAGGAGGCAACCACAACATGGAATGAACCCAGCTAGAGGTGCATGAGCGGTTTGTAGCGTGTGGCAAGCGCGGCCAGAACATGATGTGCACTCGACAGCACGTCGAGGCTGCCGAACACTGGCCACCCCCGTGGGCCTGGCAGGAGGTTCAGCACCTTCCGGCAACCGCGCCGGGAGACGACGGAGCTAAGGAACACGAAGACGCAGGTGGCGACCAAAGCCATGGCCATGCTCATGGACAGTGTTGGTACGAGCCGCACTAGTGGAAACCTTGGCCTTGCAACTTGGAGACTATACGAGGAGCAGACCGGTCATGTATGCATGGTAGGTGACGACCTGTTTGGAATGGGCAGTGGTTTTTCTGAAAAGCGGTTTCGATTGAGCTGCAGGGCTAAACAGCTGGACTGAAGAGATTTGATGGTTAGTTGTCCGACTTTTATGTACACTGGCTCCTCCGCGTTTGTAAGACGTTTCTGTTGATTAGATCAATTGAGTTCAGGTGGGCTCCTTGCCTCTGTTGTTCCCTAAAAAAATAGTAACAACAGTAACGAAGCCTACGGCCCAACAGCCCCGTCAGATTTCCTGGGCCTAATTTCTTATATCGGCCTATAAACGTCAATATACAGACACTTCTTTTATCCTCAAGCCATTCATTTTCCGTGTGAAAAGTTCAGATTCATTCATGTCAACTTCCATCTCTACGTGCAACTTGTAGCCACGAAAATAACAATCGGCGTGTTGAAGTATGCGTATTGGTGCATTTATGCCCAACCTTAATGATAAATGTAAACTATTATAGTGCCTTTGTTCATAAACTTAACGCCATTGCAAACCATTGTGTGTTTCTTCCTACCTTCCTTTCTTTTTTTCTTCTTTTTGAATGTAACATTGTGCGTTTCCTCTTGCTCTTAATTTGTTAGTGTTTTTTTTATCAATTACATCTTCAATATATATACACATATAAATATAGTGTGCATCAAAGAAGATAATTGTTTTCCCTTCTAAAAAACCCCCAAAAATAAGAAAAGGTAGAACAAGAAGGCAGCATCAAAGATGACAGACAAGTTTCCTTCTGCTCCCCTCCATTGTTTCCTTCCGAGAAAAACGAAGGAACCCGACCAAGAAATCAAGAACCCGCAGAAGCGCGTCGCCGGAGCCGGCCGCCCGCTGGCCCGTCTGCGATCACCTGATCTCGTCGCCGAGCTGCGACGGGCTCCTCCAGAAGCCGGCGCCGTAGAACCTCGCCCACACTTCCTTCTCCAGCTCCCCCGCCTCCTCCGCCGGGGGCATCGCCGGCCATACTGCCGCCGCCTCGCCGGGCTCGGCCACGCCACCGTCGTCCACGAGGAGCTCGTAGATCTCCGCCGCCTGCCCCGCCGAGGCCGACCGCCGGTGCCGGCGCGCCCGGACCGCGCGGCGGCACAGCGCCGCCGGCGCGCGCACCGTGGCGAGCACGACGACCTCCACGACCGCGCACGGGAAGCAGCAGCACACGGCAGCGCACCCGCCGCCGTGCCGCCGGCCACCTCGCCGCACCGGGGCTGCCTGATCCGCTCGCTGTCGCAGCGCTGGTGCCGCTGCCGGCGAGGTGGGAAGGCCGCGGACCGCCTCAGCGCCGCCCCCCGCCGCCGGAGCCGGCTCCAACTGCTGCTGCTGCGGCGCCCGCCTGGTGTCCCCGGCCTTCGCCTCGGCCACGGCCACCGACGTCGCCGGAGCGGACGTCTCGGCGCGGTGGTGGGCCTTGCTCGACCGACCGGCCATGGCAAGTCGTTCCGGCTGGCCTTAACGTTGGCGCCGTGGCTGCATAGATCACCCGCCAAGGGGAAGGATGTCCTGGGAGAGGAAGGCGTGGGCGGAGGGCGAGGGGGGCGCTTAAATGGGTTTCGAATTGGGGCGGTGTTCGCGGCGGCGAAACCGGTAAGCCTCTCTCCATTATTGGGGGAGGCAGGCAGGGAGCCGGAAACGGAAAGCTAGCGCAACCTGAGCAGAGCAGCAATCAGCCAGCCATGCACGCATGCGCGAGCACGTTTTGCAGGGGGAGGAGCTTGCTTGCTTAACTCGTGTCGCGTGTCACGGGCTGTCTTTATTGTGATAACGTAACCCATTCATCCAATCCAATCCAATCAAAACAAGAAGTATGCGAGACTTACAGCAGGATCCTTAAGAGGAGGTCCCCCGACATCTCTCCGCTGGATCGTGTTAAGTATAAGTGAATTGTCTGTCTTTTCTTATCGGCTTAAACTTTTGGGTGAATTGGTTGGTGTATACAACTCAATATGGTATCAGAGCCAAGAGGTCTTGAGTTCAAGACCCGGCTGGCGCAATTAAGAAAATAATTGTAGTATATTTCTATTCCACGTCTTAGACCTGAGGGAGCCTACACGTGAGGAGGAGTGTTGAAAGTATAAGTGAATTGCCTCGTCTTTCCTCATCGCCTTAAGCTTTTGGGTGAATTGGTTGGTGCATGCAACTCAATAGATCGAATGTCAGAGTGGCTCTTGGATGGATGTTCCACGGCGGTGGCCTTTGAAATGATTTCGGAATGGTTGGGGATTTTGCTTGGAGTAGAAGAGAGAAGAGAGGAGGAAGCGGTCGTTTAGGGGTGAAAGACAACTTGCGGGCCGGGAGAATTTGGAAGTGGAGGATGGGCGTGGCATGGAGGATAGAGGGGAGGACTCAAGTGGCGGGTTAGAGGACGGTATGGAGGACTCGATCTGGAATGATTTTTTTAAAAAATAATCTATTTTTTATTCGAAATTACAGAAATAATATCGATTAATTTTTTTTACAGAAATAACCTCTAGTCGACAAACCATACGGCGGCTTGGGTAAATCGCCCAACCAACGCGCGACACATATTGAAGTCACTCAATAGAACAGCGATTTAATGGATCAAGGCAACATTGCTTGATGGAAAGGCGACTTTCACAGAGTCGCCATACGGGCGCGCAAATTGCTCAAAGCTGCGCCCAAGTCGTCCAACCATATGGCGACTTGAGGCGCCTATAAAGCTCGCGCGCGCGCCGAACAGTCGCCATTTCAGCGAGCGAAGCGAGTCGAGAAGAGAAGAAAGGAAAGAAAGAGAGGAAAAGGAGACGAAAAAAAGAGGAGGGGAAGAAGAAGAGGAGGAGGAAAAAAAGATTCTTCACTTCGCATCGACGACTAGGACGGTGAGTTTGTAGTATTATTTTGTACAAGTGTATTTTTGAAACCATGGTAGGTTAGCAACCAACATCATGTGTAGTGACATATTGTTACCAAATATTTAGAGATAGCATGATTAATTAGTAACCATGGTAGGTTAGCGAGCAACATCGTGTGTAGTGACATATTGTTAGCAAATGTTTAGAGATAGCATGATTAATACAATTAGTTTAGAAGTTCGTATGAAGGAAAAATGAGTCGGTGAAAATAAATTTAGTTATACTATTCCACGTGCTGCGCTAATTGCGTACGGGCTAGATGAGTGATGACATGTTACTTTTCTATTATATAAACATGTCGATAACCCGTGCATTCACAAATACAAGTTTATAGAATGTGAAATATATGTATTTATTTGCACAATAAAGAATTGATAACATTTAGTTCATTGTTTTGGTTGGATTAAGGAATCACAGATACATGGTTCCAAACACGTAGAATTCTTAAACATGTGAAATTTTATTTTATTTTTCCTGAAAGCTTCACCCACTATAAATATCCATAGTAACGATGATGTTAACGTAATGTGGACTTTTGTTGGGAAAATTATGTGTTTACCATGTGGGTTTGATGAAATTGTATATGTATTACTACTGTGTTCGAGCAAAGTGTTTAGGTGCCACTAAGAACATATCAAATATGATTTATTTGCCATTGGAATATAATTTAAATGCTTAATTAATATGAATGCTTTTAATTTCTTAATTTACAGGTATGGCTCACGACCACGGTGGTTCGGATCGCACTTTGGTCTTTGGACGGTTAGTCGACGTGCAACACTGCATGAAAGCCGTCGTGTGCCGTGATCCGGTTCAAGGGGACGACACGGCCGACATGGGGTGGTTCAGACGCGACACCTCGATGGGCTTGGAGACCGGACCCTGTTGGGTAGAGAGGTTTATCGCAAGTCAGGCCACTTTTTTGTATCATATACCCACTATGTACTTACTTCTTCGTGCTTTGAAGGCTGAGCCGTGCTGGCCTTCTACCTCTCGCGCGGATGGTGGAGGCCACCGAAGAGGACGGCGGTCTGGTCGACGACGACGGGGAGGTCCAAGCCGGTCCGGAGCGGTCACGACGGTTCTCGTTCGACCGGTCGCTCCTGACTGCCCTGGTGGACCGGTGGCGGCCTGAGACGCACACCTTACACCTCCCTTTCGGGGAGATGGCCCCTACTCTGCAGGTTGTCGCGATGTCGCCGGCCGCCTATCGCAGAGCACTGCATTCTGCCGGACGCATTGCCGATCGGGCGCGATGCCTGTTGGGCGTGTTTCATGGGGTTCTTGGCGGAGGCCACGCCCCGTGCCGACTTCTCGAGCGGCAATGCATGGCCCGCCTTGCGGTGGCTTTCACAGCCTGGTGCACGATACTACCTATTTTCCATGTTTAGCGATGCATTGAGGCCTAGCCATATGACGGTCTTACTAATTATTTGTTTGTGCGTAGGTCGAGCGGATGGTCCCACAGCCCACCGCCAACTAGGTGTCGCAGCACCTCGAGGCGTACCTGCTATGGCTCTTCGGCTGGGTACTATTTACCAGCAGCCACAGTGACTTCGTCGACGCCCACGTCATAGGGTACGCGAGGGCCATCGCCGATGGCGAGGAGCTAGAGATCAGTTGGGGATCAACCGTACTTGCCGTGACATATCGTGGCATGTGCGATGCGTGTTGTAGGACGAAGCCCGCATCTATCCTCACAGGCCGCCCCCTCCTGCTGCAGCTGTGGTCGTTCGAGCGCTTCTCTCTCGGACGGCCCATGCTGGTAGACTCCAGTCCGTACGGAGCAGACATGTACCATGGATACACAGTGGACCGACCGACCGTAGGGTCCCTTTGTGTCGAGAGCGAGCACGCATTTCCCTATATCTTTACTTGATCGTAGACATGTAATCCTTTGTAACCACTGTTGTGGCTCGATGGCACAGTATGCACACGTGCAGGTCACACGTGTGTATGAGCACTTTGTGGAGCAGCTAGACTGTCTCACCACGACGACGCGTCGCTGAGTCAGACTCGATCAGAGACGGAGGCTGTGCTCTGCTGGTGTCTTCACTATGCTGGCGCGACTGGGCGTACTGGCGGACGCAGAAGAAGCTCATCTTCGACGTGTTCATCGAGGACTACGCGGTGCACAGGGTGATGCGCCAGTTCGGCCTCCGCTAGGTTGTTTCAGTTCCCGTCGGAACGAGGGTGCCTGACTCGACCCACGCGTGAGTTACATACAACACATGTTCACATATGTTTTTGATAGTTCTGTTACGGTGGCGTCTAATTGCAGTGTTACGTTTTGCAGGCATAGTAGGAGGGGTGGTACCAGGACGCAGTGGCCGGCCAAGATGGAGCCGTGGGTGGCGCAGTGGGCGAACGCCCATGAGGACTACGTGCCGAAGGACGGCCCGTACGACCCCAGTGCGTATGACAAGTACCTTCGCTAGGACACCCCGCAGACACGCACCAGGCTGGTGCATGTCATCGACCCTCCCCCCGCTCGCATGCCAGCACCGACCGACTCGTACCCTCTACACTTCGCGCGGAATGTGCACCTCGCGGTACGTAAAATCGTGTTTTAAAATGTCTAAGTACGGTTACCTGAATTATAGGTTTGACGTTTTGACATACTCCTTGCAGAAAGACATCAACGTCAAGGTTGCTAGGGACGGACAGTCGATCCTGGACAGGATCGGCACTGGTGCGAAGGTCACACGCGACGAGCTAGTGTAGTTTGTTCGTCGGGCCTGCAGTGCGGCGAGGCGATGCATGACCCTGACGTCGTGCAGGACGGTCCAGGAGGTGGCCTCGTCAGCGCATACATCGAGGCCGCCACGTCCTACGGCCCGGTCAAGAGGCTCGGGAGGGCACGCCCACGCCCGCTTGCGCCGCGCCGGGCCTCACGCCACCGCCGACATTACCCATCGCCACCGGCGCTGTTCCGGAGACACCTACCGAGAGTGTCGTCGTATAAGATGTTTCGCCCCCAACCTGTATGCACAGTACGGTGGGTTTGATGTCTCGCGCATCGCCGTCGACGACAGTATGTTTCCTCTCTTCAAGTTTGTGATCGTCGATATATTGTAGTGATTAATATTATTTGCCGTGCAGGTTTGATAGTCCGGTGGCACTGAGTTCTCCCTTGCGAGGACGTGGAGCGATGCCAGCGGAAGCACTCGGGAAGGTCCAGGGAGCAGCTGAGCCTGCACCCGTCGAGGTTCTTTTCGAGTCATAGCTTAGCGGGCCCCCAGTGATCACGCAGCAACCGATGGAGTCGACCCCCTTGGGAGCACGGATCAGTAGGGCTCCTGAGCACCTTTCCCTGTCTAGGCGCGGACCGGGTGTGGGATGTGGCGACGATGGAGGAGGTGATGCGGGTGGCGTAGCGGGTGGCCAGTAGGGGGCTTACGTATTCTGTGTTTACGTATTATATTTCGTAGGTACTATGGCATGGTTGTCTATGCATTCCCTCTACCATTGTTGTATAACTTGTATTATGTGTCGACGTACTCTCCTTTGTAATTACTATTCCATTCTTGTCTATGCATTGCCTCTAGCATTGTTGTATTACTTATTCATATATTATTTTTGAATCGTTCGTGACCTAGTCACTGAAGCGTTCGACAACGTGTCGCTCAACTGCTGGGCCTACAAGTCGTCCAACGGTTGAGCGACTAGTCCCCGTGTCGCTCAACCATTGGGCCAGTACTTACTGCCAAGTCGTCCAACGGTTCAGCGACTAGGCCACATGTTGCTCAACCATTGGGGCAGTACTTACTGCCAAGTCATCCAACCGTTCAGCGACTATCAACCGTAGGGCCAGTACTTACTGCCAAGTCGTTCAACGGTTCAGCGACTAGGCCACATGTCGCTCAACCATTGGGGCAATGCTTACTGCCAAGTCTTCCAACGGTTCAGCGACTAGGCCACGTGTCGCTCAACCATTGGGGCAGTACTTACTGCCAAGTCGCCAACCGTTCAGCGACTATCAACACCAGTAGTTACTACCAGGTTGTCCAACGGTTGAGCGACTAGTCCACGTGTCGCTCAACCATTGGGCCAGTACTTGTTGCCAAGTCGTCCAACAGTTGAGCGACTACACGGTCATATAGAAAGCCAGCCCTAGTCTCGTCATGGTTTCTTTCACCATTTCTCTCGACAGACAAGCATTGCAGATCGGGAGAGGAGAAAAAAGGGAGAAGGTAGGGAGAAGGTAGGGAGAGGGAGAAGTAGAGGAGCTCGAGAGAGGGAGACAAGAGGAGGAGAGGAGCTTCGGAGAGGTATACAAGGGGAGGAGCAGAGCTCAGGAGAGGGTGGTTTGGGAGGAAAGGAGCTCGAGACGTGAAAGAGAAAGACAAACGAAGCTCGTTGATACGAAGAGCAGGTCTCCGCGTGAAGGTAATACTCTTGTTTGTTCTTGTTCTCGGCCGAATGTAGGCGACGTGTAGCTACTTATTTGTTTAGCACGTATATGGGGAATGTATGTCGAGAAATCATAGGTTGCAATGTTTGTAATATTTGCAGTGATAATAAGTCATGTCGGATCCCACAAGATTGAAAGTGCATTACGGTGTTGGTACGGTTCGTGAAGGTCCGTACGGTGTTGACCTAAGTGATTTTCGATAAGTCACTTTGGTACACCCGAACCTGGAGAATACCCGAATCGGAGATGTCCTACACTGGCTCACCAGAAGCTTCTCCTTGGACCCCGAGGTATGGAGTGTCGTCATACAAGGGGTTTGGAGTCGGTCTCCCACGCACATTCGGTGGGAGTTGAGCAGAGTGATGCGCACGGTTGCATGGAAGGGATTTTTGGAAGGCTGTAGGCGCCGTCGGGTTGGTGGGAGCAGCTCAGACACGGAGTGCGTGGTTCAGGAAGAAGACGCGGTGGCCGATGTTGTGGAGACAAAAGAGGACGAGGTGGCCGATGTTGAGGAGGCAGAAGAGGACGAGGTGGACAATGTTGAGGAGGCAGAAGAGGACGAGGTGGCCAATGTTACGGAGGCAGAAGAGGAATATCGTGCACCGCACGCTCAGGCCAGTGCCCAGGCAGATGTAGGGGAGCATGTCGACAGCATAGTACGTCAGATGGAGATTGATAACTTGACAGCTCGAGCGGAGGAGGAAGCTTTAGAAGAGGATGGTGATGACTCTTCGGAGGAGGACGAAGGACCCATCCCGCAGGGATGGAATAGGGTGGACGTTGAGGGTCTTGCTGTGCACGACGAGCACGAATCACCATGTGAGTACCATGGGACGGAGGTTCGGCTTCATGCAATGTTTCCTGACAAGGGATCACTGCAGGATGCCATCAAGCTGTGGGCCTTGTCCATGTAGCGGCCGTTTCATGTACTCAAATCCAGCTAGGAGCAAGACATCATGGTATATGAAAGCAGTCGGGTGTCCTTGGTGTGTGCACGCAAGGAGACCCAATCACGAGACTCCTTGGATTGTCTCAAAGGTGGAGGCGCACTCGCTTGCTCAAGAGTGTTTTGTCAAGCATCGCAACTCGACGTCCACCTTCATAGCCAATGTGATGTACAGAGAGATAGTGAAGAAGACGGACACGAGGCCAAGCACATCATGGTGGCTATCAAGCAGAAATTCAAGTACAAGATTAGCTACGCGAAGGCATTGCGTGCTAAGCAGAAGGCTTTGGAAAGGTTCGGTTCTTTCGAGGCGTCTTACGATAACCTTCCTCGTATGTTCCAGGTGCTGCAAGACAGGAACCCGGGCACATACATTGCTGTGAAGGACCAGCCATCCAAAAGACCGCCGCTATGTTTCATGGTATTGCAGAGGACCTTCTTAGCATTCGGTCCCTACATTAATGCATTCAGACACATGTTGCCCGTGATCTCAGCGGACGAGACGTTTCTAACTGGGAAATATAAGGGCGTGATCCTGACAGTAATTGGCATTGATGGCAACAATCGGATTCTGCCCTTAGCCATTGCTTTCGTCGAAAGTGAGAATTTCGACAACTGGTTGTGGTTCCTTCGACATCTGAAGGTGGGAGTAGTTGGGGCACGTCCTGATGTCTGCATAATCCATGATCGCCACTCCGGGATGATGAAGGCCATTCGACAACTTCAGCAAGACCCTAATGAGTCGTTCCCTTGGCCAGACCTGAGGAACAGATGGTGCATTCGCCATCTAGGGGCGAACTTCTTCAAACAGTTCAGGCAGCAACCATTGATGAAGCTGTTCAAGAGGCTTACCATGCAGAACCAGTAGCGTAAATTTGAAACGTTGTGGCAGATGTTGGACGAGCACACCAGGAAGCATGTTGTCGAGAGGAACAGGTGTCCCCTCATTCTCGGGTGGCACTGACCGCGCCGCCACACCATGCGGGAGCTCGACCCTCCCCATTTGACGCGGAGGACCTCGAGGGAAATCGGGTGTTTCTCTCATTGGATTGAGGCCGAGCCATTGGAGAAGTGGTCCTTACTGCACGACACGGACGGTGCAAGGTATGGTATAATGACCACTAACCTTGCAGAGGTGTACAACTGGGTTATTAGGGGCCTCCGTTCTCATCCTCTTGTCGCCATCGTCGAAGGCGTTCTGCATGGTACAATCGGATATTTCAGGGAAAAGTATGCAAATGCGGCACTTCATGCAGCCAACCCACAGACACCGTACTGCTCGAAGATTATAGCATACATGCAGGCCAAGACCGAGAAGGCTCAGTCACACACGGTCTTCGTAATGGGCAATACGGAGCATCAATTCGACGTGATCCTCCGAGACAGAGCTGAATTCGGGACGGCTCGGTCTCTTGTTACCCATGAGGTATGCCTTGGAGACCATGTGAATGAACCTAGTTACACATACAACAAGCTAAAGCTCCTTCACAAGCCATGCTCTCATGTCCTCGCCGCGTGTGGAACCATCCGCATGGACCCATCAAAATTCGTATCGGAGTACTTCATGAAGGAGAGGGTGCAGCAGGCGTGGTGCGGCGAGCTAAGAGGCTTCAGGGTTGTGGGTAACTTCGCCACGTTAGATACTCCAAATAGGACTTGGATTTCTGATCTAGACCTGTTGAAAGGGAGGAAGGGCCGTCGGCAGAGTCGTCGCATTAGGAACGATATGGATGAAGGGAAGTCGACCGGCGGTAGACGCGTGTACGTGCCGCCACCGTGAAGGCCACACTGTGAGAACTTGTGAGGCACCTGCCGACACGTAGGAACTTGTATTAGAACTGCTAGTATGTCGTAACTTGTACTTCAGTCAGTACTTTGGTTCTTGTAAGCAATGTGGAACTAATTGTATCAAAATTGTAAATTTTAACTTTATTTGAAGTGTCAATATCTCGTCTTAATTCTAGCGGATAATGTCTGCTATGGAATAGCTCATTTTTCAGTACTCGTTCACACAATGCATGTTTGTTCAATGCATATCGACGCCTATAGCTTAATGCACGCGACACATCAATACAACAGTCAACTCGATAAAACGCAACCGCAATGACACGTCCACCATTTAGTTACATGTGTTACGAGATTGAACATAATTGCATACAGAATGGGAGACCACCGACATACAAGCTTCTTCGCCCATGCCCAATTGTAGAAGGTGCCTCGTTCAACCCACATAGAGTGATGTACAGGGGGCGCCTCGGACGTGGCTGGCCGTCATTGTAGTGGCACGCACATATGCAGCTAAGATTTGCGCAGTAGCATGTGGGATCATAAAAACTTCCTATGTTCACGACCTTCTCGTTGCCCCTCTCGCATTGCATCTGTTGGCAGAGGTCATCATTTTGCTCGTTGAGATTGTCAATCCGCGCCTCCAACTCAAATATTCGGTTCCACAATCTATCTATGTACATCACGACATGTCGTTCATGGGGAGGATCAATCCAATGGACAAAGGCGCATTTCGCCATCTGCTGCAAGAGACGGTTAGCATGGAGGCTATATTAGTAGTAATATGAAGCAAACTATTTACTAATTGTACCCCAGAGTGTGGGCGTCGGAAGAAACGTCATCCGCCATCGAAAGGGTCGTCTATGACCTGCACGACAGCGTCCTCCCTGTGTCCACATTCTGGCCATACCGGTTGAGCACGCTTCTTCGGCATCAACCGGTAGTTCGGCCCGAAGTCCTCCCTCCTTTCTAGGGGAAGGTCTTGCTTCGGCGACCCCGGTTCGACTGGTCCCTCCGCGTCTGCCATGGTATGTTATTGTAGGACGGAGAAGGTTCTTTTTCCTACGGTTTGAAGGGTTGAGTGGTCCTACTTTCGGAGCGTGGGCGGTGCATTTTATAGCCCGCGGGGGGATACTAACAAAGCGGTCAATGTGTTAGCTTGAAGATGACAAGACCAGATAGGTCTGGCTGCTTTGCGCAGAGATAAGACCAAACGGGGCAGCTTTGCGTAGTGAGAAGACCAAAGGAGACAGTTTTGCGCAGTGAGAAGACCACACGGGGCAGCCTTGCGTAGTGACAGGACCACACGGACCAGCTTTGCACAGTGACAAGACCGCACGAGGTAGCTTTGCGCAGTGACAGGACGACACGGCCCAACTTGTGATGACAAGACCACAGGGGGCAGCTTTTGCGCATGACAAGACCAGACAGGCGACTTTGCGCGATGACAAGACCACATGGGGCGACTTTGCAGATGACAAGACCAAAGGAGATAGCTTTGCGCAGTGACAAGACCAGACAGGGTAGCTTTGCGTAGTGACAAGACCAGACGGGGTAGCTTTGCACAGTGACAAGACCACACGGGGCAGCTTTGCGTAGTGATAAGACCAAAGGAGATAGCTTTGCGCAGTGATAAAATCAAAGGACATTACTCTATGCCAATCATGTGGCTTATAAAAAGGGGTGGAAGAGATCTGGGAGAGAACATTACACAACCAAACCCAACACTACAACACTAGAGCTTCCTCTCCACGCCTCACAGGTTACTACACCAGAGCTTCTTCACCATGTCGGGATGGACGACAAGCAAAGGCAGTGGGACCGGATCTGCGAACTAGCAAGGGCTGTTGGGGAGCGGGACGACCGAGCAAGGGCGGCTAAGGCCCGGTACGAACAAGAGATGCATGCCTACATAACATCTTTCTGTAATGAAGCCCCTCGTAGCAGCAACCCCATACCGAACGTTCCAATCGAGCGTTCACCGCAACAACCGCCCAAGGGCGAGACGCCGCCCCTCTGTTGGTGCAGGGACAGATGCAAGTTCTTCAAGTCCAAGCACCCGTTCAGTCTGGACATGCGTTACTGGGGTTGCGCGAACTACTCCAGTGACTATCCCGACCGACGTAGGGACACGAGCAGCTATTGTGTATGATGATGTTTGTTACGCATGTAACCAAACTCTATGTGTCGTGTTATTCCCAGCTTCGTTATAAAGTCTAATTTAATTCGCAACATCAAATCTCCTCATCTTTTCACATTCCATTCTTCCGTGTTATTTCCAGCATCATTATAAAGACATCTAACAACATATATCACTTCTGGGTAAGATCTGAAAATATTGTTTGTGAAGGATATATACGCTGAAGTGTCAAAGGTTATCAATCCACACAAAAAAAAGGTGCCTCCAGCCACTTGTCGTCCCATGTTATACCCTAGCGCATCGTAATATCACTTACCTTTCTACTTACAGCTCATTACTATCTCAATCGTCCTCACAAAATTCTACAGAAATTAAGTGCACTACAACAATATACGACGATCATAAAATATTATTGCGAGTTTGACAAATTTCGTACCCTTGATATTCTATAAAAATAACAAACAGATCAACCAATGTTGTCACCACACTTTTAACTTTTCAAAAAATAACATCATACAATACGATTCGCTAAATATAATACCTAAAAAATGTAATATCTATTTTAACACAATTGTTCCAATTGGATTTGCATAAAAGGAGGCCTAAGAGCTAAAATCGCCTAGTGGTTGGGCGACTTCATTTAAGTCGCCCGACCATCGCGCGACTTAGCTAACTCGCTCTACGCATGGGCGATTCAACATATGTCGCACACCAGTTTGACGACTAAGGCCAGCGACGCTAAAGTCGCCGTTCCATTGAGCGACTTACAGATGTGTCGCACATCGGTCAAGGACGATTCGAGTCGCAACACCGTACGGCGACTAGAGGTTATTTCTGTTAAAAAAATAACCGGTATTATTTCTGTAATTCTGAATAAAAAATAGATTATTTTAAAAAATCATCTAGAATGGGATTTAGGGGCAGAGGAAGGTAGTGCACCAACCGCTAGTGCGTGTGTGGTGTGTCGGTTTCGGTGTGTGCGTTTACGCCTTGGCCCGTGGGGCTTTGTGGGCTGGCGACAACCAGCCCACGAGCTAAACGAGCCGAACGAATGGCTCAAAAATTTTACAAGCTGGGCAAAAAGCTTAACTCGGTTTGAGAATGTCGTGAGTTTAAATCGAACTGGCTCACGAGTCTCGAGCTATTTTTCCGATAATAGCCTAGTTGCGAGGTCTATTAAATTCTTGCCTGTTGCCCGCGGATGCAATGCATGCGTACCCCACTCACACACGAGATCGTACCTAACAGTTCGAAAAACTACAGAGAAAAGCTCGTGCCTGGCGACGAGGCACAACAATCGTGTTCGTGCCTAATGTGGGATCTTTTCCTGACCGCCCGATCTAAAATCCGATCCACGTCACGGTACTGAAATCGGACCGGGCTTGTTTGAACATGCAAATCAAGGTGATCTGCGCAGAATGTTTGGTACACGTACGCACGTTTTCTTTGTTTCTTTGAAGAAACTGTACCGATACGATCACTCGAGAATTATGAGTACAAACAACTGTTGTATGCCCAAGGAAAAGTAATGGATGCACACGACTGCATTTTCAACTATGCTACGGTTACACTCAGGGACTGTTTCTTGCTGACGCTCCCCAAGGTCGACACGTGGACGCTTCCGAAGTCCGTTCCTCAAGTCCGGCTCCCCGGCGGCAGACGCCGCGCTTGCCCCTCGCGCGGCTCTTTCTCCTCTTAGTACCCTCCTTCCTCATGCACTCCCGAAATTGAAAAAAAAAAATCAATTCGCAACTTTCAGTGGCACGAAAGTTTCAAATTGACACACAAACATTTAAATTAGCGAAATTTCAAGTCGTAACTTTCAATTGACATGGAACTTTCTAACGGCACACAAACTTTCAAAACATTTGTACGGTTAGATTTGTTTTGCAGTTTGTGTAAAGGTTCGAGAATATATTTACGTATCTTGTAGGCTATTTAGATTTTTAAGATATCCTAAACATTATATATGAAAATAGAAATTTGGAGGAAAATACAACCCTAGGAACGTAATTTAAGTATGAGCTTCGATGAAAGAAAATCATTAACCATAATAAGTTGTTACGGTTATTAGAAACGTAAACACTCTTCATCATGCATAAATCATATAGCTGTATGCCCATATTCTTACTCTATTAGTTACTTTTATCCAAATTTTATGCATGCGCGTGTACCCCTCTTCAATCTCAAGCAATAAGTTGATTATGTGTGCGACAAATTATCTTATTAGTTTGTATGGTATTAGAGTATCTTGCTCACGTATGCATCGATGCACCATGGATGACCTACCTTGAACTTATCTTCCCTCACACGCTAGCTGCCTCACTGAACCGTGTGTCTTCTATCTCTTCTCGTCGTCATAGTTTTATTGCTTCAACCTCCAACAGCAAACCTAAATCTTGATCGATCCCTTTCAGTTGATAACCCTTCCAATGCAATACTTTACCACATAGTTATTTTCTACTTTTCTCCAATTATTTCTTAATGCTAATAATTGCGACATCAACACGCATACACATGCAACTGTCATCGATCCCTGTCGGGGACATGTGTCACAATATCTACGGTAGCCCATGCCTATTCCCTATGCCTACGCCATCTCTACTCCAACCTTTTTGCTCCTCTATTTATGTACGTCCGTACTTCTATTTGTACGTATGCACGCATGTACATACACATGCATGATGTTATACATGCTTGATGTTCTCTTCTCTCATGTCAGTCGCTCCCTTTCTTCGACGTTGGCCAGCTCAATGCTATGGCTTTCTCACTAATCGTAATGACCCCCCCATCTTCACTGATGTTGACATGTCTGCTTTAGTTGTTGTCTAATGATATGGAGAATCTTTTCACCATTGTTGGTAATCTGTGCCCTTCACCAGTGATGACACACTCCTAGCCACCTAATGGCCCCATATCGTCCATAGCTCGTCTTCAATGTAAAGCTTCAGCTCCTCTCTGTCAGGGCTTCCACGTCATCGAGCTTATTTGGCAACTAACTATCTCAACAATGACGACGCTCATTACTTGTCATCATGACCCATGGTTTCTTCAACTCTAGACTTTCTCTTTAACGGCTCCGATGAGCAGCAAAAAATTGTCTTTGTTGAGTGACTAACGTGAGGAGCGTGTTGGAAATATGCCCTAGAGGCAATCACAGAGATGATTATATTCCATCATGTTCATAATATTGGATAATATGTTATCATGTTCCTTGAATGAATTATTGGTTATGAAGATTAACAAGTATGTGACTTGTTGGTGAAACTCTTTTAACTTATACGATGTCGTTCTAAATAAATCCCTGGTCAGATGTCACTGGTCGGAACACTAGTGACTCTATCGACCAGCACATGTATTGATTGATGAACATGTTTCATCGGTCATGGATACAGGGATATCAAATCAATAATGTGATGCATGTTAGAGAACATGGGGTTGGATTTACCCACCTTGAGACACTATTGAGATTGTTATGATTCTATGTGTCGTTAGTTGGTCTCAAGCAATGATGATGTATAATCCTTAGACCTGAGATCAGCATGGTTTTCTACATGTGTAATAGCACTCTTAGGGGTTGCCAATCGCAACTCGTAACTGAGTAGTTATAAAGGTAGTTTTCAGGTATGCTATGAAACATGCAGAGGAATGTGACTGGTTGGATATGGGATTTACCCCTCCTAACATAACAGGAGAGATGTCTCTGGGCCCCTCGTTGTGGTCGGATAAAGTAAGTGCATGGCCATGCCACTAGTAGTTGAAGTGTTCGACCACGTGAAGTTATCCAACACTCGATCGAGAAAATATTGAACAGTCCATAGATGACACAACATCTCACTTGGAGTTCAACCAGACATCGTGAGGCAAAGAGAGAATACACGAGTAGGTCACTTAGTTCGATCAGTTACGGACTGGTCGTATGGAGATACGAGCTGGTTGTAGATTGGTTGAATGTAATCACAGAGTGGTCGTAACCTGGTCGTAAGAAGTTATGGATTGGTCGTGACCAAATACGAACTGGTCATATAAAGATAGGACTTGGTCGTAAGTGATGAGGACCTGATCGTAGATCATATTGCATTAAGGTTCGTCCGACATAATTTGTGTGTATTCGAGAATCGTTATATCCTGCTAGGAACCGCTAACGACTCGTGATCGGAATGAGTTTCCGAATCACGACCGATTACGTATAAACCTACAGGGTCACACACTTAACGGCTTGGAACAAAACGTGTTTGGATAGGATCCGTCATGGGCACTATATAAGGAGGTGCATGAGACTGTTGGGAGGTGGGGTGAACATAACAAATAAGACACACGAAAGTCGTGAATTGAGTTGTTCCACCAAAACTCTAGCCACCATCTTCCGGAGAGCTCTGCCGTGCGACTTGGTGCTAGCACACCGACGTGTGGTTGTTCCTTCCCTGGACGTGTGGATACCGTAGAGGCACTACTATGGTTGCTATTGCGCTTGAGGACGATCCGTGATCTTCATAAGGAACTGCAGAGATCGCCCGAGGAGACGATTGACTCACGAGGACACTGGACGATCGACTACGACCACTACATCGACGCGCTCCACATTGGACCAGGCTGCTCCAACTCTTCTTCCGCTATTCTGCGCGTCTGGTGGTAATGATCTGTGATCATCTAATTGCTTGGCTTCCTAGTTTACGTGGTAGAAATTTTGATTTGTTGCTATCGTAGCCTACCCGTACCCCAATAGAGTGCAACTTTGTCCCCATCTTCGTCGTCGCCGCGCTGACTCTTCACTTCCCCGTGAATCAACATCTTCTTGCAGAACATATCGATACCATTGCACTCTTTCGTGGTCTTATCTCACACCATTCTTGCTATCCTTGTTATAACTTTTATTTTTATTGAAAATTTTAGTTATTTTTTATTGGAGTTCATATACAAATCAAATTGCTAATCTTAGTTAATTTATTTCAAAATTTATTTATTTAGGATTTTACTTTGGAATTCATATGGAAATAAAATTGCAAATTTTATTTTTATTCTAATTTCAGTTATTTTTCTTGGGATTCATATACAAATCTAATTGCTAATTTTTCTTTAATTTTGTATTCCAAATTACGCTTATTTAAGGATTTTACCTTGGAATTTTATGCAAATCAAATTGCTAATTTTATTTATTTTTACCGTGAATTTCAATTACTTTTAGGTTGGATTTTGTATACAAATCTAATTAGAAGTTTTTTAAAAATTATTCCAAATTATAATTATTTAGATATTTTACTTAGGAATTAGTATGGAAATCAAATTTGTAATTTTATTTAATTTTTATTATGAATTTCAGTTTTATTGTACTTGACACAAACTCCTTTTTTTAAAAAAATCTAGACCGTTATAATCTGGACCCACCACGATCAACATTGTAGATCTTTATCTCTTTCCTTCGATTGACATGAGAATTTTTAGCCCTTAAGAGCTTAACGTGGTGGCTTTAAGTTATTTTTATACATTTAAATTAACTAGAAAACAATATTAATCATGGATTTAAGTTTTTATTATTAAATTTATATCTTGTGTTCCATACGATATGATTCAAATTGTTCTATCAATAAGAACCTATAAGTGGCTGTATGATTTTGTAACCATGGTCTATAGACAAAATACTCATAAGGTACATAATGGGGTATTGTCTTCTCAAATGTTCACATTTTATATTTCAAGTTTAATACCTAACTATGAAGTTTTTCTTTATTGATTTTGCATTTAGTATAATTAAAATTGTGTGCCATTCTTTCATGTTTAACTTCATTTTGGATTTACATTTAGTGCGGATTCAATTTTAATAGAAAATATATATTAAAAATAAGTAAAAATATTAATTTCAATATATATGTATATTCATAATTTTATTTTGAATTTCTTTTCGATTTGAATTAAATTCATGCTTAATTTTATTTCTAAATTTTAGTATATTTAACTTGGTACATACCATACAATAGTATGTTGTTAGCTATCTCACTTTGCCTCCATATGAGAGAGGGAGAGAGTATTGTAACACTACAAATTTACACCACGTCAAAGGCAATAGATGCATGTCTGTTTCAGATTTAATTATTCCATGAGAACTCTAGATCCTTTGCTTTGCTTATAAATAAATCTTAACCGTTTAAAAATCTATTCACACTATATCGATGGTTATGATTTTTTTCCTTTTTATCTAATTAACCTGGGAATTTCTAGTTTTTATTTCTCTGATTAATGTGGGAATTTCTAACGTTTTTACCTTATAGGATTAACGTGAGGGCTTCTAGAAGAACCTTCAATTAGTATAGATATAGATCGTAATAACAAAGCTCTTGCTTACTAATTTTGTAAAACTTGGATTGCCAAATTCAGACGTATGTGGGGAACCACCCAGCCACTAGGTTCAAATCCTGATATCCATCTTTACGCATATGTGAGTGCGCTTAAGTACGAATTTTGTGAGATCGCATATTTATCCCTAGCATCAGTCTTTCTAAACGTGTGCTAAGAGGACGTACTCGTGTGTGTACGTGTGCGCGTGCGCGTCTTCCTTGTAATCCAAAAAAACTAGTACTCATGCTTCACAAACTTAGTGTACGGTTAAATGAAAAATTTTAAATTAAAGCAGAAATTAACAAATTAAGCAATCGAACCTGACCGGCCAGCTTGGGCTTAGGCTTAATTCTGATGCAATCTGTATCGGCCCAAATACTATTTGGGGAGGGAGGACGGGCTAGGAGTCTGGTGGTTGGATTGAGGGCACGATGTCCCTTGTGTAATCAGATTACACACGACTATGAGTTCATTCGTGAAACCCTACAAGGTACACAAAATTCCTAACTTGTGTTGTGAATGCCATCCTCCATATATAGTACTTCCCCGTGCAAAAATGTAGGGTATATTTTGTCTTGCAGGTAGACCAACGAGACATTGAAAATGATTAAGGCTATTCTTAATTATTATCTTTAAGAACTATATTCAATGCATGCACGTAAAGGAACAACATACTTATTTTGTATTGGAATATGAAATACGCTATACATTTGTGGACAAGACCATTCAAAAATACGTACTATTTTTTTTATAGAGGGAGTACTAAAAAACGATTTTTCCCTAAATAGCAGTATTCGGAGCCACAATAGCAAAAATGACATCCGTTCATTTGTAATTGCAGAAATGGCACGCACATCCGTCCTAGGGACGAACAGACGTGCGACGATGTGCCATGCACCCTTGGTCGTCCGTCCCACATGCAGACGAGCACTCGTCCACCCAGCTACCATGCGAAGAAGCCCCTTGTCCGCCTATCTGCCGTGCGGTCGAGCCGTGCCATTCTCCTTCCAGAAAAAAAACATTGATTAATTGCAGTCAATACATATTAATTAAGTTGATTAATTGCAGTAAGATTAATTGGAATTTTTGGCGCAAATAACACATTTGCGATGTTTTATTATGGAAGTAGCGCCCATCGCAACGAAATAGCAAATTGGAAGCCTCGTCCGCACGGTCACCGGCCATGCGCATCAATTTTATTACGGTAACAAGGTGTGTTGACATTTCCAATAGAGTTGCAATATAACTTTTCAGACATAAAATTGACGACACGTGAAGCGTTTCAAGCATTGCATGATACACACGTGGGTTTATTGTAATCAGGATGGAGGATGGGTTATTATCACATATATCCCGATCAAATAGGACACTCTTTGTTAATTTATCAGTTTAATATGGATGATATTATTTAATACTGCATTGTACCACATGCTAGATAGGTTTGTACATGAACCAACTGAGGAAAATACATGGCATGCATATCATATAACAATGTACCGTAGCCTCTGACTCATGTGCGTTTCGAAGGCTACGATATGTTGTCATATGACCTGCATGCCACGCATTTCCCTCAGTTGGTTCATGTACAAGCCTATCTAGCATGTGGTACAATACAGTGTTAAAGAATATCATCCACATTAATGAAGGGATACGGGTAGGCTACACTAGCTGGCAATTCAAAAATTCTACTACGTAAACCAGGACGCTATGCAAGTAAGAGATCATAGATCTTTACCACCAGACGCGTAGTGCAGCAGAAGAAGAGTTGGAGCAGCCTGATCCAACAAAGAGCGCGCTGATGTAGTGGTCACGGATGATAGTCCAGCATTCCCGACGCCGATCGTCTCCTCCAGCAACCAATCGCGTTCCTTGCGAAGTCGTGGATCGCCCTCAAGCGCAACAGCAACCGTAGTAGTGCCTCCACGATATCCACGCGTCCAGGGAAGGAACACCGTATGCCGATGTGCTAGCACCAACTCGCACGGTAGGGCACTCTCGAGAAGATGACAGCTAGGGTTTCAGTAGGACACACGTTCTGTCGTATATCTATCCCATAGCCTCAAGCATTTTCTTATATAGTGCCCATGACGGATCCTATCCGAACATGTTTGTTTCAACCTGTTAAGTGTGTGACCCTGTAGGTTCATGTGTAATCAGTTGTGACTCAGAAACTCCTTTTCAATCACAAAATCGTTAGCGGCTCCTAGCAGGACATAACGATTCCCAAATACACACGAATTATATCGGATGAACCTTAATGCAGTATGATCTACGATCAGGTCCTTATAACTAACGACCAGCTCATATTTGGTCTCGACCAGTTCGTAACTCCTTACAACCAGGTTTTGACCAATTAGTGATCATGTTTGATCAGCCTATGACCAGCTCGTATCTCCATACTACTAGTCTGTATCTGATCGAACTGAAAGACCTTCTCGTGTATTCCCCTTTGCCTCACGATATTCGGTTGAACTCCAGGTGAGATATTATGACATCCATAGATTGTTCAATACTTTCTCGATCAAGTGTCGGATAACTTCATGTGGTCGAACTCTTCGACCACTAGTGGCATGGCCATGGACATTATCCGACCACATCGAGGGGCCCAGAGCTATCTCTCCTATTATGTTAGGAGGGCAAATCCTATATCCGACTAGTCACATTCCTCCGCATGTTTCATAACATACCCGAAAGCTACCTTTAAAACTACCCAATTACGGAGTAGCGTTTGGTAACCCCTAAATGCACTATTACACATGTAGGAAACCATGCTGATCTCAGGTCTAAAGATTATACATCATCATTACTTGAGACCAACTAACGACACATAAAATCATAACAATTTCAACAGTGTCTCAAGGTGGGTCAATCCAACCCCATGTTCTCTAACATGTGTTCACATTATTGATTTGATATCCCTATATCCATGACCGGTGAAACATGGTCATTAATCAATACATGTGATGGTCAATAATTCACTAGTGTTTCGACTAGTGACATCTGACCAGGGATATTTTTAGAATATGTTAAAAGAGCTTCACCAACAAGTCGCATACTTGTTAACCTTTATAACCAATGATTCATTCAAGGAATAGAATAATATTTATTCAACAACTCATAAATATAGATGTGATACAATCATCTCTATGATTGCCTCTAGGGCATATCACCAACAGTCTCCCACTTGCATGAGAGTCAATCATATAGGTATCTTATACCCATTGCTCTTGTGTGTGCCTCATGCTTAGGTTGCGGGAGAGGCTTTGTCAACAGATCAGAAATATTCAAATCCGTGTGCACTTTGCATATCTTCACATCACCTCTCTCAATGATCTCATGAATGATGTGATATCGCCGAAGTATGTGCTTGGACTTTTAATGTGATCTAGGCTCCTTAGCTTGTGCAATGGCTCCACTATTATCACAATAGAGATCCATTGGCCTGGAAGCACTAGAAACTACACATAGTTCATAAATGAACTTTCTTATCCATGCGACCTCTTTTGCAGCTTCCGATGTCGCAATGTACTCAGCCTCTATTGTAGAATCAACAACCATTCCATGCTTGAAACTTTTCCAGCTTACTGCTCCTCCATTCAAACAAAACACAAACCCTGATTGCGATCTGAAATCATCCTTGTCGGTTTGGAAGCTTGCATTTGTGCAACCATTTACAGCCAGCTCTTCCTCACCTCTGTAAACAAGAAATGCATCCTTAGTCCTTCTCAAGTACTTAAGGATATTCTTGACTGCTATCCAGTGACTTTCACCTAGATCCGACTGATATATGCTCGTAACACTTAGAGCATATGACACATTTGGTCATGTACATAGCATGGCATACATGATAGATCCTATAGCCGAAGCATATGGGATTCTACTCATTTTGTCACGCTCATCAGTGGTCGTAGGACACTAACTCTTGCTAAGATTAATGTCATACACCACGGGCAAGAAACCTTTCGTGGAATCTTGCATGTTGAACCGTTTCAACACCTTATCTATGTACATATCCTGGCTTAATCCAATTAGCCTTTTAGATCTATCTCTACAGATCCTTATACCAATAATATATGCTGCATCTCCTAAATCTTTCATTGTGAAATTATTTCTTAACGAAGTTTTAACAGATTTAAGTATTGGAATATCATTTTTGACCAGTAGTATGTCATCCACATACAATATCAGAAACACAAGCTTGCTCCCACTAACCTTCTTGTAAACACAAGGTTCTTCTTCGTTCTTGATGAAGTCAAACCTTTAGACCAATTCATCAAAATGAATGTTCCAACTCCGAAATGCTTGCTTTAGTCCATAGATGGATTTCTTAAGCTTGCATACCTTTCTAGCTTCCTTTGGATCGACAAAACCCTTAGGTTGTGTCATGTACACATCCTCACTTAGGTTTCTATTTAGGAAATCCGTTTTGACATCCATTTGCCATATCTCATAATCGAAATTTGCAGTAATAGCTAGAATGATCCGGATAGACTTAAGCATCGTGACAGGACAAAATGTTTCATCATAATCAACACATTGAATTTGTCTGAAACCCTTAGCAACTAGTCGTGCCTTATGAATGTGAACATTTCCATCCATATCTATCTTTTTCATAAAAATCCATTTTGCACTAAGTGGTTTTGACACCATCAGGTGCATCAACCAAGTTCTAAACTTGATTATCATGCATGGACTTTATTTCGGATCTCATGACTTCATGCCATGACTCAGGGTCTGGGTCTACCATTGCTTCCGTATAAGTTTTAGGCTCATCATTATTCAATAATAAAACATCATGCCCATACCTTATAGGCAATTGACGTGGCCTTTTTTTATCTACGTGAGGCAGATGTCTCATCTACAGGCTCAACAACATTTTATTCATCTTGTAGAGGTTCAATAGGAGTTGAAACATTTTCAGATGGTTCCTAAATTTCTTTGAGTTGCACCTTGCTCCCACTGACTCCTTTGGAAAGAAACTCTTTCTCCAAGAAGACACCATTACAGGCAACAAAAATTTTGTTATCAACCCGATTATAAAAATAATATCATTTAGTTTCCTTTGAATACCCCCACAAAGAAGCACTTATCAGATTTGGGTGTGAGTTTATCAGACGTCAAGCATTTGATATATACCTCACAACCCCATACCCTGAGAAAAGATAATCTAGGACTCTTCTCGGTCCATATCTCTTATGGTATCTTCTCTACAATTTTTGATGGAACCCTATAAAGTGAAAGCCGCTGTTTCTAGTGCGTATCCCCAGAATTAGAATGGAAGATCAGATTAGCTCATCATTGACCGAACCATGTCCAACAATATTCGGTTCCGTCGTTCAGACACCCCATTCCATTGAGGCGTTCCTGGCGGAGTAAGCTGTGAAACAATTCCACATCTCTTTAGATGATCACCAAATTCATGGCTCAAATATTCACCTCCACGATCAGATTATAGACATTTGATTGTCTTGCCAAGTTGATTATGCACTTCATTCTGAAATTCTTTGAACTTTTCAAAGGATTCCGACTTGTGCTTCATTAAATAGACATAGTCATATCTATTGAAGTCATCAGTAAAAGTTATGAAGTACTGAAAACCACCTTTGGTCGGAGTGCTCATTGGTCCACATACATCCGAATGTATTATGACCAGTAGATCACTCACCCTCTCACATCTGGTCATGAAGGGCGCCTTTGTCATCTTGCCAAGTAAACAAGATTCACATATTTCAAATGATTCGAAATCAAATGAGATTAGAAGACCATCTTTATAGAGCTTTATCATGCACTTCTCATTTATATGACCTAGACGACAATGCCAAATAAAAGTGTGATTCATATCATTAGGTCGAAGTCTCTTAGCATTTATGTTATACACAGGCATATCCTCAAGATTCAAAACATACAATCCATTCACCAATGGAGCATGGCCATAAAGCATATTTTCAAAATAAATTGAACAACAATTGTTCCTTATTCTGAACTCATAACCTTCTACTCCTAAACAAGAAGCAGAAAGAATGTTTTTGCTTAAGGCTGGAACATAACAACAATTATTTAGTTCCATAACTAATCCTGAGGGTAAAGCTAATGGTAAAGTGCCAATAGCTAATGCATCAACTCTTGCTCCATTGCCCACACGAAGATCAACATCTCCTCTTGCCAAGCTTCTACTCCCTATTAGTCCCTGCATCGAATTGCAAATATGAGCAACCGATCCGGTATCAAATACCCAAGAACTGGTTGAAGAGGTGGCAAGATTAATTTCTATAACATTTATACCTGAACTAGAAGTCTTACTTCCTTTGTTCTTTTTCGTTTCTGCTAAGTACTTCTTGCAGTTTCTCTTCCAATGCCTAGTCTCATGATAATGGTAACATTCTGTGTCAGGCTTAGGACCCAGCTTGAGCTTCTTAAGCTTAGCCTTGGGACTGTCGGTCTCATCTTGAGTCTTTCCTTTGCCCTTTCCCTTTCCCGACTTACCCTTCTTCTTTAGGTTGTAGTCTTTTGAACCGTCATCACATGATTGAAACTTTTCTTGATGCTCTCCTCAGCACCTTTAAGCATGCCATGCAACCCGGTCATTAACTTCTCCATGTTGTTCATATAAAAATTCAATATAACAAGCTCAAAGCTCACATGGGGCGATTGGAGAATCATATCAGTAGCCAACTCTTGGCTAAGGGGAAAACCAAGCTTTTCTAAGCTCTCAATGTGATCAATCATTTTGATCACATGAGGACTAACCGGGTTGCCCTCAAACAACCTACAAGAAAACAATGCCTTGGAGGTATTGAACCTCTTCGCCCTTGCTTGATCCTGAAATATACCTTTCAGACCCACAATCATATTGTAAGCGTATGTAGTCTCATATTGCTTATGAAGCTCAGAGTTCACAGTTGCAAGCATAAGGCAGTTGTAGGATCAAGGATAACTGATTAAAGGGGGGTGAATAGGAGGTTTTTAAACTTTTTGACAATTTAACAATTTTAGCCAATTAACAACTTAGTCTAAGCAAGATATGATTCTAGCTAAGCAATTCAACACAAGAAATAAGCTAGAAATATAAATACGGAAATAGTAAAGACTAGAAATAACCACAATTGAGACAAGGAAGTTTTTCCCGTGGTATTGAAGACTTGCCGGTCTTCACTAATCCACGTTGAGGAAGCTTGATCGACTCAAGCCGGCTCCACGAATTGAGCCTTCCCTCGATCACTAATGGTAGCTCTTCTCCTCTCCGGATAGGTGAGCTCCAACCTTCACAATTTGCCCGGGTCTTCTCACAATCTTCTTCGAGAAGATCACCGAACCAAACTCCAAGCCGTATAGGAGACGGCAATCTCCAAGAGTAATAGAGCAAGAGATCTTCACTTGAAAGTGCTCTAATGCCACAAAGATCAAACTCAACTAAATGCTCTTGAAAAAACCTCAACTACCTTTGCAAAAGGAATTGAATGCTCTCAATGAGTAGGAAACAATGCAAAGGGCTCAAGAGATATTTAATGAGGTTCAACCACACTTCTAGCTGTAGTGGGTGAGGTATTTATAGCCTCCACCCACTTGCACTAGCCGCTAGAACCGAAATCCCCAAATTTTGTATATGCGGTCGGGGCCATGAGCAATAGTCTTGATCGGTCAGGCCTACCCTAACGGTCGTTTTCCTCCTCTGAAATGCATTAAATGTACTAGGAAAATAGCCGTTACGGTGACCCCGGTCAGACCGCAGGTGCATGAGCGGTTAGTCCAAACCTCTAAAACGGAAATCGCTAAAAGCACCTACTGGAAAAAGCTGACCGCTTGGAAAATCCGGAAGTGCGGTCGGTCATGAGTATCTTGCGGTTAGTCCGGCCTCAAGATTTCAAGCGAAAACCGAAAATTCTCTTCTCTGGAAAATGTTGACCGTGAAGTTGATCCGCACATACGGTCAGTCTGGGAATATAACGTCGGTCAGTCCGGCCCAGAGGATTTCCAGCAAAACAAGAAAAAGCAACCTTGTGGAAAAAGCTGACCGTCCCTTTTGGTCCGGGACCCCGGTCAGTCCGACCTTTAGCCGTCGGTCAGTCCAGCCTCCAAAGATTTTCAGCAAATTCAAATCGAGGCCAAACCAAAAACAAATCCAAGAATAAACTAAGTATGATTTGAGCAATTGTGGCATCATTCACTTTCAAGGTACTCAATTCTTGAACCCTCTTTATAGTATGGCTGTCTAGCCTATAACCCGGTCTTTCAACCAATTCACCTAAGACCGGTAAAATAAAAAGATCCTAGACTATTGTACCTTGTCTTTGAGCCAAGAGATCTTCATGTAATCCTTTCACGTGCAATTCCAGGTCATCAAAAACACCAATGGGACTTAACCTTTAAATACTCAATAAACACGTTAATCCCATATTCACAAATTATCATTAATTACCAAAACAATTTTTAGGGGCCTAGATGCTTTTAGCAGTGCACATCGACTGTGTCATTGCAATGCTTCTCATAAGCACTCTTTTTAGTATGAGTAGCATTTGCATTTGGTTCCTCGGGATAGGGACTCTCTAGAACATATTCCTTCTTTTCTTATTTGAGAACAATTCTCATATTACGAAACCAGTCAATAAAGTTGGTTCCATTCAGCTTTTCTTTCTCAAGAATAGATCGCAAATTAAAGGTAGGTGCAGAAGAAGTAGTAGGTTCCATGATCTACAACAAAAATATATGCAAAAATTCAGCACTATGTTTATGTAAGATCTTCTATTAGACACTCATGTTGGTGGTTATGTTCAACCAGTTTACAACCAGCTCGTATTTCCATAGGACTAGTCCAGACCTGGTTGTATCTCCATACGACTGGTCCATATCTGATCAGACTTAATCAACAACAGTCAATAAAAGATACTCCCACTATATGTTCTAAACCATGTTTCCCTCTAACATCATATAGTGAGTTCAAGGTCTAAAAATCATTAAGTCCTAGTGAGCTTTGTCATCACTGCTAGAAACCTGGTGATTTTAGGTAGGCAACCTCTTGCTAATAATATCACATATGACTCTTGTTTGTTGGGTGACATCTCTATACCCCGGCGACCAACATTATACCCCAAGGCCCAAAACTGTTTTGATAGCCTCGCCAAGTTAAACCAATACTATGCATATGGGTGTCCGACACTCACCCTATCTTATTAAGATAGTTAATGGCACTCTACTTTGGTAGACCTGCCAATTAACGATCAAAATCGTGATAGGCGCAGCAATTGGAAAGACATCAAATTAACTTAGTTTTTCTTGAGGGTTATTATTCTACCATGTTAAAACATCTAATGATAAAACATGATTAATAGCAAGACAGGAATAAACATTCACAGATAATCAAATTAAAACTGTGCAATAGTATGGCCCTCAACATGACGATCTCCATCACCATGCTTCCTGTCTTCCGACCATCATGCTTAATGTCTTCAGACGTATTCATTTACTAAGTAATTACTCCTAAAAGTTAGTAATGAATTACATAGGATAATATCAAGCATCACATGTCGGCACGCGGATCGTTATACAATAATATGTAGCTCGATGGCTATCTCACAACATGACACACAAGCCACAAAAATTCGTACATGCATCACATACATAATGGGCCATACTATTGCACAGTTTAATTTGATTATCTATGAATGTTTATTCATGTCTTGCTATTAATCATATCTACTACTACTGTGTACATATCAAGTATATGCGATCGATAAGGATCAAAAACTATGCATGATGGCTCTGATACCACTGAAGGGATACGGGTAGAATACACTAGCTGGTAATTCAAAAATTCTACCACGTAAACCAGGACGCTATGCAAGCAAGAGATCATAGATCGTGCAGCAGAAGAAGAGTTGGAGTAGCCTAATCCAATGAAGAGCTCATTGATGTAGTGGTCGTAGACGATCGTCCAATGTTCCTCGATGTCGATCTTCTCCTCCTAGCAACCAATCGTGTTCCCTATGAAGTCGTGGATTATCCTCAAGCGCAACAGCAGCCGTAATAGTGCCTCCACGGTATCCACACGTCCGGGAAAGGAACAATGTACGCCTATGTGCTAGCACCAACTCGCACGGTAGGGCTCTCTCGAGAAGATGCCGGCTAGGGTTACGGTGGAACTCACGTTTTGTCGTATATCTATCCCATAGCCTCAAGCATCTCCTTATATAGTGCACATGATGGATCCTATCCAAACACGTTTGTTCTAACCCATTAAGTGTGTGACCCTGTAGGTTCATGCGTAATCGGTTGTGACTCGGAAACTCCTTTCCGATCACGAGTCATTAGCGGCTCCTAGCAGGACTACATAATGATTCCCGAATACACACGAATTATATCGGACGAACTTTAATGAAATATGATCTACGGTCAGGTCCTTATCACTAACGACCAGATCATATATTTATACGACAAGCTCATATTTGGTCTCGACCAGTTCATAACTCCTTATGACCAGGTTTCAACCACTTAGTGATCATGTTTGACCAGCCTACGACCAACTCGTATCTCCATACGACTAGTCTGTATCTGATCAAACTGAAAGACCTTCTCGTGTATTCTCCCTTTGCCTCACGATATCCGGTTGAACTCCAGGTGAGATATTATGTCATCCATGGACTGTTCAATACTTTCTCAATCAAGTGTCGGATAACTTCATGTGGTCAAACTTTTCGATCACTAGTGGCAGGACCATGCACTTTCTTTATCCGACCACATCGAGGGGCCCAGAGATATCTCTCCTGTTATGTTAGGAGGGGCAAATCCAATATCCGACCAATTATATTCCTCCGCATGTTTCACAGCATACCCAAAAGCTACCTTTATAACTACCTAGTTATGAAGTAGCGTTTGCAACCCCTAAGTGCACTATTACTACACACGTAGGAAACCATGTTGATCTCAGGTCTAAGGATTATACAACATCATTGCTTAAGATCAACTGACAACACATAAAATCATAACAATCTCAACAGTGTCTCAAGGTGGGTCAATCCAACCCTATGTTCTCTAACATGTGTTCACATTATTGATTCGATATCCCTATATCCATGACCGGTGAAATATGGTCATCAATCAATATATGTGATAGTCAATAAGTCACTAGTGTTTCGACTAGTGACATCCGACCAGGAATACTTTTATAATGACATCATATAAGTTAAAAGAGCTTCACCAACAAGTCACATACTTGTTAATCTTTATAACTAATGATTCATTCAAGAAATAGAATAACATTTATTCAATAACTCATAAACATAGACGTGATACAATCATCTCTATGATTGTCTCTAGGGCATGCCACCAACAATTAAACCGACGCCTCAACAAAGAATGTCCTATTTAACAATGTTATTCATGATGGTGGTTGGATCTATCATCTGTGCAACGATGTCTGCAACTAGTCTCCGCGGCGCCATAGCCACTACCCCTTGTCTTGGGGCTGTCCACGGTGGCACGAGTGTCAAAGTCATCCATGTCCTACGATTCCATGATGTACGTCCATCGTACATAGCAAACATAACAAGGATGTATATTATATATAACTCATGTCTTAGATACAGAGTGTGCCCGGGCAACCAGATATGCTACGACGTCGGCCGATCTCAATCGAAGGAGCATTCCCCTTCCCCTTGTTGCGGGACTCCCCACGTAGATGTCATATGTTGAAGTCATCCATGTTTTGCGATTCCATGATGTAAGTGCATCGTATAGTAAAAAAACGTAACGATGATGTAAACTGTACATAACTCACGTCGTCGATATAGAGTGCGCCTGGGCGACCGGATACGCTATGGCGGCTGGGCGCAATCACTGGAGCCTTCCCCTTCCCCTTGTCTCGGGACTCCCCATGTCGGTGTCATATGTCGAAGTCCCCCATGTTCTGCGATATGTGTTGGATGATTGCATGTTGTTAGAAGAACGAAAGAACGAAAGGGCAAATACAAAATCAGGACACGAATTGTACGTAACTCACCTCTTCGATATAGAGTGTTCCCGGGCGGCGGGAGAAGGTACGACGATCGCCGGTCTTAGTAGTAGGAGCCTTCCCCTTGTCCGTCGGGTGAGTCCTGGGCTCCTTCGGTACCTCCTCAACAGGGTCCAGTACATAAGGTTTCCACCGCTCGAAGGTCTCAGCCCGCATCGAGCAGTTCAACATGTACTTCTGCTGGATGAATGCCCTATCGTACATCTCGGGTCATCGATCCACTAGAAGAAGTGGCAGCACATCTCGGGCTGCCATTACACGGGGATGAAGTTAAAAATTTATGAAAATCAACGTAGGGAGAGGAAAATCGATTTGTGCGAAAGAAACGCATACGAGGTGGTGCCCGCACGTGTAGTACACCCGGCGGAGGTGTCTGGGTGTGTGGATTGAATGATCTCCACTAGCTTACCACACACACACTGCGGGACCGGAAACCGTGGTGGTACTGGAGCATGTTTCCTTGAAAAATCTGGGTATTGTAGATGTTTGGCCGTCTGCACAAGCCACTTGCGCTTATGCAACATCCTCGCATAGAAGTTTGTCGATGAGTCCATATCTGGGTATCGTAGAAGTTTTGCTCTACATAACAAAATGAGGCGGACAAAACATTAAATTACGACACTAAATGATGACCAGACAAGTTGATTCTGTTGGGGCAATCCTTCATTGAGTGCCTACGGGTCTTGCATATCCTGCACTTAATTGTGCGGCTAATACTAGTACGTTGGCTGGTATTCATGTCGTTTCAGAAGTGCTGCGTCTACCGTCATCCCTTCCCTGTTGTCTTTAAGGCATTGTTTGGGCCCCATTTCACCCTGTCCGGCCAAAGATGCTTGTAGTGCATGTCCAAGCCATACAAGTGAAACTATGCACTCTATGTACTGAAAAGGTGCTGCATGTCATAGTACTCGGAGATGTACGGTGTAGACATCTACCTTATTTGCACACACGCCTTGTACACATGCGAGCCTAGTTTGTGTAGGAGCTTCAGCTTGTTGCAGGTGCATGTCGCCACTTCACCTAGGGTGCATACCTGTTTCCTCTCCCCCTGGCATGACTGTTGACATATTTCTGCCACAGCTTGATCTCGTACTTCTTCCTCAGCCTATCAATTACCCAGATGTCGTGCATTTGGGACTTCAGCATCTTCTCCTCCAAGTACCTCTACATGTTCTCGGACCACTACTTGCCTTCTTCCATCTATCGCAGCGGTGGCTCTATTGATGAAGTAACCAACAATGCGAGTCTAGGTCTTCTTGATGATTGCGGTTATAGGGAGGCACCGCACACCTTTGAGGATGCTATTGTACACCTCGGACATGTTGGTCATCATAACCCCGTACCTTGCACCATCTGTATCATAGAGAAGGGACCATTTCTCCAATTCAGGAGCGTGGCGTTGAATCCACAGCGAGAAACTTATGGCACTCCTAGGTTGCTCTCCCTCTAGTACCTCCGGAGTGGACTCCCCCGTATGCCTCGTAGTCCGGTGTTCAAGGTCTGTCCAGATGGACTCAAACTTCCGCCTCTAGTTCTGCAAGCATGATGCCTTGAACGTCTTGGTAACTTCCTGACTGCGGAACCGCGTGAACAAGTTAGATGTAAGATGTCTCATGCACCATCGGTTTTGCACGTTGTTCCACTGGTGAGGGTTATCCCCATGCTGCATGGTGTTCAGGGCCGACAACAACCCAGTGCTGCAGTTTGTGACAAGGCATATGTTGCACCGGTCTCCCACCACCGCCCACTTCATGTTCACTAGGAACCACAACCAACTGGATGTGTTCTCGCTCTCCACAATAGAAAATGCCACCGAGAGAAGCTGGTTATTCGTGTCGACCGCCATCGCGGCGAGAATGGTGCCCTTTGTACCTCCCCGTGAGGAAAGTGTCATCCATCGTGAGCGCATGACGACAGAACTTGAAGCCCTCAACGGCCTAGGCAAAGGCCCTGAACACCCGGTCCAGCATGAAGCAGTTGGGCCCGCTGTTAGCATCTTCATTTTCAAGCTTGTTTACGTACGTGCCGGGGTTTGATTCGACAATTTGGTCAAGCAATCTTAGCACAAGGTTGTACACCTCTTCATATGTCCCATACATGGACTTGATGACCTTCTGCTTGGCTCATCGGAACTTGCTATAGCTGACAAGATAACCAACCAGATTTGCGACTTCCGACATCAGCATCTTGAGGAGAGATGGACACGTCCGCCGCAACTAAGTGGCTAATGAGGCTTACCACATATGCGGAAGTCACATTTCAATGTTGCCGTAGGGGCTCGCTAAGCTCGCAAGTGTGGTCGATCACCGCCTTGACTGCGAAGACCGAACCGAAGATCTTTGCTCGGTGAGCGCTGACCTTCCCAAGGCAGCCTTCCACTACGCACTTCACTACGTATAGTCCTAGGTTGGACCTGTGCACTTGGTACATATGACTGATGGACTAAGCATACCGTACTATAGCTTGTTGCACGACCATCTTGCTAGGGAAGTGCTGGCCAACTAAGAGGGTGTCGGCATCAAACCCCCACTGGAACCCTTCTTCTTGCGGCGGTACGAGGGAACGCATCGTGATATCATCAAGTCTCGATGTCATATAAGGCACCTCCGATGACACAATTCCCCCGGTTGGACCACTGGCCTTGTATATGTCCTCGTTGCTACCATCCAAGTCTTGGCCGGTGTCCTCGTCAGATTCCAACCCGAGAGGCTGGTCCGGTAGATACTCGTGGTAGTCAATGCGGGCTGACCACCACAATTCTGTCCCCTCATTTCGCACAAAATTATATGCGAGCCTTCCCTCTGAGACAACACATTCTATGCTACCGTTTTCAAGTTCCGCCTGTGGTTGCCCGCTTGTCGAGGCCTCGGCATCATGAAGGTTTCCCGCCACCGTGCGTACGAAATCAACGTACACCATTGGCTTCCCGTAAATGGCCGCCTCGGGCTGGGAGGTGATCTGCGTGTACTGCCTCCATACTACACTTCCATTCCACTTCACCAACTCCCACACGGTATTCGTGCAGGTGATCTCCTCGATCACAAGTTTCTTCGTCATTGCCTCCATGACGAACTTCCTCCGGATGCAGCTTCAAAGCTCATGAATATTCATTGCATTGAGCCCCTTCGTCCAGACCACCTTGTACTGGCATCTCGACAGGTCCAACCCATCGGGTCCAGCCCGTACGAGACCATCGCCATAAAACACTACCAAGTCTTGCATGTTTTAAATTACCTACAGCAACAACAACCCGATGTACACAACACAATATAACAAACATGGCATGTAAGCAACAACAACCCGATTCTTTGCACAAAAGGCATCTAAGTATACCACCTTGCACTGTTTTTAGGTAAATATTCAACTATAGGACACTCAAGGCTTCTTTGGCATGATGCAGCCAAGGTCACACTAGGCTAGTAGCAAAGATAGTAACAATTTATAAGATGCCATAATGACTGATTAAAAAGGAAAAGGACTACTAAATGTACACCTTATGCTTATAAGATGCCAAATAGCAACATAATTTTTTCAGACGTCTAGATAATTTAGATACTATGGATGATGCACTTGATGAAGCATTAGTTAAGCATAAAATATTTAATGAATGAATCAGAATAGTTAGGTCATGAACAAAGTGAGTGTGCTCGAACTTGTTTTGGCATGTTGTGGTCACCGACCAAAACAATTCAAGCTAGAGGTACTTCAACTCCTTAGCTCAAGATTTGTTTTATTTCCTAAATGAGCCTGACTACAATCTTAAGATTAAATAGTGAATCATTTAATATTAAGCAGGGCTCTAGCAAGTAGCAGACATCTTGCATGCATCTACAACCAAATGCACGTGATGTAATCAATTCTATACACTAAATAAAAAAAGCCTCATCCAAGGGTTTGTACTAGATAATGCAGGAAAAAAACACTGAATACATATCATTTATCAAATAAGAAATCCACAAGCAGGTAAGATAATATTATCCTTCTAATTTGTGGTGATGTACATCAGTACTATGACAAAAAGCTTCAGGCCAACAACTATTGTCGTATGAAAATCTTGAGTACATCAAGTTGGAGAATGGAGATAATATTGTTTAGTCTCCGAGGCCTGAAAGTCTACCTAAATTTAAGTGTGAAGTTGATTCGTCATTCCACTAACTAAGTAGTTAGCACTAACTAACTAAAAGTCGTTAAATACCAACAAGTTAATTATAGTCACGTAGGTTAACCACTGATTTCGGACTAATGTAATCAACACGACTAATTCATTATGACCTAATTTATCGCTACTAACTTGGAACACAAATTTAATAACGTCTAAATGATGGGGACTAAATTAAAAACACCTAATTAACTAATTAGCTAACTACACATTTAATAAAGACAATAGATAAAAATTACATGTTTATATGACCGCTAACAATGGCTCTAAACAACATTTAATCATGTGTGAAAAGAAACACCGAAATAACAAGAGAGTGCAGGCCGAAATGAATGCGAGCAAAAAGGAGTGAGTGTGAGCGAAAAGGAGTGAGCATGAGCGAAGAGTCTCGCTCGCAACACTGCATTTATAGCGAGGAGCCTCGGTCCGTTCGGAGGGAAATATGTGCAGGGGACTACATGCATGCGGTGGACAGATGTGACGGACAAGACATGAAGGCGCTTTCAGTCGCGTTCAACCGCATGCGGGATAGATCTTGTCACATATCAATACGACTTGTTCACGTGAAAATGGAAAGGCTCTCTCTTTTGGGTTTCGGTGCCAAACCGCTAGGCATCATATACTAATATATATGCATGTTTGATGGCAGACGTCCGAACGCGGGAGGAGCGGACTCGGGCGGTGCGTGCTGTCCGTGCACGGGCGGGACGGTCTCGTCCGCGCGCGGGGCGGACAGACTATGCTCTCCGAAAGCGGATGCGCTCGTCCGCACGCGGGTCAGACGGCATTGGCTTCTCCGTGACGGATGGCCACAGGTGTTGTGATGCAACGACGCGCGTCCATTCATCTTTGGGACGGATGCGCGTGCCGCTTCTGCAATTTCGAACAAACAGATGCTGTTTTTTGGTATTATAGGTCCGATTACTGCCATTTAGGCAAAAAAAAATCTAAAAAAAACTGCTTCATTGATGGGAAAATGTGATGGTCTAAAGTGTTTTTAACCAGGCATCCGTTCTGGCAGATGATTTTTGCATGATTATATTACGCGAGCCTTTGTTTGATCGTTTGCTCTGACACCAATGCGCTGCGCGCATACCATTCCGCGGTGCCACGCAGAGAGGAATTTGCTGAGCTCGATGAATTAAACGGGAAACACGATGCATCTAGGTGACCAGTTTGCGGTTTGGCAAGGTGGGGAAAAAAAGAAAGAACTAAGACGCGTAAGCTAGCGGTGCGCGGGTGCATGTGTCCCTCCCGACTTGAGCACCCGGCACGTCCGAACCGAACTATGTACGAGACTGATTGGCATCCTCTGAAGTTGTATCGGTAATATCAAAGAAGCACATTCTCTGCTGTTGCATTGGCAGTGAGTCAGTGACAGATGAGCACAGTACTATGGTATTCGGTATATTTGAGTCGTCCGTTCTAGAAAGAACAGCTCAAGTCAACCGTTACAGTAATGCTACAATGTTCATAAATAGTATTAATGCTACAGTATTCGCTACGGCAAAAATACACTCTTGTTCTTTCTTTTTTTTTTCGATCTGATGGCTGCTAAGTAATGTTATGTTGCTGTAGTAAAGTATGTGTTTCCGTATGAGCGGGGCCGGGTGGTTGGTGTCCGTGCGAGGTACGAAAATGATCAGGCAAGAGACCAGGGGCTGTGATCAGGCCAAGATTCTTCTGGCCCGGCGGCTGGCGCCGCTGGACCACAGTCGTCGATCGCGCGCGCGACAGATCGAATCGGCTTCGGTTAATTTACGACAGGTGGGCAGCTCAGCTAGGTCCATCATATCCATCCTGTCAGTTAACTAGTCCTTGTGTTATTTTCTCTTTTTTACTTTTCTCCGTTCCGTGCTGGTAAGAAAAAGAAAGGCGTGTACTACTTCACTCGTGCGCACAGATTGCGTCATTTGGTTGAGGCTTGTGGTAAAAAACGTGAATCCATACAGTTAACCGCATCGATTTTAAATGGTTTGGGGCTTTGGGCAGGGTAAAAGTAAGTAGTAACTGTGGCTGATAGAGCAGTGGTTGCGGTAATATTTGGGCGTGCAGGGTAATTTACGTACGGGCTGGTGTACGGGTAAAAGTGAACGCTGCGCAGTCCGCCAACCCATTAAACTTGCCCCGCATAAAACAATATATGTGGGTACGAGTCAACTTAAAAATTAAGTGACTGTTTGCAGAAGTTTATATATCCTACTACTTTACTTGGCCCACTAAAAGATCACATGAGCTTCACAAGCCCAATTCGGTTATTACCCAATCCTCATCCCCTTTGACTCGACGCTTCGTCTCTTCAACAACAGGGGTGTGCAACGGCGATAGATACGGCAATGGCGTTGGCATGCTAGAGAGAAGTGGCATGGCGAAGCAAGGTTGGTGAAGCCACGCATTGGGGGTATCTCTATTCCTTCTTGATTCTTTCGACTCTCAAAACCCTATATCATCTAATGCGGCATGGCAGATGGCGAGGGCTTATCGCTGGGTGCAGCCGACCTCGCTGAGAAGTTGGTAGGGTTCTCCGTGGGCGATGGGGAAGAGCCGCATTTTTCTGACGCTTGGCGGCAATGAGCAACAGTAGTCGCGGCTTTCACTTTCACATACATGAAGCTGAGAAATACATATAATTGGTTTATGGTCTCAGAGAGCAAAGCAGTTGACCATGAAGTTGCGAGCTTCATGGGCATCGCGTTGCCCGCATAAGAGCTTTGTAGGTTTTCGCATAGACCCGTATAAAAGCTTGCGACCAAGTGGGCTAAAGTACGGCTAGCCCGCAATACATCCCACTTTCATCCTTAGGCTAGTATCAATCTGATCTGGTAACTTTGGTACGTAGGTTCACGATCGATGTGCGTGCTTCGGTCCTCTCTCGTCCACATCATTCCTCCACGATCCGCCACCGCCACACGTCGCCTCCTAACCTCTCTCTTTCTTGTCGCCCCCGTCACCTTCTACCACACCCACCACTCTCCCCAAGCCCGTAGCCCCACTACCCATCGCCGGTCCTCCCCCACCTCCGGCCTCCCTCTAAGCTCAAGGGCTTCGGTGAACCTTGAACCCTAACCCGGCGACGAGGTGATGACACCGTAGAGGAGGAGGACGGCGAGTTCACCGGTGAAGATGACTTCACTGGCCGGAGCAAAGAATCTCAAAAAAATAATCAGCAAAGTCATAAATTCAAATGATTTGCAAAAAAATCATCATTAAATGCAATTATGTAATTACTAGTTACAAGCCTGTGGGTTGCAACGGATAAAAAGAATCATACGCGATGTTGTTGTGAATTGAAATTGTAAGCTAAGCCAATGTATCTAAACCCGTGATTCAAGAAATGAGTTAAGAAATAGCTCATTTCCTAATATACATGAGAGTGAATAATAGTGTTGGATGAGTGTACATGTTGCTCATAAAGACACGTGCCAACTATCTGGGCCTTCTCGAGATGAACATATTAATTTGATACCTTTTGGATTATAACACGCTAGTAGTCATGATAAAATGAAATTTACAAGAACATAAAAACACTTGTACAAGTGGATCAGGTACTAACATCTAGTGTTTAACACACTTTCTTCAATTCTTCTTATCTAACCAATAAATAAATTAAAAAAAATCATATTCGAGAAGTCTTGAAGTCGATTCTTACACCTTAATTGACTTCTATTTGCAAAATATATACATAACCCAATATCTCTTTGCTAGAATCATATGAATGATAGCTAACAATATCAACGATAGCTGCCCTTTATCTCCTTATACAAAGGTTCTTAACAACTCCTACAAGGCTACATTATCACCATAATTTTAAACCAACATTTGTTACACCTACATGTAGAAGTACTCTAAACCAGAACCAACAACCACACCCCAGGATAATATACAAGAAGTGACGAACCGATATCCATCTCGATGCAATTGCACCATGCTCCAACAGAATGTAGGAAATAGTATTTACTTGTTCATGAGCCTCGTCATTCCCAAACCTAGACTGACATAGGCTACAAAAATATCCCATCAACAAAAGAATTCAGATAGTTTATGTATAGTAAAAAAAATTGATGATAGAAGCTAGCAAGTGGCATTGTTCAACTAGCAGTTAATTTGTATGCTCTTACCCCTGTCCACTGCTATTTAGATCCTCGCTTGTAGTAATCATCAGATATGACTTCTGAATCAAGTCATGGAGAAGTGAGCTTGCAAGTTTGAAGTAAATACCTCTTGTTAGCAGCAGTGCTTCAATGCAACCTGTAAATGAAGATCCAAAGTTCTGCACAAAGAAAGGTAAACAATGTCAGTGAGTGGAGATGAGTGATAGAGATAATGCTCAATTATTGTGGTAGAGATAATTTTCAATTATTGTAGTAGAGATAATGCTCACCAAACTTTGTGCTAAATATTTTGTTGTGGCTATACATTATTGCTCAAAGGAATAACGTTTGTTATTGCTTGATTATGTCCACTACAAACAATTGATAGGCTTAGTTGAAATGATGGCCAACAAACTAATTAACTAATAGTTAGGATCCACACGCGAGAAAGGAAGTACATTTCATATATGTATATATATGCTAACTTTTGCAAGTCTCAAGCTCTAAACAAATATTAGTTAAGCTTCTTCTCTTAGATGTATGAAATGTCTATTAAGGTGATAGCCTCATGCTACTATAGTTAAGTAATAGGACAATCTCTCCATGGAAGCTAGGAGTCACCTTCCATGTTCTACAATGTTTGTTGCTTCTCTATATGTGATCAACATCAATGCATCACTTGAACTCTTAGTGATCTGCTCCTAGCATAAACCCGATCTCCTTGACTGTATCTAGGACATCAAATCAATGTTGTCAATGTTGCAAAATAATACCTACATCAGTCTCAGTAAAGAACAATATGGACAATTTATCTGCAACAGGAATTTCAAAATGTGTAAGGCTAACATGAACATATTTTAACATGTGCATGTGGAAAAGTGTTCATTGCATGCTTCTCAAGAGGAAATAGAAATGAGCTCAAGACAGGGGCAGAGCCAGCGCCGAGCAAGGCCTTGGGCTGGCCTAGAGCATTTCGGCCCAAAGTCAAATTCCAGCTTGCTTTTGACGTTGGCTTTTTTTATTTTAGTAGGCATTTTTTCGCTGGGCCTCAGGCCATTGCCCGGGAGGCCTAAGGCCCAGCTCCGCCCATGGCTCAAGAGGTGCTAAAGAATTGTATTCGGTGTTCCATGAACCACTCAAGTATGAACTCTAAAACCAAAATCAGGCTACTTGACTAACTTAGTACTATGAATTAGCTTAGTCATTGGAATTTTTTTATAGCAACAGAATATATGGTATTCCTTTTTATGTGGGGTGTTTAGAGAACAAGCTTTTGTTTCCTGAACTCAACAACTCCCTATTACTACATATGTTAGCACCCTTACCACTGTAGGTTGCAGGATAGAGTGCCACATTACGATCAATCCAACGTTACACACAAAAAAATAGCATAGTCTGAAAATTGATAAAAGTTATTCTTTACCCATTCATGTACTAATCATTTCTATAGAAGAAGTGTAATTATCTCAGATGACACAACCAAACAAATATAATGAAGTTTCTTCACAATGAATGTGGATCTATAGGTTGCAGGATTCAGCACCACATTATGAACAATCCAACATTACACACGAAAAGATAGCATATCTGAAAATTGATTAAAGTTATTTTTTACTCATTCATGCACTAATCGTTTCTACATAAGAAGCATAATTCTCTCAGATGACACATCCCAATAAATCTAATGAATTTTCTTCACAATGAATGTGGATTTCATTCCTGTTGAATTTACAACATACAAAACAGAAGCAATCAAAAGTTTACAGAGAAAGCACAAATTACTGGGCACCTAAAATTCTACCATCCAATATTCCCTTTTTCAGCCACTATCTCAAAATGAAAAGGATAAAAGAAAGATTGTGTAGCAAGAACCAAGAGGCAGAGTGACCAGACATAAGTCTGAGCTTGCAAACCTCCACGACCACCTACCATGCCGCCTCTTTGTAAAAACCTCACCTCTGGTAAACCAATAGCAGAAGTGTAACATCCCAAAAAACCAAATTTTAGGAAAATAGAATGAAAATAGGTAGGGGAATAATTTTTGACATGTTTACATGATGGGAAATTTTATTTGAGCATGTTTTGTTAATTTTCATCAAAGGTAACAATGCATTTACATGAAAACATAAATTTTTAAGAATTTTCAGGAAAATCACAGAGCGTATAAAATCTTGAAAAAATTACATGAGAAACTATACTAGGTCAGGAATCCTCACAAATAATTTCGTAAATTTTGGAGTCTGTTTGCTTAGTACAATAATTTAGCAAATACTCAGCTAGATTTTGGAAATTCAAAAACTATTTTTAATTCTGCTCACCCTCTTGGCCCACATCTAAGCGGCCCAAAAACCATCGCCAACTCCATCCCACGCCAGCGCGTGCTCGCCCTCTCACTGACATGTGGGCTCCGCTTGTCGAGACCATTCTTCCACCTCGCCCTCGTCCTCGCTTGCCAGCGCACCAGTGCTTCACCCGTTCCGCCCGCTGATTTCTTTCACCGCCCACTATTTTCACATCTCACCTACCTCCATCACCTCTGCTAGACCTCACCCATGCCATTTACTTCCTTAATAGCGACTAACTCCCTCGCTGGCGAGAGACGCCGAAGCTAGAGCATGATTTTCTCGCCACGGCCATACCTTCTCACCATTTTCTCATGCGAATGCCCTAGCTATTTAAGCCCTAGCATGTGCATGGTAATCCTCAACTCGCCCACATTCCATTTCGTGAAAACCTAAGCTGCATCGCTCCTTGGTTTTGCAGGAACGTTTGCATCATTCTCGGCCGGTGAGCACGCCTCTGTATCATTCCTACTCTAGTGAGCTTCCTCACCCACGACGTCCATGTCATCTTGATCCTAATGCATCACTCACTCCTCCTTTGTGCTTAATGTAGCCCTAGAAGACTTGTAGCTCGATCGCATCGCGTTTGTCCTCAACTCCGGTGCGCACTCAAGCTCGCCAACGTGTTCTCATCGCTCTGGTGAGTTGAAGCCCAAATTGATCGTGTCATAAGGTGTTCTACACTATTGATGCTAATCCTTCGCTCAATGCATGCAATCTCGCTCTAAATCCGAGCTTCACTCCCATTTCCCCCATTCACAGCCGCCGTCGCCATTTCTGTTCTTCTTCGAAAAACAGTGAGCCTCGGGGCGATTCCCTACGTCTACACCATCCTCAGCACCTTAGTAACCTAACACAACACTTCTTGTAGCACCTCCATCGCTATGGACCTCCTCTGCGCCGCCGCTGCTTGTCGTTGATAAGCCATTCCAGAGCTTCCCCAACCTCATTTTCTGCACCCTTGTGGTCGTGGTGAGTTACTGATCCTCATGCGCACATCAATTTTCCCAAGGCGAGTCCCTAGCACGATTTCCCCTTAGCCAGTCATGGTGCCATCGTGGTTGCATGCCGTCGGCACGCCTCCGGTGACCCTAGGTCCCTGTGCCCGACCCAATAGCATTGCTGGACCCATTGATTCTAGTGCGACCCTCCTTTAGCCCTGGGGAAAACTTCCTACGTGAAATGCATAATGAACCCGAAAGATCTCTGCTCATCTCCGTCACGCCGCCGATTTCGTCCACCTCTTCGGCCACTTCTACCTCCCCTAGAAACGCATAGACTCCCTCTACCCATTCCCAAGCTCCCCTGAACTTTTTCGCGCGTGCCTCGCCACCGGTGAGCTTCTCCCCTCTCTCGACCATGCGCGCACCCAGCTCTTCCTTCTCTCTCTCTCTGCAGTGAGACCCATGTGTTTAAAAGATAATTAGTGCTTAATGACACTAGCTAAAAGTGCTAAGTCAATGACAGGTGGGACCGGCTGAGAAGATAATAAAAAAATCTAATTTTAAACGTGTTCAGTAAATGAGTCACTGACATGTGGGACCACGCACTGTTCTCGGGTTTAAAACATGTTTAAAAACTCGAGAGACTGACATGTGGACCCTAGCCATCAGTTAATTAAAATCAGAATTAGGTTCAGTCATCAATTAATAAATAATGAGTCTATGACATGTGGGACCGCCATTGTTTTATAAATAAGAATCCAGAAAAGAAAACTAGGAGTCAGTGACAAGTTGGTCCCACATGTAAGTTAATAAAAAAAGAGAAATTTGAAAAGCTGCTTTCAATACAGAGGAGAATACACTTTCTCTGTTGGAAACCGTAAACCTCAGTATAACTTAGAGGAAAATTATACTTTTTCTTTTGGAAAGTGTAAACCTTAGATAATACACTTTCGACGTCAACACTTTTCTAATTAATGGAATTTTCAAACCGAAGCAAATTAAAACGTTAATAACATTTGCATACAAACTCCAAATGAGATAAAAAAAATTCTAAATTCATCTAAAATTATGATCTACCTGAATATACAAGAATATTTTGATTTTGTTGCTGTTGGAATTATTGTTCCATATTTAATTTGCTTTTGACTCTTTTGATTAGACGTCGATTGGTCGAACGAATTTTACGACGACCCTCCATCCTCATATCCAGAACAACCTGAGAAAGGCAAGCAACTCCTTTGACCATGTTGATCCTACTATTTTAATTATTATACCTCTTTTTGCAAAATCTATTATGCATGCATGTATGTTTGTTTAAAATTGCTATATTTGGGGATAATAGTAGCTATAGTCCCATTCGATGCAAGATCCTCCTTGAAATATTGATATCCTTATTGTTGTATCCATTAGGGTATGGTTTAGACAATGAATGATGTCAAATTGGGTTTTTCGAGTGCGAATATCGCATAAATGCTTAGTTTGGCTTAGTCCTTACTAAATTGGAAAAATGGATGACATGTTGAATATGAGTTTGAGAGAATTTGAAATGATGGTCCATAGGGTTTTACCCCTGTTATTTTGTATAAAAATAAAAATGAAAAACTTAGTTTGTGACCCGAGCGAGTTATATTATATTCTGAGAAGTGTGAGAGGTGTATCTCACAAGTAGATAGGGAGAGATCCTCGTCCGGGTCAATTAAGGACCGAACGTCGTTGCCACCAATCTAAGCCTAAGCGTACAACCACATGTGCCGGTATGGGACAACATTAGCCAATTAAGTCATTGAAAACTAGCCATGCGCATTGGTAGGCCGTAGTAGTGCAAGCATGACCAGTATAGACATGTTCGAAGGGGCTTCCTTCACCACGGTGTCGGGCACAAAGCTTACTGACACAACGGTGAATGCCTCACTGAGACGAGGGTGTATTTGGGTGAAGTGAGGGTGTTCATTCGTCGGGCTAGTGCAAGGTTAGAACTAGGTGATGTAAAGGCTTTGATACATGCTCTAGACTGCTTACCAAAGGTAGTGAGCGGTGGTATCAACGGATGTCAAACAAAATAGAGAATTCGTATGTTGTGGTAAAGTTGTACACCTCTGCAGAGTGTAAATCTATTTAAATAGCCGTGCTCATGGTCATGAGCATGCTTAGTGCAATCACATTGGGTATAGTCTTGGTTTTCATAAAACAATCTTGTTGGAAAATGTGGGGAATGGTTTATTGGTTTATATTTGAGTCGAGTGCCATATCTATGGCTAAAAATAAGATGTTGCTCGCAAGCGAGGAGGGTTGTGAGTTGTTATTTATTCAATTACTTACTTGTTGTCCTTTATCTACTTGTCTGCTTTTTAAATTCCCGTAGTTAAAATACTACGTATCGATATTGCAAATAAAACTTGCTTACTGCTGAAAACAACTTGTAGCATAGAGCCTCATCCCTTGTTAGCCATTCATATATATAAACTTTGCGATACACTACAAGTCTTGCTGAGTACACAATGTGCTCAATCTTGCTTAAATTGTTGTTCAGAGATAGAGGATGATCCTATGCCGGACGATGTCTTCTTTGCACCTAGAACCGATGGGTTTGGTGACGGGTCTTTTTAGGACTTGTCTCTTGTCGGTTGCCTGAGGGTTCGGATGGGCATGCCGTTGAAAATTTGGGACTTATTACATACTTTGCTTCCACTGTTACTTTTGCTACTTAAGCTTTTATTTGGCTGGTTGGGCCTTGTGTTGTAAATAATGTAATTGCTTAAGTTATGTACCACATTTTGTTTTATTCTGTATGTATGAATGTATGGAGGTGATTGTCAATGTTGTGGATGTGTGTACTAGTCACTGATCATGGGACTAGTACGGTACACACAAGAGGACTTCGGGTATTCAAAGCCCGGGTCCGACAAGAAGCGTGACGTTGCTCATTGTGGATGTCAGGCACAACTGCATACGACGTATGTGTCAGCATGGAACATGCCCACGATCACAATGTCCGCGCATAGGGCGACCTTTCACGACTCCACCATTTGCTGCGCTGACCACATCTCCTACTCATCATGCGCTGCCACCATAGCCCCAATCCTCCATCGCCAAACGTTGATCCAGTGCCACGGCGTCGACCTCACCAGATTGGACTGTAGGAACCGAGAAACGGGGGAGGGGAGTGGGGAAAATGAAGGCCATGAGGGGAGGGGAAGGTGGTTTGATGGGGGGTTGGGGTGGGGGTAGAGGCAAGAGGTGCGGCCACGCCGCAACGGTTATCATGAACGAGGGTATGGTGATTGGCAAGAGGGTGCGTGAAGGTTTTTCAGTGGAGAGACCCACTCGTCGGTAGTTGGGGAATCGAGGCGTGGTGGAGCGACGACAGTAGGGGTGGGGCCGGCACGGCGGCGTGAATCTGGATGGGGGAATGGGGGCGGAAGAGCAGGTGGGATGGAAGAAGTTCGTTGTGTGCGTGTGGGTGGGACGGAAGGAGTGCGCATAGGTGGTGGTTAAGAGGAACACGTCGAAGCAATAGACTAGGATGGAGTCGTGCGCGAAGTTTTTGGATTACTGAAAGAGAAAGGCTACCCATCGGCACTCGATTTTATCAGAAGAGGAGAGGAGGGCATATTACTACGAGTAACTAACTACCCCACAGCAGGAATACGCATGACGCAGATTACTAGTACCAGTACTTCTCCAGCAATGGAGTAGCGCGGCGCCAGGATTGATCAGGCCTGCGCCACACGATCGCATGCCAAATTGCAAGCGCAAGCGCGCGGTGCACGGCACGTACCAAGAAGCTTCCTCCTAAACTGATCTATCGACGCTAGCAATGCTAGGACTAGTGTAAGCGTGACAGACGCATGCCTGCATAAGAAATCATGACAAATCTCTCGCCGAACATGCATATAGCCGTAGGCATAGCTGTGCTGTGGTGGTACTACAGTCACATTTACCACCGGTAATAATTGCTTAAGTCACACGCCAAATGTTTCGCGGGCTCGTAAGTCGTACCGCGCCACTTCGCCGACAGGGGTGGCCCACAGACCCGAGACGCGCGCCACCCCCCTCTCCCTCTCACGTCCCAAGCGTCACCCCTAGAACACAAGGTATGGCAACAAGCTGACACGTTGGATCGGGACACGCGCGCCCCACATGTCAGCGAACCCCCAGCCCCCTGGCGAGGACGATGCCGTGTACGTACGTCGGTACGTGCCAGCGCGCGACGGCGCTGGCCGTTCCGTTGCTACAGTGTCCGATCCATGCACGCCGTAACTAACCCCTCTCTCTCTCCGCAACACAGCGCGCATGCACTGCCCCTATCTATCACAAGTCACAACCCCACCCCCACTGTCTCTCTCCACCGAGGTCTCGCACGCACTGATCTAGCAACGCGAGATCGAGGTGGGAGAAGCCAAAACCCCAATTAACCACCCCCACCTGCTGATCCACCCCCTCCACGATGAAGAACTAGACTAGCCTGGTATCCAAAGCTCCCTCCTTTTGGATAGATCGATCGATCGATCCGAATAATCTAGCGACGATCCAGCCAGTTCACCCCATTTCATTTATTATTTCCCCCATAAAATTTAGCCCCATTTCGGCCTATTAGTCCCACTATCTGATTCGCATAAGCAGCGAAAGCCTTAAGAATATAAGCAGCAGCAAGCCACGGCCGGTGAGTGGTGGTGGTGGTTCGAGCACATACGCACGGATTCGATCTTCCCATCCTTTGCTTTGCTTTGGGTGCTTTACGTTCTGCTGCTTCTGGGGGGTGATCCGTTCGATTCTTCTGCACGCTGCGCAGAAGCAGCACTGTTTGATTCGAAAACCAGCGAGGTTTTTCTTTGCCCTTTTTTTTCCGCTGCTCTCTTTGGTCATGTGTGTTTTGCTGCCATGGGAAGGCCTAAAGCTACTTTGATTTGATCGCAAATGAGGCGAGTTTTCCTTTCCGTACGTGTTCCGATCTCTTTCCTTTTGGATGTTTTTTTTCTGTCGCTGCTTTTCGAGGCCTTGGTTCTTTTTCGCTAGCAGATACCCGCAGCAAGCAGCAGGTACTAGTACTATACTACGATCACATGCGCTGCTGCTGCTGTGCTGCTGCTTGACGAGGCCTGTCTCGCTTGCTTGATACTAGTTGGAGCATTTGCACAGTTGGTGTTTCCGTTTCGGTTCGCTGATCGATTTGGGCCGTCTTCTCATGCCGTGCTTACGCAAACGATCCGTGTATTTTTAGGGGCATTTTCCCGTTTGTTTTTCGAACTCCTTTGATCGGTGACGGCACGATGCAGCAGTGTGCTTGTGCTAGTGCAATGGTGCGGCTAGGGTTTTTGCGGTTTTGATCCCAATAGATCGGCTGGTTTCTTAATTCTTATGCGATTTATTCGTGCGCGTCGAATTATAGATATATATGCTATTCGTGCTGATTCATGAGCTCGATGGGTTAATTTGGCTATTTTTTGTTAATTCTTGCTTTTGCGGGAGACAAGGCTCTGACGCGGAGGCAGATGGACGCAGAGACGGTGGCTCCTGCAGTACTACTCTCGGCTCATCTCCAGGACTCGCCCATGGTACGTTCGTACGTACGTGGAAGCACCAGCTTTTTGCCAGTTCGTTTCTCTTTTGCCTTTTGTTCTGGGCACTAGATAATCCGGAGTAATCTGTTTCGCTTTTTTCATTCGCTTTATCTGCTGGTCTGGCTAGTTACGTTTGATAGGATGGAATATTTATGCATGTTACTGTGACCACGGGGTGTGTGTGTGCGCGCTGCTTGATTTGGTTTGCTTAATTTGGGGGTGACTCGATCGATTGATCGGATGGGTAATTGAGATGGCTTAACATTTAGATTCTGTTGCGTGGTTATGGAGTACTACTACTTCGTGCGGTCACTGGATTAGTTGCACTTGTGCAGACGACTGATCAGTACGTTCATTGGCTGGTTTTGGTATACTGATCTTGTTTAATTACAAGTGCATATATGCCAAAGTTAGTAGGCGGCATAAAGTAGAACCCAAGACTTGGTATTTCATGTAAGATCCTAGCTAGCTTGTTAATCTACATGCTGATGTTTAGTTCGCTGGAACTGCATGTGGGGACAACTAGAAGTAGTTAATTTTAGAGGACATCGAATAGATAGAAGTACTGCTTGCTTTCTGATCTGATGAACAAAATGAAGTTGAATATAAGTTGAGTTACTCCTATCGATTAGTTGCCAAAGATGATCCTGTTTAAATTTACTTGGTTGGTACAATCTCAGTTATTATGCATGGTGGTCTACGAAGCATATGCATCTACGTTTTTTGGGGTCGTTTGTGCAATTGATCCTTAACATTTTACACGTGTTAAGTTCGCATCAAAAGGGCTTCAAACTTACATTCCAATAGTACTACACCTGTGTTCAGTGGGCTGATTAGACCAGAGCTTTGATTTTCTGGACTAGCTAGCTAGTCACTATTTGATTTTCTGGACTAGCTAGCTAGTCACTATCTGCATTTTTTGTTACTCGCGTGGTTACTCGCTTTAATCAACTTGCATGCTATCAGTTTTCTTCTCCATTAATTGATGCAACTAGCAGAATTGCTCTTGATTCGTCCTGAATATATTCAAATTCAGTTGCTTGCATGCACAATTTGCTAACACTAGCAGTATTCAAAATTTAATTCACTTATCACCATCCGGAGTCTGAACATGCATGGCCACAGAAAAAACTTCTTGAAGTTAATAGAATCAAACTAGGATTGTGAATTTCCACCTATGATAGATGAGTACTAATGGAGACATACAAAGCCCCATATATTGGCTCAGAACGGACGAACCAACTTGAAAAGCAAAAGGCAGTCTCAGTTAGTCATATTGTCCTATAAGAGCAGGAAAAAAATATTCCCTAGCTTGTGTTTCTTTTGTTCCTGAAGGTACAGTACTGGTATATATGATGTTGATTGGTGTCTCTCTTTCACAATTAGGCTAGCTGGCTAGGTCTTACCATCCCACGCACACTGCACGCCCACTCCCCAAAGCTTTTCCCATTTCAGTCTCTGCTCCCCATTGCATCTTCACATGAATCATACACCTGTCTCACCAGTTTTTCTATGACCATTACAAGAGGCCACAGGTGAGCAAGTACTACTACAAGAAGAGGCCTAGTAGCCACAGCAGAAATGGCAAGGATGATTGCAACCACGACAACTCCAGGATCCAACCCCCCAGCTCGCCCTTGAGCAGACAGAACCTGCTGTCCTCATCTGCCACCCCCACCGACTACCACACCGGTGAGCAACGCTTCAGCACACGGCCATATATTTGTGCAGCAGTTCTACCATTCCTCTTTGTGCCAAGTTCTTGAAAAACTGTGTTTGGTTTGGTCTGGTCAGGAGGGTTATACGAGATCGACCACGAGAGGCTGCCCCCCAAATCCCCAATCCATCTCAAGTCCATACGTGTGGTAAAGGTGAGGCTTTTTTCGTTGTGGGACTCAACAGCTAGCTCGATCTCGGTTTCTTGATTAATTTGGATGGAGTGTGAAGTGTAAACTGTGTTTTGATTTGGTTTGTTTCTCGATGTACGTGACGCTTGAGTGCGTAGGTGAGTGACTGCACGAGCCTGGACGTCACGGTGAGCTTCCCGTCCCTCCTGGCGCTGCGAAGCTTCTTCTCCTCCTTCCCGGCGCCCAGCACCGGGCCGGAGCTCGACGAGCGTTTCGTCATGAGCAGCAACCACGCCGCCCGCATCCTGCGCCGCCGGGTGGCCGAGGAGGAGCTCGAGGGCGAGATGCACCAGGACAGCTTCTGGCTTGTCAAGCCCTGCCTCTACGACTTCACCGCGTCGTCCCACCTGGCGCAGCCGCTACGTGACTCTCTGTCACCGCCGTCGCCATCGCCGTCGCCGCCTGCAGCTCCGCCGGGAGCTGCGCCGGCAGCCAGCTCCTGCCTCCTCACCACCTTGAAGTGCGATGGCGCCGGGTGGGGCATGAGGCGCCGTGTCAGGTATATTGGCCGGCATCACGATGCTTCCAAGGATGCCAGCATCGACGGCTACGACACAGAGGCCAGCGTCAAGGAACAGCAGCAGCGCACGGCACAGGAAGATAAGAAGAGTTCAAGCAACGGCAAGAGGAAGCGGGAGGAGGCAGAAGGCAGCAAGGACAAGCCCATCGACGAGAGGAAGAAGAAAAACAAGACACACAAGAGTTCCAAGAAGGAGAAGAAGCGCACCATCGAGGCTAAAGACGGCGACCCTCGGCGCGGCAAGGACCGGTGGTCGGCCGAGCGGTACGCGGCGGCGGAGAGGAGCCTGCTCGACATCATGCACTCCCGCGACGCCCGCTTCGGCGCGCCGGTGATGCGGCAGGCGCTGCGGGAGGAAGCCCGCAAGAAAATCGGCGACACCGGCCTCCTCGACCACCTGCTCAAGCACATGGCCGGCAGGGTGCCGGAAGGCAGCACGCAGCGGTTCCGTCGCCGGCACAACGCGGATGGCGCCATGGAGTACTGGCTGGAGCCAGCCGAGCTTGCGGAGGTGCGGCGGGAGGCCGGCGTGTCTGATCCATACTGGGTGCCTCCGCCGGGGTGGAAGCCGGGCGATGACGTGTCCCCTGTTGCCTGTGACCTCCTGGTTAACAGCCAGGTGGAGGAGCTCGCTGAGGAGGTCAATGGCCTAAAAAGGTCTCCTTTTATTGACTATTTGCAGTTTCCGCTTCTTGCATTGGTCTATAGTAGTGCAGTGCCACTGTTCTGTTCAGGCTTACGAGTTTTGTGCTAAATTTGACTTGTGGTGATGCGAAGGCACATGGAGCAGCTGAGTTCTTACTTGGTGCAACTGGGCAAGGAAGCGAAATCCGAGGCAGAAAGAGCTTACACTTCCTGGGAGGTAGCCAAACGATCCTGTCAATCTTTCCCTTTGAATCATTTTCCTTCTGTTTATCCTTCCTCTACTTTTCAAGAAAGGTGATGTTTTTTGTTTGCCTCTTGTGATTTGAAATTAAACAATTTGACACTATACACATCGGGTGTTATGAACTTGCATTGATCTGCCTGTTTCTATTTATCTGGATAAGCATATTTGTTCCACTGATGGAGGTTATTTTAAAGTGCTAGTCTCGATTCTGTTTTCGTGAAGTTCCATATGGGTACATCAATAATAATGGCAAGCTGGACTTGCAGATGGTTGCCATCTGTAGCTGTTTTTGACTCTCTGAAAGTTTAGGTGTACATACGTATGATACATGCACTGGCTAGCATGGAACTACACCTCAGCTTCATTTCCATATTGCTCGCATTGACATAAGCATATTTGACATAACCCCTTTTGGAAGTGCACTTATGACAGTTATTAATCTGGTTTCCCCCCTTAGGTCATGTACAATAGTACAAACAATTTGACATAACCTTTTGTCTATAATAGTTATTAATCTGGTTTCTCATGTCATGTACAATGGTACAAACAACTGCTGTCTATAGTAACTCTCCATGTCACCTAAGACAGCTCATACAATGGGTTGTGGTGATACAATCGGTTATAGGATTGTAAACAACACACAATCTTTTAATACTTTTCTTGGTTCTGGTGCTACAATCGACTATGAATTGTAAACATCACATTTCTCTCTCTTTATTCTCTTTCATCCACATCAGCTTAAATCTTACGTGACATTGTACAATCAGCCAAGGTGCTAAGAACATGGCAAAAATGGGAAATTGGTTCCATTGTTTTGTTTTGATCTGCTTTGCATTGTAGATACACGGCTTCACTTGTTTTGTTTTTGGTGCACTGATTTCATTTGTGTTTGTTTCTCAGGAGAAGTACCACAAGGTGGTGAAGTCCAATGAAAAGCTTGAGAAGCATATTTCGTCTTTGAAGGTTAGGAATCCTCAGCTTAGAAATGCTGACACTTCATCACAAACTAAGCAACAGTGCATGTTAAATTCAATCTTGATTGTGATCCACATTTCTGATCCTGTTTAAGCATCCACCTGCACTTCATAATGGTCAAGCATTGAAAAATTAACATGCTTTGTTTTAATTCCAGGACATGTACGAGAATGTGGTTCAGAAAAATGGTAAGCTGAAGAAGGAGGTGCTGTCCTTGAAGGTACACTCTTGTAGCTAGACCTGAAATTTTCACCACCTGTATACCGCTGCTGCATTGTGATTTCTGTCTAAGCAATTATCCTTGTTAAGAATATTTTGATTTGGTCCACCTGTTCTCTGTTTATTCTGTTGTAGCTGTCCGCAATATATCATGGTACAAGTATTGATCAACTGGGTCCTTTTTTCAGGACAAGTACGAGTTTGTGGTTGAGAAAAATGACAAGTTAGAGGAGCAGATGGCTTTTCTCTCCAGCTCCTTCCTTTCTCTGAAGGTAGATATACTCTTGCATGGAACTGCAAAAATCTGCCCTGTCTTTTTATGTATTGCACCTGAAAGACTGTCGCCATTGGACTCTACAGGAACAATTGCTATTGCCAAAGAATGGAGATAAGCTGAAGATGAAAATAGATCAGGTCGAAGTTGCTGTGTCTCCCAATGATGGCAAGCCACTGTACATCGCTGGTGGTGATCAGATCAGCCAGCAAGCAGATGCCACCGTCGTCCAAGGCGGCGAGAAGAGGACGGCGTGGAAGAGCAGCTTCCGCATCTGCAAGCCACAGGGCACGTTCCTGTGGCCAAGCTTGGCGTCCGGCATGACCATCAGCGGGGAAGGCAGCAGCAGCTGTCCCAGTACCGGGCCGGGGCTCCCGCCATCGTCGCGAGCCCCAGTCGAGGTGGTGGTCGCGTCGCCCCTGGACGAGCGCGTGATGTTCGGAGGCCTCTCCACGCCGCCCTCGGCGTCGTCCACCAACGCGGTCGCCGTTGCCAAGCTGCTGCCCCTGCCCAGCCCGAAGTCGCCACTCCAGACACAGCCACTGTTCGCCGCCGGTGCTGCTGGCTTCACCGTCCCGGCATTGCAATCTTTCTCCGGCCTCACCTTACGCCATGTGGTAAGTATCAATACACTTTCTGCTTGCACTTTCTCCTCATCCCTCCTTGCACTTGCCTTGAATGAATTCTTTAAAGAAGTAGAATTCTCTTGAACCTGTTCCATTGTTGGCTGCAAGTGATTGATGTTTGGCCGTGTTTCTGTGCAGGACTCATCGTCCTCGTTGTCGGCACCCTGTGGCGCTAGTCTGCTGGAGGAGAAGATGCCCATGTTCGGCGCAGACGCCGGGGGGGTCAGCACTGTGGGCACTGAACTGGCCCTGGCCACTCCCTCCTACTGCTGATGAGCTCCGTCCCCTGCATCAGCACGCCTAGTGGCTCTCTCTTTAGATAACGAAATGATTAAGGTAAAGAAAAAGATAAAAAAGCAGGAGGAACTCACATGATCTTTCTTGGTTACAGTTAGACCTTGGTGTTTAATTTGTTAGCAGTTTCAGGTTAATTGGTCAGCTTCTACTTTGTCTCCAAGTTTGTACTGCTGTAAGCCTGACTGGTTGATAGCTTGCTAGCACCTGACTGGTTGGATTCCCCTTTGCGACACATTTGAGGTGGAATGTGTCTATTTTGTGGGCTCGATTCGTAGACTATATATCCTCAATTTGTTCCTGTTTGGCATAAAATCTTTTTTTCTGGTGCACTGAATATCTATATATGTCCATTGATCTAGCACACTAGCTAGTGATGTTGATTTCCCTTTAATCCGTGCGACTCCGATCAATCACACACGCGCAATCCTCTTCACAACTCACAAGTGCGTGCAACTCGTTATGCGGTGTGTGCACTGATTCGGATTCGACCGCTGGTTAAAAGAGTTCAGAGTTCTACTTGTAGCACAAGAGAAGCGCTCCTGCTAATGGCTGTCCGTGAGCCCGCACGAGGGAGACTCCTGGCCGTTGGATGATGGAGGGACGACGAATGTGGCTGTCCGTGACTTCGCAATAACGATTTTCCCCATTCCTTACCCTCTCCTCTCCCGCGCAGGTGATAGGATCGCCACCCTGCCGCCGCCCCTTCTCCCACCGCGTTAACGGCCTGCGCCGCCAGATCTAGAGACTACGCTGCTTCTTCGGGCGTGCGCCAGCCCTGCTCCTGTTACGCCGCCGCCCAGCCAATCCCCACGCGCGCCCGGGGGGTGCATCGAATAATTTTTTATCCGAATTTTTCTCTCAATTTATTTTTAATCGATTTCTGTCAATTGTTTTTTGAATCGTTTTTCTGGATCAATTTTTCCCTTGTCATCTTTTCTTGAAACATTTTTTTCCCTCGGTTGAAATTTTTTTAGAAACCGTTTTTTGAGCGCCAATATAGATGAGCTCAAGAGAATCATAGTGTGAATTTTGTTTTTTGAGTAAAATGAATGGTCAAACTTGGTGCATTGTGTCATGTGGGTCACCGTACTATCAAAATGCACATTTGAGTCACTGATGTGGTTTTAGTGAACTATTAGCGGTGATAAGTGGACAAGTTAGGTTATTTTGCCTGCGTGGCACCGCCATGTTGGATGGCGACCTTGCAATAGCCCCTTTACACGTGATATGGTCGAACCAGACCATTGACCTTGCAATGGCCCCTGTTCATGGACGGCTAGACCCAAATTTTTGGGGCTTGGGCCGTGATTTTTGGCCCAAAGGCCCAACCCAAAGCCCAATGAAAGCAATAAAAATAATAATAAACTATTTTTTATTCTCAAAATAAATTAAATATTAATTTTTATTCCAAAAAAGAAATAAAAATAATTTTATTTTATTGGGAAAAACGATTTCGGGCCTACTAATTCAAGGCTGGCTTTTCCTTGCCCGACCCAGGGTTTGAACAAGTCTAGTCATAAGTAGACCGCTTATACCTTAGCCGTCCCCACTCCACTTCACTCCTTCATCTCCCCTGTCCTCTCACTCCTTCCTCTCCCCTGCAACCGGGTCATGCCGACGAGCGGCGGTGGCAACTAGGGTGCTAGAGACGAGTGGTGTAGCACATGTAGTGAGGATTCCAGTGATGGCGCCGCACCTTCGAAACCGACACGACCCAGCACTTGTGTACAGTGAGTTTCAAACTGCACCCTCCTAGGTTTTGGTTGCAATTTGGGGATTTATGGTTTGAATTTGTGGATTATGGTTGCAATTTGGGGATTTAGGTTAAAGATTGATTCTTTTTATAGGCCCCTCTGATGATCTGTTCATGTTGCAGTGTGTCATGATGGATTTTTCCAGGGTGAAGGTGATAGCAGGTGTTATGTAGATGGTAACACTACTACAAAAAGGCTAATACTGGACGCCTCATCACAGACGATTGACCAAAACCGTCTGTATTAAATATAATCACGGACGGTTTTGGTTAGCGACTGTCTGTGTTACTTTCTGCGCTAAAAACCGTTTGTAAAGAGGTAATATCACAGACGGTTCATATTAAAACCGTCGTGATACTTCACGACGGTTACAACTAAACCGTCCGTGATATTACCGAATATCACGGGCGGTTCTTGTTGTAACTGCTCGTGAAGTATCACAGACGGTTTTTAATATGAACCGTCTGACTTCCTGCCCTCTTCACAAATGGTTTGTATTAAAAACTATCTGTGATAATCTTATTTATTGCAGACCCGACCCTCACAGATCAATCTGTCTTAAATTCCTGCTTTGTTCTCGCTGCTGTTGCTGGAGGTGGGGCTTTGAGGCGATTTGGTGAAAGGAGATCGCACGGATTTGGTAATTTGTTCTTGACTATCAATGGTTAGTACGTAATTAATTTGTTCATTGCATTATATTCTAGATCTAGCTTGGGAAAGAGATAATTGAAGATGGTTTAGATCGGTAAAGAGAGAATTAAAGATGGTTTAGATCTATCATTTTTTGTTGTTTTGCAAGTGTATGTTGCATGGCTTCTTGCCATCTGAAGTTGGGCATAGGCTATTTATAATGTGTTTGTGATGAACCACCTACCCCTAGGGTGCATCGGTGTTTTTTTCAGTTCATTAGAAATACATATTTGAAATAACATATCAAAAGTTGCACCTATAGTATACTAATTAATTAATTCAATATTTAACACCAAATTGTTATATGCCTCGCGTAGATGGACCGAAGCTGGATGTACGCTGGCAATCGTGTGAGTGAAGAGTACATTAATAGCGTGTCTGCTTTTACAAGAGCTGTCGAGGATGATATGTTGAATAAGATGGTGGAATATATGTATTGTCTATGCATTGACTGCGAGAATCTGAAGATGTTTAAGAACTGAGCGCAGATCGAAGCACACTTGATTCGAAGGGGTTTCAAAAGGGCTATAATTGTTGGACCAGTCACGGTGAAGAGTAGATTATACAGGAAGATGGAAGATAGTAATAACGGCATCGCCGACGAAGTCAATGATATACCGCTGGATGATGTCAATTGTGGTTCCGATTAGGATAGGTTGCATGATGACAATCTAGATCAGATGCTTTGTGATGCAGAAGAGAACTGTGATAAGAGGGAGTATGTTAACTTCTGGGGCTTGATAGAGGACTCGGAGAAACCTTTGTTCCCGGGTTACAAGCCGGAATACATAAGGTTGTCATTCGTGCTTGAACTGCTAAAATTGAAGCCAAGCAACGATTAGCCCGACAAGAGTTTCACGACGCTGTTAGGTCTCCTAGCGGACATGCTTCCAAAGGGAAACGAGTTGCCTAAAACCATATACAAAGCCAAGAAGGTTCTTTGTCCTTTAGGAATGGAAGTAGAAAGAATACATGCATGTTCGAACGACTATATCATCTACCGTAACGAGTATGCAAACATGCATGCATATAAGAATTAATCAGATGACGGCGAGGGAATCGAGGTGAAGAAAGTACCTCCTGCTAAGGTGGCGTGGTATCTTCCTGTAATTCCCCGTTTGAAACGATTTTTTGCGAACCCAAAGGATGCAAAATTGCTGTATTGGCACTCGGAGGAGCATAAGAATGACGAAAAGCTAAGACACCCTGCTGATTCCGCCCAGTGGAGAAACATCGATAGGAGGTTTGCAGGCTTCGGTACGGAACCAAGGAATATAAAATTTGGATTGAGTACAGATGGAATGAATCCTTTCGGTAACATGAGCAGCCGACATAGCACTTGGTCCGTGACTCTGTATCTACAACCTTCCTCCTTGGTTACGTATGAAGCGGAAGTATATTTTGTTGTCGATACTTATCCAAGGGCCGAAGCAACCTGGGAATGATATTGATGTGCACCTAGCACCATTGATGGAAGATCTAAAAATACTGTGGATTGAAGGGGTACAGGTATGGGATGCGTACAAATGAGAGAACTCCACTTTACGCTTCTTGTTGTTCTGCACCCTAAATGATTATCATGCCCTTGCCAACCTGTCCGGCCAGAGTACAAAAGGGACCAAAGCCTGTACTCACTGCTTAGATGATACCAAGAGTGTGTGGCTGAAGCACTCGCGTAAAACCGTGTACATGCATCATCGTAGATTCCTTTGGAGGGCTTACCCATACTGTAGGATGAAGAAACAATTCAATGGAGAGAATGAGGACATTTTAGCTCCAAGGCATTTAAGCGAAAAAGAGGTCTATGGCATGGTTAAGGATTTAGATATTGTGCTCGGAAAGGGACGTAAATTGAGGACCCGTGAGAAGAACATCTGGAAGAAGAGATCAATATTTTGGGACTTACCGTATTGGGAACACCTAGAAGTTCACCACTGCATCGACGCCATGCATGTAGAGAAAAATGTATGTGACAGCTTGATTGGTCTCTTACTGAACATTCGTGATAAAACAAAGGATGGTGTCAACGCACGATCTGACTTGGTTGATATGGATATCAGACCTGAGTTAGCACCAACAAAGACTTAGTCAACTATCACAGATAGTCTAGAGTTAATAACCGTCTGTGATGACCTCATATCATTACTGACCTATAAACTCAGACGGCTCATAAAACCGTCTGTGATAACGTTTTTGAACCGTCTGTGAAGACATTTTCTGTAGTAGTGTAAAGTAGACAATTTTGATGATTGCGAAGTAGATACGTGGTCGTTGATCGAGATACATGGTTTCTTGGAGGAGCTAGGGTATGCAGACACCGAGCAGTGGAAGGTTGACTAGTTGCTGCCTTTGAAAGGTTTAGATAATGGATTGAGAAGGGTGAAGCGTGACGTCGACACAAATAGCATGGTTGCTTTGGTTCCCAGGTTCAGAACCATGAGGGTGTATGTTGACAGGAATGACATTTTCAAGGGTAATGTATCCTTCATGAGCGAGATAAGCTGTCAGATGTGATGACTCCAAGGAAGTAGAAGCTGCTATCATTTTATGATAACATTATTAGCCCTCAAGAAGGCAGATAATGCGGATGACCTAGAGGATTTTGATCACACTAGATCTGATGTAGATGGTGAGCAAAGTGAGGACGATCAAGATTTCATTGATAGTGACTACGAGGTGGATAAAGGTGATGTTGACCTGTTTGAGAAATGGTTGGATCATAATGAGGTTGATGAACTAGCTAAGGCTAAGGGAAAGAAGGTGGCATCTAACCAAAAGGATGATGACTGCATTAGTGACTGGGAAGAAGGATTGCATCTCCCAGAGTGCTTTGATAATGATGGAGAGACCGAGAGGTCAAGTTGAAGTTCAAGCCCTCCATGCCTTCTGATATGGATGCTCCAAAATTCTCTATGGGGATGGTGTTTTCAATAGTTGAAGAAGAAGAAACCGAAGGCGGCTAGCGAGAAGAAGAAGAACTGACAAAATAGTGGAGGTTTCATTTTATGCAGTAAGACAAGGGTTTCTCTTTTGTGAATGGATCAATAGAGTTGGTTTCTTTTGGGCATGGATCATATGTATGATATGATAGCACTTTAGTTGTTTGTGATGTCAAAGGTGCTAAACAAAACCTCATGCAAACTCACGTAAGACATCTTCTTAATGTGTTGCTTCAAAATAATGTTCAGGCAACCTTAGTTGGTTTTGGGCTGATCAATTGCTTAATGTGTTGCTTCAAATTTACTTGAGACATCTAAACAAAACATGCACCAACATCATAAGCACATTGTGAAAACACTTAGATAACGACATAAGTTTCATAGAGACATACTCATTACATTAGCTTTAATGTTCATCTTCCTAAAGCATTGTGTGGATATCATAGGGATATGTGCACGACCTTAGGATGATGTTACAATTGGCAATGTCGTTAACGGTTTGTCAAAACACGAGTTTTCGTCAAAGTTTAATGTGCTATCAGTACAGGTGCGGTCAGACTGACGTTGGACACGCGGTCAGACCGACCTTTCAATGGCGGTCTGACCGGGTTCTTGCTAATCATCGACCAATCGGTGGCGATGGGTGTTGGGTTAGGTCAAGTTCATGGGTTTCATGGCATATGTGTTGCATGATGCATGTTTTGACTAACGTGGGTCAAGTTGTGAAGAACTTGTTTCCGGAATCGATTTCTTTGTCTATTGTTGTGCAGGTTGCTTTGAAGTCAATGACGGTCAACGGCGAGGATGATCGGGACTAAGCTTGAAGAGCTAAGGTCCAGAACGATCGAGGATGCCGGGTGAGATCAATGGAGTCAAGCATGGCGCAAAAAGGACAAAGGTGACCGAATGGGCAGTTCGGTGCGACGGGTTGGATCAAGCGACACGGGGGTCGGTGCAAGTGCTATGGTGGTTTCGGTGGGAGCCAGATGGGACAGACTTGCCGACATGAAGAGAGCCGCTGGATTAACCTACACGTGGCGAAGTATGGGAGGTGCCTCACGAAGATGGGACTCGGTCTTTGCAAAAAGATCGAGAAAGAGTATTTTAGTAATTTTACCAAATACTGTCTTGGTGACCTTTTGCCAACCCGCGGCGCAAGACGATGCATGATGAAGCTGATTAGGTCAAGAGGAGATGAAGACGGTGCTTTAAAATACGTGCGTATGTGACCCGTTTGTGTGTGGGCCTTAACGGGAGCCCATTAGGGTTAATGCTTCTAGAAGGTCTAAGCCTCCACTATAAATAGAGGAGGGAGGTAGCTGCACCCCCTTCAATCCTTTCATTATTTTGAAACCCTAGTTTGCTTAGGGAGAGGATTAGTGGAGGTTAGGGTTCTAAATAGTTGAATTTGATTTAGTGCTCATGTATTGAGTCTTTGTCCTCCATTGATGGAGTGGCTGTAAACCAATACCATATCAAATCAATCCAAAGAAAATTCTCTCAAAGATGGGTCTATTTGCTCTCTTTATCTCTATTTGGTGATTTAGGGTCTTTCTTTGATCCGCTAGTTTTTGCTTGATTTCTTGCCTTGATCTAATTTGCTGTGACATGTGGGAACCCATCTAAGATCATCTTGATCATCATTCACCCACGAGCAAGTCTCTAGATCATGTTTTCGTTTTGACTCAGTTTTTGAACCACCTTCGTTCAAACTGAAAAAGATAGGAACTTTGGCTTGGATCTCTGTGATCCTTGATTGGAATAGGTTCCTAATATCTTAGAGAAGGTATGGCTCAAGTTTCGTGGAGTTTGGCCGTGTGAATCAAAAGTTAGACTGATTTGAGTTTTGATTTTCGGGCTGTTTGTGCTGTTCATCGTGAAGTCGGTCAGTCCGAGATTTGACCGCCGGTTAGTCCATCTGCCGGTCAGTCCGAGTCTTTGCCATCGGTCAGTCCGGCCAGAGCGGCCAGACCGCACATTGGCCGTCGGTCAGACCGCACCTCTGTTTAGGGTTTTGCTTTTTGCTTTTTGCTTTGGGGATTTTGGTTTGGATTTAATACAAGTCTTCCGCTGTACTTGTAGATTGATCTTTATAGCTTCATAGCTATTAGAGTGACATTCTTGTTGAATCCGATCTTTGTGAAAAGTGAGCGTGCTCCTATTCACCCCCTCTAGTCGCCTTTTCGGTCCAACAAGTGATATCAGAGCACAGTTAGTTCAATCTTGATAAAATAGGTCCTTTGAACTTGGCGATGGATAAGTACTCGACCAAGCCGCATGTCTTCGATGGGCTCGACTATGCCTATTGGAAGAATCGCATGCGAGTCTTCCTTGAGAGTGAAGAACAAGCTATATGGGAGGTTGTTCAAGCCCCGTTCGTTTTGCCCGAAGTTGCTTCGCCGGATTCAACAGTCCTTTTGGCTAACAACAACAAGGCAAAGAACCTTCTATATGTCGGGTCTGGTAGGCAGGAGTACGATAGGATTTGCAACCTTGCGATCGCACATGAGATTTAGCACACCCTCGAAACTTACCATGAGGGATCGTCTCAAATCAAGCAAGTGCGCCAGATGGTCTACAAGCGAGAGTATAACAAATTCGAGATGCGTCCTGGTGAGAGCATCGATGACGTTTTTACTTGCTTCAACAAGGTGATCAATCAGACGAGAGCTGTTGACATTGAGTACTATCAATCTGAGAATGCCACCCACCTCTTGGCTGCAATCAACACCAAGGAGTGGGAGATAAAGGCTACTGCTATTGAGGAGAACGTCGATCTCTCTAGTCTCACTTTGAAGCTGCTTTATAGCAAGCTCAAAACTCATGAGATCAAGAGAAGTAGTCTTCCTAAGAAGGAGAACATGGCTTTGGTGGCTGATCCTCTCAAAGGGACTCCTGATGGTTCTTCTGAGTCTTCTTCTAGCTTTTCTCTTGCGTGTTTATCTCGTTGTTCAAGGAGAAGAGTTTGAGAGTCTTCTGAGGCTGATTTAGCTCTTTTAGTCAAGAAAGTCACACGGGCATATAACAATGTTAGAAACAAGAAGAGGTGGCCTGTGGCGTGCTATGAGTGTGGAGAGCTATATCATATCGAACAATCGCCCTAATTTGAAAGGTAAGAGCAACCACAAGGAGGAAAAGCCAGCTTGGAAGAAGCCTCAAGGGAACAAGCCCAAGTACAATGCTGCCAAGCTCATGAAGGTCGTTCACCGGGTCCTTGCCGCGTTTGGAGAGCAATCCATGAGTGATGTGGACTCCGGGAGCGAGGAGGACAAGGAGGAGGAGCTCCCTCAAGACAAGAAAGGGAAGGCTAAGGACTTCACCGGTATGTGCTTCATGGCCGACATCGTCAACATCAATGACAATGATGAGGTACATCTCTCCTACGATGTTCTTTCTGCTAGATGCGACAACATGTTTGAGCAACTCATGAATCAGGATAAGGCATTAGAATTTACCATGGCTAGGAACAAGGACTTAGAGTCACAAGTAGACAATTTGATGTTAGAACTTGCAAATGCTAAGGCTCTTGAATCTGATGAATGTTCATCTTACCATGCTTTACATTCTGAATTTGCTAAACTGCAATCTGCTCATGATATTGCTTTGCATCAACTTGAAAATGCTAGGACTAAGCTAATTGATGTCAAATCTGCTCCCTGTGAAAAATGCTTAGAGTCTAGCAAGGTAGATGCTTCTGGTAATGTTAAATCTAGTTTTTACTCTTTCTGCATAGAACGTGAACATGAAGTTAAGGATATTTTAGAAGCAATTAGAGCTAAATATGCCAAGCTTAAGGACACAATTGAGTCTACACCTTGTGCCTCATGTGCAGCCTATAAGCTTGAAGTTGCTCATCTTAAGGAAAAACATGCTAGAGCCATTAAGGCCAAAACTTGTGAATCATGTGTTAACTTTGGAAAAGGAAATGCTTACCTTAAGGACACACTAGAAAATTTTTCTAATAGTAAGAAACAGTTAAACATGATTCTGGACACGTCTAAAACTCCTTATAAGAAGCAAGGTTTAGGATACAACTCTGCCCAGGACAAATCCAAGCCTAATGTCATTCAGGTCTTGAAAAATGGCTTAGTTGAATTCAAAACCCAACCCACAAAAAATGTTTTTAAATCTGCAGGGTTTGTCCAACCTTCTTTTGAGTCAAAAGGTGCTTCTCCCAGTGGTATCAAATACCATTGCACCTATTGCAAGAAGAGTGGATATTTGGTTGAGTTCTGTTGGCGTAGGTTGAAGAACGCTAAGAAAAACATTGCTAGAATTTCATCTAATCAACCTAGAACTTTTATGAAACATGGTCATTTAGAAAGGAAGAAATATGGGCTAGGATTTGTTTCACATGCTCATCATCATAATATTCCTAGACAGGATGCTTCTCATGTTTGTGTAACCATTGCTCATAACAAAACTTCAAATAAAATCAAGGATAACACTTCTGCTTTGCATACTACTCGCAGACATGTGTCTCAGTATTGGGTTCCCAAGTCGCTTATAACTAACCCTAGTATTGAGACACATCGATCTTTTGTGCCTTGATTTTCAGGATCGCCGCGGAAGGAGGAAAAACACGTGGCTCATTGACTCCGGCTATTCACGCCACATGACCGGAGACTCAAGATGGTTCACTTCCTTCACGCGGTCGACGGGTGATGACTTCATCACCTTTGGAGATGATACACAAGGGAGAATTGAAGGAACGAGATCAATCAAGGTGAATGACAGATTCATTTTGAAGGACGTCGCCCTTGTGGACAAGCTAAGGTACAACTTGCTTTACATTTGTGACTTCTTGATGATGGCTACGAAATTCGTTTTAAGAAAAATGCCTGTCGTGTGCTTGATTTTGCCGGTGAGTTTGTTTTTGGGATTTCTAGAGTTGGTATAATCTTTGGAGCTGATTTTTCTGAATCTCTTGCTAGATCTCTCAAATATTTAATTACATCTTCTTCTGACATCTGGCTTTGGCACCGACGTTTAGGGCACATTGGTTTTGATCATCTGACGCGAGTTAGCGGCCTTGATCTCATGAGAGGTTTGCCTAAACTCAAAGCCGTCAAGGATGCTGTATGTGCACCCTGTAGGCATGGCAAGCAAGTTGCCGCCTCACACCCTTCATTGACTATGGTCATGACTGACGGATCAGGACAGTTGCTTCATATGGATGCTGTTGGTCCTGCTAGGGTTCGGTCAGTCGGTGGCAAATGGTACATTCTTGTCATAGTTGATGATTTTTCGAGATACTCTTGGGTGTTCTTTATTGCTTCGAAGGATGAGGCTTTTAATCATTATCATGATCTTGTTCTTCGTTTGACTTCTGAACTTCCTGGTGCCTTGAGAGCGATCCGCAGTGACAATGGCACGGAGTTCAAGAATACTTCTTTTGTCTCTTTTTGTGCTGAGCGCGGTATTGAGCATCAGTTCTCTTTTCCACACGTCCCTCAACAAAATGGTATTGTGGAAAGGAAGAACAGAAACTTAGTCGAGATGGCTAGGACGATGCTAGATGAGTATAGCACACCGAGGAGGTTTTGGGCCGAAGCTATTGCTACAGCTTGCCACATTTCAAACTCTGTCTTCTTGAGACCGTCTTTGGGCAAGACTTCTTATGAGCTTTGTTTTGGCAGAAAACCCTCTGTTTCTCACTTTCGAGTCTCTAGATCAAAGTGTTTTATTCTCAAGACAGAAAACCTAGATAAATTTGAATCAAGAATTTGTGATGGTTTATTTCTGGGTTATCCTGCTCATTCGAGGGGTTTTCGGGTATTTAATGTTGAAACTAACATTGTCCAGGAGACATGCAATGTCACTTTTGATGAGACTAGCCCTGGAGCTAGATCTGATGTTTCAGGTGACTTACAGGTGATAGAGAGTATATTTGTTGAGGAAGATGGGGATGAAATTGATGATGCTCTTCCACCTGCTGCTAATGCTCCTACTTGACTCGAGAACACCTTTCTGTTGCTTCACCTCCAATTGAGGCTCTGTTGCATCTTCATCATCGTGATACCTCACGGAGGTTGAGGAGATGTTATCTCCCAGCGCTCCACTACACATTCAGAAGTAACATCCACTGGATCAGATGATTGGTAATCTTCATGAGCGAGTCACTCGCTCCAGGTATCATGATCCGAGTCTTTTCTCTCACTCTGCATTTGTAGCTTCTTTTGAACCCCACGATACTGTTGGAAATATGCCCTAGAGGCAATCATAGAGATGATTATATTTCATTATGTTCATGACATTGGATAATGTGTTATCTTGTTCCTTGAATAATATTGTTAATATTTATTATCAAGTATATGACTTGGTTGTGAAACTATATATTTCTGCGATAGTTATTCTTATACGTTCCCTGGTCGGAAATATATGAGGACACATATGAATAGACTAGCATATTTATTGGTTGATGATTATGTTTCACGAGTCATAGATATGGAGATATCAAACCAATAATATGGACACATGTTAGAGAACTTGATGTTGGATTAGACCCACATTGAGACACTATTGAGATTGTTATGACTCTATGTGTCGTTAGTTGGTCTCAAGCAATGATGATGTATAATCCTTAGACCTGAGATCATCATAGTTTCCTACATGTGTAATAGCACTCTTAGGGGTTACCAAACGCTACCAAATGAATCGGGTAGTTATAAAGGTAGCTTTGGGTATCTTTGTGAAACATTGAGAGGAATGTGACTGGTCGGATATGGGATTTGCCCCTCCTAACATAACAAGAGAGATGTCTCTGGGCCCCTCGTTGTGATCGGATAAAGAAAGTGCATGGCCATGCCACTAGTAGTCGAAGTGTTCGACCACGTGAAGTTATCCGACACTCGATCGAGAAAGAATTGAACAGTCCATGGATGACACAACATCTCACCTGGAGTTCAACTAGACATCGTGAGGCAAAGGGAGTATACACGAGTAGGTCACTCAGTTTGATCGATTCTGGTGGTTGTATAAAGATCGAACCGGTCGAGCGTAATCCAGAGTGGTCGTAACACAGTCGTAAGGAGTTCTGGTAGTCGTGACCACAAGCGAAGCTGATCGTATAGAGTATAGACACGGTTGTAAGTGATGAGGACTTGGTCGTAGATCATATTGCATTAAGGTTCGTCCGATATAATTTGTGTGTATAGGAATCGCTATGTTACGCTAGGAGCCGCATTTCGACTAGTGATCGGAAAGGGTTTCCGAGTCACAACCGATTACGCATGAACCTCTGAGGTCACACACTTAGCGGGTTGGAACAAACCAATCGAATCGATTAAATAAACTTGTTGGATAGGATCCGTCCACGAGCACTATATAAGAAGATGCATGAAATTTGGGAGGAACGCGAGAAAACACCACCAAAACCCTAGCCGCCATCTTCACGAGAGCTCTGTCGTGCGAATTGGTGCTAGCACACACGGTATGGTTGTTCACCTTACGGGCGTGTGGATACCGTAGAGGTGCTACTACGATTGTTGCGCTTGAGGATGATCCGCGATCTTCACGAGGAACTCTGAGAGAGGTTTCTAGAGGGCGATCGACTCGACCACCGCATCGACTTCTTTGGGCGTTGGACGATCGACTCGACCACTACATCGGCGCTCTTCGTTGGACGGTGCTCCAACCCTTCTTCATTGCTTTCTGCTGGCGTCGGTGGTAACGATCTGTGATCATCTACTTGCTTGGCTTCTGGTTTTGCGTGGTAGAAATTTTTGTTTGTAGCTATCGTAGCCTACCCCACGACCCTACAGATATATCACATGCTTTATCTGATGCTAGCTAGGTCAATACCATGCATGAGGAGTTAGAGAATTTTGAAAGAAATAAAGTCTGGAACCTTGTAGAACCTCCTATTGGTCATAATGTTATAGGAACCCGTTGGGTGTTCAAAAATAAAAAAAATGAGGATGGTTATGTGTTTAGAAACAAGGCTAAGTTGGTAGCTCAGGGTTTTAGCCAGGTTGAGGGGTTAGATTTTAATGAGACCTTCGCTCCTGTTGCTAGACTAGAAGCCATTCGTATTCTACTTGCATTTGCTGCATCTAAAGGTTTTAGGTTGCATCAAATGGATATTAAGAGTGCCTTTCTGAATGGTTTTATAGAGGAGGAAGTATATGTTAGGCAACCCCCTGGTTTTGAGAATCCCAAGCACCCTGATCGTGTTTTCAAGCTATCCAAAGCCTTGTATGGTCTTAAATAAGTGCCTAGATCCTGGTATGATAGACTTAAGACCTTCTTGCTAAGAATGATTTTGAAATGGGAAAAGTAGATAAAACTCTTTTCATTCTTCGGCATGGGAATGACTTCCTGCTTGTTCAGATTTACGTTGATGATATTATCTTTGGTGGTTCCTCTCATGCTCTTATTTTCGCTTTTTACGAGACCATGTCCGAGGAATTTGAGATGAGTATGATGGGAGAGCTCAACTACTTTACGGGGCTTCAAATCAAGCAATGCAAGGAAGGATCTTCATCCATCAAGCGAAGTACACCAAGGATCTACTCAAGTGCTTGAGATGGGTGGCGCAAGCCGTCGCCACTCCATGGCGACTTCGACTGCTTTGGATCCAGATGAGGAAGGAGAAGCTGTGGATCAACGCGAGTACCGTAATATGATCGGCTCTTTTCTGTACCTGACAGCCTCAAGACCGGACATCCACTTCGCGGTCTGCCTTTGTGCGAGGTTTCAGGCGTCTCGAGGACTTCACATCGCCAAGCCGTTAAGCGCACCTTCCGCTATTTACACTCTACCCTCCAGTATGGCGTTTGGTATTCATGCTCTTCTTCGTTGTCCATTCGGCGGTTTTTTGATTCTGATTTTGCGGGTTGTCGGCTAGATAGGAAGAGTACCTCTGGCACTTGTTATTTCTTAGGCACTTCTCTTGTCTCTTGGTCTTCTAGGAAGCAGTCCTCTATTGCACAATCCACTGCTGAAGCTGAATATGTAGCTGCTGCTAGTTGCTATAGTCAAATTATGTGGATGGTGTCCACTCTTAAGGACTTTGGGTTAGCTTTTGCTAGTGTTCCTCTTTTTTGTGATAACACTTCTGCCATTAATATTGCTAAAATCCCAGTGCAATATTCTAGGACCAAGCACATAGACATTCGCTATCACTTCCTTAGAGACCATGTTGAGAAAGGTGATATTCTGCTGCATTTTGTGGAGTTCGAGGCTCAGTTAGCCGATATCCTCATCAAGCCTTTAGACCCAACAAGGTTTGCCACCTTAAGGAGTGAGTTAGGGGTAATTTATCCCTATGGGTTGGTTTGAGGGAGAGTTGGATCTTTTCTTATTCATTTGATCTTTTCTTGATCTTCTTTTGAACTTTTTGATCCTTTTTGATCTTTTAGGCTTTTTGAGCTTTTCTTGCATCTCATTGTATCATATTGCATTCATATGAAAAATCCAAAAAGATGCATTGTAATATAAGCTTTTCTGCTTATCTTTTAAAATTGATGAAGTTTTGCTTATTACCCTTTCAAGCTTTAGTATTTCAATTTTTGCTCAATACCATGTCTAGTTCTTTGACTTGCTAGAATTATCATGCTTTCACATATGTAGCTAAGTCTTTGCTGAATGAGCTAGAACTCTAAAACAATTTGAACTAAAAACTGCAATTTGTGGATATTTTAGCTAGTTACACAATCAGTACTCCTTTTGTGACATTGACCCTGTCAAAATTGCTTTGTTAGCTCTTCAATCTAAAATTGATCATTACTTAAGCTTCTTGTGCTTCTGAGAATCTAAAACTGCTCTTGTGCTTAAATTGTGCCAAACTACTCTCACGAGACTGCATGTCAAAGACATAAACTTGGAGATAGTTTGATGATCTAGACGATCTCATGGGGATTTGCTTGTCAAACCGACATGAACCTCAAGATTTGTCGCATACAGTAGAAGCTTAGGAAGAGTTTGTGGATGGCTCCTAGTCCAGGATCTTTTTCACTAAGATATACCTTTAATCAACTTCTGGTCGAAGCTTATGAAGAGTTTGTGGATGGCTCCTAGTCCAGGATCTTCTTCACTAAGTTAGACCATTAGTCAACTTCAATATTCATTGCAAATGAAAAACTGTTAAAAAATGGGTGTTTGAGAAAATTGAGCAAAATGATTCATTTCAGAACCTGTTTGTCTTTTAATGTGGTCATTGTTAGCTTTTTGATCTCACATTGACATTTTGACATGACCATTATCATTTTAGGATCCCTGTTGATGAACTTGCTAAATTTGAAGCTTTGCTTAAATTGATACAATTCATTGCTTTACTTTGAGCCTTCTAGCTTAGCTTTGATATATATGTCTTAACATGATCTTGCTAGCACTTTCAGGCTTGATATGTCTTGTGCATCATTAGAAATGCTAGCTTGTTTTTTTTGGGTAATCTCCAAAGTTTTTTGTTCTCAAAAATTGAAAATACAAAAATATGAAGCCACTTCATTGCATTTCATGCATGCTCCTTCTTATGCTTTTTCTTCAATTCTGCATTTGTTATCTCTGGACGAGAGGAAAGCGTGATTCCTTGATGACTCCATTGTCAAATGGGGAGAAGATATATCAAAGATGTATAAAAGGGAGAAGATATAAAAATGTTAAAAAGGGGGAGCACTTTTGGAGAAATTAGGAGAATTTGAAATTTTCTGAAATATGAGGATCATAGTAAGGAGGAGTTTCTTATTTGCATTCTTATGGTCTTATTGCTACTTCTGAACTTGAATTGCAATTCTTGATTCTCACAATGATCAAAGGTCATATCGAACAATTGTTCTTTCATATAGACCTTAAGTGAGATTTTGACTCTTTTCTAGAAAATGAAGCTTTCTCGCTTTCTTTTGCCTTATCTCACTTGCCAATGCTATTCTGAAGCCAACTTGGTTATTTCTATTGCTTTCTCTTGCATTTGGACCAAGTTGTGCCTTTGTGCGAAAACATCGAGTTTTTACTTTTCAAACCTCAAAATTTGCATTTGTTGGAAATTGCCAATGTGTTCATCAAGGGAGAGATTGTGGATATCATGGAGATATGTGCACGATCTTAGGATGATGTTACAATTGGCAATGTCGTTAACGGTTTGTCGAAACATGAGTTTTCGTCAAAGTTTAATGTGCTATCAGTACAGGTGCGGTCAGACCGGCGTTGGACACGCGGTCAGACCGGCCTTTCAATGGAGTTCTGACCGGGTTCTTGCTGATCATCGGCCAATCGGCGGCGATGAGTGTTGGGTTAGGTCAAGTTCATGGGTTTCATGGCATATGTGTTGCATGATGCATATTTTGATTAACGTGGGTTAAGTTGTGAAGAACTTGTACCCGGAATTGATTTCTTTGTCTATTGTTGTGCAGGTTGCTTTGAAGTCAATGATGGTCAACGGCGAGGATGATCGGGACTAAGCTTGGAGAGCTAAGGTCCAGAACGATCGGGGATACCGGGTGAGGTCAATGGAGTCAAGTATGGCGCAAAAGGGACAAAGATGACCGAACAGGCAGTTTGGTGCGACGGGTTGGATCAAGCGGCGCAGGGGTCGGTGCAAGTGCCATGGTGGTTTCGGTGGGAGTCGGATGGGAGAGACTTGCCAACATGAAAAGAGCCGCTGGATCAACCTACACGTGGCGAAGCATGGGAGGTGCTTCACGAAGATGGGACTCGGTCTTCACAAAAAGATCGAGAAGGAGTATTTTGGTAATTTTACTAAATACCGCCTTGGTGACCTTTTGCTAACCCGCGGCGCAAGATGGCGTATAATGAAGCGGATTAGGTCAAGAGGAGATGAAGACGGCGCTTTAAAATACGTGCGTATGTGACCCGTTTGTGTGTGGGCCTTAACGGGAACCCATTAGAGTTAATGCTTCTAGAAGGTCTAAGCCTCCACTATAAATAGAGGAGGGAGGTGGCTGCTCCCCCTTCAACCCTTTCATTGTTTTGAAACCCTAGTTTGCTTGGGGAGAGGATTAGTGGAGGTTAGGGTTCTAAAGAGTTGGATTTGATTTCATGCTCATGTATTGAGTCTTTGTCCTCTATTGATGGAGTGGTTGTAAACCAATATCATATCAAATCAATCCAAAGAAAGTTCTCTCAAAGATGAGTCTATTTGCTCTCTTTCTCTCTATTTGGTGATTTGAGGTCTTTTTTGATCCGCTAGTTTTTGCTTGATTTCTTGCCTTGATCTAACTTGCTGTGACATGTGGGAACCCATCTAAGATCATCTTGATCATCATTCACCCACGAGCAAGTCTCTAGATCATGTTTCGTTTTGACTCGGTTTTTGAACCACTTTCGTTCAAACTGAAAAAGATAGGAACTTTGGTATGGATCTCTACGATCCTTGATTGGAATAGGTTCCTAATATCTTAGAGAAGCTATGGTTCAAGTTTCGTGGAGTTTGGCCGTGTGAATCAAAAGTTAGACCGATTTGAGTTTTGGTTTTCGAGCTGTTTGCGCTGTTCATCGTGAAGTCGGTCAGTCCGAGATTTGGCCGCCGGTTAGTCCATCCTCCGGTCAGTCCGAGTCTTTGCTGCCGATCAGTCCGGCCAGAGCGGCCAGACCGCACATTGGCCGTCGGTCAGACTGCACCTCTGTTTAGGGTTTTGGTTTTTGGTTTTTGCTTTGGGGATTTTGGTTTGGATTCAATACAAGTCTTCCGCTGTACTTGTAGATTGATCTTCATAGCTTCATAGCTATTGGAGTGACATTCGTGTTGAATCCGATCTTTGTGAAAAAGTGAGCGAACTCCTATTCACCCCCTTCTAGTCGTCTTTTCGGTCCAACACATTGGATACTCAAAAGGTTACCACTTCATCATCTAAATGCCTTCACAAATCATATCATCAAACCTACTTCTTTGCCACAATCACAATAAGCAAGCCTAAAACTACTGCCAACACAAAAGAAGAGAACATTACAACCATCTTCACAACTGATGCCATCTTCCTTATCTCCTCCTTCATCTCCTTCTTATCCTTCCTATCCTCCGTCATTTGCTTCCTAGTTTCGCAAGCATGCTCGTTGTTTTGCTTTAGTTGTACCACCACATTTGTCAGTTCGTACTTCAGATCTGCATCCGATTCAAGCTTGCCATCCTCATTGTTGTCTGATACAAAATTCATAAAATCGTGGTCCACAAGGTACTCTTGTAGTCTTCCTCCTAGAAAAATAACTTGCAACGGGAACGCTTTTGCGCAAATTAAAACCACAACTCAACAAATTAATCTTCCACAACAAATTAACAAAAAATTAAATCCACAATTCAACAACAAATTAACCAAGTGGTGGATGAGGATGAACATTTACATTGGCATTCTTTGGGCACTTAAAGTACACTCGACCCAGATTTTCTTTGTTGTTGGATTCATGTCTCTCCACCTGAATCTCGCATTTCAAGTAATCTGCAAAGGGCAAAGTGGATATGAAGTCTTCAATGTTCCTTCGCATGGAGGATGTCTTCTTTGACGACGACACGTTGGATCCAGCCTTCGTCGATGAGTTCCGAGATGACGAAGCTGCCGCCAAACGGCGTAGGCTAGAGCGTGAGAGGTGTGGCGACGACATCCTGCTAGTGGCGCCGCCGTGTCGGGTTGATGAAGGAGAAAGAGGATGGCGAAGAAGAAGGAGGGAAGTGGATAAGACCGAGTGGATGGTTAGGGTATAAGCGGCCTAGTTCGACCATGTCGCACGCGAAGGAGCTATTTGCAAAGTTGTTATCTGACATGGCGGTGCCACGTGAGCAAAATAACCTAACTTGTCCACTTATGACCGCTAATAGTTCACTTAAACCACATCAGTGACTCAAATGTGAGCAAAATAACCTAACTTGTCCACTTATGACCGCTAATAGTTCACTTAAACCACATCAGTGACTTAAACGTGCATTTTGAGAGTATCATGACCCACAACAAGTTCAGTGACCTGCTTTGTATTTTACTCTTTGTTTTTCGAAGGGTCGTGTGAATTTTGTTGAACTCAATTTGAAGACCCTTGATGTTCGGCCTCGCGCAGCCTTGCAGAGTTGCAGGGCCGTTTCTTCCACGGTTCCTAGAGGTGTTGCGCGGGGAATACAAGAGGCAAGGTCCAAATCAACTCAACAGCCTTAATTTCACGAGGCCTGTCATGTACTACCATCTTTTCCTGCATTGTGTCACTACATTTCTGCACCACACTTTATTATTATTCGGGGATTTTTTTTCCCACTAGCGATAATCAACAGAGGAAAAAGAAGGAAATTGCGCACAGCCATTTATGCAGTTTCGTGGGTGCCAAGTTTCTTTTTTTTTTGCCCCCGAGAACTCGTGAGTGCCAAGTTTCTTTTTTTTGCCCCCGAGGACTCGTGAGTGCCAAGTTTCTTTTTTTTGCCCCCGAGAACTCGTGAGTGCCAAGTTTCTGCTCGGAGGCGGAGAGTTTAGTCCACACACGTTACGTTGGTAATCGAATCAGACGACCTTGTGGCTTTTGTTTATTTCGAATCCAACGGCAGCTGTTCAACATAATCGCAGATCCAACGGCAGGAGCAGCTTGCTTGTACTCTCCGTATGAAGACCAGGATCACAAGGGCCCAATTGGCCCAAAAGACCGAACCACATCTGGAAAGCCCCCAACCCAAGCAAGGCCCGACCGAGCTTTACAATTCCGGAACCTTCTCTTCTTTCTCCCCGCTCCCCGCTCCCCCCTCCCACCCGAAGCCCAAACCCTAACCAACACTGCCGGCCACCGCAATGGCGGCGGCGGCGGACCCTCGCCGGGTCCGCAACACGTGCATCCTGGCGCACGTGGACCACGGAAAGACGACGCTGGCCGACCACCTCGTCGCCTCCTGCGGCGACGGCCTCCTCCACCCCAAGCTCGCCGGCCGCCTCCGCTTCATGGACTACCTCGACGAGGAGCAGCGCCGCGCCATCACCATGAAGTCCGCCGCCGTAGTGCTCCGCCACGGCCCCACGGGCCACCGCGTCAACCTCATCGACTCCCCGGGCCACATCGACTTTTGCTCCGAGGTCTCCTCCGCCGCGCGCCTGTCCGACTCGGCGCTCATCCTCGTCGACGCCGTCGAGGGCGTCCACATCCAGACCCACGCCGCCCTGCGCCAGGCCTTCCTCGAGCGCCTCCGCCCCTGCCTCGTCCTCAACAAGCTCGACCGCCTCATCACCGAGCTCCACCTCTCCCCCGCCGAGGCCTACGCGCGCCTCCACCGCATCATCTCGGACGTCAACTCCATCCACTCCGCGTTGCGCTCCCACTCCTACTTCTCACTCCTCTCCTCCCTCGAGGACAAACCCTCCTCCAGCTCCTCGTCCTCCCCCGACGACCTCCCCGAAGACGTTGACGAGGAGGAGGAGGAGGACGCCTTCCAGCCCCAAAAGGGCAATGTCGTCTTCGCCTGTGCCCTCGACGGCTGGGGCTTCCGCATCCAACAGTTTGCCGACTTCTACGCCGCCAAGCTTGGCCCCAAAGTCAGTGCCTCCGCCTTGCTGAAAGGATTTTGGGGCCCACGATACTACCATAAGAAGAGCAAGATGATTGTGGGGAAGAAGGCGATGGAGGGCACGGAGGACTTGCAGCCCATGTTTGTGGAGTTCGTCCTCAAGCCCGTGTGGCAGATGTACCAGGAGGTGCTGAGGGAGGATGGTGGGAGGAGTGAGAAGGTTGACAAGATAATTAAAAACTTCAATTTGAACGTTCCGCAACGGGAGCTGCAGAACAAGGATCAAAAGGTGGTTCTCCAGGCTGTGATGAGTCGTTGGTTGCCGCTGGCAGATGCAGTGATGACAATGGTGGTGGAATGCACTCCTGACCCCGTTGTTGCTCAAGGGGTCAGGGTTGCGAGGCTCATGCCGAAGAGGGAGGTCGTGCCAGAGGATGCTGCCGGTTGCCCTGAAGTTGTCATCGAGGCAGAGAGGGTGAGGAGGTGTGTGGAGGCCTGTGATGCGAACGCAGATGCACCGGTGGTGGTGTATGTGTCGAAGATGTTTGCGGTGCCATGTAAGATGTTACCATTGAAGGGGGTGGATGGGGAGTTGTTGAACCACCAGGGTGCCAATGAGTCAGAGGAGTGTTTTATGGCGTTTGCCAGGGTCTTCAGTGGTGTCCTTCGTGCAGGGCAGAAGGTGTATGTGCTGTCGCCGTTATATGATCCAGTGAAAGGGGACACAGTGCAGAAGCATGTACAGGAGGTAGAGCTGCAATACTTGTATGAGATGCTTGGACAGGGCCTGAGGCCAGTTGCCAGTGTGGGTGCTGGGAATGTAGTTGCAATCCAGGGCCTTGGGCAGCATATATTGAAGAGCGCCACATTGTCGTCCTTCAAGAATTGCTGGCCCTTCTCGAGTATGATGTTCCAGGTGTCTCCGATGCTTAAGGTTGCAATTGAGCCCTCCAACCCAGCAGATTTGGGAGCCCTTGTTAAAGGGCTTAAGCTTCTTAACCGGGCAGATCCATTTGTTGAGTACACTGTCTCTCAGAGGGGTGAGCATGTCCTTGCCGCAGCTGGGGAGGTACATTTGGAGCGGTGCAAAAAGGATTTGGAGGAGAGATTTGCAAAGGTCAAATTGGTGGTCTCAGACCCCCTGGTGTCCTTCAAAGAGACAATCGAAGGAGAAGGTGTTGGCTTAATGGAGAGCTTGAAGGCTCCACAGGAATTTGTTGAGAGGACTACTCCAAATGGGAGATGCACTGTGAGAGTTCAGGTCCTGAGGCTTCCCAATGCTCTGATTAAGGTTCTCGAAGAAAGTGAACAATTGCTTGGTCAAATAATTGAGGGGAAAACAGCAAAGAGGAATGGTGTGTTGGATCCACGGCTTTCTCAGGATGATGGTGATTCTGCTGCAACGCTTAGGCAGCGCATGATTAGTGCCATAGACAGTGAATTGGAAGCGATTTCCGAGCAAGTGGATAAAGAAAAACTTGAGAGGTATAGAAAGACATGGCTTGGTTACCTTCAAAGAATTTGGTCCCTGGGTCCTTGGCAGGTTGGCCCAAACTTCCTACTCTTGCCTGATGTGAAATCAAGTGATGGCATGATCACTACCCAAGATGGAAGGCAGGGTATTCTTGTGCGTGGTAGATCTAATGTCTCTGAGAGATTGGGGTTTGTGAGTGGATCTGGTGCTGAAGGTAACAATGATCTTGAAAACAGTGAATCATCAGCAGGTTCTCGTGAATCATTGCATCTAGAATCTGTGGCGCTGACAAAGAACAGCATTGTCTCAGGATTTCAGTTTGCCACAAATGCAGGGCCTTTATGTGATGAGCCTATGTGGGGCCTGGCATTTATTGTTGAGTCTTACATATTTGCTGACAACTCTGATGTTGCCAATCAGTCTGATCAATACAACATCTTCAGTGGGCAAGTAATTACTGCAGTTAAAGAAGCATGCCGAGCAGCTGTTCTTCAGAACAACCCAAGACTTGTTGAAGCCATGTACTTCTGTGAATTGACCACGCCAACAGAGCAATTAGGTTCAACATATGCAGTTTTTGGTAAGAAGCGAGCACGGGTTCTGAAAGAAGAGATGCAGGAAGGAACTTCATTATTTACTGTGCATGCTTACTTGCCAGTTGCTGAGAGCATTGGATTCTCTAATCAGCTTAGGAGTGTAACATCAGGTGCAGCTAGTGCTCTGCTCGTTCTTAGCCACTGGGAAGCTATTCCCGAGGACCCCTTTTTTATCCCAAAGACGCAGGAGGAGATTGAAGAATTTGGAGATGGTTCGAGCATTGAGCCAAACTTGGCTAAGAAGCTTATGAATTCTGTCAGGCGAAGGAAAGGACTACATGTTGAAGAGAAAGTTGTGGAGCACGGCACAAAACAGAGGACACTCGCTAAGAAAGTATAGTTTTGCCTTTTGAGGTAGGAAAACTGTATCTTTGTTCCATCCAGATTTTGTCTTGGTAAACTGAAATATAATCAAATATGGAATTTTATGTGACCATGTAGCTTTGATATGCTAGTTCTTTTTTATTGGATATTGTTGTTTTGAGACGTATACGCCATTGGTATCTTAGAGAAGGATTAGCGATGAGTTATGGGTTGCTGCTCTTTCTTGTTTGAGTGCTGCGCCGCTGCAAAATTTCAAGGGAGATCTGATTATTTGCCATTGCCAAAGATCTGCAATTTACAATTTGCTACTTATGTGCGGATGACATGTGGCCTCGGGACCCAGATGTCATCCACATGCAGTGGCAAATTGTAAAATCCACATCTTTGCAGTGACACATAATTGATTATTCCAAATTTCAAATGGCTCTTATCTTAGAATAATTTGTGTAGTGTGCAAGGTTATTAAGTCGTAAAGTCGAGTCGAGTCGCAAGAGGACCGACTTGTGGACTTGTGGACTAATCGACCGACTAGTCGCGACTAGCCACAACTAATCGGCAGACTAGGAAGAGGCGCAGAGCAAGAAGAGGGCGCAAGAGCAAGAAGAAGCAGAGCAGCGCGAGCAGAGGTGGAAGCAGAGCAGCGCAAGCAAGGGCGCAAGCAAAGGGTGGCATGGCGCAAGAAGAGGAAGGAGAGGAGAGGAGAAAGGGCCAAAGGGGAGGAGGGAGTGCTCGCCAGTTCACCACGGCTGGGGAGGTCGACGGCGACTCAGGAAGTTGGGAGGGCCGAGGAGGAGGTGGCGTCGGTGTTGTGGATGTGGGTCGAAGACGACTTGGGAGGGCCGACGAGGTGGCGGATGGCGGCGGCGTCGTGGCCAGGGCTGGCGACGGGCTAGGGTTCCCCTCTGACCCTCTCCCGGCGGCGTCGTGGGGAGTGGGGACTGGGAGAGCCGAGCTTCGATTGGATCTGGGATTCCCCGTCCCCTCTTTGTATTATCTCATTCGCATTGGTGAGGTGTGTTGGGCCATTCATTGGCCGAGGCCGTATTGGGCGACTAGGCGTCCGACTTCATGTTGGCCGACTAGTCGCGGTTAGTCGCCGATTAGTCGACAAGTCGTCACGACTAAGCGCGGCTAGTCGAGTCATTTGCCCTAGTCGGTTCCAGTGTGCCGACTTGTCGACTAATCGACGATTAGTCGCGACTAGTCGTGCGACTTAATAACCTTGGTAGCAAGGTTATTAAGTCGGTAAGTCGATACTACCCTACTAGTGACCGACTTACCGATTAGTCGACTAGTCGGCCGACTAGTCGATAGGTACTATTCATATGATCTACCCAACACAACACACACAGATGGCACATAATAGCACACACACACAGCCAACACAAACAATCACACACACCACACAACACCACACACCACCACACAGCCCACACACCACACCGACACCCACACCCACCACACACCACCACACACACACACACCCACACCACGCGACCCACGGGAGGGGAGCAGAGGAGGCCAACGGCGGCAATGAGGGGAGCAGAGGAGGCGGCGGCGGCGGTGATGGCGGCGAGGAGGCGACAGCGGCAGCGGCGGCGACAAGGAGCAGAGGAGGCGGCGGCGACACAGGAGCCGGCTCCGCCGAGATGAAGAAGGCGGCGCCACTGAGGAGCTGCGGCCGAGGCGGCGATCTCCGACCACACGAGCTCGCCTCCGCCTCCCGTCGGATCTCGTCGCCTCCATCTCCGCCGTCACTAGCTAGGCGACTCTGCCAAGGAGAGGAAGGCGGCGCCGGTGGGAGCTGCGGCGGAGGGCGACGATGGGCGACGGCGGCGAGATGGAACCTGGCAAGTCGAGTCGCTGGATCCAGTCGTTCATGCTCCACCGACTTGTCGACTAGTCGACGACTTAATAACCATGCTTGGTAGTGTGTGCCTGTGGTGTCCCAATATATTGTACTTGATACTGTTTCGGCCCTTGCACTTAATGAAAATACCGACCAGTTGCCAAAATATCTCTTCTAGGTGGAATACAGGTGCTTTCTGAACTGGTGGTTCTTGCAATTTCCAGGAATAGTATAGCTCTTTTTTTCCTGGAAGCAAACTGTCTACCTCTATTCATGTTGCTTCCAATCCAATGGTAACGGTCATTATTTTCATCTTGTTTACATAATTTTATGTTGACATTTTTTGTTTAAAAATTCATTCTGAGCTTCCTTTGGTTCTGTAACTTTGAGTATACTGAAAGATTATGTTCTCCATAGTTCTGAGTCTTTTGATACTAGCTAATCAAATTACCTGTATCCCTGTGTTTTTTCTTTCAGAGTGAAGTATGCCCTCTTGAGTCAATCTTCCTATAAATTCAGGGTATTAATCATTAATACTGATTTTACATTGTTGTTAACTTACCCTTCTAAAAAAACCTGTTAGAACCTCCAAGACTATTTTCACTTGTTACCATCTGAATGTTGGCTGTAGGGTCCTGTGGCAAAAAGTGACAATTGTTGCATATGCTTTCCAGCTTTTCTTTTCTTTCTTTTTTTCATGAACATTAACAATGGCTGGGAGATCCATCAGTGCTATTCATGGTAAAATTTAACCAAATTTATCTCTTTGGCACATTTTATGTTTGCACATCTCGTGAGAGTTCAGATATTCAGTTCTCAAAATCTGCTCTAATCTTACACAGTTTGGTCTTCACGATTTTCATGTTGTCTCTCATCCTAACAGCATGTTTGCATATGTACCTTTAGACTTAGGTGATACTTTTGGTTGTCGTGTTTTTATTGGTTGCTTGCTTTTTCTGAAGTTCAACTCGCCTAGCCTGTTTAGCTGTCAAGTTTACCAACCTGGAAATAATTCTCTATATGGTTCAATCTTCAAACATCAGTTCGTCCTTGTGCTGCAGATTCATAGGCACTGGAAATTAAAGTTTAATAGTTTTAGGATGATTTTAATTGTTATATATGTATATAGCCTAGGGTGTTCTTAACATGTTAATAACCTGTACATGTTATATATTGGCCTTTTGGCCCATTGGAATGAACAACAAGCCTCATTCCAACATGGTATCAGAGCTAGGGTTAGGGTTTCTCTGTGTGATGTGTCTGCTGCCATTTCTTGTTGTCCTTGCGCCCGAGCCTTCTTTTGCATCCTCTGTTTTTCCTCTATTTCCACCTCCTTCTCTGTTTTCCGAAGCAGAGGACCGTAGCCGCACACCCTGGGCTCTTCCTCGTGCGGGCAATGGCAGTAGCAACACCGGATCTCGTGTTCCCGCACCGGATCCAGCTCCTACCAGCGCCGCCTGCGCCGAATCTAGCTCCTCCCCGCGCCGCCCGCGCCAGATCCCGCCGTCAGGGTCCGAGATGCTGCCGCAGCTCCTCGGCCCGAGATCGCGATCTTCTTCCTCTGTCTGCGGCGATTCCATCCCGGCTGCTGCACCGAAGGTTTCTTTGCGGCGGCCACGCATCCGGCCTCTGCCCAAACCAGTGCGCTTCCTCGTCTCCGCCTCTAGCCCCGATCCATGCCGCTCGAGCGAAGCCGCTAGGGCGCTCCATTGCCAGACCATGCCGCTTGGACACGCCATAGACGGTGTGCCTCCTGTTGCCCTGGACCACGCCACCTTGACTCTGGCTCCGATCGCCCCAGTGACTGATCCAGCCTCTCTAGCCCTGGACCTCGACATCCGCGCCACCACTCTGCTCTAGATGGTTTCTGTCGGCGGCTCCTTTGCCATCACGCTCACTTCGGTTCGTTTTGACGAGACGAACTTCCGGGAGTGGACTGTGCACCTAAGGATTCACCGTCAGCGCCTCTGGGGTCATCTCACCGGCAAGCACCCCTGTCCGTGTCGCCCTGCGTCGCCAATTCTGCCAGCTCTTCCTGATGGTGCGGATCAGGCAGCTCAGGAGGCTTCCAATGCTGTACTGGAGGAGGCCCTAGAGCTCTACCAGTTTGAGTTGCATGCCTATGAGCGATGGCAGGATGCCGAGGCTCGTGCTATCGCCATCCTGGTGGGTAGCATGTCGGTTGTCATCTCCATGGATGTGGCGGAGCTGCCGATGACACAGCTTATGTGGGAGTGCTTCTGAACTCACTACCAGCCGACGAGTGATGCTACGTACCTCTCAGTTGTGCACTAGGCGCATTCTTTTCAACGACTTCGATGCCACGATGGATGACTTCTGCGGCGGATGTCCGAGGTGTGGTGTCGACTGATTCTCTGGGGTCGGATATGCGCGGACCTATCGCTTCTTGTGTGCGGCTCCACGCTCACTAGGAGACTCACCGTCTCTCGACTTCGACCGTCTCCACCTCGAGTTTGAGGATGCGTGCCAGCTCTAACTCACTACTCGGCCGAGCTTGGTGGAGCCCCCAGGTGTGCGTGTTGAGGAGACTAAATCACCGTGGCGCTTGATTCAGATCTGGTGACTTGCTCGCTTCAAAGGCCTCTCCTTCGCTTGTTTCTTCAGCACCTACCGTGATCCCTCCCCTAGCTCCCAGCGCACCCATGGTTGTTGCCTCTGTTGCGGGTCTCCACTGCACCTACTGCCAGCGTGACGACCACATGTATCAGGACTGTTACAAACGGAGGAGGGACCAGGGTTGCCGGGGTGGACATCTCCCGAAGGGCTCTGGAGGTTCCTTCCACTCAGGAGCTGGTGCCTCTCGCCAGGTCTTCTCCGGTGATGTCACACAACAGCTCCTCTCACTGCTCCAGTGTCTCGGTGTCGGCTCGTCCTCAGACTCCTCGGGTTCTGCTCGTTTAACTCTTGCTTATCAGCAATCTTCCTCACCTCCGCCTCCTTCCTCGTCAGGTATCCTGTCTTTGTGGATCTTGAACTCTGGTGCTTCCTTTTACATGACACCAGATTCTACCCACCCCACTGTCGTAAGGCCCCACGATTTTTCCTTCTCTTTGTCAGATTGCAGATGGTACCTCTCTTCTGTTGTGCGAGAGGCACCTTTTCACTTCTTTTTATGTTCTGCAGTCTCTCATGTCCCTCAACTTACTATGCAGCTTATGTCGGCTGGTCAGATCACTGATCACGACTATCGTATTGTTCGAGTCTGACTCTTGCTGTGTTTTGAATCGCCGCACGAGGACTCTGTTCGGTACTGACCCTCGGCGCCGTGATTTGCAGCGTCTTTGGGAGCTCGACTGGCTTCATCTTCCTTCCGCTGTCTCTACTAGCCAGTCAGCCACAATCAGTACCTCTGGTCTTGCCACGTCCTCTATTACCTCATTCGCTCAGTGGCACCATCGTCTGGGTCATCTCTGCGGCTCGCGTCTATTGTCACTAGTAGGTCGTGGTGTTCTTGGGTCTGTTTCTAGGGACACCTCCTTACATTGTATGGGTTGCAAGCTTGGCAAGCAGCTGTAGCTCCCCTATCCTTCTAGTGATTCTATTTCTACTTGTCCTTTTGATCTTGTTCACTCTGATGTTTGGGGTACAACTCCCTTCGTTTCGAAAGGGGGTCATCGATACTATATGATTTTTATTGATGATTATTCTCATCATACTCGGATCTACTTTATGTCCTCTCGCAGTCAAGTTCTCTCTATTTACCAGAGTTTCTCCACTATGATTCGCACTTAGTTTGATTCGGATATTTGTGTGTTTCGTGCCGACTTTGCTGGCGAGTATCTATCTGTTGCTCTGCATTGCTTTCTCGCTGAGCAGGATACTCTTCCCCAGTACTCTTGTCCTGGTGCTCACGCTCAGAACGGTGTCTCTAAGCGTAAGTATCATCACTTGCTTGAGACCATTCGTGCTCTCATGCTTGCTTTTTCTGTTTCACCTCACTTCTAGGCTGAGGCTATTTCCACTGCTATTTTTCTTATCAACATGCAACCTTCCACTGTTCTTCAGAGCTCTACTCCTGTCGAGCGTCTCTATGGCCGTCCATCTTCCACCTCGTGAGCGCACCAAGCTGATTGCTCAGTCAGTTGAGTATGTTTTTCTTAGCTACAATCTCGAGCATAAGGGTTATCGTTGCTATGACCCTGTTGCTCGCAGGATGAGGATTTCTCGGGACCTTACTACCCTCGTTCCCCCACTGTCAGCTTTGATTTTCTTGTTAAGTCGATCTTTATGATTTTTCCTGACTCTCAGCTTTCCACCACTGTTTCGCTTCATCCTCCATTTTCTTCACCTCCCTCTCCTCCGGCTACACCTATTCCCCCTCTGCCAGAGTTTCCTTCCCACTCTTTTGTTGAGATTCCACCTTTTCCTCTGCACTAATCTCGTCGTCCTCGGCTTCTTCCCCTGTTGAGTCTCTGTTTTTCTTGGGCCTGTTCGATTCTTCTTCTCCGTCCTTCTTTGGGTGCGGCCCGCCTTCTCTCCCCAGAATCGATCTTCGTGATCGTCACATTGTCACCTACAGAGTGCTACGGCTGCGTGCATTGCTCTTCTGAGCCTATGACCTACCGTGAGGCTACTACTCACCCTGAGTGGCAGCTCGCGATGTCTGAGGAGATTGCTGCTTTGGAGCGTACTGACACTTGGGATCTTGTGCCCTTACGTGCGCGTGTCACTCACATCACGTGCAAGTGGGTGTACAAGATCAAGTCCCGCTCGAATGATTCCCTTGAGCGCTACAAGGCTCATCTTGTGGCATGTGGTTTTTAGCAGGAGCATGGTCGTGACTACGATGAGACTTTCGCTCTTGTTACTCACACGAAAACTGTTCGCATTTTCCTTGCTGTGGCCTCTGTTCGACAGTGGCCCATCTTTCAGTTGGATGTTAAGAATGCATTTCTCAATGGCGAGCTGCGTGAGGTGGAATCTCAACATGCAGCCGCTCCTTGGGTATTCTGTCCCTGATGATATGATTTGTCGCCCTCATCGCTCTTTCTATGGGCTCAAACAAGCCCCTCGTGCTTGGTTTGACTGCTTCTCCTCTGTTGTCACTGCTGCCGGCTTCTCAGCTAGTGATCATGCCCCTGCCCACTTTGTACACACCTCTTCTCAGGGTCGGACGCTCCTCCTCTATGTGGATGATATGATCATTACTGGAGATGACTTTCAGTACATTGTCTTTATGAAGGAGTGTCTCAGTGAGCAGTTCTTGATGTCTGATTTGGGTCATCTTTGTTACTTCCTTGGGATTAAAGATCACTTCTACGCCCGAGGGCTACTATCTCTCCCAGGAGAAGTACATTCAGGATATCCTTACTTACGCTTGTCTCACTGATCAACGTGTGGTGGATACTTCTATAGAGCTTGGTGTTCACCTTCGGCCTGCTGATGGCAAGCCTCTTGAGGATCTCACTCGCTACCTTCATCTTGTCGGGAGCCTTGTCTATCTTAGGATCACTCGTCTTGACATCTCTCATCCAGTTCACATCCTCAATCAGTTCGTCTCTGCTCCCACTCAGCTCCACTATAGTCATCTTAGTGTTCCGCGATATCTTCGCGGGACCATCACTCGTCGTCTTTTCTTTCCTCGTTCTAGTTCTTTGAAGCTTCAGGCGTACTCTGATGCGACTTAGAATAGTGATCATTTTGATCGCCGATCTGTTTCTGCCTATTGTGTTTTCCTTGATTCCTCCTTAATTGCCTGGAAGACCAAGAAGTAGACTGTCATTTTCCGTTCGAGCGCTGAGGCTGAGTTGAGAGCCATTACGTCGTTGACGGCTGAGATCACCTAGCTTCGGTGGCTACTTGAGGATTTCGGTGTTTACGCTTCTTCATCAACTCCTCTCTTATCAGATAGTACTGGTGCGATCAGCATTGCTCGAGATCTCGTGGAGCATGAGCTCATCAAGCACATTGGAGTGGATGCTGCGTACATGCGATCGCAGGTGCAAGACCAAGTTATTGATCTTCAGTATGTGCCTTTGGAGCTACAGTTAGCAGGTTTCTTCACCAAGGCATAGACTAGAGTTGACATAGCTTCTATCTCTCCAAACTATATATATATATATATATATATATATATATATATATATATATATAGCCTAGGTGTTCTTTGCATGTTGACAACCTGTACATGTTATATATTGGCCTTTTGGCCCATTGGAATGAACAACAAGCCTCGTTCCAACACTTATTACCCTTACAATGAAACATTTTAAGGTATGTCTGGACTCAGGGATTAGTATGGGTGTTATGGTCGGAATACAATACCATTGCAAAGTTCGACCACGACACGACGTCTAGGCACAAGGGGAGGGCACGACAGCATAGCTGCCGACCAGCTCTTTGCGGTTTCCTTGCCCATTACGTTAGGACTCTTAAATTAGGAATACCGTGTTAGAGATTGTTTTAATATGTTAGTTGATTTCCATAGATAAGTTTCTATCTTTAGTTAGTAATCTCTTTTAAAAGAGAGATCCTGAATAAGGGCAAGCAATAATTAAGAAAAGACTTACCTTGCCTCACCTCTTGGGCAATTTGGTCTTTGGCCTTATTCTTTATCTGCGTCTTGACGGTGCCACCACGTCATTGCAAATCATCTTCTTTGTTGGCCTCCACCTCCCACTCGGCTGAGATCACCTAGCTTCGGTGGCTACTTGAGGATTTCGGTGTTTACGCTTCTGCATCAACTCCTCTCTTATCAGATAGTACTAGTGCGATCAGCATTGCTCGAGATCTCGTGGAGCATGAGCTCATCAAGCACATTGGAGTGGATGCTGCGTACATGCGATCGCAGGTGCAAGACCAAGTTATTGATCTTCAGTATGTGCCTTTGGAGCTACAGTTAGCAGGTTTCTTCACCAAGGCATAGACTAGAGTTCAAACATAGCTTCTACCTCTCCAAACTATATATATATATATATATATATATATATATATATATATATATATATATATATATATATATATATATATAGCCTAGGTGTTCTTTGCATGTTGACAACCACATACATGTTATATATTGGCCTTTTGGCCCATTGGAATGAACAACAAGCCTCGTTCCAACACTTATTACCCTTACAATGAAACATTTTAAGGTATATGCAGACTCGAGGATTAGTATGGGTGTTATGGTGAATCAAGTACCATTGCGAGTTCGACCACGACCACGGCGTCTAGGCACAAGGGAGGGCGGCGGCATAAGATAGCCGACCGACTCTTTCGGTTTCCTTGCCCATTACGTTAGGACTCTTAAATTAGGAATACCGTGTTAGAGATTGTTTTAATCTATTAGTTGATTTCCATAGATAAGTTTCTATCTTTAGTTAGTAATCTCTTTTAAAAGAGAGATCCTGAATAAGGGCAAGCAATAATTAAGAAAGGACTTACCTTGCCTCCTCTTGGGCGGCCGGTCTTTGGCCTTCTTTATCTGCGTCTTGACGGTGCCACCACGTCGACACCGTCGTCTTCTTTATTTGGCCTCCGCCTCCACTCTTCTTACTTCGCCACCAAACCCTAGGCCACAACAACTTGGTATCAGAGCCAACCATTGCATCCATCATGTCAAGCAATAGCGGTTCCGATTCTCAAGACACGTCAAGCAACAGCGGTTCCGGTTGCAGTCACAACACTCAGTTGACGCAAGTGGAGAAGATCAAGATTGACGATTCAGAGAGCCCGAAATTTGGTGTTAGCACAGTCGGGCATTGCTCCACCATCGCCGGTCGACACCACCGCATCGCCAAACATGTTGGGGTACCACGCTTCCACAAACTCGACTTCCCGACCTTTGATGGTAAGTATGATCGACTGCCCTGGATCAATCGGTGTGAGCAGTTCTTTTGTGGACAAAGAACCATCTGAGCAGTAGGTGCAGCTGTTCATCGCAGGGCTTTAGGAACCACTCAGCATCGACGTCGATCTCCAGGCGCATCAGACCATGGAGATGACCATGAATCTCGCTCGGGCATATGAGTGACAGGCTACTATAGTGGCTGAATTGGCTGCAGCCGCAACACCCACACCAAAGTCGGCGGCTAAGCCCGCTTCACAGGGCAGACGTCGACACCAATCCCGGTGGTCCCCAAGCCAACAACAGGAGGCAACCAGGCCCGGGGCGGGCCGAAGCGCGTCTTCCGTTGCGTCCTCACGCCTGAACAGATGGCCAAGCGCGTCTGCCGTCGCTTCAATTGTGACGAGAAGTTTACCCCGACCCATGAGTGAAAGCAATTGTTACACATTGAGTTTGTCAATGAAGTGGCGACGACCCGGGGGAGGAACTGAACCACGAAATCTCACTACATGCGTTGAGCGGCATTAATACCGGCCACACCATGCAGCTAGAGGTGACGGTGGGTGGATCGCTACTCATGGCATTAGTGGCCTCCGGATCGACCAGCTCGGCTGTCCCATACACACAAGGCGTCACGGGCTTAATGTGGCAGTGGCCAATGGTGAGCACTTGGCAAGCGGAGGCATATGCCATGCCATGACCAAGAATCCTGAAGATATGCTGAATATCTGTCAAATCTCTATAGTGCAAAATCCTAGAATGAATTTATATTACTCTATGGTGGTGTAGCCATCTCTTGACGGTCATCTAAGCAGACCTTGGTAGCTACTTCTACCAACTACTCAGAGATTATAGCACTATATGAAGCCTCACTTGAACGTGTTTGGTTCAGGCATGTGATTAACCATATCCAGAAGTATTGTGGCATTTGATTGTTGCATCATTGTTCCAAAAATGTTGCAACAATTTTTTTTCGGATATTTTCACTATTATTTTCAAATGTTGCAATGTTGTAACATCGAAATTTATTTGTTTGGGATATTCAAACTAATTTTTAAAGCGCAACTAGGTTCTATACTGATGGTTTCATGCAATTTCGGTAAGAATATAATATTTTTCCCAATTTTTTCTTGTCATTATATTTGTTATTTGTGCATTTTGTTGCACATATGGATTAAAATTGTTGCACACATTATTTATGGATGTTATGCCGAAGCGTAATATGAGAAGCTTCACATTGTAGTTTTGGGCGCTAGTTTCTCCCCAGGAAAAAAATAACCTGACAGCTACTCTTTTCTTGCACTTGTTAAGCATACTAGAAAAAAATAACTGGTGTTAGGTTAGAAGAAAGAAGGTATTTTTATGTGTATTGGGTTTTTTTTTTGTAACGAGTGACGATACGTGTGAAACAGTGTCTATCATTTGTACGGTGTGGTGGGACAGTCCGTTAAGCATTACAAACATTGTCATTCTTGCTTCATTTCGAGGTAAACATATTTCAAGGTATACAGAGACTTACCTATAGTATGAAGGTAATCGACAAAATCAAGAAGAACCAACAGATTCTCGTATGAGAAAAACTATTTTCCCCCTCTAGAGGCTCACAAATTTTGGTAATTGCGCAAGCGACTCCCACTGCACCAAAGAGACAATAAGATGCATACGTAAATAGAAGTTTTCCACAAGAAATATGAAATGAAAATGTAAGGGGAAAAGATTTTGTACAAATGAAGGGAATTTTTTTTGTACAAATGAGATACCATGTGAATAACTGTTTAACTACAAATAAAAGACATTAGCACCGTAGGTAGCAAGTGGTACAGTGACATTTAACAGCAACATATGCACTAAAAAGCAAACGCACACTACTCTTGCTCTATTAATACCTTCTGAGGCTTCTCAAATATAATTGCCTTGCATCCACAGGTTTCAATTTCCATTCGAAAGGAGCAACAAAAGTACAGTGCAACACTCCTTTGCAATAGAAAAAAGATCGCCATAATAATATGGCCACATATCTCGGTAATTATGCAGAAATTTACTTCAGGCAGCCTCTCTTGGAAGTTGTCCACCTCTTTCACCTAAAACAACTCCATCAACTGAAAATAGCGAAAAAATAGCACAAGAATCTCATGTATTGTTACTAGCAAACCCACTTTAGCAAAAAAAAAAGAGTATGAAATATGTCATGAACTTACTAAAACTAAAAGGCTCAAGAAGGGAAAGCGATTACACAATCTGTGTATATAATTTGTACAAATCCTACCTGAATTGTTGTCTAACCATAAAAAGCTATTTCAATAGGAATTATAATCTTGTAGTTAGAAAGAACATCACAAAAATATTTTATGAGTTTAAATCAATGAGCGATTCACAACAATTAGATGGTATGGCAGTCCAAGTCATGATATCTGACAACCTTGATTTAACTCCAAAGAAAGAGGGGGGAAAACGGGCCAAAAGAGAATAACAAAGGAGAGATCACTTTCGATGAGTGAACAACAATTTTATATCCCGATCGGAAATGGATTTGAACTTTCATATCCAGATTTAGCTCCACTTTCACTTTCATATCAGGAAACTCTAACTTAGAATATCTAATATAATTTTGGTCAATCCTACTTGAATTGCTAGTTAACCAAAAAAAGTTATTTCAATAGGAGTTCTAATTGTATAGTTAGAAAAAACATCGCAAAAATATATTCTCAGCTTCACTCAATGAGTGATTCACAACAATCAGCTACTATGGCAGCACAAACCATGATCTCCACCAACTTTGATCTCACTCAGAAGGGGAAAACAAAGTGGACAGTGACATTTAACAACAACATATGCACTAAAAAGCAAATGCACACTACTCTTGCTCTTCTAATACCTTCTGAGGCTTCTCAAATATAATTGCCTTGCATCCATAGGTTTCAATTTCTATTCGAAAGGAGCAAAAAAAGTACAGTGCAACACAGCTGAAAATCGAGAGAAAATAGCACATGGATCTCATGTATTGTTCCTAGCAAATCCACTTTAGGAAAAAAAAATAACAATATAAAATGTGTCATGAACTTACTAAAACTAAAAGTCTCAGGAACGGAAAAGGGATTACGCTATATATATATATATATATATATATATATATATATATATATATATATATATATGTGTGTGTATGTATATATGTGTGTGTGTGTGTGTGTAATTTGTACAAATCCTACCTGAATTGTTGTCTAAACATAGAAAGCTATTTCGACAAGAGTTATAATTTTGCAGTTAGAAAGAACGTCACAAAAATATATTATGAGTTTAAATCAATGAGCGATTCGCAACAATCAGATGCTATGGAAGTCCAAGTCATGATATCTGACAATCTTGATTTAACTCCAAAGAGAGGGGGGGGGGGGCAAAAGAGAGATAAATTTTGATGAGTGAACAACACTTTTATATCCTGACCGGAACTGGATTTGAACTTTCATATCCAGATTTAGGTCCACTTTCACTTTCATGTCCACTTTCACTTTCATATCAAGAAAGTCGAACTTAGAATATCTAATATAATTTTGGCAAATCCTACTTGAATTGCTAGTTAACCATAAAAAGTTATTTCAGTAGGAGTTCTAATTGCATAGTCAGGAAAAACATCGCAAAAATATATTTTCAGCTTCAATCAATGAGCGATTCACAACAATCAGTATTGCCTAAATACATTACTAAAATAATGATAATAAGGGGCCAAGCTAGACAGCTACTACAACTATACTTACTACTCGAAGCAAGTTTTGAGGTAATGGTATTTAACTACATGGATTAAAATGGTTAATGGACCTGGATTTCAGGCACACACTACGGAGAACATATATGTATACATATATGTGTATGTATATATGTATATGTGTGTGTGTGTGTGTGTGTGTGTGTGTAATTTGTACAAATCCTACCTGAATTGTTGTCTAAACATAGAAAGCTATTTCGACAAGAGTTATAATTTTGCAGTTAGAAAGAACGTCACAAAAATATATTATGAGTTTAAATCAATGAGCGATTCGCAACAATCAGATGCTATGGAAGTCCAAGTCATGATATCTGACAATCTTGATTTAACTCCAAAGAGAGGGGGGGGGGGCAAAGAGATAAATTTTGATGAGTGAACAACACTTTTATATCCTGACCGGAACTGGATTTGAACTTTCATATCCAGATTTAGGTCCACTTTCACTTTCATATCAAGAAAGTCGAACTTAGAATATCTAATATAATTTTGGCAAATCCTACTTGAATTGCTAATTAACCATAAAAAGTTATTTCAGTAGGAGTTCTAATTGCATAGTCAGGAAAAACATCGCAAAAATATATTTTCAGCTTCAATCAATGAGCGATTCACAACAATCAGTATTGCCTAAATACATTACTAAAATAATGATCATAAGGGGCCAAGCTAGACAGCTACTACAACTATACTTACTACTCGAAGCAAGTTTTGAGGTAATGGTATTTAACTACATGGATTAAAATGGTTAATGGACCTGGATTTCAGGCACACACTACGGAGAACATTTTTGTACAGCTGCTTATAGAATTTGGTTGTATGAGTTTACTATGTATAGTTCAATTCAGGATTTTTTTTTCAGGCTGGCGAGATAAGCATTTGATAAATTGAAATATTGGCCTATACGTGGCACCTATACAAACCTCTAGCTCTGCTCCTGATGCTCCATTCATCTTCTCAGCGAGCTTTTCCAGATCAATGCCGCGCATTAAGTTCATTTTTCTTGAGCGAATCTTCAAGATATCAAATCGGGACCCAAAAGGCAAAAAAAATTGGTAAGTAATTCAAAATTAGCACTGCTCTGATCAAGCAGTACGAACTTGACTTCTTGTACAAAACTAACACTATTATGTTGAGTACTGCACCGGTTACATTTTCATTAGGATTTGGGAATTCAATCTTCCTATCAAGGCGGCCAGGCTTCAGGAGAGCTTGATCCAATATATCTACCCTATTTGTCGCCATAAGACTCTTAATTTTGTTTGATGCTTCAAAACCATCAAGTTGGTTAAGAAGCTAAAGCGTAGAAGAAAACAATAATAGTGCAGTGAAACATATACAAAAGAATTTTTACCTAGGCATCACGAAGAGCTCACGAACCATTCGGGAACCCTCTTCGATATACTTCTGAACCAACTCGGAACCTGACATCCTAATGAAGGTGCAGTCGGTGTGATGAGCAACTACACGAACAACACGAGCAAGTAATGTTTTTCCTGTACCTGGAGGATACCCTAAAAAAGGAAGGGTAAATATGATCCACTGAAAAATGAATCAACTGATGCCAAACAAAATGCAAACTGGTAAACAATTTCTAACATTTGGTCGGGCAATTCCAAGACTCTCAAACAGGTCAGGATGCTTAATTGGAAGCTCAATGACCTAAAAATTGATTTGTTAAGGCAGAGAGCTAACAATACAACAAAATGTATTGTGCATTAACTTGTTTACAAACCTCTTTGATCTCTTTAATTTGCTGATTAAGACCGCCAATCATACCATAAGTAGAATCAGGAACCTTCTCAGCCTTCATAAGAATAACCAACGGATCGACTTTCTTTGGGCGAGGATAACATGAAGCAAAGATGAAGCTTGACAAAGTAGGAGCTAGAAGGAGCTCAGGCACGAGATCATGCATGCCGTGGCCTTGGTTACCACCCCCCGCCTACACCTCTGCTGCTTGTTGCTCCATCATGGTCCCAGTACCCTCACCGGTGATAGCGGCGGTAGCGACCTAAGTGGGTGCAAGGCGAGGGACGGACAGGAGGGGAGGTGCCGAGGCGGGAGATCGTGGGGGCAGCGGGGGAGGAAGAGGGAGGGAGCTACGACGCTAGTGGAGAAGGGCGGTGGAGGGGAAAAGGAGAGGGGATGGACGTGAGGGGAGGCGCTTAGGCGGTGGCCGAGGAGGGAGATGGACGGGCGGGGAGGCATTGACGCGGCGGCCTGGGAGGGAGATTGAGGGGGCCACGAGGAAGAAGAGTAAGGGAGCGACGGAGGGTAAGAGGAGAGGATGAGGATTGAGGGCTTGCGACGCTGGCATTTCTAGGGCGACGTGGACGCGTGAGCGCCACTCCCTCCCACCACACGCAACGGCTTCAATCGGCGGCCACGAGTACTCGCAGGTGCGATTAGACAGCGGAGGTTTTGATGCCGACGTGGGTAGCGCGAGATGCAAACCTTTCCTCCCGCTATTAAATTAGGTGATGCATGTTCCATGACAGATACGAAATTGGGATTCTGTCGCCGTTTGAAATGCCAACAGACTCATGTCGTCAGTTGGATTGACGACTGAACAGTAATAAATAGAGAAGCAAATCGTCGTACTAAATGGCAACAGAGACCGCACCCCAACACCTATGCCTTCCGCTCGATTTACCAAGCCATAAAACTATACCACTCGAAGAAAAACTACATAAAGAAAAAGAAGGAGCAAATAGAATGATTTGGCAAAGAAAAAAAATGGAAGTCAAAATAATTATCAGTTTATAGAAAAGGTCGTCGAGACTCGAGCCCCACCTTCGAAAAAAACAAAAGAAGACGAAACGCCAAACGCATCACCGAACCGAGCACAACACCGCCGATTCCCCCTAATCGAAACCGACCACAAAACAGGACAAGAGACTGCGCCGTGCTAGCTGCGATTTGATTGCTCCTCTAAACCCTCGCATCCAGTCGCCACCGCCGCTGCCATGGACGAGGACCGCGACCCCGACCCCGACCCGCCCTCGGCGGCAGGTGCTGGGCGGTGCCCGTGCTGCTCCTCGCCGTCTGCGGTGGTCACCTGGCGGCGCTCCGTGAAGCGGAAGCTGGACGGGGAGAAGGTGGACGGGGGAGGAGGGGCGGTGGGGCTGGCAAGGGTGGAGGCGGAGGAGGAGGCGGCGGCGCTGCGGGAGGCGGTGGCGGCGGCGCAGGGCGCTGCGGCGGCGCTGCGGTGCGAGGTGGAGGAGGAGCGCCTGGCGGCCGCCAGCGCCGCCAGCGAGGCCATGGCCATGATGCTGCGCCTGCAGCGGGGGAAGGCCGAGGTCCAGATGGAGCTCCGCCAGTTCCGCCGCTTCGCCGACGAGAAGATGGCGCTCGACGCCGCCGAGATCGACCACCTCCTCGCCCTCCTCGCCCGCCGCTCGCGCCACCTCGCGCGCCGCCGCTCCAGGCTCCGCGACTACCGCCAAACGTGCCTCCGCCTCGGCATCCCGCTCCCCGACGGCGACGAAGGCGAGGAACAGGATCAAGAGGACGAACTCTTCCTCGAGGGAGACGACGGCGACGGCGACGGCGGCGGCTACTACCCTGAGCTCCGCTGCTACGACGGGGAGTATTACCATGAGGATGGGCAGGAGGAGGAGAGCCAGGAGTATGCCGTGGTCGTGGATCTGGAGCGCCGGATCTGCTGCCTCGAGTACGACCAAGAAAGGCACGTACTTGAACCGTCCCTGGAGGAAGATGAAGGTGCCCACCAGTATGCGGATGAGGCGTTGCCGGAGTCTTCTGGGCAGGAAACGAGCGGCCTTTACGCCAACGAGGTGTTACCTAAGGAGACTCTGCAAGAAAGGAGCCACCTCTATAATGATGACGAGGAGTTGCCAGATTCTCTGGCTGCTGGATGTGGTGTTGAGGAGGCGGGAAGCGACAGTGATGGTGTTGGCAGTGGCAGCGACAGGGTATACACGATTGACAGGGTGCATCAAGGTGTGGCTGCTCCTTCAGTCAGGGTCCTGGAGAAGTACGAGGATGAGGCAGTGGAGCTAGACATTAAGAAGCTATACATGAGACTGGAGGCGCTGGAGGCAGACCGGGAGTCAATGCGGCAAGCGCTGGTGGCAATGCGCACAGAGAAGGCTCAGCTTGTTCTTCTTCGGGAGATTGCTCAGCAGCTAGCCAAAGTTGCAACTCCAGCTGGCACAGGTGTTGGGGTGGTGCCAATTGTACACCATTCACCTGGAAAGCGAGCTGTGGGGGTCGCAAATAGGAGGGCTGGCGAGGATAAGAAGACGGCACTTGTCAGGGCATTCTCCCGGGTTGCATTATTTAAGGTACGATGCTCTTTTTTGTTGATAGGATAGTGGCACATTGGTGTTTAATTTCATGCCTCCGTTGTTATTATCTAGTCATCAACATTGTTTGCTGGACTTTGCCTTCGTCTGATAGTAGGTCTGAGTAGTAGAAAACTTACGAAAGGGAAGCAATGGTGGCTTTTGCTCTATTTAATGTAGATCATGTTGTAAAATTGGCAGTTTTAGCAAACATTTAGAATTTATTCCAGCATAATTAACAGTAATTAAAGCATAATTCCAGCAGCATTTAAATGGCAAAATTAACATATACACATGTATATTCTCCAAGTCATTTAAACAGAATAATATGCTTAATACATACATCATGTGTACAAATAAAATCAGCATAAAGCTAATATTTAGAGGATTGTTTAATGCTCTCAGAAGGCTAGTTGTACAAGATAGAATCTTGGCCATCACAGCACTCATGTTAAAATGTAATCACAAGTTGAATATGATAATTATAGATTAAATCTTGAGCTCAATTTAAACCTTGCTATTCTAATCAGACATATTCAAGCAAATTAATCAACTTTATCTATGCTGGACAACAAGAACAAGTTTCATCAATATACTACTAACAAAATGTAGATCAGTGACAAGGAAATCACAGATATCAGAATGTATACACTGAAACAGCTACAGCTACAGGAACAACAAGTAAATATTGACTGAAAAAGCTACAGGAACAACTAGCTTATCAGTATGAAACAATTTGCTCAAAGATATAGGAAACAGCAAGTCACCTGATAGCTCAAGACTTAATCTACACACAGAATCATATTCAAATTCATTTTTGACATCAATTAATCATCGAGTAGTTAACCGAGCCCACAAATATCACTTTGCAATATCTCCCAGTGCTAGTCACAGACAATGCAATCACAGATTGAATATATCCACTAGCACAAAACATAGGCAAAGTGATATGAAAAATGGAATACTTTTATACTCACAAAGCTGATGGTACTCCAAACCACCGAGAAGAACCGGCAAGGCAAGTCAATCGGCGCTGTCTCAGAAAACCAATTGCCTCGCTGTGCTGCGAATACCAGACAAGGTTGACGGAGATACAATGCCACTCTTTGCAATTCGGGACACACCGAACAACAAAGTCGAGGTACATGTGAAGTGCCACACAAGACCACCAAGAAAATGCTCCGGCCGAAAGCACCAACAGAGCACCAAAAATCAAAACCTGAAAGCCTCCTTCTCACACCAAGATCAATCCAAGGCCGACTGATTTCCACCTATGATGGCACCAAACAAGTCCCCTCACTGCAAACTCAAACGAGAAGAGAATGCAATAGAGGAACAGGATGCGCATGGAGGAGAAACCGGTCCTCACCACTGATGATAGCGGATTGAATCACGGCAGATTAGCAGCTCTCAAAAGCCCCAAAAATTGAATCCAGATTGAGGAAGAAGATGAACCGAAATTGGGGAAACTCACTGCAATTTTTCTTTCGGGTAGAAGGCAGAAAAAGGGAGAGCCGGCCAAGCTAGAGGAGGAGAGGGAGCTACCGCCGCCAACGGACGGCGCACAACTCGCCTGAGCCGGCGGAACCGCCTGCTCCCGAGTTGTCCGCGCCGCCGCCGTCAGCCAAAGACCAAAAGTCCCGAAGCCCCATTTTCCTCTCGGTTGAAGAACAGGTCACATGACCATATCCTCCCCTCAATCCTATGACAAGTGGGCCCCCTCCATTTTCCTTTTCTTTTCTATTTATCCTTTTCTCAAATGATAAATTACCAAAAAGCCATCAATAAACAACCGATCATGTGTGCAGATCCATTAATTAGATCAAGCAAGATGCGAATATGGAATACTATCTATCTACGTTTATCTTGCAGAATGCAGACGTTCAGGCATATTTGATCGAAATGATTGTTTTAGAATGTTGCCACATGATTTGTTTCTATTAATGTCCCGTCCAAGTCCTAGTTCTGGCTAATTTTGTTAATTTCCTGTCCAGGTCCCTAGTTCTAGCTGGTTTTGTTAAATGAGCCCAAAGATAGAAAATTCAGAGTTTTGGTAAATGATTAATTCTGCTCGCTTTTGAATATTTGTGTGCCACTGTTTTCAAAGTTTCAAATTAGTGGGAAGCCAAAAATAGGATAGAAGTATAGAACCTTTGGAGAAGTGAAGGTTTGTCTATGGAACTAGGATTTTTGGTGTTCTTCCTATATACTGCTCTATATATGTACTAGTGGAGCTCATGGCAGCAGCATGTGATTGCTCCCTGTGTAGTTCCCCCCTCCTGTGGTGGTTCTATTTTAAATTTTAATTAGTAATTACATTACTATTTTGCCACCTTTACATGCTTTTGATGTGATCCTTGTGAACTTACCATATAGTTACTCTATTTCTACTGTTCTTGAGGACAATAAAGTAGTTTCTTCCCCCAACTTAAGTGTTTGTTACCATCATGTTTTGCAGTGGATCATCACTTTATTTTGCTCTCAGAAAAAGAAGCCATCACAAAGCAGGTATCAGAGGCTTCCATTGGAATTTAGCTCATGATACATATTTATTTCATCTATAAAGCATGGTGATATTGACTGCTTTTCTACTTGGTTGATAGGTATACGTTTGGCTTATCAAGTAACAATGTCGGCTTGCTCATACTCCTAGACAAGTGGCCCCGGATCCAGAAAACTCTCGTGAGAACAAAGTAAAACCTGCCTGGATTTCAAAAAAGAAAAAAAGAAGTAAAACCTGCCTGAAGCAGCAGCTGCTGCTCAATGTAAATAACATAGCCGTCGGTTGGGAAGTTTACGTCAAATTGCATTCTTTATTTGAAGGTTGGTTGGGGCCGGTGGAGCCGGTGTTGTTTTCATCCAGCTCGGAGGGTGTGGATGGTTGTGCTTTTGATCCAGCAATTGTTCATGTGGGTTTTGGGAAACGGTTTTGCTTACTTCTCACCAGCAAAAGCTATAAGCATGCATATTGTGCGTGTAATACACGGTGGTGCCTGATCGATTTGCTTGCTTCCAGATTAATGAGTGAAATCATTGAGGAATTTTTTGATGGGGATACGAGGTTTTCCGGTAGCAATAATTTTTGTAGTGAGGATGATGATAACGGCGTGGGGCAGAACACATGACTAGTGTGACAAAAGCAATTAATTTGTGCTTGTGATGGCGATTACTACAAGTTTATTGATGCGAAATGGATGTGAAATGCCGGCTATGGAACTGTGCAAGAGAGATTGATATACTTCCTCTAAACATCTGATGCCAATAATATGGGCTTACAAAACATCAAAGTGAAAACAAACAATCAAAAAGTTTGTTGCTTGACGTACAGCCGGACCAGCAATCTCGGGCTCTAATGCAACCTTAGCTAACCCATGCAAGCAAACTTTCCAAGATGTTGCGTTAGTGTGTGAAAGAGAAATGTTCAATTTATTTTGGGGTGTTGAGAAACCATGGATTAGGGGGTTAATGGGTGTAATATCGAAGCTGTCCCTGATGAGTTGTACTCTTTAAATAGGATCTCCTTGTACTTAAAAAGAGATCGATCAATTAATAAAAAAGTACCCTGTACAGTGTCTCTATCTATTGTCTCCTTAATTCATTGTTTATTATTTGGTGATTGGTTCACTGGTTCCTACGACTACTACTTTCATTAACATGTTATCAGCACGAATTGCTCTACACGGCCAAATCGGTATGTCGTCGGGATTTCATTTTTCAATCTCTAATTTCGCTATGAATTAATCTGATAGATTAATTTTGCCTGAACCCAATTAGATCTGTTAATTGCTAATTAGGGTTCTAGATCTGTTTAATCGATAACTACGATTAATTACTGCTAATTGTCGCGATCAGATTAAATCTGTATTGTTCATAGTTACTTTTCACATGTTTTTTTTTTCAAATCTGTCAGCCGGCTACCACCATCGCCGGCCTGACGCCAGCGCCCACTACGCGTCGTCCAAAGCAAGCCGCGCGCCGCTTGGTGCCACTGCCCAGCCGTGGCTGCACCACCATGCGCCGGCTCGTGGTCGGCCGCCGCTGCACCGCATCGCACCTGTGCGCACCCGCTCACCGTCGTGACGCGCTGTCGTGCCGCCCATGCGCTCGCATTGCGCGACGCCCTGTAGGCAGCCCGCGTCGTCGCGTAGCCAGCCATCGCGCTCGTCGTGTCGCTCCCGCCGAGCAACGCGTGCGCCCGATGTGCGCCTGCTACCGGGCCCGTCGTGCGTTTCCCGGTCACCGCCACCACCGAGAATGGCGCTAGGGAAACTGTAGCGCCCCGTTTTTTAGCCACCGGTTGGGCCGTAGCGGGCCGAAAGGGAAGAAAAAAAGGGCTCGGCCCATGAATTTTTGGGAAAAGAAAAAAATGATAACCCAAAAAATTAGCAAAAAGGCCCTCGAAGATTATGAAAATTACAAGGAATTTTTCGCAGATAAGAAAATTTTACGGAAAATCCCCGTTGAAAGAATAATTCATCTTTTCACTAGTGGGACTCACCCCAACACCTGCTTAACGGATCCTGAAATGTAATTACCTTGCAAAGGCCGATTGTACCCCTCACTTATACTCATAGGGTAGATATCCCCTAAGGGGTATTTTAGTTATTTGTACAGGCCTAAGAGCCTATAAATAGCCTATGTATCTTTCATTTGAGGAGATGGTCTCTTGAGCAATAAAGAAGTATATTAAAACTGGTGAGCCCTCGGGGGCTCCCTCCCCGGAGGTAACCCCCCATTGGCTCACCGACAGGAGTAGGGCGGTCCTCTCGAACCCTGAACCTATATAAATCCTCGTGTCATTTTTTAATCTCGAGGACGATGCTCCGTCAGATAGCCGACATCCACCCTCTCACTCGTGTTTGGTTTTTACACCTACAACATTGGCGTCGACCATTGGGACCGTAGCTAATTAACGAAAGGCTAAGTCTCCTACCAAAAAATACTCTAAGTCCATGAAGCCTCCTCTGGCTTCGGAGGGCAATAATCTCGTGGACGACCCATCCGCTCTTTGAAGGAGCCCCAGCCGAGCACCTTTGTCGGAGATCAGAGCCATCCACCCTGGGATGGACAACGTCCTACATGCCTTGGGGCTCCCACGCATGTCCTCCTCCCTTGTGCAGGTCGATGCGAGGCCCAGCTAAGGGCAAACAGTTCAAGGCACCCTTACAACCAGAAGGCTAAGGATTCTGAGACCAACCATCACCCCCGGGACGCATGACGTCCATGTGGCGCGGCGATGAAGGCTGTTGCAAGGCTGCCCCTAGCAGCGTTACGGTTAGGGGCGATCCCAAATATAAATCTCGTATGGGTTCTCGAGACACTTTCCCTCCAAGGGATTTCACCCTCGTGGCGCATAGGGCATACGACCTCTGCGGTCTCTCCTAGTAAAAGTCTAAGGTGGCTTGGGCGTCCATCGCCTCCACCATGGCGGTTCATGTCCTACTGGACCTAGGGCATGACCGACCACCCTCGTGGTGCATAGGGCGTACGACCTCCACGGTCTCCCCTAACAAAAGTCCAAGGTGGCTTGGGCATCGGTCACCTCCACCATAGCGGCTCGTGTCCTACTGGACCTAGGGCATGAGCGACCGCCCTCGTGGTGCATAGGTCGTACGACCTTCGTGGTCTCCCCTAGCAAAAGTCCATGGTGGCTTGGGTGTCCGTCGCCTCCACCATGGCGGCTCGTGTCCTACTAGACTTAGGACATGAGCGACAACTTAGGCCCAATACCAAGTTGATGGATGTGCTGAGGACTCGTCCCCCTTAGACTCCAGGCCACGTACCGAATGACCTCCGATTCCCTGCACGCCTAGCTCCATTGCTTGGTTTTTTTTATATATTCTTGCATAACAACCCTTCGGGAATCCGATTTTTCTAACAGATTTGTATGTTTCATGGTTATTGCATATTTTGGACCCTCGTTTTATGGTTATTTGCTTTAATATTATTTATTTTATGCAACCTTATATAATCCTAGAAACATGGGTTTTAGGCATATGAGCTTCTATAATTTGTGAAACCTTAGACTTAGCACACCCTAGAAGCTTCATATCAATGAGTTTTTCTTCCCTAGCTTGATTTGTTGAAGTTGTTTTTCTATCATATTGATAATTGTGAAAATTATGCATATACCTCATTAATTAGCAAAAAATCATAATAATTGCTAGGAAAATTCTGGAAAATTCATAAATATTAAACCAATCTTTACTGATTTTGCAATATTTATGCTTTAGATTCTATTTTACTTGTAGTAAAACTGAATAATTAGATGAACCCAATGTAGGCGATGTCAGACATCGCAGAGATAGAATTCGCCGAGCTTGCCTTGAATGGCAACAACTACCTCATCTGGTCGATGGACGCAAAGATTAGACTGAAGTCTCGATCTCTTGGAGCTGCCATCACTGATCCAGAAGCTGGTACACCTACCATCCCTGAGGCCGCCAAGTATGTGGCCCTTCACTTCCCGAAGTGCCATCTCCATGTAGACCTGAAGTCTGAATACTTAATGGAGGAGGATCCACTGGTATTGTGGAATTCCCTAAAGGAACGCTACAACCAGCAGAGATCTGTCTTACTCCTAAAAGCACAACGAGAATGGACTAACCTGCACTGTTAGGATTTTAAGACCATGGCAGCATATAACTCTACCATGCACAAACTTATATCCAAATTGAGGTTCTGTAACCAGACAATTACAGAAGCTGGTAGGATAGAAAAGACTTTGTGCACCTTCCACCCCAATATGAGTGTACTGCAGCAACAGTACCACAATGTGAAGTACTCAAAGTACTCTAAGCTGATATATACTCTGCTGGAAGTAAAAAACATGAAGAACTTCTGATGGAAAACCATCAGATAGGTCCCACTTGGACAATGACTGTGCCTGAAGCACACGCCAATGCTCAACAGGCTAGTAGACGCCAGGACCGCGGAAAAGGTCCAAAATAGAATGAGGGTAAATGGAAGAAGGTTGGGATACAGAGAGGTAGGGGTAAACCCCATGGTAGAGGATCAGGCAAAGGGAGGCCCTAGAAGCAAGAATCAGGCAGCAAGGCTGCTCATCCTCCCCAGACGTGTTTCAGATACGGTTGCACCGACCATTGGTCTCGCACTTGCCGCACCCTACAACATTTGGTGAATCTCTATATGCAATCCATGGGTAGAGTCAAGAAGACCCAGGGGAACACAGTTGAGGCTCTGACTGGACTGTCTCCTAGCCAAGATGTCGAGAAGACTGGTACATGATTCTTGACGATGCGGCTCAGGGAGAAGGTACCTCCATGGATCATAATGATCTTCTTGGGTTGGAACTCCTGGACCTCCTGAAGGACAACCAAGACCCATATGGAGACATGAAGTAGTCTCCAATATTTATTTGTAGATCAGTTTAGTTTTAGTTCCCGATGAACATTGGTTTATTCATGCTTATGTTGAGCATTTATCTTTCATTATTTTCTTAGGCTGAACTCTTGGCATTGTTATTTTTTTCAGATTATTAAATTCATTATTTTATTAGTCTATGCTTGTTCTATTTCTTATTGAATTATGTTTCCTGTTGAATAATTGTTTGATAATAAATCATGTTTTAAATATAGAACAACTCGGTACGATCCAATGGCGGAAGAGGACATATGTCTTGTAGACAGTTGCATCACTAATTCAATTTTTAGGGAAACTAAATATTTTCAGACATTAACTAGGAAAACTTGGAATATTATGACCATCGCTGGAAGCGATGCTCTCATAGTCGGCACCAAAAGGGCCATCATAGTTCTCCCTATAGGTGCATGTATAACAGTTGAGGATGCTCTTCTGCATCCTGAATCTAAATGTACCCTTATGAGTTTTAAAGACATTTGTCTGAACAGATATCACATAGAAACCAATGATGAGAATGGTACAGAATACCTACTCATGGCTAAGTCTAATGGATGCCAGAAGCAAGTGGTCGAAAAACTCCCTTCTTTTTCATCAGTATTGTACTACATTTATATAAAACCTTAAGTTTATGTTGTGATGAAAACAATATTTTATGTTCCAGCATTATATTTAAGTTCTTGAAGAGCATCCTATAGTATTATGTGGTTAGAACACACTGCTTATGGCCATAATAAAATATGTTGCGTAACTATAAACTTGAAGTTTAATGATCCAAATGATTTAAAATACGGTATGAGTAATTGGATCAAAACTTGGGCAAATAATAAAGAAGCTAGTCTATAGAATAAGTTTGCCAACTCTCGGACCTTGTATGGGACCTTCGTTGTAGATTAATAACCAACCATAAGTTAGAATATCATACAGAATGTTAGGATCATGCGGTTTTCTTGCCACTGCGCTGATAAAAGTCTAGCTTACTACATATAATTATCAAACCCTTTGTTGAATTAAGTGTGTGTTGGAGGAATCAATATTTTCCACATGTTATCACCACCATAGTATGCACTTTTGGGCCACCACCAGTTGTTAGAGATCATATTGGATCTGAAATTCCATAAATTGTGTGCCCATGATAAGGGAATTTTGTGGTATGCTATTAATAAAGATCGAATCTCGACATTAGGGGGAGAGAAATGCCCAAAAGTTCGAATACCATTGTATTTTCTAGAAGGAAAAGATCTTTAGTACTAAGATACACACACTAGTCAAGCTAAACTTAAGGTGTACGCCAGAAACGGGAAGACTGCCATATACTTTCCAATTATGGAGGAGTTACCATAGTATTTACTTGCAGTAAATACATTGTTAAGAGTGGAATTGTAATATCCCGTCTATTTAAAGAGAATATATGGAGATTGAGAGATTCCGTAGTTGCCTCGCCAAGAAATGAGATATAATCTGTAATCATCTTGCAACGTGATTTTCACAACTGGAATGGCTTCGAATGGAAAACCTCATAACTAGAAAGTTGTAGATCTCTTTCCATAGTCCAATTTAGAGTCCTCATTGACCTCATTTGGAGTCCTTACGTGTGAAATAGGGGGCCCGCAAGGCTAGTTACACAGAGAATCGGGTCTGCAATTGAGTCAACTTCCAAAACAAATTTCACAATGAAGACGGCATTTTAAGAAAAGCTCCACAAATAGAATGTTGAAGAACTATGAGTTAGCTAAACGGGAAAAAAATCACTAGATTATGAGTTCGGGAGAGAATGTTATGATCTCCAAAAGGTTCAATGCACAGAAGGAAAGCGGAAAACTGATTCGAATTCAAAGTGTACTTCGAATCAAATTCAATACCGGTTGTTTCCAAGTCCAAGCCACGACCCTCCAGCCCCTTGGCCTTTAAATAGGACCCCAGGGGTGCCCCTTGTGCTCCTGTTCCTCTGGTCACCACCCCTATCGTTGCCCCTGCCGCGCCGCACTACCCTGCTGCCAAGGGGAAGAGGAAGGTCATCAAGGAGGGAAGGAGCAAGGAGAAGGAGGGAAAGAAGGAGAAGAAGAAAAAGAAGAGGAAGATAGGAAAATTGTGGGTTTCTGTGATCCGAGATGTTCATCAAGGGTAAACCTATTAATCCCTAAGATTTTCCACGTTTTAGTCATTGTTAAGGTTGTAGATTATTTTGGTTAGGATAAGATTATTTCTCAGTATGCCCTAGTTCATCGAGGTTAGATGCAGAACCTTACAAGGGCGATTCGGGGTATTTAAGCTCTGATTCAGAGGTTGGTCCAATTAGACAAAAATTAGATAATCTAGTTAGGTTTCTAGGAAGGTCTAGATCATTATAATCGGAGTAGCGAGCAAAACGTTACAGCCTTGGGAATATCACTGTCTAGAATTTGGACGTAGCTGGTAGATGTTGTGAAGATGAGTTAGTTTTATCTAGTAGATGGGAAAATTAAAATATGGTGATAACTTGAATAATTTACAAAATTTTGTTTAGTTTCCAGAAATGATATCGTTCATATATTTTTCAAGTTTTAGAATTAAAGATATAAAATTATGAAGTGGATTGTTCTGGCAATTCTGGGACGGTCTTCGGGGAAGGAAACGGGGTAGAGAATGGTAGAATCAGAAGTTCGTCATAACTGGAAAGTTGTAGGATTTTTTTATGAGGATTCCAGAAAGTAGTGGATGTCGAGATTTGGAGTTCCAATGTATAAGTTAAAGCAGTTTTACTACTGGGATAACGGGTAGTGTGTTCGGTAGTTTTGGATTAATTGAGTCGGTTTGACGTAGACGTGTGATAACGATAAGTTTAAAGTGTGTGTGATGTTATGTTGTGATTTTGAGTTGTGTCTTGCAATATTTGTCCAGGGAGTGTGGCCTCTAATGCCTTGCCTCCGCTTCACTATCCAGCTCCAAGGGGATAAAGCGGCAAGTGCATGGTAGACAGTGATCGGTGGCGGATCACTGTATTTCTTTATCACTCATTACCATTATATCGTTTTTGCTTTCATCTTATTTAATTGCAAACAATATGAGTGGGCATGATATTAATTGTGTTGATGAATTCAAGAAGGTTAGATGACGGTATTATTGATGAACTTATGTTAAATTGAGCATTCATAAGCATCATTGCATGAAGAGAAGGTGATCATGGTGATCATATATCTACCTTATTGGTAGAGACTCCATGGGAGTAGAGGAGGTCCCCAATCCTTTTGGAGGACGGGCTTAAGAGTGAACATTATCGCGAGTGTTCACTCACGCTATACCGATATACGCAAAGAGTTTCATGTGGACGTATAGTGTACGGATACCTTACATTTAAGGAAAAGATAATTTGATGATTAATTTTGAGAATAAAGAAAAGGAAACAGTTGATGTTGATGTTGATGATAGTATCGTTTACAATTGATTAATCATTGTTCATTGTTTATTACTATGCTTGCTGAGTCGTGGACTCACTCTTGCTCTATTGTTGCTTTTAGGTGACTGTTGATGACATTGCAAATGAGAAGGGCTAACGCACTTGGAACCACGTCATACATTCAAATACTTGAAACATTGGCCATGAGACACCTTATTAGCATGATGATTTATATTTAGGACATGATATTACTACTTAGCCTTAGTTGATAGGTTGGAGTCGATTATTCATTCAATAGGCTTGATTCGATTGGTTTTGCTTTGATATTGGTTTATTATCTTGCCATGTTTCCTAGGAATTAATCATCTATGATTGTCATATCATTATGCTTGTGTTAGTGTGACCCGTGGACGGGTTCTATCATTGATATACTTGCTGTAATTTATTGTTAATTGATATTAAAATTGATAGTTATTGTAGTTTGGTGGCATTCCAGGCTCAGTGTTGGGCCGAGGTGTTATAGGAATACCCTGGGTTGAATAGTATATCCACCTCTACGAAATTGACCTATTGGTTTTTGATGTAAAATTTATGTGGACGCCTGCGGGTCTAAGATCTAATGGCACTAGTTGAAACATTTATTAATGATTCCTTTAACTCTCTTGAAGAGAAATCACCTTGAAGGTGAAATACCTCATGAAGAGGTTCATCATCAAGATGAAAGCCCCAGCAACTTGATGTGCACATGTTACAATGCTGGGAATGCGGAACGACCAATAATCTTTTGTTTGGGAAATGACAAAGATCTAGTTAACACTGAGATACCCTCAAGTTAGAGGATATGGGAGAAAAGTTGTTGATAATCACTTTGTCTCTACAATTGATAAAGTTTCTCTTATGAGAACACGGATCCTGAACCAAAGTCCATAGCCGAGTGCTTGAAGTGTTCATATCAGGTCACATAATGAAAGCATACGATGATGAACCATAATTGCTAAATAAAAGCCTTGGAACCAGATAGTTCAGACTTGATGGGTCATTATGAATATAATGAAGTGGTGAAAGCTATGATTCAAAGGTTCCCGTAGAGACCGTTACTCTCATATTATGAATGATATAATGTTCCATAATAATTCTGGCAAATGATATGAACGAATAAATAAAATATGCAGTCAATGGGTTCTGAAAATCCTTGATGAGATCCTCGTATGACTCAAAATTCATAGTAAGAAAGGAAACAAAATAGCTATATATATATATATATATATATATATATATATATATATATATATATATATATATATATATATATATATATATATACTCATACCTAATAGTCTCTTACCTATAGTAAGAGCATCTTTCGGAAAAGTGGGTGTCTCTCTAAAGAAAAATTATCTTACCAGTCGATCTCTTAATCACACCAATGATCATATGATTTCTAGAAGTGGGCAAGGACCCATCAAGACCCAAAAGAATGAAATGAACAACCTAAAGACCAGAAGTGTGCCACACAAGCACTTATAAAGTGCATCTTCCACCATAAGTTAGTGGAATGGTGGTTTCCTTTAGTACCATGAAGGTACAACATACATTGGTGATATTGGCAATTAATCCCCTAAACGCCAAAACTAAGAATGGTTATATTTTACTCTAAAATGGTACAACCATACTTTATAGTTCTGCAGAACAGACTATTAGTTGTAACTTTAACCACCCAAAGATAGTTACAAAATATTAAGACCTTGAAAGGTTTTGATAAATCGTAATCTGGAAGGCATACGACTTTACAACTAGTATTACTCCATATCCTCTGCAAGGATAATCTACTTGTGTTGCACAATCAAATAGTGGTATTTGATAAGTTAAGCATGTTACTGCCGAATAGTGTTTATCCTAAAATCTCCAGATGAGTAATAGGATATCTATATGTAAGACTCTGCATTGTGGTAATCCAGTTGATTTGATCACAATATATTTGCCTATATTCTTTTTCGTAAAATGTATGAAAGACATTAAAGCAACAAGACTTCAACAGAAGTTATCCTCAGGGAGAGCATTTGCTAAACACTAATCATCATACTTGAGATTTTAAAAATCTTAGTCAAGCCTAGAAGGTATTGATATGATGGTTACTGCTTAAATTCACCTTGATGGTTTTTACCACTTGCCATTTTAGATTAAGTTGGTCGACAATGCAAAGATCATGAAGATCGCGCATAGATCCTGATGATCATTACTAAATCCTGAAGATATTTGTCAAATCTCTATAGTGTAAAATCCCATAATAGATTTATATTACTTTGTGGTGGTGTGGCCATCTCTTGGCGATCATCTTAAGCATACCTTGGTAGCTACTTCTATCAACCACTCAGAAATTATTGCACTATATGAAGCCTCACGTGAATGTGTTTGGCTCAGACGTGTGATTAGCCATATCTAGAAGTTATGTGGCATTAACACCGTTAATACTCCTATAATTATCTATGAAGATAATGTTGCTTGTGTTGCACAAATGAAAATGAGTTATGTTAAAAGTAATATCACGAAGCATATAGCTCTCAAATTCTTCTATTCTCATGAACTCCAGAAGAACGATGAGGTGAAGATCCTGCAAACTAGATCTTGTGAAAATTTGGTTGATTTATTCAATAAGTCTCATTCTACGTCCAGTTTCCAATGACACGTTCGTGGTATTCAAATAAAGTGGCTTGGAGAGTTGTAGGAATCAGGGAGAGAATCCCCTGAATCATAATCCACTTAAAGTTTTGAAGTTTTACCTTAATCCTGGATATTAACCCAGAAGGTAGAGATGTTGCACTCTTTTTCCTTTAGTGTGTTTTTCTTGAAGATTTCTCACATAAAGGTTTTTAACAAGGCAACGATGCAATGCAACTTGTAGATGCAATGCACTCTTTTCTCTAATCCCTTTTTCCCACTGGGTTTTTGGGAGGAGTTTTCAATGAGACATGTGCATGATACGGTATTCGCCCAAGGGTGGGTGTCGAGAAACCCTAGATTAGGGGTTGATGGGCGTAATACCGAAACTGTCCCCGGTGGGGTTTTAGTCTTTAAATAGTACCTCCTTGTAGTCAGAAAGAGATCGATCAATTAATAAAGAGGTTCCCCATATTGTGTCTCCATCTATTCTCTCCTTGATTGATTACTATTTGGTGATTTGTTGATTGGTTCTAGGACTACTACTTTCTTCAATAGCGGGTAGGGGCGAATCTAGCGGGGGACCCCCCTGCCAACCCCAAGTCCAACCTCCAACTCTAGCTACCATGGTTGTGTGACCTGTGTCAAATAAGAAGAAGAAGCAGGAGCAACCAAGAGGGACAGGAACAAATGCGTGTGGGCCTTGCACCCTTGTCGAAGCAGCGAAGCCCAGGCCCAACTCACATCCACCCACATCCCCACCGATCCCACACGACAGTCCCACCTCACGTTCCCATGTTCCTGTGTTTCGGTGTTCCTGTTCCAAAATTCCCCAATCAATTGAGTGAGCCAGCGAGGAGAAGTGCACCAAAGGGGGTAGCCAGAGGGAGTTGGGGCGGGGAGCCACCGTAGTTCGCGGCGCCACCGGTAGCCGAAGCTTGGAGGAGGCCGAGGCAGGGAGCTGGGTGGGGAAGGGGGAGCTAGAGGTGGCGACAAGAGGAGCGAGTAGATCTAGGCGGCTGGCGCCAGCGGACCTCTAGATTGGGGCAGTGCCCAGTGGGGTGGCCAGGCATGGGAGCTGGTCCAGGCATCCAGCTAGAGCCCGGAGGAGGAGGAGAGCAGGACCGTAGCTGCAGGAGGCGAGTTGGGCATGGGCGTGCATGAGGGGGGAGCCGGGGAGGCGAGTTGGGCATGGGCGTGATGAGGGACTGGCGTCTAGCGCTGGCCGACTTGGCAATTAAGCACTGGCTGAGGGACTGAGGCACTAATGCTAAGCATTTGTGGAATTGGGATCTAGCTACTTTCTGCTGAGTGCCGAAGCATGAAGATTGAAGAGTGAAGCCTTTGTCCTCTGACTACAGTGGTATATCGTACACTCAGAACTCATTCCTCGATTAGTCAATTAGCAATTTGTTAGAATATAGTGTGGTATTGTGGTATATACTCAATTAGCAATTAATTCGTAGGTTTGCAATAATAGAGAAATAAACTTTGCATAATTATTTCACAAGCAATTCACGTAGTACCACCAACCGATGAGAGTGCAACTCAATCAAAGAAGCCTCGACTAGAATTTAATCCGAATGAAATTATTGCCGATTTGGCGCATCGCATACCAATAAAAGATTTTGTCACTGAAATTAGAGATGAAGTAAGGAGGGCATATTTGTTGAATGGTCCAACTTGAGCAATTGGGTATGCCTTTCCAAAGACATTGGATGGCAAAGTGTGGAGACCCTTTCAAGAATTATAGTTTAATAAGTTGGATTGGTTAGAATATAGCGTGGAAAATGATGCCGCTTTTTGTTTCTATTGTTTTCGTTTCAAGAAACTGTCACAGCCCTACACATTTGGTAACGATATATTTACAGAAGTTGGGTTCTCTCGTTGGAAGACGGCTATAGATGTTTTTAATAAACACCATTGGAAGACAATTATAGATGTTTTTAATAAACATGTTGGTGGTCCAAATAGTTTCCACAACATCACAAGAGGTGAGTGTGATGACTTCAAGATAGAACTTTTCCATTGGTATATCATCTCATCGAGCTGTCATTGATCCTTCCAGTGGCAACGACATCTGTTGAGAGAATGTTTTCGGCAATGAATATTATCAAAACAGATTTGCACAACAAGGTAGCGGATGAGTGACTAAATGATTTGATGGTGTGCTACACCGAGCGAGATATATTTAGATCCATGGATAATGATAGAATCATAAGATCCTTTCAAGGCATGAAATCTTGCTGAATGAATTTGCCTCATGAAAATCGTGATTCAAGCTAGTACCTTAGTGGTATGGTTCTTTTATTTTGAATGTTGATGATAATTTAAGTATAATGTGCTATTGTATTACTAATATTTCTAATTTTGATGTATAGATTGTTGCCCACTGGAACCATATTTATATGTTTTGAGGATGCATTTTCCATTAGTGAGATACATTCATTGTATTTCTCTTTCTTTTCTTTTTCTTTTTGCTTTGGTTTGCTTTTGCTTTTATTCATGTATGAATTTGATTGCACAAGAATATACAACTGTTTGTTTCAAATTAGTTTAGTCGTTTGAGACTTTGAGTCCACCCTTTATTTTTATCCGGGCTTCGCCACTAACAGGGGTACATGTAGATCCACCCGTGGGGCACACGCACACACCTTGACTCCTATCCCTCCGTCCCTTCTTCCTCTCCGTTCGTTCCGAGAAGAAGCCGAGCACCATCCCTACCATTGCCGCCGAGCTCCGTTGTATGCGCCGACCTCAAGCTTCATCTCCTGTGGCTTCCTTGAATTCCGTTCACGTCATGCTGTGCTCCCGCCTCTTGCCCAAACCACCCCCAAAGCTAATTTGATTTCCGTACTCGCATTATGCCAAATAGACCGGCTTACTTCTCCAGCACCGTCAAGCTGTGCCAAATATGCATCCGCATCAACATAGGACGAGAAGACATTGCCAATATGCTTGCGAGCGGTGCCGTGTCCTCCCGAAGCGTTTTGGCGACGGCATTGAGTCAGCCACAATCGTGGCATTCTGACGTCTGAGCCAGCGTGGCACAGGCGATGGAGCTGTCAAAGAAATTGTAGTGTGAATTCTATCCCTTGAATATATTTTAGGTGAAACGTAGATAGTTGCCACCAGCAATACTTGATATTTTGGATATGTATGAGTGATACTTCTAGAGCAAAATATGTTTGTCCTATGTATCTAGAATATTCACGCATGTATTGAAATATTCAGTAGTAGTTGCTAGGATCTTACCACGTGGCAAGTATCCAATGCACATTTTGGGGCAATTACTGAACCAGAGAGATTCTAGGGAGAGCACTGGGTTTATGATTTTTTAGCACCACCCGAGCGTGTCATATTGTGCGCGTCATCCTCCTCTACCTGTTTTCCCAACTCCCCCCCTCCTATTCCCCTTGAATTGGAGAGCACTGGGTTTATCTTCCCCAACTCTGGCCACGAGCGCCACCGCCCAAAAATTGGTTGCCTCGAGTGAGCCTCTCCCTTGGTTCCTTCATGATTTGAGGTTACCTCACCATCTTCTACCTGGTGCTCACCTCCTCCCTGCTCGTTTCACCGCAATGGAACCGGAATGCCAACGCTGTCTCTCGAGCCAACCGAGTAAAAACATTAGTGTAGATTGCTTATTTACGTTCAGTAGATGTTAGAATTAAATTGTGATCATAACTATGTTTAGCTAGATAATTCACTGTAGATTGTGGAGTGGTATAGTTTGCTATTTTTCACATTGTAGAAAAATAATTATGAAATTGTGAAGTCGACTGTTCTGGGAAGTTCCAGATTAATCTTCGGGGTTGAAAACGGGGAACTAGATGACATAATCAAACAATTTGTATAACTAGGAAATTTTGTGTAGATTCCAAAAAATACAAAGTTTTCAATATTTTGAATCCATAAGTAAAAGTTATAGATATTTGATCATTGGGACATCGGGTATGTTGTCCAGTGAAAGTGGGTTTTGCGTGTCGGGTTTGCGCATAGGAGCGATATTGAGTTGTTTGTTGATCGTGTACTGTGATGGCATGTTTTAGAGGTGTATTATTGATTGTTGTCCAGGGAGCGTTTCTTCAAGTTCGGTGCCGCCTTTGCATCATTCGGATTCCCACGGCCAAAAGGCAAGTGTGTGGTAGAGTGTTAGACATCGGTTTGTTTGCCTATGTCTTTACAATTAACTTGCCACGATATTTATCTATGCTTTACTTATAATTATTTAAATGACATGATAATGATGACATGACCATGGGGATGATATGGTAATGATGATAATGGATAATATTGATGATTAATGAACATTGTTGCATCATTTGCATGCATAAATGCCAGGTCGGTGAGAACTACCATGTACATGGCTATTCTGGAGTGCTCTTGATAAAATCCTACACAAGTAGGGACCCACGGGATAGAGGATAGAGTGTGTCATCGACAGGTGAACACTCCGCTATACCGGTATCAGCTTATAAAGTCTGCATTGAGCGTTTGCATACATGAAAAAGATAAAGATGAGAATTGATTATATGATAGATGAGAATGACCTTTGGATTTTTTTATGATGATAATGATTTAATTGAATGATAAACTGTTTATTTATTATTTTATTATGTACTTGCTAGTCTTGTACTTACTCTTGCTTTGTTATTGTTTTTAGGTGATCGTTGAAGACGACATGCATGGATGGAATAGCACATGTGCATCACATGCAATTATTACACATACATTCACATTTAGTTTGCTTTCACTTAATTTAGAGACATGATAGTTCCCTTTATGATTTATTATCGGGCTTCATTATTATTTAGTCTAATGATTGAAACTTTGGTTGATTTATTAATAGTTTGATCATTATTATTGCTTATTGCCATCATATATATTCCTTGGAGCATGGTCCCAGCATTTCTTGGACACATGTGTCCCAAGCGTTTCTTGAGTGCGTGTGACTCGAGCGTTTCTCAGGCTTGTGTGACCTGAGTATTCTTAACGTGTGTGACCAAGCTGTGAAAGTTAATCCTTTATGCATTTATATTGTTAAGTTGTTGTTTTGTGACCCATTGAGGGGTTTTATTCTATGCATACCTTGTTGGAATTATTGTTAATTAAAGTTTAAATTGATAGTAAGAATGGCTTAGGTGATATTCTAGGATGAGTGGTAGGTTAGGGTGTTATATGGATTCGGTGCCCAAAAATACTAACCGGTGAACAATTACCTCTACCCATCGGGAGTTGAAGATGACTCTAAGTACTTGGTTGCTTACCCTAATCGATTGCCTATGGGCATATCCTGAGGGTCACCATGGCTATTTATCCTTTCTGCTGCAAGACTTCATCTATATTTGCATTCCTGGCCCGTGATGTAAGACTTCGATCATGTGGTCTATTTACACTTATTTACTATTATTTTTATTCACATGTGTGGATGTGATATTCATCGATGTTGTATTATGTGAGCTACTTACTAATCATAGGACTAGCTCGGTATATACAGAGTGTTTGGATGCAAATCCAGGTCCCGACAACGGGGAAGAATGGGGGAATAAGAAAGGGCAACAAAGGAAAGTGGAGGAAGTACAAGAGGGTAATTTGGGCATTTTGGAAAATTCCGACAAGCAAAATCTAACGGAGCTAGCGGCAGTGGCAAATAAGGGTAACACTTTATGAAATGCAATGGCATGTAAGGGAGACATCATTTTTGTAGTGGTAGATCTGAGATCCGAAGACTTCGCAATGGCATGTAAAAATATTTCCCATAGAACAAATGTTGAGTGGTGGTTTTGAAGAATAGGTCTTGGTTGTCCAAATCGCAATTGTCTTGAACTGACTTATTGCTGTCATTGCCATCTAGGTAGCAACATAGGACTAATTAGTATAAAGTAAACACTAACTAAATTTACCATAGTTAGAGGGAGCATACACGCTACTTACCGGCTACTTGTTGCGGCAACGGTTGTAGTTGTAGAGCCATTTGCAAAACAGGAATTTGATAGGAATTTACAAGAAAGCAGAAGACATTTTTGTAAAATTATTTAAGCCTCGTTTAGAACATAAAAATTTCATAGCAATCTCTGATAAATTTCGATGAAATTTGTGTGTTTGAAACGGGCCTTACAGTCCTAAGTTTAAGGTGGGAAAAGTACAAATACGCAGCTAACTGGGGGACCCGCAATCATACATCTTGGGCAGCATCACATTCCAATAGTTAAACCTAAACACATCATCAAGCTAGTAGTAAAAACAGCTAAATTGTGAGTACATTCCAAACTACAATGGAAGGAACAAAGGAATTGATTAATACTGGTGTCTTCCCAATTCTGAACCAGGTGAACAATAACATAATGCAATGGAATTTGATTCCTTCTACCAAGGGCTCAAATAATCTCAAATAAAATAACCGCTGTTGTGTTAATCTCTGCCATATCAGAGTAGCCCTCCTTCCTTGGGTATCTGGATCCTCTATAGTAAATGCTAAGGACACTGTGAAAACAACGTAGCAAAAGTACTGTAGCAATTGGCCTTGTCCTTTGCTTTTTGATCGCCGATGGAGATCGCTTACAACGCCATTGCAACGTAGCTTCTTTGCATTTACTGTAGCAATACGGAGGATCCAATTCTCTTCCTTGCTACTTGGTAGCAGGCTAGCAGTTAATAAATCAAATCTTCCTACGGGATTCTCCATGCTTGAGATTTGATGACCATCTTTGATGATTGACTAATACCAAGCAAGGTTGTTTGAATTGCGATCCTGAACCGGATCGGAGGTTGTTCAGTAGGATCGTGAATGGTAGGATCGACATAGAATCTAAGGTCCTATCTGAATCTATCCAAGCAAAAATTTTTAAAATCTACCTTGTATTTTAACCATACTTATCAATTCCATTCGGTACCGGTAGGAATGGTGAGCTATCTCCATCTGGCACCCAAACGACATCCGTCTTGGCCTCAATCTGGACATTACGGTCTATTCCGACCATTCCGGTATCGGGCAAAATTGAAGTGACCACTTTTTTGAATCAACTCAAAAGGCCCAGTCCGATACTAATCATTCAGTAAGTGAAATTATGCTAGACTATGGTAAAATACATTAAGTTATGAACTTATGTTGTATTATTTAACTACGTACGACCTTTGTATTTATGAAGTCAGTGAACTATGTGTCATTTTTATTCTATGGTTATGTATTTGAAGTGAGATTCTAAGTGAAATTATGTGTGTATATAATTGCATACATATTATGTTATATTATATTAAAATCTAGAACAGTGCGCCGGAATGGACTGGTACCGGTGTATTCCACACCAAGAGGCAAACCGGAATGGCCTCTGGAATGGAATTGAAAACTATGATTTTAACACTTCTACGTTTACCAAAATGTAGTGCATAGGAAAGATCATTTGTTACTTTATGCAAATTATAATGGACATGAAGAAATAAAAAGTAAAAATTTATAATGAAAGGGACAAATGCAAATAATTATTTACAATAAATAACTAGAATTGGATAGGATCGTATGAAAATTTTGAGCATGATACTACAAATTTTTTTGTTACATCGTAATGATATTAAGATTCTACCAAATTAAGACTCTACCATAGGATCGAATCGGTCAGTCAATTTAAGTAATAGAAACGAAGAATCGTATGATTAGAATCGAGATTCTAACAACCTTAAGTGTAAGCAATGAATGGCTAAGGTTGTAACTTCAGAATTCAGATCCCCATTGAAAGCATCTTTGAGATTCCCGATATTCTTTGGATTGCTTCACCATCTCGATCCGCTCTTCGCGATCTCGCCTCCGATAATCTTTGCTCTGATCAATCAACAGATGCAAATTAGAGCTAGAAAAAGACGGTTTCTTTTTCATAATTCTTGTTTCACAAGAGAGGTAGGTGAAATTCCAGTACCTTGTTTTGATGAGCAAGTCAAGTTCAGTCATATGCACAGCATGAGCAAAGACACCAGCCTGAAGGTCATCAAATCGAAAAAAAGAATTACCACAGAAGGTGAAGCAATGTAAGCAATACTGTATTCTTTGTTACAGGGTAGTTGCATTACTTAGCAGCAAGTTCAAATATAAAACAAATTAGTCAGGCTCAAAGGTAAGAAATAGTATAGTTGCTGTTGGCAAAGGTGATATGGAAGAAAATAGATGCGTAGATGAAAAAAATGGGGAAAAAAACAGACACCGCTCAAAATGATGTATGAAAGCAAGAGTGCTCATATACCGCTCGGCATGTAGGACAATTGGCCTCTGGAGGTGCAGACCTAACGCCCTGGAAGATGTACACAGATGCAGCACCACATGCACAGCCTTTGCAAAAGAGATGCCCACAGCTCAGTGCATATGGGTTGAACAAAGTGTCCTGTATGAATTGTCAAATCATAAGTTGAAAAATATTAAGTATAAATGGTCGTGTATTCTATCAATCTATAGATTATCATCCTGCAAATACAATGTGCAAGAGTTACCAATATTTAGGATGAGTTTCATGCTCCGCAAACTTACCCACCAAAATTTTCGTCCTAGACCACCTACCTCTTTCTGGTGGGTAAATTTATTACTAACCCCACCTTATGCTGTCTTACCCACTGTAAATTTAATAAAATAATATTATGTGTTCAATTTTCAAAACAATTTCTTCGATTTTTTTTTAAAAAAACACCAGGCTATACTGTACATAAAAACGTCAACTTTCTATTTTTGTTTCAGCAATAAGACTAATTGTTTGTACCAACTGGCTATAATAGCCTTGTCAACATCCTATTTCTATAATTTAAGGACGCAGTGGCTATAAAAAAACAAGGCATTACATTGTAGCAATGACATTAAAAGTGTCAACAACTATGTTTTGCTGGTGCAAGCAACAGCTATAAATAATGATTGTTATTGCAGAACAATTTGTTGACTATTGCCGTTTTTATATTAGGTATAACCAGGATCACCATTTCAATTACAAGACATTCAAAAGGAGAAGAAAATGGAATTTAAGAAGAGCACATCTCACCAAGCAAATTGGACAAATTAGGCTGTACTCATACTTCATAGTTTCAGAAATGGTCATAGTCATTAGTGGCTGTGCTCCTGTCAAGTCACAGGAAAAATTCTCGAGGAATCCATTCTTGAAGAACCCTACAGGTTCATCAATATCTGAACCATCGCAGTTTAGATGGAAAGCACCCAGCTCTATCAGCCAAGGTGACTGCAACAGTTCAATATGCTCAGTTTGCATCTTGCTCTTGAAATCTCTACCACTCACAGAACCATGTATCTGCGAAGTCAACAACATATGAGCACAAAGATCTTGAACATGTGTAATGACAGTCAGGAGATGAACACTTACTTTGTCATATTTCTTGAGAATTTTGCGGATAGCAATAGCATTCATGGTCACATAATTGAGTAGCATTCTGCCTTCTTGAACCATGATTTGTTGATCATCTATGAAACATTGCCGTACACGCCATATATAGCGTTGTAATCCTGAAGGAACATGAAGATGTAGGAGACGCTGTACTCTAGAGCTGAAACAGCCAGCTATTTCTGAAGCCTCCTTGGTGAGTTCTGTAAAGAACATTTGATCACACACTGAACAAGAAAATATTACAAGTCAGAATCTCAATAGCACAAGCTGTAGAATAAGTAGAAGAAAAGCAGGAAAATAGCGAAGTGCAATGTCAACAAACCAAAAGAAAAGAAATGATTTTAGTCAACATAAGTAGTTCTGGTTATAAAATTAAATCACCAGATATTCAGACCTATAAATACTTCACAGCTATATCAAATAGACAACCAGACCTACCTTCCCATCCAAAACTTATAATCATTGAAAAGCAGAGAACCAGATTGTACGCAGTGAAATTAGACTCTCCTAATCTTTCACAGAAGGGAAGAATAACTATTGGTATCTTTTTGGGTGCCTTTAACTTGCAGGTCATAACAATTAGTAAGGTAATATCTTCATAAAGAGTACAGTGTTTTAAAACCCCTTTTGTATCTAGTCTATATACAGTTCGTTGTTTATTATCAGAAGATACGACAACTTCCTCGCAATTTTCTGACTTCTATGTCAAAATTCACATGTTGGACCAAACACACAAATGCTAAAGGGAAAAAAAGGGATAATTGGTAACCATGATGATACCATTGGCTCATTGCCATATCATAAACAAGAAAGATGGAAGCACAATATGGTCTGCCTATTTGCAGTAGAGTTTGAGCATACATGTGCACGAATTGCATTCGCAGATGCCTGAAGATTCGTCGCTCCCCTCCTGCTGCTGGTCACCATTGGTGCCATGTGCTTGCAATGAGCGACCAACTCGACATCGCTTCAATACCTTCTTGAGGCGTTTGTACTCAACATGGGAGCATTTTGCTAGGTATTTGTCCTGTTCCGCCCTGAGGTACTCCTCATATATCGAACCAAACTTCATCTTGCCTACAGAAAACCTGAAAAATTAGCAAGAGCCATGTGCTCTTGAGGAGGTTAAACACTCTGTTTGGAAATTTAAAATACAAAATAAACCAGTAGTCAATAAATTGCACTGTATCACATGGACAGAATAAATAGTTGCAATATCGTCTCTGGTATATCAAGTATGAGTGTTTCAGTTGTGCTCTTTACCAATGCAGTAACCATCCAAATAAAAATTCTGACTCCCCAATCCAAAAGTGGCACAGACTTGCACAAAAGAAGAAACAATTTTAACAAGGAATCACACTCTCTCCAGGAATAACATAGTGATGATCAAAACCAAACTTGCATGCATTAACTGAGACAGATAATTGTAGCATAGAAGAAAGCTTACTTGATATAGCAGCCATATTGCCGGTTAAAACAACTAACAAAATGGTAAAAAATTGTATCAGAGTCTAGTAGTAAATTAGGTTAGTATGAGTACTAATTGTATGTTTGAGTTAGTTTCGCATTGAGTTACGAAGGAACTCCTTCCTTAGTTGAATTTTTAGACGGTTATCTAATTAGGAAAGAAATTGTAGCATCCCATTTTTGGGATTGTTCTAGATTTGAATTGAATTCAAAATGTGCAACTCAAAATTCTCTCAAATTTCAAATCTTCAAAATTTCAAAACCATTCTTGGGCTCGGCCTAGCCCACCCCTGCCTCCCCTCGGCCCAGTTGCCTTGGCCCGGCCCAGCTTGGCCCGGCCCGGCCTGGAACAGCCCACGCCGTGCGCCACTCCCGAGTCCCGACCCGCGCCCGTCCTCCCGGCACCGCCTCGCCCTGCTCCGCGCCAGTGCCTGCCTGCGTGCCCCTGTGCTTCGCCAGTGGCCCAGTGCGTCGCCGCCCTCGCCCGAGCTAGCACCGCGCCTAGCCCCCCTCTCTCTTCTCCTCAGTCCGCGCTCCCGACCCGCGCCCGTCTCCGCCGCGCCGCGCCCGCGTGCCCGAGAATCTCGTGGCCGACCTTTGGAGCTCGCCACCTCGCCTTAACCCCTCCCTCGTGTGCCCATGCGCCCGCCGGCTCCGCCATTCCCTCCCCTACGCCGAGCCTAGCTCCGCCACCTCGGGACCTCGCGCGGCCATCAAGGCGCCCAACGGCTACCTCCTTCCCTCGTGGCTATAAAAGCCTCAATCGCCTACGCCCTACCCCCAATCGTGCCCCTGTCACACCCCCCCCCCTTTGCCCCTGAAGGTCACCCGAGCCACCTTCTTCCTCCCCTCCGGTCAAATCGCCTCCGCCAGCGCCGTTCGAGCATCGCGGCGCCTCGGTCCAATTGCCCACGCTTGGAGCTTCGTGTGGACCTCCCGAAGATGACCCAAGCTGCGCCAAGCCTCCTCTTCCCCTCCGGCGAGCCCTCCGCGACAACCACCTCGCCGCCGCCTCGGCTCTCCATTGGCAGACCGCACTGAGCTTCCCTGAGCACCGCTGTCACTTCGGGTGAGTTTCTCATCGCCCCTAGTTGGTCCCATAGCAAGGAATTAGGCTTGTGCACCCTGTGTGGCTGTGGAGCCATGTTCAGTCCTTCCGCCGCAGCAGGAGCTCGCCGCCAACCACCCTAGGCTCCAAATCCTGCCGCGCTACCTTGCCTGGAGGTTCGGGCCATGCCGTGGAACCCGTTTTGCGCTTTGCCTTAGACCGTCGTCCTCTTCCTCACCGGCGATGAGCTTCGACTCTCTTCGGCAGAGGAGATGACATTATAGCGATGTCATTAGAGTTAACCGCGCGTAATTAATGCGTAATGATCTTGCTTAGCCTCTGTTAATCGGTCGCTGACCAGTGGGCCCTCCGTTTAATTTAAGTCCTTGTCTTGCTGACGTGTGGGCCCTGTCGGCTTTTAAAATCCTTTTAAACCCGGTTACCTCCGTAGAGTCACTGACAAGTGGGCCTACTTACTGTATGCACAGTAATTAGTTCCACCTGTCGGCCCTTCAGTCGTTTTCTTTTTAAAAAATAAATCAAATTTAATCAAAATCCTGTGGGACCCAGCTGTTAGTCTCAGTGGCCTTTTCCAATAGAAAATTAATTCAAAATTTAATTATTCTTCGGTAGGCCTCACCTACCAGAGAGATAATTTCTCTCTCCTCTATTTATTTCTAGATTTAATCCAAATTTAAATTTTGGAGAGCCCGTTCTCGCTCGTTTTAGCTCCAAATGTAATGAAATTTGTTTCTAAAATTTTTTAAATTCAAGATCTATCTGCTGGTAGTGGTTTTGTTCAATTTGGAGTTCATTTGAAATTTTTTTGTATTTATTTGCTTTGCTCGTTGTTTGTTCGGTTTCCGTTGCGATCGTCCGAGTAGAGTACGAGGACGCGGAAGAGCCCTAGTTCAAGCAAGCGCAAGAATTCTAAGACCAACCTGCTTTTGAGCCAGGCGAGTCAATATTTGATAATATTGAACCTACACTTATGCAAATTTATATTCTTTTAAATTATCAAATTGCATGCTTAATTCCTTATGCAAATGTATGTAAAATTTCAAGGTAGATACATGCCGATTTGATATTTTAGTATTATTATACCACCCCTTGACATTTGAATCACATGATCCTTGTCACCCTAGCTAATTTATTGGTAACTTTACTAGCTATATGTTATACTTAAGCGTCATACTAGTCTTGCTTAAGTATTAGGGCATTAATTGCCATAATCATCATCTTTTAACCATGAAACTTGTTTTGGGCAGTCATTGGAGGGAAATGACTTGAGTATTTGAGATAACTTAGTTTTATGCTTCTCAAAACCCTAACAACTTGCTGTTACCATATCTGGGTGGATGGTATGATAGTTGGTGCAGATGTAGCACGAGAAATGGTGGTATGTGGTATGCACCGTCCATATAACTTTAAAGACTTAATCCTGTGATGACCACCGAATGTAAAACAGTGCAACCACAAGTCTATAACGGTGTCGACCTGGCTAAATAATTGTATCCACCAGTGCGAGTTGCACCATTGGAGTGACCCACGAGTCATGTCGCTGGTTTTAAGTCGTCGTGGACACGGGTCGTGTCGCTGGTGTAAGCCGACGTGTGGCGCAAGAGGGGGTCTGAGTGTGGTAGACTTAACCACCCTTGGGTGAAACCTTAGCGGGTGCAACTTACACTGGGGGATGCATTGTAAAGTCCTTGTGATGATCTCCTTGATTCACATGTCTAAGGAAACGTGTGAAATACAATAAGCTGATTATCTCTTGTGGGTGAAGTGTCTGAGTCTCTGCGAGTATAAAGCTGTTGACGAACAGCTATGCCCACAGTCAAGGGCAGGCATGAGAACCTACTCGAGTTAGTTTCTATTTTATAAAACCTTTGTGGGTGGGATGAAAACTCGTCGAGTGGATATAACCCTGATTTTGGATTTTTCCTTGGTGGATGTAACCCAGTGTTGTTAGTGGGTGGACATAACCTAGTAATCAAAATTAAGCATATGGTTGATGGAATCTGCATCATTATAAACATTGCACACCTTTACTCTCTTTAATAAAATATGGTTTAGTTAAAATGCTAAGTCATAGAAGTTTCTCATTATTGTAGTTCAAAATGTTGCCTTTAGCAAATAAAAGAACCCGAGCCATCCTTGTTAAACTTTGTATGTATAACTATTGCATTCTATGTGTTGGCTTGCTGAGCACTGTTGCGTGTGCTCACTCTCGCTCCCCCAAATCACTTAGAACCCGTGGACGAAGGACACTACACATATCACGATGTTCCAGAAGCCGCTAGAGAAGAAGACGGTGGAGATTAGATTAGGCTCTAGTAGTCTAGGTCTCACCCCAGTTTGACCGGCTAAGTTGATGCTTGCACGCACCAATATTATCCAAGTCTTTGGGCAATATCGGTCGCACACAGGTTACCCCAGTCGCTTGCCTGTGGTGAGATATGCCTCTCCTTTTCATACGCTACCGATTCGCTTTTATGTAATGTATCCTTTTGGCTTTGATCGGCCTTCTTGTAAACTTAACTTTGATCACGGTCTATGTGAACTCTAATGTTTTGTAATTAATGTATGGTACGGTTTACGACTTTTGTATGAAATGATTCGGTGATGTATCTGTGAGCACTATCTCTGAGATCCATAGAATAGTATAGTGGATTCATGAGGATTACGGATTGACTAAATCCAGATGCAGCAGTTGATATCGAGCATCTGTTGTAGAGGACTTAGTTAGACTAGTCGTGCCTAAGGACTTGAGTCTTATTTTCAAGAGCTAAGAAAAGATTTAGCCAAAATATAGTGTACTTATTACTCTTACTCATCACTCTTAGTTCTGTACTTACCTCTACTCTCTTTATGATTTTACTCTATTTCTGACTCTCTCTTTTTCAAAATTGTAGATGCCCGGATCGTCATCCGAGGGCCCGTGGGATTTCCTTTCTCACGGCGAGGACGACGGAGAGTTTGTGGGTATCCTCTGAAAGCTCATATAGTATCTAGGCTATCGCCACCAGCCCATCTTCAAGGGTTGGAAGACCCAGATCTTTGATCGGGAATCTTGGTCGATGGAGGTTTTCCACTATCTCGAGGAAGAATTTGACTCCACACCTTCAAGATCGAGCAAGAGTGCGGATGGAAAGCGATGGCAAGGCATACGGAATCGGCTTGAACACGAGTTAGTTTAGGAAGGCAGTAGGAGATAAGTTTGGAAACTAGAGATTGTGTTCAAATTGGTTAGATAATTAGTAGTGTCCCTTTCGGATACATAGATATCCCTTCCAGATTCATTTTGGGTTAGTCCTTTATATAAAGGACATATCGTTTGTAATTCAAAGCAAGCAATAAGAATCGACTTTTGAAATATCCTCGTGGTGCATAGCATAAATCATTGGCGGGGACAAGCCCGTTGCGTGCATGAGGGCGAGCGCGACTTATCTCGCTATCCCCTCTATTTTGATCCGACCTCTCGCGCATAGCTCCTTCCTCCCGTAGAATCCCATTGAAAACCACGCCATACCAATTTGGTATCAGAGCCTTCAACCACCGCCCTTCCTCAGGAGATACCAAGTCCTTGGACAACCTCTTGAAGAAATTTGGGCGCCATGATGTTCGATATTGGCGACATCAAGGCTGTGATCGGCGCACAATCACGATCGTTGCCAAGATCGAAGCGGGCAAACCCGCCAATGTCGGCATTGGCGAGATGGAAGCGGGTAGACCTCGATGGCGAGATGAACAAGGAGATGATTGCCATGGTGCCCTCGGTACCACCGGTTGTCCTTCCCAACTTTTGGCGCAACAAAGACCCTTTTCTGTATGGCAATCGTTGCGAATAGTTTTTCACAGGCGAGAAGCGTTGGGGCGGAGAAAGTCGCTTGCCTCCTATCACATAGCGGGGACGACACAATAATAGTACTATCAAGCTGGAACACGACGAGGGCATCCTCACTGGTCTCGGTTCACCGATTTAGTCAACATCGCTTTGGTGCGCCTATCATAATAATCCTTGGTGAGCTTCGCCGCGACTTGACGTATGGGCACCGTGGAGGATTATCGAAGCAATTTTGCCTCTTCTCTATCTCACCAAGCCTCTTACGCCAACTAGCAATTTGTAATTGTTCACTACCAAATTATTGAATCCCCTCAAATGCAGGGCGTTGAGTTCTGAACCCGTCCAACCCACAAACCACCATGAGTCTCGCTAGGGCGTATGAGCAATGCCTATTGCAAGACTATACGGATGCCATGCCAGCATCTACGACGACGTCCACCTTCACGCTGAAACTAGAGCCCATTCTGGTTAGCAGCGGTGGCGGCACTAATTGCTTATACTGCCAAGGCTAAGCGATAACCATAGGGGCACCACCACCATAGTATCACACCGTTGAGATAGCCAAACGCGCACAAAGCAGTTATGTCGCTTGCTCATGGTGAGCAAATGATGAAACATCATCTGAAGGGTTATGTTTCAAGCGCCTTGACAAATTTACGGGATCACGGCGGCGAGCATAATGAAGGGTATTTATTTGCTAGCTCTTGGCGAGAAGGATGATGAGGAGGGCGTCAACATCTCCTTGCATGCCCTCATTTGGCGTTAGATCCGCCTAGACCATGCAACTTCATGTTGTCATCAAAGGGAAGGAATTTGCGGCCTTGGTGGATTGAGAATCGACTCATAATTTCATGTGCGAGGAGGTGGTGGCCAACTTCGGTTGGAATTTGTGCCTCGGCCAAGTTTACGTGTGTTTGTTGCCAACGACAACCGCATATCACTTCGGGGTTGTGTAATAGCCTGCTACTCTCCATCGGCCAGGAGGACTTCACTATCAATTTTTATGGTATTCCCTTGGGTGGTTTCGATGTCGTGCTTGGCATATAGTGGTTGCAGACCTTAGGCCCAATCCAGTGGGATTTCGAGAAGATCTCAATGTCTTTTTGGCGTGTGGATCACCGTGTTCTTTGGCATGGAGTGGGCACTGCCCTGGATAGGATCTCAGCATGAGTTGTGCTGGCCAAGATCTTGAGGTGAAGTTGTTGGAAGAATTCACCGATGTATTTGAGACTCCTCGAGGAGTACCTCCCCAGCGGCGTGATGACCATTGCATTCATCTTCTACTCGGTCTTCCTCGGTGGTGATTCGATTCGCATGCAGTTATCCGCAACTCTTGAAGGATGAAATTGAATAGCAATGTGATGACATGTTGCAATAGGGATTCTTCACCTTAATAACTTGGAGTTTTTGACCTTTGGTACTCCTAGTCAAGAAACAAGATAACTCATGGCGATTTTGTGTTGATTCTTGGGCGTTGAATGCCCAAATAGTGAATGATAAATTTCTAATTCCAGTTGTTGATGAACTTCCGATGAACTTGATGGGGCATGGTTTTTCACCAAATTGGATCTCGAGTGTCTATCATCGAGTCCATATGCACGGAAGACATAAAGAAGATGGCATTCGTACTCATCGTTGGCACTTTGAATTTTTGGTCATGTCCTTCAGCTTGACTAATGCGCCAACCACTTTTCAAGCACTTATGAATGACGTCCTCAAGCCATTCATTTGTCGGTTTGTGTTGGTTTTGTTTGATGATATTTTTATCTGTAGCTCATCCTAGTCATAGCATTTGCAGCATGTTTGAGCAGGCCTCCAACTTTTGCGTCAAAACAAGCTATTCTTGAAGCACAACGTGTGTTTCTTTGGCAAAGAAGAGGTGGGGTATCTTGGCCACATTATCTCTGGCAATGGGGTGGCAATGGAACTGGATAAAGTGGCAGTCGTGGAGGCATGGCTGACGCCCAAGTCTGTTAGGGCCTTGTGGGGATTCCTCGGATTAACCGGGCACTACCATAAATTTATAAAGGGCTATGGTGAAGTGGTTGCATCACTGAAGAAGCTCCTTAAGAAAGAATCCTTCTGGTGGCCTGAGGAAGCCAATCAGGCATTTCAGGCGCTCAAAGTCGCTCTCACTTCGGCTCCTGTTCTTCAGCTATCTGATTTTTCTAATATATTTGTGGTGCATTGTGAAGCTTCCGGGACAGGTTTTGGTGATGTTCTACACCACGGCGAGTGACCCATCGCATTTTTTAGTGGAGTCGTGGCACCATAGCACACCAAGCTGATCGCATATGGGCCCAAACTCATTGATTTGGTCCAAGTGGTTCAGCACTAGCGGATGTATTTGTGGGGTCGATCCTTAACAGTTCGGACATATCACTATAGCTTGAATTTCCTTCTTGATCATCGTGGGACCACTATTCCTCAACATCATTGGGTCAATAAATTATTTGGCTATGATTTTGATTTTTTAGTGGAATACCATCTTGGTAGGCAAAACTCTATGGCGGATGTTTTTCTCGGTGTGATGAGGATGTCTTTGGCGCTACATGCTATCTCGGTTCCACAATTTTTGTGGTTTGATGAACCACGGCAAGAGTTGGTTTCCTCAGCGACCATGGTTGATTTGTGTGCTTGTGTACATGTTGGATAGGAGGAGGTTGCATGGTCCTTCATAAACGATTTGCTATTGTATGATGGCAAAGTTTTTGTTCTAGAATCCTCTTCGTTGTGGCCCAGACTTCTTGCTGCTTTTCATGACTCGGGACACAAAGGCGTCCATAAAACACTTCATCACTTGCGTGCCCACTTTCATGTTCCCGGCATACATCGATTGGATCAAGGGTATATTCAAAGCTTTTATATTTGTCAGTGTAACAAGACTGATCATCTACATCCAGCCGGTCTCCTCCAGCCTCTTCCCATACCAACGTCTATTTGGTCCGATATTTCAATGGATTTTATTGAGAGCTTTCCTAAGGTTCATGGTAAATCAGTTATTTTGACTATTGCTGATAGATTTTTCTAAGTATGCTCATTTTATTCCGTTGGCTCTGTTATGAATATTGTGTGTATATTCAAGAGGCCCAATGGGCAATATATATAGGGAGTACAAGGGGATTGCCATATACAGATAAGAAAATACAAAAAGGAATCCTATTCTAACACCCCCCAAACTCATGGTGGATCACACACTTGAGTTTGGAGAAAACTCTAAATGTTGTGCCCTAGTCTGTGGCTTCATGAAGAAGTCGACAACTTTGTAACTCGATGGCACAAAGCTGTAAAGCAAGTACTCCCTCTGCACTTTGTGAGCAGTGTATAAAGCATCCACACCAATGTGCTTAGTGAGCTCATGCTTCACTAGGTCTTGGACAATCTTGATAGCACTTGTCTTGTCAGACAAAAGAGTCGTAGGTCCCATCATAGGCACTCCAAAATCTGCAAGTAGCCACCTCAACCAAGTAACCTCTGCTGTCACTGTTGCCATAGCTCTCAACTCGGCCTCACTTTCGAGCAGAAGCTATGATGCGCTTCTTTGTCTTCTAGGCAATCAGGGAGGAGCTAAGAAAAACACAGTAAGCAGAAAGAGAACGAGGATCAGAAAGATCACTGGCCTAGGTCGCATTGGAGTACGCCTGAAGCTGTAGTGAGGTGGAGCTAGGAAAAAACAAACGACGAGAGATAGTCCCACGTAAGTAGCGAAGAACACGAAGAAGGTGACTGTAGTGAAGATGGGTAGGACGAGCCATGAACTAACTCAAGATATGAACAACATAAGTAATATCAGGACGAGTGCTCACAAGGTACACCAAACTCCTAACAAGATGACGATAGCGAGTAGGATCCTCAAGAAGATCACCATCAGTGGCATGAAGCTAGAGGGATAGCTCCATGGGAGTCTCAGCAGTGCGAGTATCAGTCAGACCAGACCGGTCAAGAAGATCCTGAACATACTTCTGCTGGGAGAGGTAGTAGCCCTCAGGCATGGAAGAGACCTCAATCCCAAGAAAGTATGTAAGAGAACCAAGATCAGTCATCAAAAACTGCTCACTGAGATGCTTCTTCACATATGTGATGAAGCAAGAATCATCACCAGTGATGAGCATGTCATCAACATACAGAAGAAATAGTGTCCTACCGAGATGAGACATGGACAAAAAGAAGCGGTCGTGGGGGCCGCGGTGAAACCGGCAGCGGCAATCAACGAGGTAAAAGCAGCATAAACCCGAACACAGCGAGCTGTTTGAAGCCATAAAAAACACAGCGAAGATGATGAGACATGCCTATCGGGAATAGAATACCTAGGTGGTGGCTGCATGTAGACCTCCTCATGCAAAACACTATTAAGAAAAGCATTCTTAACATCGGTTGAGAGATAGACCACCGGCGAATAGAAGCAACCGCAACAAGAGTGCGAACAATGGTCATATGGGCAATAGTGGCAAAAGTCTCATCGTAGTCACGACCGAACTCCTACTGAAAGCCGCGTGCCACAAGGCGAGCCTTGTAGCGCTTGATAGTACTATCAGACCGGGTCTTAATTTTGTACACCCACTTGCACGTGATCGGACGAGCATGCACAGGTGTCGGTACAATATCCCAAGTCTCTGTACGTTGAAGAGCATTAAGCTCCTCTGCCATAGCGGCCGCCACTCGGAATGAGGCGACCTCGGGATAGAACTAGGCTCGATGTGAGAGAGAGCATGAGCTACAGGAGCAAATCCAAGGCGATCGGGAGGTCGAAGGATGTCCGGTCATGAAGGGCGTAACGAGGAGCATCGGCGGGAGGATCGAGATGTGGGTATCGGCCAAGATACTAGGAGAGGAGGTGGGGAAGAACAAGGATGCTGGAGTAGTGAATACAGAGAAGCGAGATGGTGGTCTTTGCGGGAACAAGAGGCGGTCTTTGCGGGAGGCACCGCGGAGACAGACCGGGGAAGGCGTGATAGTGGAGAGATGGGTGAAGAGTCAAAAGAGAACCATGAAATCAACTCAGCGGTGGAAACAACGGGAGGGCGAATCTCGATAGAAGAAAGGTCGAGATTCATCAAAGACAACGTCTTGTGAAATCTGATCCGTCGGCGAGCGATCCGATAATGATAGCCCTTATGCTCGAACTATAACCAAGAAACACACACTCAAGCTATGCGGGCGATAGTTTAGTGCATTCACGGTATGTGAGAACAAAACAAGTCTGACCAAAAACACGAAGGTGAGTGTACTTAGGGGCTCAAGAATAGAGACGCTCTATAGGATTGACACCCTTAAGAGCAGTGGAAGGTTGCATATTGATGAGATATGCAGCCGTAGAAATAGCCTCAGCCCAGAATTGTGGTAGAACGTGAGAGGCAAGGAGAAGAGTGCGGGCAGTCTCAATCAGATGACGATGTTTGCGCTCAGCAACCCCAATTTGAGCATGGGCACGAGGACAAGAAGACTGGTAAAGAGTGCCCTGCTCAGAAAGAAACTATCTAAAAGCGCCAGAACAGTACTCGCCAGCAGAATCACAGCGAAAAGTATGGATGGGAGAATCAAACTGAGTACGAACCATCATTGCAAAGTTACGATAAATCGCAGGAAACTGGCCACGATTAGATATAGGGAAAATCCATGTAAAACAGGAATAATCATCAATGAAGATCATATAAAGTTTATGCCCGCTTTTAGAGATAATAAGCGCAGGTCCCTATACATCTGAATGAACTAAGTTAAAAGGACGAGAAGACAAGGACTCACTAGAATGATAAGGAAGTTGTAGCTGCTTGCCCATCTTACAACCCTGACAAAACATGGTCGTGTCAACAGTAACACGTCCAAGAACACCCTGACGAACTAATGAGGAAAGATGGGACCCACACAAATGACCTAAATAGTGATGCCCTTGAGCAAAAACGCCCGGAGGTGGTGGCGATGGTGGCGGTGGAAAGAGGCGTAGAGGTGGCAGGAGCAAGCTGAAGTGGGCCGGAAGGTGGGGGCGATCAAGGATGTAGAGACCTTGGCGATCCCTCGGACAGCTAGTCCCAAGTATCATCCATGCTGTCGATCTGGATGAAACATGTGTGAGTCAAAACCAACCCTCTGTAGAGATCGTGGTGACCCACCGAGAGAAGTTGCATGGTAAGCTGGGGAACATGGGAAATAGCTGGAACAGAAAAGTCAGTGGACAAAAGAGTGCTCTGACAGCTGACAGACAGAGGAGTACCGTCAGCTATCTGAACAGAGATAGGAAAAATAGGAGGTCCTACTGAAGTGAGAGATGTGGAGTCCGGTATCATGTGGAAAGAGGCACCAGAATCCAGAACCCAAGAAGTACCTTGAGGAGACGTCTGAGCTAAACTGGTAGAACCTGCTGAGCTACGAGAAAGCTGCTGAAGTAGAGCCTAGCAGAACTACTGAACAGAGTCACCTCGCTGAGAAGGTCCTGATGTGCTGGTCTGTCCTCCCATCGAGGAAGGGCCTCCCTGCACCTTGGATCATCTAGCCCCACGCCTTTTACGCACCGCACATTTGGTAGTCGTGCCCGAAGTTCTTGCAATAATTGAACTGAACCCCAGTTGGTGCAAAAACAGGAGCAGAAATAGACACCTGAGGAGGGACTGCAGTCAAAGAAGAAACCGTCGGTGTAGTCGAAGATGAAGGGTAGCTAGCTGTCGGAACAAAGCGTCTTTGCTAACCCGCGATGAAACTCCTCATCACGAAGCGTCAAAGAGCCTCGGCGGCCGTCGGTCGTAGTGGCGGCTTCGATGGTTGAGCCACAGCGGGCTCAAACTCGGGTGTAGGCGGCGAGCGAAGTCATAAAAGCGGCGATCACGATCATATACGCACCTTATAGCACTCTGGCGAGCGAGAAGCTTGGCTCGTCGGTGGCGCTAGAGGCGCTAGGGCTCGAGAAGAAGTCATCGATGGAGGAGTCCTCTGGCGAAGCATCTCTAACTCACGCTAAAGCAAAAAAAGCGAGCATCATTTGCTCTTTGGTATCGCTCGCGCAAGTACTCCCAGACTGGCGAGTAGAAGCAGAACCAACAATGTCTAGGCTGGATGGAGTCGTCGGCGCTAGCCACGAGGATAACGAACACGGGCCTCATCGGACTGACACTCAAAAGCGTCTATGGCATCTTGAAATGCCTCATCAACGACGATTGCTTGCGATAGTAGCGGCCTCTGCCTCCTTCTTGGTGGCCTCATCTTCTGCAGAAGTGCAGTAATTTCACTGAGAGAAAGGTGAACCGGTGATAGTGGGCATGGTCAAGCACCGATGACATGTCTCGAGCGGAGACTATCGAGCATGATCTCCATGAGTGAAGACCACAACTGTAGTTTGTCCCACGGAGCTTTGTTCGAGAGAATGGGATCGCGGTGATGGAGCAAAGCCATTGGTAAGCGATCTTTGGATGGCGCGGCGACCAAAACAACGAAGTCTAACGAGCGATCTTTGGGCATGTATGTGATTAGGGTCGACATTTTTTAATTTTTTAATTTTTTAATTTTTTAATACGTGTGAGCTTGGGCGGCTTAAAAGGCGGCTGCTCAAAGTGACAGAGCCGGCGGGGAACTAGGGTTCCCCCGAGTCCTAGGCGGCAGCGGCCCTTCGGCCACCGACGACAGGCAGCGAAGAAGTGGCGAGCTCCAAGCGGCAGCGTAGGCAAGCGCCTCCAAGTGGCAGCGTCTTCCTCAGAGGTGGCGTCTTCGGCGGCGACCCTCGATGATGGGCAGCAGCGTGAAAAAGCGGCGTAAACAGCGGTGTCGAGGCCTCCAAGCGACAGCGTCACGTCGGGTGATGGCGTTGTCTAGTGTCGGGCGGCTTGGTGGCGATCGGCGGTGTCTTGGCGGCGATCGGCGGCCTTAGGCGTGGCGGGGAAGCTAGGCTTCCCCTCTGGCGGCAGCGGTGGCACAAGCGGCGGCAGCGGTGGCGGGCGATGGATGTGGCGAGAAAAAAAAGCTAGGTTAGAAACATAGCTCGATACCATGTTATGAATGTTGTGTGTATATTCAAGAGGCCCAATGGGCAATCAATGGGCAATATATATAGGGAGCACAAGGGGGTTGCCATATACATATAAGGAAATACAAAAAGGAATCCTATTCTAACAGGCTCATCCATATCGATGGGTTAGATTGGTGGCGTATTTTTCATGAGGTGGTTAAATGCATGGGATGCCTTCATCAATTATCGATGTTGTGATCCGATCTTCACTAGTAATTTTGGATGAACTTTTAAAACTGCGGGCGTTCGTTTGCACATAAGTTCGACTTTTCGTCCTCAAAGCAATGGCCAAATGAAGGTAGTTAACCGTATCATCACATTGTATCTACGTTGTCTTTCCAGTGATCATCCTCGTCAATGGAGTGCGATGGATACCTTGAGCCGAATATTGCTATAACTCTTCCATAGCGTATGCGACACTATTCGAGTTGTGTATGGGCGTGATCCTCCTCCATTGCTAGTATGTGAAGCGAGGGCAAGGCACGGTGGCTTGTTGAGAGTCAGACGGCGGAAAGGGACGAATTTTTGGCTGAGGTAAGAGAACAGCTTCTTCAAGCACAAGGTTTCATGAAGAATCAATATGATGAGTGTCATCGTGATGTGGAAATTTTGGTTGGTGATTAGGTTTGGTTGCACCTTCGTCATCATGCCATGACTACGGTTACTAGACAAACCCCCCCCCTAAGTTGGGACCACATTTCTCTGGACCTTATTAGGTGATCAACCGCATCGGTTCAGTTGCGTATCGTTTGCGGTTGCCCGCTAAGGTTAGAATTCATGACATATTTCATGACGCTCTTCTAAAAAAGTTCCAAGGCGAACATCTAGTTGCCGTGATAGCACTTCCTCCAATTCATCATGGTCGTGCGGTGCAGAACCATTTGAAATCCACGAGCTCGATTGAGCCGTGGTGCATGGGATATCTTGGTTCCTTTGGAAAGATTTTCTGCTTGAGATGCTTCTCGAATGTTATTGTCGGATTGTTGCGGCGATACCCGATTTCGGCTCAGGGCGAGTTGTTTCTCCAAGAGGAAGAAATGTTGTGGACTCTTTTGTTGAAAATACTTACGGCCTTGCGCAAGAATCCGGATGGCGCAGCGGCAAGAGTCGAGATGGAAGCGATTGGCTAAGCATCTTGATTCAAACTTGAACACAAGTTAGTTTAGGAAGGCATTAGGAGTTAAGTTTGGAAACTAGATATTATGTTGATTGGTTAGATAGTTAGTAGTGTCCCTTTTGGATACTTAGATATCCCTTAGGATTTGTTTTGGGTTAGTCCTTTATATAAAGGACATATCGTTTGTAATTCAAAGCAAGCAATAAGAATAAGCTTTACGAAATATCCTCGTGGTTGAGCATCATTCTTTGGCGAGGACAAGCCTCGCCGTCGCACGAGGCGGCGCCACTTACCTCGCTATCCCCTCCGTTTAGATCCAGGCCTCTCGCGCCTGACTCCTTCCTCCCTAGAATCCCATTGAAAACCACGCCATGCCAATTTGGTATCGAGCCTTCAACCACCACCCTTCCTATGGGAGATACCAAGTCCTTGGACAACCTCTTCAAGAAATTTGAACACCATGATGTCAAAGATTGGCGACATCAAAGGCCTGACGATCGGCGCTGTCAATGATCATCACCAAGATCGAAGCGACCAAGCGTCGCCAATGTCGGCGATTGGCGGTGGAGAAAGTGGAACCTCGATGACAGATGAACAAGGAGATGATCACCATGGTACCCTCGGTACCACGGTTGTCCTTCCCAACTTTTGGCGGCAACAAAGACCCTCTTGGTGGCTTAATCGTTGCGAATAGTTTTTCACGCAGGCGAGAACGTTGGAGGAGGAGAAAGTTTGGCTTGCCACCTATCACATGAGCGGGGACGGTGCAACAATGGTACTATCAACTAGAGCGTGGCGAGGGCATCCTCCGTGGTCTCGCTTCACCAATTTTGTTAACATGCGCTTTGGGTTGCCTATCGCAATAATCCTTGGGCGAGCTCTGACTTCGACGTATGGGCACCATGGAGGATTATCAGAAGCAATTTTTGCCTCTTCTCTGTCGCACCAAGCCTCTTACGCCGACACAACAGGTGCAATTGTTTACTACCGAATTGTTGAATCCCCTCCGCACAGATGTTGAGTTACAGAACCCGTCCAACCTATAGACCACCATGAGTCTCGCTAGGGCATATGAGCAACGCCTGTTGCAAGACTACATGGATGCCATGCCAATATCTCGACAACGTCCACCTTCACGCCGAAACCAATAGCCCGTTACGGTTAGCGGCGTGACGACAATAGGTATGCCGATATGTCCCCGATCCGATGAGGGCATTTTATCTAGTTTTGTTGTTATCTGGTGGTGTGTATCGTGCCTATTGTAAGATGGAGTCCTGATAACAACCCGTTTGTTTTCAGTTTCTTTTGCTTTATATAAAAGTCGGGCCGTTTAGGCCTTTGGTTAAAAACACTCGCGATGTTGACGCGAGATACCCTATTATCCTTCGATTATTCGACGGCTCAACCCATGCCGTAGGATGCGACCTACCGATCGGCCTCGCAGGAGAGGTTTGTCGCTGGTGTCCTTCCGCCTAGTCGGCTCTCCCTCACCATGGACTAAATTTGTGAGATAGGATTTCAATTTGATGTCTGCTGGTCTTTTTTTGTCAAACAGTAGGCTTAGGGTTATAATATGGTCTTTTTTTGTCAAACAGTAGGCTTAGGGTTATAATATGGTCGACAAATAATCAATATTATCAGTGGGTCACTATTTTGGTAAACACATACCGATATGAAAACAAGATGAGCACTGACTTTGAATGTAAAATAATCAATAATATCAGTAGGACAGTTTAATTATCCACCAATTGGACCAGGTTATAACCCTATACAACAAGATGAGCACTGACTTTGAATGTAAAAAGAAATAAAATGGACGTATCACATTAACCAACCAGATTAAACAAACATCAGTATCTTATTCTGAAAGAACGTCAATACCCATCGCTCCAAGAATCAAATATTTTAAGTTAACTGGATAACTACATAAGGCATTTGACTTTGTTCAGAGGTTGAGTAAGCTTAACCCACAATTAAACCATCTTAACTAGAATCCCCCAACGAAAACAACAGCGTTTCTTGATCGTTGACATTGCGATTGAATTAGTAGACCAAAACGACTCAAAGCAAACAAAAAGAAAAGAAACAAAAGTAATAATAAAGAGGACATAGATATGGACTAAGAGAATCTATTCCTGCAAGAATCTAACTAACGAGACATGACTAAGAGAAACTATTCCTGCAAGAATCGAACTAACGAGATAAAAATCTCATGGCCCAGCCGGCAGGGCGCGCTTAATTCTGTACGGAGAGATACTGGATTCGGGAGGAAAATTTGAAACTAAAAGAAACGATTCTTGATCGTTCCTCAAACAAAACAAAAAGGATTCCTTCTCACTCAAGCCGCAACGGATATATCAGAAGATCCTAGATCAATCCATAACGACGACGACGATGACCAAATGGCGCATGCAAGAATCACCCAGAAAGAACAAGAAGCCATGACCATATCCAAAACGGTAGTGGTAGACCGGCGGCGGAGTTACCTGCATTGACCAGCGGAGGAGGGCAGGGCCGACGTGCCAATCGAGGCGGCGGCCGCGCGCGAGGAGACGCGAGGCCCCGAGGCGGCGGGATGAGGCGGCACGGCAGACGACGGGAACAGGGAGGAGCTGATAGGATTGGAGACGAGAGAAGTTACCCCACTCTTAATGGAGGACGGCGGCGGCCACGCGTCGGCAGGGGCGCCGCGCTTTCTTGGCCTCAAAGCCTCTCTTCAATTCGTTCGTCTCTTCCTCTCGCTCCCTCGATCCCGTTGCTGCTAGCACTAATAAGAACGGGCCAAGGCTTTCTCGGATCCAGAGTCGGGGGCTTTTTGGATATCCGTTGCGTTGCGTTGCGTTGCGTTCTTGGCCTTTTCCTTCTTTCCGTGGGACGAACGGGTTGAAGAGAATTCTGATGCCCCTCGTGGAGATCATGTCTAGTGGCTAGCGTAGACAAGCTTTTAGGGCAGGAGCCAGGAGCACTCTGGACGGGTTAGCCGCGTCCTGGGCCCACCCTGCCGTGATGCTGTTGCTTAATTAGGAATCGGTTCATGGTCATTGTTAGTGGGCAGCAAAGCCATGATTAGCAGCAGCAGAAGTATGGATGGACGGCAGGGGATCCTTCCTGGAGGCCTGGACAAGGTTGCATGGTGAAAGCTGTGTGCATGGCACTAACAACGGTCCACATGAGATGAGATGTGTTAGCATTCTCCGTCGCCGCCCTCCGCCCCCCAGTCCATATTAATAAGAAAAAAGTTCATCCGTGTTCCGTCGATTCTTTCGCTCGTCTAATTTATAGAATTTTTAAAAATAATATTACTTTAATAAATAATTAAAAACATAAATAGTCGATTTTTTTTTTACAAAAATGGACCTCTGTCCCTATTTCAACCGGCGATAGACTTTGATTTGTGTGTCAATCGCCAGTTGAAATGACGACATAACCCGTGCCTTCCTGTCGCCACTCCAACTTGTGACGGAGGCCAGCTATATAAACCCCTAAAATCAGCCAAAAAATCATTTTAATTCCGAGAAAAAGAGAAGAAGGAGAGAAGAGAGAGGAGGAGAGGGGGAAGTGACGTAACGACGCGCTGCCAGTTCGTAACGGAGGAGGAGAGAGAGAGGGAGGGAGGTAGGGAGAAGCAGATTCGGTCGCACACTTTGTAGATAAATGTTATTGCAACTTTGTATATAAATTCGAAACCTTGGTAGGTTAGCAAATAAAACTAACGACATAGAATTCAATGGATTAGATAATTTTAGTTGTATTGTAGTTTGATGTGGTACATTATTTTAGCTGTCTATAGTTTAGTTTATCGTATAGATATTATTTATGGCGCAGTACTCGAATGATTTATATCAAATCCGCGAAAATACCAAACAAAGCTGAAACTTTGTAGGTTTTCATTTTTACACAGTAAAAAATTTGTAAATGCTGGAAATACTTTTTAAACTAGAAAAATAGCAAGATACCTATAAAAATTCTAGAGTAGCTAATTAAAATGTTATCAATTTAAATTTGGTTTTTATTTATACACGATAAATATTTTGTTAATGCCAAAAATACTTTTAAACTAGAAAAATAGTAAGGTACCTCTAAAAATTCAATTAAAAAAATCAAGAGTAGCTAAATAGGGTATGCTAGAGCTTAACTAAAATATTCTCAACTTAAATTTGGTTTCCATTTGTACACGGTAAATAATTTGTTAATGCCAAAAATACTTTTTAAATTAGAAAAATAGCAAGATAGCTCTAAAAATTCTATTAAAAAAATCCAGAGTAGCTAAATAGGGTATGTTAGAGATTAATTAAAATATTCTCAACTTAAATTTGGATTCCATTTGTACACAATAAATAATTTGTTAATGCCAAAAATACTTTTAAACTAGGAAAATGGTAGGATGCCTCTAAAATTCTATAAAAATTCGAGTAGCTAAATAGTGTGTGTTAGAGCTTAATTAAAATATTCTCAACTTAAATTTGGTTTCCATTTGTACACGGTAAATATTTTGTAAATGCTAAAAACACTTTTTAAACTAGGAATATAGCAAGATACCTCTAAAAATTTCAGAGTAGCTAAATAGGGTATGTAGAGCTTAATTAAAATACTCAAGTTAAATTTGGTTTCCACTTGTACATGGTAAATATTCCCTAAATGCTAAAGAAACTTTTAAAATAAGGAAAATAGCAAGATACCTCTAAAATTTCTATAAAACTTCTATAGTAGCTAAATAGGGTATGTTAGAGCTTAACTAAAATATTTTTTTGTGCAATTATTGAGTTAATTACATACTTTTAGATGGAATGTATTGCTATGTCCTATAGTGTCGTGTAGTACGTCGTTATAGTTTTGTGTAGATCAGTTTCGGATATGTCGCTAATCGTGCAATAATTTTTTTTGGTGCTCTAATTGAATTAATTAGATATGTGACTTCTTATTACTTTTTGTGTATGTTTTGTAGTATTTACAATGCATGGACTTAATTTTCAGGTATGGCGGATGATTATATCATGTCTATGTTTATGAGTTATAAAATAAATATGATTATGTTCCTTCGATGAATTATCATTTATAAAGCTTAACAAGTATGTGACTTGTTGGTGAAGCTCTTTAACTTATATGATGTCATTCTAAATGTATCTCTAGTCGAATGTCACTGGTCGAAACACTAGTGACTTATCGACCAACGCATCTATTGATTGATGACCATGTTTCACCGGTCATAGATATAGGGATATCAAATCAATAATGTGAACACATGTTAGAGAACATGGTGTTGGATTGACCTACCTTGAGACACTATTGAGATTGTTATCATTTTATGTGTCATCAGATGGTCTCAAGCAATGATGATGTATAATCCTTACACATGAGATCAGCATGGTTTCCTACATGTGTAATAGCACACTTAGGGGTTGCCAAACGCTACTTCGTAACTGGGTAGTTATAAAGGTAGCTTCGGGTATGCTATGAAATATGCGGAGGGATGTGAATGGTTAGATATAGGATTTGCCCCTCCTAACATAACATGAGAGATATCTCTGGGTCCCTCGATGTGGTCGAATAAATAAAGTGCATGGTCGTGCCACTAGAGGTCGAAGAGTCGATCACATGAAGTTATCCATCACTTGCTCGAGAAAGTATTGAACAGTCCATGGATGACAAAATATCTTACCTGGAATTCAACCAGATATCATGAGGCAAAAGGAGAATACGCAAGTAGGTAGTTCAATCTGACCAGATACGAAGTGGTCGTGTGGAGATACGAACTGGTCGTAAATTGGTTGAACAAATCACTAACTAGTCGTAAGGAGTTATGAACTAGTCGTAACTAAATATGAACTAGTCATATCGAGATACGAGTTGGTCGTAAGTGATAAGGACCTGGTCGCAGATCATATTGCATGAAGTTCATCTGATATAATATTTATGTGTGTTCGGGGAATCGTTATGTCTTGCTAGGAACCGCTAACGACTCGTGGTCGGCAAGGAGTTTCTGAGTCACAACCGATTACACATGAACCTACAGAGTCACACACTTAACAGGTTGGAACAAACGAGTTCGGATAGGATCCGTTATGGGCTCTTTATAAGGGGTTGCATGTGGCTGTTGGGAGGTAAGAGAGTTGCTCTACCGAAACCATAGCCGCCATCTTCCCAAAGGCCCTACCGTGGGTGTGTTGGTGCTAGCACACTGTCGTACGGTGTTCCACCCCTAGACATGTGGATACCATAGAGGCGCTCTTGTGATTCTTCTTTGTCTTGATCGAGGGCGATCCATGACCTCGCAAGGAGCGTGACGGAGTTCTTTGGAGGAGACGATCGGTGCTAAGGACGTTGAACGATTGACTACGACTACTACATCGACACGATCGATGTTGGATTAGGCTGCTCCAACTCTTCTTCTACTGCACTACGCGTCTAGTGGTAACGATCTATGATCTCTTCCTTGCATGGCTTTACGGTTTACGTGGTAGAATTTTTGAATTGCCAGTTAGTGTAGCCTACCTGTATCCCTTCACTCACGTATGTTCTTAATCCTTTCGACACAGGTTGAGAGCGACAGGCCTCCTTCCACTAGTGAGGATGGTAGAGGCGATGTGGGAGGACAACCAGGACGTCGTGGTTAGTGGTTGAATGTCGAGGCGGTTTACATGCGATCGGTGCCTCTTGGCGGCACTAGTTGACCGATGGAAATGGAGCGCACATGTTCCACCTTTAAATGCGGGGAGATGGCACCGATGCTTTAGTCGTGGGCTTCTTGACCAGGTTGTCTCTGTGAGCTCCCGTGGCGTCGTCGACATCCCGGACATGTGGTGCGCGAAGATTCTCATGAGGTTCGAGGAGGTGCTATCACCCAACGCCAACTACAGGGAGTTCAGTAGTACACACGAGCTTACGCTGAAGTGGAACTGCAATTCTACGTAAATATTTATAACTCTTGTGTTTCTACTTCAATTGTTTTCTTCAACTTAGTGATGTGTCTCTATCTTCTTACTGTAAAGCGTATGGCACGGGGCCTTTTAGAGTACCTGATGAGGAGGCACTTGAGGCCTACCTCTTGTGGTTGTTCAGGTGGGTCATGTTCCTAGGGTCCCACGGCGACATCATCAACAAGCACATGATTCACTACTCATGGGAGCTGGCGGACCTGGAGGTGGAGGCGATCCAACCGTATGCATAGGGCCCGGCGGTGATGTGCGCTACGTACTGCGCCCTGTGTGACGCGTGCCACCGAGTTCATGACAGCTCCATTCTCTCCGGATGTCCACTGCTTCTTCAGCTGTGGTCCTTCGACCATTTCCATATCGGGCAACCACAACTGGACCTAGGAGCCTACATCGATGCCATGTACGCCGCCAACAATGGCGTGGATCGGCCGAGCCATGGAGTGCAGTGCGGTGCCACCGATGGGTAAGTTTTTTTGAACCTTTATTCTTTTTCATAATGTAATTTAATTGCATGTGCTAAGTTTTTGTTGTTCTATTCCACGTGCCACCTTCACTCCGATCACTATGCACATGTCCTACATGGACTAATTATGATGTTCGATCAGTTGACGAATGACTGCATCATCTGGACTTCATACACTCCTGAGAGGGTGTACGGGCGCGCACCCCGAGGCCTGTCGAGTTTGTGCGACTACGGTAATCATACACACAGAGGAACTTGGTGCACAACATCTTCGTGGAGTACCATGTCTTTGATATTGCACCGATGAAGGGGGCTATTTTTTATATTACGCCACCGAAGAGGGCAATTTTGTAATTGCGTCGCCGAAATCACATTCCAAATATATTTGGTCACACCAAAACTCCTAAATTGTTCTCTACTTCATATTTCCTTATCTTTTAAAAAATTATCGGTTGCGCAAATACTTAGAGAAATTGCCAATATTATAAATAAAATTTAATTACAAAAAAGCCTCATGTTGCTATTTGAATTGGCGGCGAGGATCCGTCGCCAATTCAAAGAGCAATGGAATTGTTCTAAAAGCTGTTTCAATGGTGATAGGAGCCCATTTTTGTAAAAAAAAATCAAGCATTTATTTTTGTAATTATTTATTAAAATAATATTTTAAAAAATTCTAATTTATGTTCCTCCTCTTCAAAACCAAGTAGACACTACACCACGATTCAATTTCAAGGAATTTGTTTGTCCGATTGGTGAAGGCCACCTTCGCTGACGAACTATCTTTCGCCAAAAGTTTTCCTAGTAGACAACAGCAGATGTCATAAGTCCTGCCAGTAAAAGTCTTTCCCAACAGACAAGCTGACCCTGATATTACAGCGTTGCGAACAAACAAATTTTTTGCCAATAGACACAAGTTTTTTTGACGGATGAACTTTTGCCAACAGATAGTAGAATTACCAACTGATTATTTGTCCAAATATCTCCTTCTCCGTGACTGTCCAATGTGATATTTTCTTACAATTTCAAAATGGATTGACAGATAAATAGTTGGGAATTAACATGAAACAACAATTAACTAATTATACATTCCATATCAATAAACCATTACATAATTAACCAATCTAAACTGTCACATTGAACTAGCTAGTATTTCACTTCATGCATTCATTCCACAAAGTTCATTCAACAAAACTCATAATTTTGTCCATGAACTCAAACGACATTTGTTACATACTTAATAGATACTTGGTAATAGTTGTCCAAAAGCTCACAACTCCGGTTAACTAGATTCCATTACAAAATGTGACAACCACCTCACTAGATCTTCGAAGGGTGAATACCTACCCATATCATGTTCCATTACAAAATGATCTATACTTAGCATGCATCCATCCCATGGTATTATTAACAAAAGGAAAACATCAGGTTGTCTTGCACAAATAAAAGTTAGTGTTTGCAATGTCGATCATCATGGTGTGAGCATTGAACTTAGTAGGTCCTTCTAGTTTTGCGAGGAAAAAGAACATACTTTAGTGATTGCAAGCACAATAACAGAAGGAAAGATAGATTGCAAGCACAATAACTGAAGAAAGATAACCATATTGCATGCACATTTTCAAACTCCATGGAAATTTGAAATTACACAAAAAAAAATAGTAACCATTATGATGGTATGCACACTTACAAACAACAACTTTGCTACAATACTGGAATATGTCTCAATTGTAGGTAATGTACAACTTGTTTTATTACAATATGAGCTAATTACTTGGTGATCAGAATTACTCAACAGGATGTTCGACAAGAAAAGACAATAACAACATCAACAAGCTTTCTTTTCGGACTGAAGAATCAATGGATACAGTAATGCTGACATCAAGGTATCTTTGTGTAGACCAAAATTAAGTGCACAAAAATGAAAAGCAATAGCAGCAGCAATAAGGAATGCTGCCAAATTAATTAAGTGCATAAACATGACATTGCTCAGGCCAAGAAAGGAAATTCAATAAAGAAGACATTCTAACTTTGATTAGGCAAAGTAGCCGACCTAATGACTTCAAGAGGCAACAAGTAATCTATTGTCTACATATAGCCATCACAAATTCAATTTGTCAATTGCATCACATAGTATAGAGCATCCATATACTCAATAGGTGTTTCAAAGTAAAGTTGGTAACTAAATACCTGTACTCTAGGATGACGATATCGTTGGCCTTCTTGCTTGCCTTCATCTACCATAATTATCATTAGTTAGCAACATATGGTCAATCATTACAGCAGAATGGAAACAATGTGTTGTTTGGGTTGTTACTTTCTTGTATGGCCACACAATGGACAACATGTGAGCATTTATCATTGTTTCAATTCCATCGTATGGACGGGGCAGCGTAGCATCCCTTTTTAACACAACATTCACAACAACTTCATAGTATTCCCACCCAAGAGATTGACCACTCACTTTGGTGCTTGGGTCAATTGAGAGAATTGTTGCTTTAGCCACAGGGATATCGGATCTCACAATAGCATATAATATTACATCCCTACCAACCTAAAGCATTAAGTATTTTAGAATAATGAAGAATAAAAATAACATTGATGTATCAATATATAGGAATTGAGTAGGAAAAGGTGAGAAGATTACTACAAGGCTTTCATCTCCAATGTGAGAGGCTTCATGGTTCCATGGAGTGGGTGCAATCTTCCTTGAAGATACCCATGGGGCCGCAACTTTCCTATGGACAATCATGTCCTCATCTTCAGATATATCGACAAGATAGCTAAATTCAATATACAAATTGTGAGTGTTAAAATAGTTGCATAGATTGGTAAACTCGGATGAATCAAATAAATCATACTCAGACAACAATATCAATTTTTATCATTCAATAGTCTGTAACATCCCAATTTTAGGTGTTTTTGAAAATTTTCAAAATAAAAATAACCATTTGATTTTTATTGAATTGTCAAAGCTTAACTTGAAATTTTAGAAAAATGAAAACAATTTAATGTGAATAAATCAAACTTCAATTAATTCAAATTTGGCTTATTTGAGTTTTCTGGGTATTTCTTGTATTTAAAGTCAAAATGAAAATTTAAATTATTTCTTGAATTTTCTGGATTTTATAAAGGTTTTTCCTATTTTCCAGAAATTAAAACTCATCATTTCCACTCACGGTCGTCTAGGCAAGCCAGCATTTCCATTCTCTTCACTGAGGCAAATCCTCCATTCTCTACACTGTTCTTTTTCTCCTTGCTTGTCGTTCTCATTCATGCTAAGCCGGATCTCTTCTGTGCAGCACAACATTGGGATCACGAGCTTGTCTTTTGAGTTGTCCAGAGCGCGCCGGAGCACCACCGTTGTGGATTTCTTCACTCCGGTGAGCTCCTTTGTAATCTTTGCGCGTCATATCTTGTCTTAGGGTTTATTGAGTAAAACCCCTCAATCAATTTATCTTTTGATTCACAGGGTTACCAGGAATTTGGATTTTCTCTAATTCCGGTCAACTTCGGTTCTTTCATCCTCATTTCTAAACTGGTGAGCCATTGTTCAATCCCTTCGTTTCAAAGCATCTAGGAGCTTTACTTAAGCTATCATGATCACTCATTCCATTTGATTTGGTCTAGGTTATCTTGTTCGCGTGAAGCTCTCATCCCATCTTTTCGGTCACCATCGTCAGAGCTATTTTTTCTAGGAATCTCTGGCTGTTTTCTTAGCTCAGGTAGTTTCCTTGTGAATCCATTTTGATTTTCGATTAGCGCCACCTTGGACCTCAGCTCCAGCGATTGCCAAGCAAGCTCTCGGTATCTAGTTTCTATTGTCGGATTTGCGGCCAGAACTATAGCTCGTTAGTTAACCTTTTATAACTGTCGATTAGTACTAGTAAATGATAATCTGGTTTACTTCCTCGCTAAAAATAGTTTAAACTGATAAATTTTATAAGTATTTCGTTAACTCCAAATCTAGTGAAGTATTTTTGTTAGCAATAGTTGCTACTATAATCTGGACTAACCCTCACTTATCTCTGTTGCTTAAAAACTTATTAATTGAATCACTTGCACATTAATAACTCTAATCTTGCTTAAATTACGAAAGTTTAGTTGAACTCTTAACTGAATCAAAACTTTCACTTAAGTTCACTTAGAAAACCAGAACACTTTCGTAATCTTGTCATGCATCTTTTCAGCATCCACTGCATTTTTCTATGTTTTGCACTTGGTCATTTCTTTTCTCGAAATTTACTTGCTCTTGTTATTTTAAATTCGGTTTTCCGACGTGAGTGAATATACTTCGAGCAACACGAGAGTGAACAAGTGGTTTATAATCAAGGCAAGCATCCTCTTGCACCATGTTGCTCCAGTTTGACACTTTAAGTGTTTTGAAATCTGATGATAAGCGTGTGCATGCTATCTTGTTGTATGAATACTTTGTGAGTTAGTTAGCTATATCCAAATCTTTGTGGCTTATCCTTGATCAAATTCATACACTTATGCTTAAGATAGAAATCTGGTGTGAACAAATTGGTCTTTAGATAATTGCTTAGCCATGCAAGTCAGTAGAATGATAGTTGGATTGACAAGCTTATCTTGTTAGTCATGGGAAACACTAAATGAATTCCAGTTTTGTTTTCCTTGTTCAGATTGTTAAAACTGAAGTTTAAGTTTGAAATTGTATATTTCTAAACCTGGTTTAGATACAAGTGTTTGATAGTGATGGTGCCTTCGTGCACGAGATTGGGAACTGTGGTTGTCTTGTCCGGATCGTTAAGGACCGAACTTTGGGTTGTCATGCCAAGAACTACTCGTACTTTCACATGCTAGATTGGGGCCAGTTTGGTCAAGTAAGGGGAAGATTTTATTGCTTTAGACCACAGGTGGTGTGAGGACATAGAGACCGTGAAATCCTATGTTCCTTAAGAACCCAGTGTGATATATACTGTGCAAGCGAGCACGATTACCTATGTTGAGAAAAACCAACATACTAACTACCTCACACTGGCCCCACTGACACAACGTGCATGCCCACTTAGCATTTGCTATATGCATGTGCACTAAGTTGGGATTCAACTTGCATGGGTGGTCTAATTCAATGGGATTTTCTTGCTAAAAAAATAACAAATCTCGATCTACCCGGCCGACACACCTAAGGAAGTGTGTTAATTCTAGAGGCTTACGGGCATGGTCGAGTCTTGTGGGTAAAGATGTATACCCCTGTAGGGTTAAAAACTATTCGAATAGTCGAGTCCCCAGTTATGGACAATACTTGGTTTTGATAGACATCATCGTTAGACTCTGGATCAAAAATTTTGTTATGGGAATACTGGGTATCGGCATGAAGGGTTATTCAAGCATGTTGACAAGTCAAAGTGGACAGCCACTTTGATTTGCTTTGAGTTATGATTATTTCTTTACTACTTGTTGTTTTTAGTCCAAAGCTGGTTTACAAAATGGCCTTGGCAAAAATTAGCAAGTGTAGAGATAAAACTTGGCTTTATGCAAAACTTAATGCCACTCTGACCTTTCCTTTGGAACGACCTTAAGCATGTATAAAAATTCTAGTCATTTGGATAGGTTCTAATAAACACTTTCTTTTAGTAGTTTCGTGTAAGTCTTGCAGTACCTTACGTACTCGGTTGCTTTAACCACTTGTTGCGGTGAGGACGATTATGTGTACGATACATTCGTTAGCACCGATGATGGTGGTGCTAACGAATGATCTTATTTCTACCTCCACTCAGTTGCTTGAGGGTGTTAGGGCACACTTGGTGGACCTATTGTTGTTTTTATTTGTTTCCACTGCTGTTATCTGTTTTAACTGACCGTTGGTCCTTTATGTAACTATTGAACTGAAACTCAGGTCTTGTAAAGTTTTGTTATAAATATATGGCCTTTGTGTGGCTTTGTACAATGTTGTTTAGGATGTGTGTACATTAATCTTTGATCTTGGGAATTAATATATGACACACATCCGGGAAGTTGAAATTGAGTTCATTCCTTATTAAAGATTTTACCTTCAGTATAATCTTTTGATTCAGAATGTATTCAATCTCAGGGGTCCTCACAGCATTGGTATCAGAGACATACTGACTGTAGGTTAGAAATAGCATGGTCGTTAGCATAATTAAGTCTTCTGAGAAATTATTTTCTAAATAACTAAATAATTTTAGCAAATTTAAGTATGATGTCTTTTATTTCTTATCCATCTTAGTATCATTTCTTACCACAACTTTCAGTTGAATTTACAAACTAAATTGCTCCCTTACCTTGTCTTTTTGTCTATAGATGAACGGGTGGTATTTGGTTAAGGAGATCCGAGCTGAAGAAGTGGAAGGATACCCGGCATTGCTGCGGGAAATGATGTGGCAGTCTAATTTCACCTACCAACCGGAGTATGCTATCTATCATCGGGACCGAGGACCGAGGATGGAGGAGTATCGAGCTGTGATCAATGTTATTGCAAGACAGGTGATGGGGAGCGTTCCATACTGTATCCAAGTACATGCCACCTCTGAAGCCATAGCTATTCAGGAAGCAGCTAGTGGGATGATCTTCGTCATGATTTGACGGAGTTGTCTCAACCACCCTACTATCACTTTCCGAAGCAAGGCCCTGGAGCAGAGGTGAACACGTTCAATGGGATTCAGTTTGGAGAAGACCCACATGTGTGCCAGTTGGCGAGGTTGGTTCACATTATGGACCAAATCCATCGCTGCCAGGTGTACAAGTTGTGGGAGACCCGACGCCGTCTTAGGGAAGCCTAGGAGTACCTTAGGATCGGAGTCAGCATGAATCGCGTTCCCCGAAATGTGCTTTATGGTGACAACGAGACCTCCCCAGCTACTGCTACACCACCAGATTATCGATTTCCAGAAGTGGCGGGGCTCGTGCCTACTTATAGACAGCGTCGCCAAGCACAGATGTCTCTGGTTTTCCTCGCGCCTGATGGCGGCACCCCACGGAGGTCGATTCTTTGTTAGGTTCTCCGAGGCATCTCCTCAGTCCATTGGACCCAATAGACATCGGATCGCCTGGAGCTCATCTTTTGGATGAGTTCCCGGTGAATTTTAACCGGGATCATTTTGTCTAGTCCATGGATGATGAGCACTCGTTGCTAAGGGTTGTAACCAACTAGTAGCTGTCCCTAAATAAAATGTAATAGGATAGCACTTGTATCTTGTATAATTATGTACGTTCCGCTGTATGACTTTTATTTCGGGCAGTGTCCATGTTGTCTACAAACATATATGGATGTAACTGTGCCGAAACTTTGCTATTTGCTGCTTATGGATCTTGTGTTCTTCTGGTGTTAATTTTGGTGCATTTCATATCATTATGCATGCTAAATTAGTATACTACCTTTGCTATCCAGAATTTTGAGTTGTGCTCATTCGGGTGTATCCTTGTTGAGTTGCTAACATTAGTATGGCAACAGTATGACATGACCTACAACTCGTTCTCACGCACAGCAGGATGAGGGATCTTCACCCCCGAGATCCCGCTTTGCTTTTGTCAATGATCTTTACCCTCGAGGAGAGCAGGCAGAACCTTCTAATCACCATGGATGTCAGGGTGGTCGGCATGAGGAAGAGCTTCCTCCGTTGCCCACAATGGCCGAGGTGCTCTCGCAGATAGAGCGCAACCGTATGGATCGAGCGTGCATTTTGGAGCAAGTAGGCGTAATACTTCTTCCGCTCCCAGACTAGCTAGAGTGGCAGCAGGTCATCGTGCTTAGGGAGGGCTCGTGACTTCGGCGGACCAAACCGGTGTTCTCTAGCCGAAGACCCGATGGAAGCGAAGACCGGTGAGAGCGATAGAAGAAGATGTTTATTGCTCAATGTTAGGAGAGAGAAGGTGCTATTTGCCGCCTATCGGTTGGATGGCGCGACAAGTGCTTGGTGGGATAATTTTCATGCCATCGACCTCTGGGACACGTCGACTTGGGATGAGTTCAAAGAAGCTTTCCGCGAAGCCCATATTCCAGAAGGAGTTATGATGATCAAGAAGCAAGAATTCATCGCTCTTAAGCAAGGGCAGAAGACTGTGACTGAGTATCTTCATGAGTTCAACTTCCTGGCGCGATACACACCTGATGATGTTTCGACTGACCTTCGTCGCTGAAACAGATTCATGAATGGTTTGATGAGGAGTTGCAGATGGCTTTGGCAGTTCAGGATTTCAGAAACTTCCAGCATCTTGTCAACAAAGCCATCATAGCTGAAAGCAAGGGCAAGGCTTTGGATGAAGCACGCAAGCGGAAGAGGGCTGCATAGATTGCATCTAGTGGCGGTTCGCCAAGACCGTGCATGTGGCAGCCTCAACCTCCTCGAGCTCAAGCTCCAACTCCACAGAGGCCGCCAGTGGTTGCACCTCATCCTCCACCAGCCACTGGGCAGCTGAGAGTTGTTGGGAATCAGCCACAACATGTCAACAATGTCAAGCCTGGTGTTATCTGCTATCACTGTGGGCATCCTAGACATTTCGCCAATCAATGTTTGGCAAAGGCATGTGGTTTGCCTCTTGTCCAGCCTTCTTTAGCACCAGTACGACTAGCACCATCTCAGAAACAGCCGGTCAAGTCTGATCCAGCTCAGGCCCACGGTCGAGTAAATTAGATTACTGCAAAAGAGGCAATCGTTGCTCCTAACGTCGTCCTCGGTATACTCCTTGTTAATTCCAGTCCAGCTACTGTTTTATTTGATTCTGGTGCATCCCATTCTTTTGTCAAGAATCAATTTGCTGTTCAACACCAGTTAGATATGCATATACTTCAGCCCCCATACATTATTCAATCACCGGGATCAGTTTTTAGAACTAATCAAATCTGTCGGGGCATAAAAATAGAGATTTAGGGAGTAGAATTTTTGGCAAATATGATAGTTATAGATTCTGAAGGATTGGATGTCATCTTGGGAATGGATTGGCTGTCCAAGAATTAGGGGCAAATTAATTGTGCTCAACGGTCCATTTCTGTTACAAATGAAAACGGCAATCACGTTGTTTTTCATTCCAAGACAGTTGGTTCTCACCTTTATGCTTTGAAAGTTGATACCACCCCTACCTTAAAGATGGTACCAGTAGTTTGTGAGTATCCAGATATCTTTCCTGAAGATCTTCCTGGCATGCCCCCAGATCGTGAAGTGGAGTTCATGATCGAACTAGCACCCGGTACTGCTCCAATATCAAAGAGACCGTATCGGATGCCTCTAATGAGTTGGTAGAAAGGAAGAAACAACTTGGAGAGTTGCTTGACAAAGGTTTTATCCGACCGAGCTCCTCACCTTGGGGATGCCCGACCATCTTTATCAAGAAGAAAGACAAGACTTTATGGATGTGTATGGACTACTGTCCGTTAAATGAAGTCACTGTCAAAAACAAGTATCCTCTTCCTCGCCCTGATGATCTTTTTGGCCAATTGACCGGAGCCCGAGTCTTTTCAAAGATTGATTTGCATTTGGGCTATTATCAGATCAAGGTCAGGGCCGAGGACATTCCTAAGGCAACATTCTCTACTCGTTATGGTCTGTATGAGTACACAGTTATGTCTTTTGGCTTAACAAATGCGCCTGCATATTTCATGAACCTCATGAATTCAGTGTTCATGGAATATTTGGATAAGTTCATTGTCGTGTTTATTGACGACATCCTTATCTATTCCAAGTCTAATGAAGAGAATGAGCAGCATTTGAGGCTTGTGTTAGAAACCCTTCGTAAGCATCAACTGTATGCAAAATTCAGCAAGTATCAATTCTGGCTCAAGAAAGTCAGCTTTTTGGGGCATGTGTTATCCAAAGACGGTATCACTGTTGATCCAAGCAAAGTACAAGATGTACTAAACTGGAGTCAGCCCAAGAACATCAATGACATCTGAAGTTTTCTTGGACTTGCGGGTTATTACCGTAGGTTCATTGAGAACTTCTCCAAGATAGCAAAACCGATGACCTAGCTTTTGAAGAAAGAGAAGAAATTCGAATGGTCAGCCGATTATGAAGAAAGTTTTCAGCATTTGAAAGAACTCCTGACCAAAGCTCCAGTTCTCACTCTACCGGATATTCACAAGGATTTTGATATTTATTGCGATGCATCCCGTCATGGGCTTGATTGCGTTCTCATGCAAGAAGGCCGAGTAGTGGCATATGCATCCAGGCAGTTGATGCCTCATGAACTAAATTATCCTACTCATGATTTGGAATTGGCAACCTAGTCCACGCTCTGAAGATTTGGCGATATTACCTCATCGGTAATCGTTGCGAGATATATATTGATCATAAGAGCCTGAAATACATTTTCACTCAAACTGATCTGAATATGAGACAAAGAAGATGGCTTGAACTGACCAAGGACTACGATATGGGAGTTCATTATCACCCAGGCGAAGCCAATGTAGTGGTCGACGCTTTGAGCAGAAAGTCGCACTGCAACTGCTTGTCGGTATCACCTTCTGTGAAAGGCTTGTGTGCTGAGATTTAGCACCTAAATCTTGAGATGGTTGAAGAGGGATTTCTCGCTGCCCTAGAGGTGAAATCCACACTTGAGGACCAGATCAAGGAGGGCTAGAAAAATGATTTCGATGTGGCCCGAATCCGAGAAGATATGAAGCTAGGCAAGGCCAAAGGTTTCATTGAAGACACGCAAGGTGTCTTATGGTTCGGAGATCGTTTGGTAGTACCATTCAGTCATTAGATTAAGGATTTGATACTCAAAGAAGCTCACAACTCCAAATTCTCTATACATCCTGGGAGTACCAAGATGTATCAAGATTTAAAGAAGAGATTTTGGTGGAGCCAGATGAAGCGACAAAGTGCACAGTATGTTGCTGAGTGTGATATTTGCCAAAGGGTCAAAGCTGAACACTTGAAGCCAGCTGGTACCCTACAACCGCTACCTATTCCTAAGTGGAAGTGGGAGGAAATCGGTATGGACTTTGTTACCGGTCTTCCAATGACTCAGAGTGGGTCCGATGCCATTTGGGTGATCATTGATCGTCTGACGAATGTGGTGCATTTTATTCCTATCAAGACCACTTTCAATGGCCATAAGCTAGCTGAGCTTTACATTTCCAGAATTGTTTGCCTCCATGGTGTACTGAAGGTCATTGTTTCTAACCGTGGCCCTCAGTTCACCTCATATTTTTGGAGTTGTCTTCAACAAGCAATGGGGACTGAACTCTCTTTTAGCACTGCTTATCATGCCCAAACCAGTGGTCAAATTGAAAGGGTGAACCAAGTGATGGAAGATCTTCTCAGAGCCTGTGTGCTGTCATATAGCAAGAACTAGGAGAAGTGCTTGCCGTATGTGGAGTTTTCCTACAACAATAGCTACCAGGCAAGCATTCAAATGTCACCATTTGAAGCATTCTATGGAAGAGCTTGTAGGACACCCTTGAATTGGTCCGAGTCCGGAGAAAAACCGTTCTATGGTCCAGACTTGGTGGTGGAAGCCAAAGAGCAAGTTTGCCTGATTCGAGACCAATTGAAAACAGCATAGTCTCATCAAAAGAGCTATGCCGACCATCGTCATCGAGAGTTAAGATTTGAGGTAGATGACCATGTCTATCTTTAAGTATCACCTATGAAGGGCACTCATCGATTTCAGGTGAAAGGAAAGCTAGCACCTCGTTATATCAGACCTTTCCGAATCATTACAAAACGAGGAGCGGTAGCATATCAATTGGAGTTACCAGTCTCTCTTTCAGCAATACATGGTACTTTTCTTGTCTCACAACTAAAGAAATGCCTTCATGTTCCTACCGAAGCAACTGCTTATGAGAGCCTTGATCTCCAACCTGATCTTTCCTACCAAGAGCAGCCGGTGCATATCCTCATTGAAATGGAACGCAGGACCAGAAACCGCACCGTCAAGTTCTTAAAAATCCAATGGAGTAACCACACAGAAGAAGAAGCCACGTGGGAGCGTGAAGATCTAATGAGGATTGAACACCCCTACCTCTTCCATGATTGAAGTGCCTTCGAATCAAGAAAGGCAAGGTAAACAAAGCAATGTAAAAGAAAGTGTAATAACAACACCATGTTAGTTGTTATGATCTTCTTTTCCTATCTTTGAAGGAAATCAAAACAACAGATGTTGTTTATGTTCCTTTTCTATCTTTGAAGGAAATAAACACAACAGATGTTGTGTTTCTAGAAAAGAACAGCTTAGAGTCATTCTATTACCAACTTCTGAACTACCGGAATCTCGGGATGAGATTCCCTTAAGAGGAGGTTTGTAACAGCCTCAGTTTTAATAAATAGTAATTATCTGCATTTCATAAGCATACATGTCATTTGGAGCATGTGCATAATTTGTTACAAATCAAAAACCTCAAAATTTTACTCAAACCTAAAACTTGAATGGAAACTCCAAGAAGAAACTTCAAAGTTTTGATAGTAAATAACTCTGGGAATTAATTTAATCAAATACTAGACTAATTATCACAAATTAATATAATTTTTGTCAAATTTTTAGAGATCAATTTGACCTTAAGAAAATTCCTTGTTCTTTAATTAACCCTATTAGGTCAAAGTAGTTAATTAAGCATTTTAAAATGTGCTCAGTGAGTTTTCAAAATTTATTTGGGATCTAGATCATCCCGATAGCTTCTCTAAGAAGTTTTGTATTTTATAAATTTATTTGATATTTTTAACTCTCGGTCAAACTTTTGAAGTTTGATTTTAGTTGTAGTCAACCTTAGACCTGGCAGAGCCTCTTAGCATCATGGCGATCGCACCAACTTGGTTTAACCCAACGAGTGCCAATCGGACCATCTTAGCCACGTTTAGGGCTTAGCCCAAACTCGGTCTTGGCGTGAACCATTCGATTTGAAACGGACGGACCAGATCAGCTATGACGTTCGGACCACCCGAACTCCACGCGATCTACACCGTTGATTTTCAATTGGAGCGCGCCATCTTTTTGGATTTGAAACCAAAACGTGCCCCAACACGTGTGAGCCGTTCAAATTTGATTCAACCGCCCGATGAAGCGGTGATGTTCGAACCATCCGAACGCGCCGTGTTTGTAGTCCGTTAGATCTTAATTGGACCGTCCATATCAAGTGTGACATTCGGACCATTCGAGCGATCCACTTAATCTGGACCATCCATTTTCTATCGGACAGCGCCGTTTTCCTTCGTTTGAATCTAAAGCGTGCATTTTGCCGAGACCATTAGATTTTGATCGCACGGTCAATATGAGTTGGGACGTTCGGACCATTTGAACGCCCCGCTCAATCTGGGCCGTTCATTTGCGATCAGACCGTCCACATGGATGGGGATGTTCGGACCGCCCGAACAGACCTTCCGATCAGGACCGTTAAAATTTGATCGAACCATCCATGCCATTCGGACCAAGCCGCTTTGTTTTGCTTGCTGGAACTAACAGCCCTAGCCCACTTGTTAGTGTCTCTTCTTCGTCTTCTCTGCGCTGAGCGATTCGAGAACTGCTTAGCGTGTGAGGTGGCCAGCGCCGCGTTTTCATTGCATGCAAATGCCACTTGGCCTCACCGTGATGACTAAGCTTGCTCTGGTGCTGCCACGAGTGGTCACATCCTTTGTTTGCTCCTGCGAGAAAGCTTCATCAAAACTCATCGTTTCCACTCACAGTCGTCTAGGCAAGCCAGCATTTCCATCCTCTTCACTGAGGCAAATCCTCCGTTCTCTACACTATTCTTTTTCTTCTTGCTTGTCGTTCTCATTCATGCTAAGACAGATCTCTTTTGTGCAGCATAGCATTAGGATCATGAGCTTGTCTTTTGAGTTGTCCAGAGCGCGCCCGGAGCACCGCCATTGTGGATTTCTTCACTCCGGTGAGCTCCTTCATAATCTTTGCGCGTCATATCTTGTCTTAGGGTTTATTGAGTAAAACTCCTCAATCAATTTATCTTTTGATTCACAGGGTTACCAGGAATTTGGATTTTCTCTAATTCCGGTCAACTTCAGTTCTTTCATCCTCATTTCTAAACTGGTGAGCCATTGTTCAATCCCTTCGTTTGAGAGCATCTAGGAGCTTTACTTAAGCTATCCTGATCATTCATTCCATTTGATTTGGTCTAGGTTATCTTGTTCACGTGAAGCTCTCATATCATCTTTTTTGTCACCAACGTCAGAGCTATTTTTTCCTAGAATCTCTCGCTGTTTTCTTAGCTCAGGTAGTTTCCTTGTGAATCCATTTTGATTTTCAGTTAGCGCCGCCTTGGACCTCAGCTCCAGCGATTGCCAAGCAAGCTCTCGGTATCTAGTTTCTGTTGTCGGATTTTCGGCCAGAACTGTAGCTCGTTAGTTAACCTTTTATAACTGTCGATTAGTACTAGTAAATGATAATCTGGTTTACTTCCTCGCTAAAAATAGTTTAAACTGATAAATTTTATAAGTATTTCGTTAACTCCAAATCTAGTGAAGTATTTTTGTTAGCAATAGTTGCTACTATAATCTGGACTAACCCTCACTTATCTCTGTTGCTTAAAAACTTATTAATTGAATCACTTGCACATTAATAACTATAATCTTGCTTAAATTACAGAAAGTTTAGTTGAACTCCAACTGAATCAAATCTTTCACTTAAGTTCACTTAGAAAACAGAACACTTTCTGTAATCTTGTCATGCATCTTTTCAGCATCCACTGCATTTTTCTATGTTTTGCACTTGGTCATTTCTTTTCTCGAAATTTACTTGCTCTTGTTTTTTAGATTCGGTTTTCCGGCGTGAGTGAATATACTTCTGAGCAACCTGAGAGTGAACAAGTGGTTTATAATCAAGGCAAGCATCCTCTTGCACCATGTTGCTCCTAGTTTTGACACTTTAAGTGTTTTGAAATACAGTGATAACTGTGTGCATGCTATCTTGTTGTATGAATACTTTGTGAGTTAGTTAGCTATATCCAAATCTTTGTGGCTTATCCTTGATCAAATTCATACACTTATGCTTAAGATAGAAATCTGGTGTGAACAAATTGGTCTTTAGATAATTGCTTAGCCATGCAAGTCAGTAGAATGATAGTTGGATTGACAAGCTTATCTTGTCAGTCATGGGAAACACTAAATGAATTCCAGTTTTGTTTTCCTTGTTTAGATTGTTAAAACTGAAGTTTAAGTTTAAAATTGTATATTTAAAAACCTGGTTTAGATCTGGACAAGTGTTTGATAGTGATGGTGCCTTTGTGCACGAGATTGGGAACTGTGGTTGTCTTGTCCGGATTGTTAAGGACCGAACTTTGGGCTGTCATGCCAAGAACTACTCGTACTTCCACATGCTGGATTAGGGCTGGTTTGGTCAAGTAAGGGGAAGATTTTATTGCTTTAGACCACAGGTGGTGTGAGGACATAGAGACCGTGAAATCCTATGTTCCTTAGGAACCCAGTGTGATATATACTGTGCAAGCGAGCACGATTACCAATGTTAAGGAAAACCAACATACTAACTACTTCATACTGGCCCCTCTGACACAACGTGCATGCCCACTTAGCATTTGCTATATGCATGTGTACTAAGTTGGGATTCAACTTGCATGGGTGGTCTAACTCAATGGGATTTTCTTGATGTAAAATACCAAATCTCGATCTACCCGGCCGACACACCTAAGGAAGTGTGTTAATTCTAAAGGCTTACGGGCAGGGTCGAGTCTTGTGGGTAAAGATGTACACCCCTGTAGGGTTAAAAACTATTGGAATAGTCGTGTCCTCTGTTATGGACAATATTTGGTTTTGATAGACATCATCGTTAGACTCTGGATCAAAAATTTTGTTATGGGAATACTCGGTATCAGCATGAAGGGTTATTCAGGCATGTTGACAAGTCAAAGTGGACAGCCATTTTGATTTGCTTTGAGTTATGATTATTTCTTTACTACTTGTTGTTTTTAGTCCAAACTGGTTTACAAAATGGCCTTGGCAAAAATTAGCAAGTGTAGAGACAAAATTTGGCTTTATGCAAAACTTAATGCCACTCTGACCTTTCCTTTGGAACGACCTTAAGCATGTATAAATATTCTAATCCTTTGGTTAGGTTCTAATAAACACTTTCTTTAGTAGTTTCGTATAAGTCTTGCGAGTACCTTCTGTACTCAGTTGCTTTAACCACTTGTTGCAGGTGAGGACGATTATGTGTACGATACATTCGTTAGCACCGATGATGGTGGCGCTAACAAATGATGCTATTTCTACCTCCACTTAGTTGCCTGAGGGTGTTAGGGCACACTTGGTGTACCTTTTGTTGTTTCTATCTGTTTCCGCTGCTGCTATCTGTTTTAACTGATCGTTGGTCCTTTATGTAACTATTGAACTGAAACTCAGGTCTTGTAAAATTTTGTTATAAATATATGGCCTTTGTGTGGCTTTGTACAATGTTGTTTAGGATGTGTGTACATTAATCTTTGATCTTGGGAATTAATGTATGGCACAAATCTGGGAACTTGAAATTGAGTTCATTCCTTATTAAAGATTTTACCTTCGGTATAATCTTTTGATTCGGAATGTATTCAATCTCAGGGGTCCTCACACGCTTCGTCGCTGGAACTGCGAGCACTAGGTTCGCCTCGCTCGTACCTCCCATTTGGTGCCCTCACCAACCCTCGTTGTGGCGCGTAGCGCTGGTGAGCTCCGCACCCAAGCCGTCGCCGGCTTGGCTTGCCACGTCATGCCACCTCAGCGCCACTTCCCCTCTCTCGCCTGCGTGGCAGCCCAGTCAGTGCCACGTGGCTTTTTCCTCTTTTCCTTTAGAATTTTAATTCGGCCGAATTCTTTTATCCCTTGCCGATGTCAGCATGACTCAGTAATGTGATTTCCTTTAGAAAAATATATCCACAAATTCTGAAATTTTGATTTCATATGTTCATGTGATATTCGAACTTTCGGACTTTCGTTCTCCCTCATAGGAACTCCGATTTCGTCGATTCTCATTTCTAAATTCATATAAACTCAGCCCCTTTCTTTTGGTCTTAATTTCATAACTTTTGGATTTTATTTGGAATTGTTGTATTTATTTGGCTCTTTTCATACATATAGATTCCAGCGTTTTCGAAGAATTCTTGGACCTGTTCGCCGAAGCAACTCAACCATTCAACGAAGGCAAGTCATAGACCTTTGATCATGTTGTACCCATTTTATAAAATTATATATTGTTTTATATCAACATGCATTACTAGTTTTATAATAACTACTTTCGGGAATAGTTAATTACCCAATTGCCGATATATCTCCTTGAATAATTGTGAATGATATATACCATTGGACACCATAGGTTGGGTAATCTAGGTTGGATATATTTATTTACCAACTTGGGGGTGTAATATGCTTAGCCATGCTTTAGTGTACGATGGGATTCATGATCGCATGCTCATAATTAATTGAATTTGACTTAATGGAATATGGAATTGTGGCGCGGTCGCTATTATTAAAATTTGTTGTGCCACGACAAGGGTTGCCATTTGATTGGGTTGAACCAAAAATGATTTCATACTTAGGCGAATGATCGTGTAGTAAAGGGGGTGATTTTGGGATGTGGTTGCCTCGCCTGAGTAGTCACTAAGTACTTAACCTTGTGCACCATTGATCTGGGCCATACCGTACAACCATATGTCCAGGGTGGGGTGGACCTGGCCAACTAATTAACAATGTTTTGATTCGATTCTGTTTGGGTTGATAAGCGGCGCAAGAGGGGGCCCAGAATGGCAAATCCTTAGCGAACAGAACTAGCTCAAAATAGAGCTTTGTAAAAGCCTTGTGATAATTACTTAGTCGCATACCTTCGAAAGCTTATCATGTCTAACATTATAAGATGATTATCTCTTGTAGGTCAAGCTGTACAACCTCTGCAGAGTGTAAAACTATTAGAATAGTCATGTCCCTGGTTATCCACAATGTTTGGTGATTTCACACGAGGGGTAGATTTTCTCCAAAAATATTGGAATGGTGGATTGGTTTGGGTTTGGAGTGGTTAGTTCTGGTTGATGGTTAGAACTTGTTTACTTATGTAATTAATCCTTTAAATTATGCTTTTCAATCTATTTACTGTATTTACGATCAATACTGCTTTCTACAAAATAGCCATAAAGCTATCCTTGTTTAAGCCATGTATGAATACTATTTGCATATATTTTCCTACAACTTGCTGAGTACTTTATGTACTCACGGCTTTGCGCCATTGTTGATCAGTCACCGAGGAAGACCCAGGAACTGCAGAGTTCTATGAAGAGGAGTACTTCGAAGGCTATGCAAACTATGTCACGTTCTCCACTTAATTACCTGTGGGCATGTCGGATGGCTACTACGAGATGTTTTGGTTCCATTACAAGTTATCTTTTATCGTTAAAGCCTTGCGTGGCAAACTCTGTAAGATTTGATCATAAGGTCCTTTTGCTACTAAGTAATATTAATTTGTCTACTTCTTAGATATTTCATTGTATGGATATGATTGTCATCGATGTTGTCACTGTGTCAGCTAGATACTGATCTGGAACTAGTTTAGAATACAAAAAGGGCTTGGATCTAGTGATCTGGGGTCTCGACAATAGCCCACATGCAGACAACAATATCAATTCCTCTCACTCAATAGCCCACAACCATCATTTCATTTCATGCCCATGTAAAATACATTTGGTAGCAACATTATAGTAAGAAAGAACAAGAAGGAAACAACATCTTACCAAATTATACACTGTTCGGAAAAGTTGTTGTAGGTCGGAGGCAATGTCAAATAGTTAGCTATATGAACACCACCTCCTTGATCCTAACAATGAAGAATAGAAACATTAAAGACTGCCAACAAAATTTAACAATCCAAGGATTACATAATCACTACATCAGGCAATAAGAAATAAGGATTGCTTTTTATTATGGTGTCTATCTAGGAAGTATATATTTTATTATGTTTTCTCTATCTCCCTCCCTGCACAAGTTCATCTTGTACTCTAATCCCAAGCAGTTTCACTTATTCAACTTCCACAAATTCAATTTACCATCAATTTTTGTTGTTGCTCCTCTTACACAAACAATAGGAAACATATTGAAACAGACATCTCGCTAAAAACTCAAGCGAAAAATCTTGTCTTGCATCTGTAGCAACTCATGCACAAAAATAATAGCACCTTCCTCTGTAGAGAAATAGCACTAACATCCCACCTCCGCAAATCTCCAACCATACACACATACAAAAAAAATCGCAGCACGTAACACCATGCTCAAAAGATAGAATGAGGAACAATCATTACCTGCGAGATAATTGAGAGAAGCAGGGAGAAGAAGATGTGAACTTTAAGATGTTGTTGCTCCTCCTGAGTATCATTGTCTTAGCGGCCAAAATGGGGAGAGGTGGAGAGGGAGGTCGGGCCTGGGGGCTGTGAGGCAATGGGGTTGGGCCTAGGCCAAATTAGGGCCTAGGGCTTGGGGAGGCGACATGGGGCTGGTGGCGACTGTCTAGGAAAGGAGGTGGCGGGACAGGGATAGGAGGTGGAGGGGTTGGGGATGGAGGTGGCTAGTGGGGTGGTAGAGGACGACGAGAGGAGGTGGAGGGCGGGGATGGGGCGGTGGTGGGGAGGTGGCGGGATAGGGAGAGGAGGTGGAGGGAGGGTCGGGGATGGAGGCGGTGGGGGAGGTGGCGGGACAGGAGAGGAGGTGGAGGAGAGGGGTCGGGATGGAGGCGTGGTGGTGGGGGAGGCGGGATAGGAGAAGGGTCGAGGAGAGGGGTCGAGGATGGAGGTGGCTGGCTGGGGGAGGTGGTGGGATAGGGAGAGGAGGTGGAGGGGCTGGGGATGGAGACTGTTGGCTGAGGAAGGTGGCGGGACAGGGAGAGGATGTGGAGGGAACGGGGATAGAGGCGGCTAGCTAGGGGAGGTGGTGGGTGGACTAGAGAGGTGGCTGGTTGGAGATGGAGGTGTGCTGGGCGGAGCTTGCAATGGAGTTGGAATAATTTGAGAAGGGAAGATGGATGGGGAGATAATTGAGGTGAGAGGGTAAGGTGGGTGGAGAGGAAGAAAGTATTTTCTGTGGTGCATTTTTCCATCGTGCCTGGATTCCCCGCCCATGAGTTTTGTCATACGTGCATTAGTACACCAATTTATTCACCATCCCATGGTAGACGAGTGCCCACAGATAGTTTGGCTGTATTATGCCTGGAGTGGTACTGACAAACAGTTTGATGGTAAATTTGAGAATTTCCGACAGATAAGTAGTCCCTGAAGATCTATAGATTTACCGATATATAGTTTGTCCCTACATGAGGTATTCCCGACTGACAGTCGATTATTGCCGACTGATGTCTCACGAGAATATTGGGTCATGGAACCGATCCTCCAACTGGAAAAACCGATGCAAATCACGGCCCAAGGCCGGTTTTGTGTGTAGATTTTGGTGACATGGCCGCTACATCATCAATTTTTCCATGTCATCTGCCACATCATCAGTCTGACCCCGCATGTCAGTCCCCCTCCTCTCCCTTCTCTCTCTATCCTCTCTTACTCTCTTCCTCCTTCCTCCACTTCTCTCCCACCACTACAAGATAAACATCAAATAGAGGCATTTTCATTGTATAATAGAGACATACTTTTCAATCTCTATATGATTTTAAAGACATCTTCAAAAATGCTACAATGGTGCATCTACGTGCACTGTCGCTACATCCGAAGAGACATTTGTTAAAATACCTTTAAATTTGTATAAGACATTTTGTAAAGGCACTATATTGTGTCTCGATACTCTCTAACATCATTTAACTGAATGAAAAATATATTCTAAAAATATGTTGGAACCAATCCTCGAAACTCAAGACCATGTGGAAAACAAGTAGCCCTCTAATTTGGTTATACTCATATTGTAATTGCTATACTCATATTGTAATTGTTATGGGTAGTACACAACAAGTCTCAAACATCTAAAAAATTGTCTCTAGAAAATTAAAAGTGTCTCAAATAGTGTCTTTACAGGATAAAGTCGATTTAAGAAGTGTCTCAAAAAATGTCTCTACATGATTTTTGTTTTCACAATTTACAAAATGCCTAAAAAAACACCTCTACAATCCATGCTCCATGTTCTTTATCCAAAATGTCTCAAATAGTGTCTATATTTATTGCACCATCTAAAGTACAACAAAAAGGCATCTTTACAATATGATATGGCAATTTATAGAGACAAATAAAAAAAAAATCTATAGGAAAGTTCTTCTACATGAGGTGTTTGTTGTAGTTCACCTTCGGCACTCCCCCCATTTCTCTCCCGCCTCCAGTCACCAGTGAAGCTAGGCAAGATCAAGAGGTTTCACAGTCTTCTTTCTCGAAGGCGTCATCATCGCCATTGAAGGGTGCGGCGGGAGGTCGTTCATCTTACCTGTAGCAGTGGAGGAGATCGACGGTGGTGGCACACAAGTGGAGGGGGATAGGGACGATGATAGGGACGGTGGCGTGCGGTGAAGGAGGTCACCTCCACTACCCTCTTCTCGCCCTACCTTCTAACCAGCCGACGGTGGAGGGGATTGATGGCAGCGCGTAGCTAGAGAGGGGATCGACGGCGTCGATGCGTGGAAGTCTTGAGGAAGCGACAATGACACGCGTCTTTGAAGGGGTCACCTCTGCTGGCCTCTTCTTGCCATACCTCCTCACCAACCCACTGACTGGTGGCGAGGTTTGGACGGGGTAGCATGTCTCTTAATGGTGGAGTCGTGGGTGGAAGAACTGGTGGATGGGGACATCTTTGTGGATGGAGGCAGGGATGAACTGGCACGAGATTGAGGCGAGGAGCGCAGGCGATGCAGCGATTGGGATAGAGAAACAGAGAATGGGAGAAAGAGGAAATGAAAGAAAAGGAGGAGAGATGATGAAAAGGAGGTATGGCTGACAAGTGAGGTCAAGACGATGATGTGGTAGTCGACGTGGCAAAAATCTATACCGGTTTTGCAGACACTGGGTTCTACCTAGTTTTACAAATGAAAGATAGAAATTAGACGAATCAAAGAGTTAAGAGACCACAGATAGGCTTTTTTCCAATTAATAATACATATTCGATTCATCTGCCACTCAATTGTAATGATACCTTTCTGTTCTTTATGCGAGCTTGTAACAAGTTGTTGGTAGCATCACCTCTCAAGTTGATCGATTCAAAAGGTCGTATGTACTACTTTATTGACTTGATGGCAAATATCCCTCGCCGTTGCATAACCATTTTATCACTAAATGATCATTACAGGAATAGCAATGTTGCCCCTCGAAGGAGTGCTCCATTAGTTTCTAGAGCAAAAGGGTGACCTAGCAAACCACCTATTGAACATATTAATGAAGAAATATGACATCTTTGGAAACGAAGATAAGGTGAAAGAAAATATATTAGATGGATATTCTGAGGTCATCAATGGACCGTCGACATAAAATTCATCCAGCCATCTTATAGGATCATGATGTTGATGCCTCGGAGACAATAAATTAGTCCTTAATAGGACTATGGTCTACCAGATACGCTCCCTTCTCCGCAGACATACTCGTTCTTCTTGGACGACAATCGCTCCTCCCTCTTCGTGTCATTTGTTGAGTACAATGACTCATATCTTATTTCCTAATCTATTAGGACTTGGAGATGTGTACTACAAGGAAACCTAACCGAATCCTAATATGATTAGAATTCCTACTTTTCTTTGAAAGTCATGAGGGTGGCCATAGGAACCCAAGCGAACAAGCAAGGAACTCATCCATAGCAGAGGCGCACGAGAGGATTAGAGGATAGATTATTCTTTAGCACTAGATTCTTGTATAAGACAAGTATCCGAGGGTCCTAAGAGGTTCGAGAGGGTTGTGAGCAGCGACAATCCCTTGTACTCTTTTGATGTCGTACTTAAGGAATTTATGATTAAACCGCCAAATCATTCTATCTTATTATGGTTGTTTTGTCGCCGTTATCTCGGTTCTCTCTATGAGATCCATATACTTCGTTCTTGGTACCGTGCATGCTCGTGTTGTATCTCTCAAAGTCTTATCCAATCCGGGGGCTGCTGCATATAAGGAGGGATGTCATAGTATAACAAGTGGTATCAGATCCAAGGTCGCATTAATCTGATTTGTGAGAAGGTCTGCAAAGCATCAGGTGCCACAAGATCGATGTCGACGATGTGGAATCAAGTAGAGAAATTTGACAATTGAGGAAATTTCAATGTGTGTCAATGCCTGGTGAAGTATATCCACGTCCAGCAAGGGTTAACTGATGTTCTTGAAGGGGACAAATCGAAAGAGATGTCCGAAGAAGACTTGAAGGTGATGGTGAAAGGCTGTCAGTACAATTTGTCTATGTCTCTTCGATGAAGTAAAGTGCACGGTGCTCAACGAAAATTCACCGAAGAAATTATAGAGTAACTTAAAAGAATTGTATATGGAGAAGTCGGTGACAAACCGATGGGTGCTGAAGCGGCAACTATATAGGTTGCACATGGAAGAAAGCACACGGTTCGTTGACCATTTCAATATCTTCAACAAGCTTGTCACGCAACTGATTAGTGTGGATGAGAAAATTGAGGAGAACGACAAGGTCATCATACTAACATCATCTCTAGCACCATCATGGGGGTAATTGGTGATGAATATTCTCGTTGAGAAAAGCACTCTCAATTTCAATGAAGTTGTTGCATACCTATTGGAGGAGTTGACTTTGAAGAAGCCATCAGAATCTTCACCCTCGGGTGATCAAGCATTGGCTGTCATAAGTGTTGCAAATAAGAGCAAATGTCATAGGAAGAAGAAGTTCAAGACCAAGGGCGCATGTGTATGCTATCTATGTGACAAGAAATGTCATATGATAAAAGATTGTTAGAGTTTTGAAGAAAATGAAGGTGCATGCTCAGTGGGGTAGTGAAGGATGATTTGGACGTACTAGTTGTCAATCAATCATGTACTTCTCATGGATAGATATTGGATTCAGGTTGTTGCTTCCACATATGTTTGGTGAGGGAGATGTTTGATAAAGAATCTCTACGCCCGACAGATGGAACTGTTCACTTACCGGATTGCAAGGAGTATGTAGTCACTGAGGTGGGAATAGTTACATTTGAGATGTATGATGGAGCACATCGCACACTAACAGGAGTTCGATATATTCTTGGCTTAAAGAAAATTCTAATATATGCGAAGTGGCTTGAAGTCAAAGGTTGTGAGGTATCACTTCGAGGTGGAGTCATGTGAGTTACTTACAAAGGGGTAGGTAATCATGAAAAGTATCTAGGACAATAAAGGATATCGATGATATGTAAACCTAAAGGAAGGGCAACCTATGGGAGGTACGACAAAAATCTTGGGTAGGAGAAGGAAACCATGTCGCCAGCGGTAGATACTAAGATCTCATCTGCAGTCATGCGTGGAACTGCAAAAATGATTTGCAGACTCTAGCAGTCACAAAGGTGAAGGTGCGGGCTATAGAAAGAAGAAAGATGTGGTGAGATCAACCACACGGTACCGACAAGTAGGTGGAGGTCGGAGGTGGTACAAACCTATGGCATGGAAGGATGTAGGAACATGTGTTATGGTTAACCAAACTACACAACGAAGGAACTCTCAGGTGGATGATTCGGGCAGGCTAGACTAGACACTAACACGCAAATTACAGTGATGTGCATAAGCCCCTGTGGTGGGGGCACTCCCAAAGGTGGGAGGGAAAAAGGGGGACAAAAAGGCAGAGCTTACTTGGAACGAGTTCTTGGAGGAGCACGATGACTTCAACGAATAAAAGTTAAGGTGAAGATTCTTGAGTATGGTTACTCATATACTAATCTACTAGGACTTGGAGAAGTGTGCGGATTTGCGCGCATGTACAAAACGGTTACGACTGTAGATGGAGAAGCTATGTCTAAAATCATACCGAAAATAACTATAAGCAGAGAAACGTGTAAGAACGATATTATTTTTTGTACGTTAATATTTAAAATCTGGAAAGTAGATGTGCAAATCCGAGATCTAGATTATGATGTAGGTACTAAATACAGAGATTAAAAGGAGCTCAATATTAGTACATTTAGGCATGTCTAGGTACAATAATAAATAGAAGTAGACTTGGTCAGTTTCCATATAAACATTTATCGAAGATGAAAACAAGAGCATTTTACTGAAACTGAGCACAAATTCTATTCAAGGAGCATAGAGACAACAGATGTTGTACAGTTAATCAGGATACACAGGAACATTATAATACTACAATATGAAAACTAATATATACAACAGACCATTGAAAGCATGACAAGTAGGTATAGAACAACCAGAAAAGAAAAAAAAAGTATAGAACAAGAGCAGACGAAACAAAACGAAGGAGATATCATATTTGCAGTTGAGCTTATTCCAATGATACACCCTTGAACAATTCCCTTCGGTTAAAATTACAAAAATTACATGATGCAAAGAGAGTATTTAGTATGCCATGGAAAATAAGCAGCTTCATTTAATTCATGGATTAAATTATGGCGTAGATCAGTACCTGCTCAGAAGGTACTATTTTTTTAAAACAATTGTCCTTATGTATTAAGAATAAATTAAATTGACAAATCTTATTCACATGGTTCAATGAAGGAAAAATGAAAACTAAATAGGGGGCACTGATAGATTACTACTTACAGATGGGCTAAAAAAATGCTTAGAATTACAAGGCTTGCAGCAAGATAAGGGCCCTTCAAGAACTACAAAATAAGGAATTTAGCACAATTAGTACCAAGCAAATGCTAATGACTAAACTATCAGTTGCATACCCAGAATGACCACGCAATGCTGCATAGGAATCCCTGCAGCATCCACGCCAGACCAGATGAAATGGTTCTTGCAGAAAAATAACCAAGCAAAACTAAGCAGGACTATCAACCAATAGTGGTGCCCTTATGTGCATCTGACTTCCTAGAAGTGGTACAATAGGTAACCCGCTCACCTGACTTTGGCGCTAGAAGAGGCATAACAGTGAGCTGCATCATCAGTCATAAACTGTTTTAGGAGCACCTAAGTATAAACAAGCATGTATAGAACAACCGGAAACCAGCATTAAAGATAAAAAGTATAGAACACTTTGTCTTTCGCTCACAAGCAGAACCTGAACATCATGCATATCTATCGACATTGCCACTACAAGACCTGACAGCCACAAATTGTATCGAGATAGAAAGATGCAAAACCAGATAGCCGCATACCTGCTCGCCAGACTCAAACTCCAGCTACGTGGTGCGGTACTCGTGCATGATCCACCCAGTGCGGTCACCCTTCGGGGCACACCGATGGTGGAACACGAGTGTCTTCTTCATGTTGATTGTGTGCTACACAGCAAAGATAAGAAGTATAGAGCAATTGTCTTTCAATCACAACCAGAATCTAAACAACATGCATATCTACCAACATTGGCTACAAGACCTGGTAGTCACAAACTGTATCGAGAAAGAAAGATGCAAAAGCAGATGGCTGCAAACCTGCTAGCCGGACTCAAACTCCGGCTATGTGGTGCAGTACTCATGCATGATCCATCCATTGTGGTCGCCCTTCGGGGCACGGCCACGGTGGAATATGAATGTCTTCTTCATGCTGAATGTGTGCTACTTCTTCTCACCCTTGGACTTCATCAACCTATCCTTCGCAGTCGCCTTCCAGTACCTGGCCTCCGTCGCCTTGTGCGACCTACTCCCATTAGAGTACTTGCAGTCCTTGGGCACGACGAAGAACCACTCTGGATCATCGGAACGGATCAAAGACTTATCTATAAGAAGCACCATACCCGCATTAGAAAATGGATTCTTCCTCAAAAGAGTTTGACATGCAGATTATTAATAAAATTAGCGCCATGGGCAAGGAGTTCAATCGCATCGCACCGAATCACATCTTGGAAAGAGGGTATGTGAAAGAAAGGATTTAGCACAATTTCCTCGAGGGAATTATCATTCCCCTAGAAAGAAAATCATCATAATAGAAAGCACAATTAGGAATGGGCAACCAAAATCAGAATAAAACAATCAAATGTTACCTCTAACAAAATTGGAGTGTTAACTCTTTACGAGATTTACATTTCTTGGCGATAGATATCAATGCTTTGTCTCCTATCTGCATACAAAAAAGAAGTTCAATCAACCAAACACATCTGAGTTCTGAAATTCAAAACACTTTTTTTGGGTCTTGCTATATATGGTCAAAGGTGCAAGCAACCAAATCACTTTGTTTCATCCAAAAAAAATAGAATACATCTTATCTCATATTTGAGAAGCAAATAATTGCATTAATTTTAATAACGCAAATAGGAAATTATTCAGAGTTGCACACTAAACAGAAGAAAAAAAAGACTAAAAAGGAAGGTTGCCATTTGTCTCCATGCATGGTAGGCTTGCAACAAATCAACGAAAACTTGGAAAGTACCTCGTAACTACGACAAATAGAAAGTTATGTCAAGTTCTTGCAACCCTGAGCTATGTGACACAAGGCATCATCACTTATTCTTGAACAATCGACCAAATAAAGAGACCGGACAAGGGAGCAACCTCTACCAACCTCCAGAAATGCATTGTCCTGGATCCTTGGGCAATAAATTAGAGAGAGCTCCAAAAGACCCATGCTTGCATAGGAAGGCAAATTATCCGACGTTATCACAACAACATTATCAATATAGCTTAAGAAATGACGCTAAGCTAAAAGGCACTTGTGTGAAACAACTACTTTATTTCCCATAGTTGAAAACAAGGATATCTCATGCTCTTGTTGTAAATGTACTAAGGAACCAACTTGTAGTTACTTTATGGATCCAATCTTTTAACATATTCTCTTTTCTCTTTCAATCCCTTCTTTCCAAAATACTGATTCATCTACCTGAACTACAACACATCTGATTAATATAGGACAATCAATATATACAAATTTTAATTGAAGAAATGTTTTTTAAGAGATTGAGTTATCAAAGAGAAACATACGGGCACCATCGTCCAATGTGCTCCAGCGCAGCAGTTTCCATATTACGACAACCATTTATCCTCAGGCGAGCAAATTTTTTGCAAGTAGGTGCTACAAATTCAAGTCTACTATAAGTTAGTAACTGGCAATCATTGAGAATAAGATCTGTGAGATTCCTGTACCCTTTCGCAATGGACGAAAAGCTCCTGCAAGTGCAAAAGGAGGTCATCAAATCATTGAAAGCCAAAAAAATAATGGATGGTCAACACCTGTAATTGCAAGAAACATAATTCAATGAAAAACAACAAATCTGTATTCCTAACATCGTAGTGAAGTGAGTCCAGTGATGCCCCCAATGGAGTGTACATAAAAAATGAGAATTATGTCAAGGATAAAGGAATATCTTTACTCTAGCATGAAAAATCCAAACAGAAATACATGCCAAACAAGCAAATTAAATTAATTTGGACTTTATGCCTCCATAAAATGCCCAAACAGCCGCGACTACTGCTCCTCCTGCGCTGGCGCCACAGCAGGGGTCTCCTTTAGGTGGCACACCAACGCCGGCACGACCTTGCCCTCTACGATCACGTTAACAACATCCTCTGTGTAGAAAGCAACAACCAGATCTGCCTCAGTAATGGCACTGGAGAGGGTACAAAAAAGCACAGATCGATGCAGTAGGTGTGGGGTTGGGTAGGGGAGGTTACCTTTTTTTGGCGAGCTCGGCGAGGACGTGGGTGGCGCGCTTGGCGGCGGCGCGATCGGCATGGCACCATGAGAAGCAGCAATGTAGGGAATCGACCTACGTGCGGAATTCGCGGGAGAGCGCCGCTTGGGAATGGCGGTAGCAGATATCGAGTCCGACAGAGCCGTCCTCCTCCTCGTCGTCATTGTCAGTGTCGGCGTAGCCAAGTGACGATGGGGCGACAACGACCTCGTCGTCCAACTTCCACCTCTGTCCCTTGCGGCACGGAAGGCGGGCTGGCTGTGGTGGCGGTGTAGAAGCGAGGGTGTGGGAGAGGGGCGGTGTGTGGAATTTGTCTTGTGGCGTCGACTAGGAGGAGGGTGTGGGGGCAAAGGGAAGCGGTGGCCGGACGTGAGGATTTGGCCAGGCGTGGGGCGAAGGAAGGGTGGCGATTGGGTGTGGGGGGTTTGGTGGGGCATGGGGCATGGGGAAGAGGAAGAGAAAAGAAGGATAGGGATAGGGGCGTGGAAGGTGAAGGGGATGGGGGCCGGGATGAGGTGAAGGTGGAGGGGATGGGGGCGGGGGCCAGGAGAGATGAAGGTGGCGGGGATGGGGACGGAGATGGGGAAGGGAAAGGGAGGAGCGGCGGCGGAGAAACCTGGGAGGGACTGGATGGAATGGAGCTGCTCTTTGCAAGGCTGAGCGATCGAAGGAAGGAGAAGCATCGTCTTGTGAGAGGGGAAAAGGCGGGCGTGCAAAACAAAAAAAATCGCACGACGAGGACGACACGCGCGTGGGATCGGACGGGAAAGGGGAATCGGGGGCGACGTGGTATGAGTCTCCTCGCCCCAATTCTCCCCCCATTTACCCGGTAGGATTTCAAGTGTTTGCTCCTCCCTTCGGTCATTAAAAAAAGTTGTTTTTGATAATGATCAACTTTGATCATCCATTTCTATTCTAATATATTTATAAAATATAATAAACTTATATTACAAAAGTAATTTTCAACAAATCTATAATCTCTGGCGGAGTAATTTCACTCCTCCCTAGAGATGGCTAGATAATTTGTCTTACCGAACCTGGCTCATTGGCCGGTCAGAACTGACCGGCCGTGACACGATAGGCTAAGCGGTGCTTGGGCGTGCCCTCGGCACGACACTCACAATTCGGGCCATGTCGGGCATGGCACAAGCAAGACTGACCCATGTGGCATGGGCTGCATGAGTGGGAGGAAGGCCAAAGGGTAGAGGGTGGGTCATTTGAACATTAGTAAAGCTCTTTATTACATTTTCAGGGTATTTACAATCCAAGATGCTTATACATGAGTGCTTAAAGAGAGAGAATATAGCCATGTCATCAAGCACCCACGTGAAATTCATTTTCTCCAATGCAAACATCCTTTTTTTATAGGTGCTTAGATGTTGTGTATCTATTAATTAGATATAGTTATATACATAAATACTCATTAAGCACCAGTGCCCATATAAGCATCAATGCTACAAAATAAGCACATTATCTATCCTGCATGGCTAAAAAAATTATTTTTTATTTGCTGAGCATCTATCTAAGCACTTGCATTGTACATGCTCTCAATATGTTTATCATTTTTTACAATTTTCATATTTATTTATGAATTCTACGTATTTTTCGATTTTTTTTAAAAAAATTTAGACCTAACACGACCTGTTAGGCTTGCACGACATGGCACAACACAACAGACCGATAGACCAGCACGACACGTCCCGTTCAACCATCTGGCGACCACGACTTCTCCCAATCAGAAGTACATTAGGTTTTAAAGTCGAAACGCTGCATTCCTCCATCGCAGCCCTAGAATCCAGATCGGACGGTCCGGATGAGAGGGAAGCAAAGTAGCAGCGCATAATCGCATCGCATCTGGAAACCCAAAGCCCAAACTCCAAAGCCTCCTCGTCCCCTCATCCTCCTCCCCTCAGCCGGACGACGGCCATGCTCTCCGCCGCCGCCTCGGCCATCCCCAGGTTCCGCCGGGTTGTGCCGCCGCGGTACCCTTCGGTGAGGACCCAGTGGCTGCTGCAGCGGCGGCGTACCCTCTCCTCCTCCTCCTCCTCCTGCCATGTAACGCCCGCCTCGGCGGCAGGGGCAGGGGCTCTGGAAACCGCCGGACCTTCCCCGCCTAGCCGAATCCGCCCGCATATCGCTCTCGCCGCAAGAGGTCAGAACGCTTCTTTCTCTCCCTCGATGAGAACCCTCTGGAACTTTCTAGACGCTGTGATGAGGCTGATGTTTGCTTGTGTTTGTGTGTTCGACCGCTAGGCCGAGGCGTTCGCGCCCAAGATTCAGCAGATGGTGGATTGGTAATTTATGCCCCCTTTTCTGTTTTTTCTTTCTCTGCATAATTTAAACCTTCGGCTTTTAGTCCTTGGTGGTTGAAATCTATGGAATCTGTAACAAAACAGTGTAGATTAGGCTCGGATGGTAGTTGGAACATCGTGTGGTTCTTCATGGCAAAATGGAGGGTTTGGATGGACTGTAAGAAAGCTATGCTTATTTGGGGGCTGAACTTAGAAGTAAACTTATGTTTATGCATCCCATCAGACACAGTTAGAAATTACCCTTCATTCTTGTTTTCTTCACAGGTTTGGGCAACTTCAAGCGGTCGATCTAGAATCCATTGAGCCTTCACTTAGAGCTGGTATTCATCCATTTGAAGTCTTCACGTTTCCATCTCTTATTATTGCTTATTTAGCTCCTCTTAGTTCAAGACAATTTCAAATGCTCGTTCTGATTCGTGGAATAAGATACTGGGCCTTGATCCTGTCAGTTAGCTGTGACAAAGTAGAGGGGCTTCTAGTGTTTAACTAGCACGTTAGCCGTTTGCTTCGTGCTTGGTCCAGCTCTGTTTTCGGCATCTAGGTCATAAATATTTGGTACATCTTGATTTAAATATTTTAGACTAAATCCGTTCTTTGTTTTCTTAGCAATGCAACTTACGAATGGTTGCTGTATACATATGCTTTTGGGTCTTGATATATTCGTGGATGCTATATTTTGTCATACTGTATTTGACAGCACACATGGTCTCTACTCTTGACCCACTTTATTTCCATCTATGTATAGATGTGCCCTTGTAAGACCTCTTTGTTCATTTCACTTGAATTAGCATTGTATGCTATAGGAAACACACCTGAAATGGAAGGATCAAATGAGAAGGATAGTAATGTCATCAATTAGTTATGCTTTAAAGAATTAATTTTGAATTATAATTTGCAACAGAACAAGGCAGTGAGCCTTCTGAGTTCTGAGAGAATAGATCTATTTGCTTTCTTATTGATCAATTTAATCCAGTGTTTCTGTGCTTTCATCCACATATTTGATTTGCTTCAAAAATTATGCTGCAATCTTACTTTTTTTCTTGTTGCATTTATTTTACAAAACATACGTCTTTTCTTGAGCTGTCAGAGCCCCTAGAAGTCCTGCTACACAATGCTGTCGCCCATTAGTTCTGTTCTGTATGTCCACCGCAGTTTGTTAACCTTTTTAACGTTTGACTATCTTGGCCATAGGTACTGCGTCCGGTAGTTCTTTGAGAGCAGATAAGCCTGAAACATTTGCTAACAGGTAAGAAAGCATTCACTCTGCCCATGTCTTTCGGTGAACTATTGCCATGCCTTGCAGTGGAAAGCTAAGTATCATTTTTGTTTTCATCAATGCAGAGATGCCATAGTAGAGGCCATTCCGAGTTATGATGATCCATACATCAAAGTGCCAAGAGTGCTGAACAAAGAATGAACTGTAGTCTGTAGATCAAAATTATGAGATTGTTAAAACTCTATGCCATTGTACAACGCAGCTTGGTGAAACAATGGAGCCTGCAAATGATTGAACGAGCAACCAGAAGTCCAGTTATGTTTGGTGTCATTTCGACTTAATGGTACGATTCTAGAGCTTGGAGAAAAGATTTAGAATATCTGCATAAGGAGATGCGTTTTCAATGCATCATTATGCGTACAAAGCACAGTCTTGTAGGTCCTTTCAATTTTCTTAATCTGTTTTAAATTTCTTGGATGAGGGGGGTTTTCATCCCCCAGTCTACCAAACGATGATGGGGAGATACTCCACACGGATATTATGTGAAAGTCCACTGTCTACCCGCTGATTTTTTAGATAATGGAAGAGAAAAATCTCTTCCAGCTTCTGTATCAAAGATGCATACATCCCAATTTATTAAAGAGACAAGCGTAACAAAATACCCAATACTATTAAAAGTTGTTTAAAGCCATACAACCAACAGTTTGAAGCCTTACAACCAACAGATGAAAGAAAACTACAGTCAATCATTGCAAATCCTGTAACTAAGCCGTCACCCATGCGAATTGAGGATTTGCTTCGTCACAAGCTCCAACCTTAGACTTCTATCCAACATGTACTCCTTCTAGATTGATTTTTGTAAATTTGTCTAAGCACTCAACCAGAACCCGCACAATAAGATAATCTGCAAGGGATTAGTGACAATCTTTTTGTTAAAAACAACATCATTCCGACATAACCAGATAAACCAACATAAGGCATTAGCTCTCACCAAGAGTTGTGACTTTAAATTTGTTGGAATACCGGCTAACCAATTTTCAAATATGTTTGCTATGCTCACAAGGGGAGATAAATTAAACGCACATTGAGCAACCCACCATGCAAGACATGCAAAGGAGCAGTTAATAAAAAGATGTTGAATTGTTTCCTTTTTAATACAGAAACAACATTGTTTGCTTCCCCTCCAATTTCTTTTGAACAGATTATCTTTAGTTAATACAACCCTTCTTTTGAGATACAAAAACAAAATTTTCACTTTTACGGGAATTTTAATTAGCCAAAAGAAATTCCTAATAGGGGCTTGAAAATTGCTAATTAATGCCCCATAGAAAGATTTTACCGTAAACAGTCCTGATTTATTTAAATTCCACCTAAAGACATCCTTTTGAGAATTTAAATGAAGATTAGAAATTCTCAAAATTAACTCATTCCAAGCATGTAACTTAGTCTCAATAATAGGTCTTCGAAAAGATATATTTAAATGAGTCGATCTCAGAATATTTGCCACTGTATCATCCTTTCTCCTAACCATATTATAAATAAACGGATATTGTCCTTTCAAAGGAGAATCTCCTAACCAAATATCTTTCCAAAACCTAGTTTCCATTTCATTTTGAACCTGGAATGACCCAAAGCGAAGAAAATGTTCTTTAATTCTCATAAGACCCGACCAAAATTGAGATGTCCCAGGCTTATTAACCACCTACGAAAGACTCTTCTCACCCAAATATTTCCTTGTTAGCAACGATGGCCAAACACCTTCTTTATTAAGCAATTTAAATAACCATTTCCCGAGCAAGCTTTTATTTTTTGTGTCTAAGTTCTGAACGTCTAGACCGCCATGATCTTTGGGCGAACAAACTAAACTCCATTTAGCAAGCCTATACTTTCACTTAAGACTGTCGCTATGCCAGTAAAATCTAGATCGATAGTAGTCAAGTCTATTAAGAATCTCTCTAGGAATCTCAAAAAAAAGAAAACATAAACATTGGTAAACTGCTGAGTACCGAGTTAATAAGTACTAACCGTCCCCCCACAGACATATTTTTTTCCTTTCCAACTGCTAAGTTTTTTCTCAAATCTATCCTCAACCCCTTTCCAATCACTATTCCTTAACTTTTTAAAGTGAATTGGGATACCTAAGTACCTGAAAGGAAAAACATCCACTTCACAATCAAATAATTGAGCAAATTGTGGTTCAGCTTCTTTGGCAAAACTAAAAACAAAAAATCTCGCTCTTATGGAAACTAATCTTTAAACCCGATAATTGTTCAAAGACACATAAGATAAGTTTGAGATTTTTACATGTTCAAATCATTATTCAAAAGAGGATCGTATCATCAACATATTGTAATATTGATAACCCATCATCAATCAAGTGATGAACTACTCGATAAAAGGCATGCTTCTTTAGCTTTTGAAATAAAGATTGCAAGCATGTCCACTACAAGGTTAAAAAGAATAAGAGACATAGGATCACCTTGCCTAAGACCCTTCTGAGTTTGGAAAAAAAGAATCAAGATCATCATTAACTTTTATTCCAACACTCCCTCCCTTAACTAAACTTTCCATCCAGGAGCACCACTTAGCAGAAAAGCCTTTCATCCTCAAAGTTTGAAGTAAAAAAACGGTCATTTTACTTTGTCATAAGCTTTCTCAAAATCTACCTTGAAAACTATTTCATCCAAATTCTTTTTATGTAATTCGTGAATGGTTTCATGAAGGATAACAACGCCATCAAGAATAAATCTCCCTTTCATGAATGCTGATTGGGAAGGTCTAACAATCTTTTGAGCTACACTCATAAGTCTGTTAGTAACAACTTTAGTAAAAAATTTAAAACTGACATTTAAAAGACAAATAGGCCTATACGCTGAATTTGTTTAGCATCAGCTTTTTCTGGAAGCAATGTGATGATCTCGAAATTCAAGCTAAAGAGGGGCAGCGAGCAGCTGTGAAAATCATGTAACATGGCCATCAAATCAGATTTAATGACATCCCAAAACACCTGATAGAACTCGGTTGGAAAGCCATCTGGCCTAGGTGCTTTGTTATGGTCCATCTGAAAAATTGCTTCCTTCACCTCTTTTTCAGATTTAATGACATCCCAAAACACCTGATAGAACTCGATTGGAAAGCCATCTGGCCCAGGTGCTTTGTTATGGTCCATTTGAAAAATTGCTTCCTTCACCTCTTTTTCATTGAAAGATTCTGTAAGGAAATTATTTTCCGCATCTGAAACTTGAGGTATATCATTCACAACCATGTCAATCATTGATAAATGATTAACTTGGATGGTCCAAACAAACCTTTGTAATAATTGATGATATAATTTTTTAATTGTACATCACCCTGAATTATTCCTTCCTCTTGTTTAAGCTGAAAAATTCTTTGACGTCTATGCTTCCCATTCGCAATCAAATGATAATAGCGTGTATTTCTATCCCTCCCTAAAAGAAATTTTGCTTTGGACCTCTAGTACCACTTAATTTCTTCTTCTCGCAAAAGATGTGTCAATCTCTCATTAGCACCTTTTTTAAGTTTAAGATCGTAATCGAACAACCTCCCAAACTCAGCTTTTTTATCTAAATCATCAATTAGTGAGTTAAGCTCTATCTTTTCCTTTTTATATGTCCCACTGATGTTTTTAGCCCAACCACGAAGAAATCGCCTAAGAGATCTAACCTTACATTGCCAAATTTGTAAGGCAGAATGACCACTTATTTCTTTTTTCCACACATCAGCCACCAACCTAATTCAAATTTAAATAAAGGCTAACTTCCTCTAAAAGAAGCCACTCTCGTATTCAAACGCAACAGCGTGTGATCAGACAAAGACCTTTCAAGAGGATTAACTGTGACCATAGGAAATTTATGTTCCTAATCTGTATTCATTAAGACTCTGTCCAGCTTTTCAAAGGTTGGATTATCTAACGAATTAGCCCAAGTATATTATCTACCAGATAAAACTATTTCTCTTAAATCTAAGTTATTAATCACAGCATTAAGCAGGAAAGGCCATCTATACTCAAAATTAACATTATTTTTTTTCACCCGAATGTCTGATGATATTAAAATCACCCGCAATTAAAATACACAGTGATTCTTTCCTACAAACATGAACAAGTTCATTAAGGAACTTCTCCTTAAATTGAGTTTGAGCTGCACCATAAACAGCCATATGAACCCATTGGAAATCATCATCTCTATTTTTTAAATAAAACTTTACATAAAAATCACCAGCATCAATAGATCCAATATAAAAAAACCCGAGGATCCACCCCCTAAAGGATACCCCCCGACCGACCTTGTGGCGGAGAAAAATACCATAAAAAATCCCGCCCACCACAAAGATGGTTAAGACTAGCCACTGAAAAATCCTTTTTACCAGTTTCAAGAATGGCCACAAAATCTAAATGATGTTCCTTAACCAAATCACAAATATAACGATGCTTAGCCAAGTCTCCCAGACCTCTGCTATTCCAAAAAAAACCTTTCATTTTAACTTTAATTTGATTGGCCTATTCTGAAAATTTTCTTTTTCGACCTCTTTTTATTTGTCATCAAAGTAAAATTAGATTGGTCATCCTCCAAATCACCATCTAAATCACTACAAAAATGATTGAGAGCTGAGATATCTCTGTAATCTAGATTCTCATCCTCCATCTCCTCTACATCTACATTTCCTTTATTTTTTAATCTCCCTAATTCAAGAGTCTTAAGACTGTTAATTGAACTACTAATCTCTGCATTGTCACCTCCTAAAGTAATGCTAAAGCTGGTAATCTTTTCAACTACTTGCTCATCAGAAAAAGAAAAAAAAAGAAAATTTTATTACTAGACTTACTTGGATCAAGTTCGAGATTACGAACTTGCACACGCCACATAGCCTTTTGTACCAAGTCTTCATCATCGGACTTTTGTAACTTAATTCGCTCACTCTGTCTAATCTCCACCGTATCGACCTCGCGAATCACTACCAGCCTGAAAACTCCCTCTGATTTTGAATCCAAAGCAGACACGACAACCGCAGAGCCATTCACCATCCCACTGTTAGCTGTGTAATGAAACAGTCCAAGGACTGTGTCCACTTTGGTTACATGATCACTCTTGACCGAAGCTGCAACTGAATGCTCTAAAGACTCCTTGGCTGCATGAGAGACAAGGCCGCCACCAGCCATGGGCACATCTCTCGTTACTTGCTGGCCCTTGGAACTTTCCTCAACAGTAGCTAATTCGCCGTGCGCCCGACCGAGCCTCCTCCATACAAAATTCATCCACCCCAGCACCAATTGTCACACCCTTCGGAATGGGTAGACCGTCCAAGACAGAAAAAGAATTTTGCCCCTGAAAGTTCTGAGCAAACACACCAACGTCTAGTGCGACATTTTTGACCTCCTTTCTAACCGCCCTTGGAGTAACCCAAACAGTATCCAATGGTAACAGACCTAAAGAAGTCCCCTTAGAAAATGAGGTAGACTGTCTCTCACGGTTCTCAGGTGCATTAGATGTTCGATTCAAGTTATTCTTCAATCTCGTAGCATCTCTATCTTCCATCTCAACATCTTTGCCTCTGCCGGATGAATCATCTCCCTCATGCACCTTTGATGGATGAACTCCTTCGACAACACTATCCATCACAGCATCCTCAACTTTGAAGAAAATGTCATAAACATATTCCCCAACCACAATCTCAACACTAGAGGGTATGGCTTCTATGTCCAGAACACCCACCATCATGCAAACCAAATCTTTCTTATGGACCTTTTCCATGTCCACTCTCAATGCTATATCGATGATCGACCCAATAGCACAAAGACTCAAAAAGTCACGAGCTTCATAAGGCACTCCTAGATTCTGAACCCACACCTTCTGAAGTTGATACTTAGGCAATGGTTTCAAATTCCATTCCTCGAATTGCATCACCACTTTATGCTCCTTCACGTGCACTTCACCAATAGCCGTCATACGAAGCATATCAAGCCTGGTTGGAAAATGCACTAAAAAAGCATTATCACCCTAATGAAAGTATCTGTGGAACCGGTGTTGACATGATGAAAGTCCCCTCCGAACCTACCATGACCCTGGCCTCTGCTGCCGCCTCCGACCCTCCCTCGGCCATTGCTAAGCACCCGAGCTTGATCTTTGATTAGGATTAATGTCTCCAACACCAAAAAGCTGAAAGCTTCCTTGCCCACCAAAAGCACTTTGTCAGCCTGTGATCGACCACCGATACCACCACTAACGAAAAGCGTCCCAACACCTCCATTGCCTTGGGTGCGACCACCACCGTAGCCAACATGCCCACAGAACCAACATTAACATGAAATTGACCATTGCCATCTCGCAGGGATATGCGCACCACCGAAGGTAGCAACACCTCCAAGCCCAAAGACCTAGCCTCCAGAGCTACCAACACCTCCACAGCCTGGTTGATGCCTCCCACCTTTAACAGGAAAACGGCCAGTACCACCTACTACTATAGAAAAGGTCTTCACAGACGGTTCAAAAACGTCATCATAGACGGTTTTGTGAGCCGTCTGAGTTTATGGGTCAGTGATGACATAAGTCATCACAGACGGTTTTTGACTGTGATAAGTAATTATCACAGACGGTTCTTGTTCAGAACCGTTTGTGATAGTTTTTTCTATTGCAAAAAAAAATCGGATTTTGAGCTAAACCAATCAAGTGCTAGACAGTAGTTTCCATATGCAACCCCTAGCAAGACAACTAAAATCCAATTAAAATTCTGATGGCAAACACATTATAGGAAAGGGAAACCAAAAGATTTCACAACGTCCCCTCCGAATGGGAAAAAAAGAACAAAATTACAAAGTTAAACTAGCTAGAAACCATCTATGCCTCTAAGCTCCTGAAGAACTCATCGACTTCTTAGATTGGTCTTGTGAGCTCCTCTCTGTACCTCACCAGCATATCACAAGATGTTCTTGCATGTCATCGAGTTCGACTCAAGCCCGTCGGCAAGGAGAGATGACTGAAAACCACCAGCGGTGCTCCGACCTTAGATAACACAAAATTAAGATAATTTTATTTACAACAAACAGCCAACAAATTATGTATGTTATGGGGATGTACACGTACCTTCCAGCAGACAAGGAGCTCCTCCGCATCCCTCCTCTCCTCGCTGAACCGCGACGGGGAATCGAGGGTGGTCGCTGGAGCTCGGTGTGGGGAGGAGAGAGGGACAGCACCAAAACATTTTGCCTCCCGCGCGTGTTCAAAAATTTTCGAACTCCCGCGCTACGAATCATAGACGATTTCATACAAAAACCGTCTATGACGACATATCACAGATGGTTCTTAATACGAACCGTCTGTGATAAAAGATGTGAATGTTTTATTATGACTGTCCACGGAGGGGACATAACGACATTTAGGAGTTGGAGTTGGGATTGCACTAGAGAGTATAGCAAGTTTGTTTGTACTTCTAGTTTTGTTATTGGACTAGTATTGCTGTCTTTGAGCATTTGCTAAACTAATTCAGGTGTGGGGTTGGTCCCGGGGGCAGCGCCCTAATCACGTTCTTCATTCTCGCACGGTTGAGGCAAGTACTCTAATTGATAGAATAATTATGAATGTTTGGTTGTGAGTGCTAGTATTTTTTTTTGATACATATTAACTATGCGTGGTTGATAGTGTGATGTGTATGATAAAGATGGTGAATGCTTGAGATATGATTAAGTGTTATTCATGTATAATGTCGTTGCTATACATGTTATTGAAAGATAGAGTAATTGTTCATGTGCACATTGGGAGCATACTTAAGACTTGGTCACGTGGTGACCAAGTATGTATAATTGAGGTCCCCGCCATGTAGATGGCGGGCTTATGGTCCCCACACTCGTAGAGTGTGGGCATTGATTAGAGGTCCTCATCTTGAAGATGATAGGCTGAGGTCCCTATACTTGTGGCGTATAGGCTCTTGGTCCCTGTGCTAGAGGGCATAGGTAAGGGTATACATCGACGGTTGTATACCCCGCATTATTAGTAAAATGCGAAAAGAGTAAAAGAGAAAAAGATACATTGCACATTTGTATTACATAAACATGTGATATGTTTTAGAGTAAAGCTTTGGAATTGGATGTTGATGCTATGAATGAGAGTTTAATATTTTATTATTGGTACTTACTGAGTCTTTGGGCTCACTCTTGCTTTTGTTGTACTTTTAGGTACCTTTTGCAAGAACGGCATGCAGGGGAGGGAATAGACTTGAGTTGGATTCACACACTGCCACACATCTTTAAAGTTGATTAAATTTTAGATCGTACCTTAATAAATGAGCAAACTGCTTAAGAATTGATTATGGTTATGCTTCATGCATCAGATTATTTGTAATAATGATGAGTAGCATATTTTGGATATCTTTGAATATGCTTTAGTTGATTAGCATGTTTGAATGCTTATTGATGACACTAGATGTTGGAAGATTTAGTTATGGTATGTTTAACTGTTGGAACCTCTGTATAGTTAGCTATACAAAGGAGGTTCTGTCGAAATTTAGTAATTTGTCTTAGTTTAGATTTGTTTAATGTTGTTTTAGTAGCATTACGAGGCTCATGTTGAAATTTGAGGTGTTCTGGTGGTGGTTGAAATTTGGGCGAAAGAGAAATTTCTTGGGCAGGCGAACCAAGGGATAGGATCTGGACCAAGGGAGGAAATGAGCCCAAGGACTTAACTAAGATTTAATAATTAGTTTTCTTTTTTTGAAAATAGCAGAAAGCACCAAAGGCAGCTTAGAAAATAGCAAATGCACTCGGAAAAATTCTAGAAAATATATCCAAGCACATAGAATCCAAATAAAATAGTTTTGATAATAGTTGATGTTGAGATTAATCATATTAAATTGTTTTTGATTTATGAAAGTTCCAATTAAGCTTTATTAATTCAAATAAAATTAGTGAAATTTTCCAGGACCTAAACTACTCAAAAGATTTTGAAAAGCCAAATTTTGGGATGTTACACTGAATCTTGTTGCAATAGTGACGGACGATAACAATCAAGTTCTTCCCGTGGCATTCAAATTCATTGAAAGCGAGAACACGGACAGCTGGTTGTGGTGTAACGGCCCTAGAACCCTACGATGGATTAGTTAAGCATCTAATGAGCATTTGTGAAGTTCTGGACTTTTTAAAAACTATTGTTGCAAAGCAAATGTGTTAAAACCTAGTAATCCAATACTTCTTCTCCAATTCAAAAGTCCAATTTGAATTTGGGGCAAAACTAAAAAGGTTTCAAGTGTGGAAATGTATTTTGAATTTCAACTTTAAAATAGTAATACCTCAAATACTCCTAAAATACTTGAGGTAATTTTTACAAAGAATCTCAATTTTCAAACTTGAAAGTATATTTCCTTAATTTGAAATACAAAGCTGAATATTATTTTGAAAATATAGTAGGAACCATAAGCGGGAATAGTTTAGTTGAGTTATATATGCTCTGGTTTGCCTATTTGGAATTTTACGGAATTTTTGGAGGTTAATTGGTTTCTTTTCAAATTGCATGTTCAAAATCGAATTTGAATCTAAAATACAAAAAAAACTTGGGAGCAGTGCCTATAAATAATTTATTTGAATCTTAAAATATTTATCATGAATAAATATGAATTTTGTAGATTTTAGGACTCAAATCAACCTTAAGAAAATCCAAATCCCTATTCTAGAAACCCTGTAGTAAATAATTTATAAACAAGAATTTGAAACATGAACAGTGATTTTCGAAGAAAAAAAAGTATGGGTGCTAAGCCATCCCAGTAACATCTCTGAAAAATTTTAGATTTTTCTAAATTTATTGCTATTTTTCCTTAAGGTCAAAGGAGCGATGTTGAAATTGAATCGGCCTTTTCTTTGTTGGCAGGCCTAGCCCAAACGTTCGGACCGACCGAGCCAAACGATCGGACCGACCGGACTCAGGTCAATCTGGTTTAGCCTAACCACTTCATGCACGCACCTTTCCTCTCCCAGCGATCTCTGGGGCCCTTCGTCGGCCCACCTTTCTTCTTCAAGCATTGCCTCACCATCGAGAAACGGCAGTGCGCGCGTGCCTGTGCTGGCGTCTCCCGCCTCCGCCATGCAGCGCGCCACGCCGATGGAGCCACCTCCGGTTTTGCCAAGCCCGCTCCTGGTTTTCCTCCTCGGCCGCATTACCCAGCCAATGCCTTGACCCCGTATCCTGCGCTGCACCATCCCTACCATGTCTGCTCGCCTCGGTAACTCCGAATGCCAAAGCCACCGTCTCTTCTCGGTATGCTCCACCCCTTGCCTATTTAAGCCAAGCACCAGGTGCCCCGACTTCCTTTTCTCCATCTTCCCCACCTCCTTTCACCATTTCCTCCTCTCTACCGAGCCAAGGAGCCCCAAAACACGCATGTCGCTCTCGGACCCGCCGCACCACCTCCAAGCTCTCCGACCACTCCGGTGATCTCCAGCCGCCCCCAACCGCGTCACGCTGTGCCTCCCACCACAAGGATCCCAACCCCTCCATCAATTCAGAGTTTACGCCACCGAGGAGCTGCGCACACGCCATCTTCTTCAGGTCCGGCCCAATCCGCCGCCACCGCCGCCGTGTCTCCTCCAGCGAGCCTGAGCTCAATTCCTACCTCCGTGAGCACCCTCTAGTTCCCCTGTACCCTCTCCGACCACTCACTTAGGCTCTTTTCTTCCACAGCGCCACCTCCACGATGAACCAGCCGTGCCGACTATCATCACCGTCACCAACCCACCTCGAGGCTCCTCCACCGTTGCCGACCACTTGGGTGAGTTCCCCACACCCCTTGGCTACTCATGCTTCCCCTAATTAGGCCCCCAACCTCACCCGTGTGGCGTCGCGCCATTTCTTCTCCATGATCGGCCGCTTACCATCGCCCAGTGCATGCACAAGGCTCTCCTACCACCCGAGACCACCCCTAGCTTCCTTATACTCCAGGCGACCAGTGCCACTCCTCATTGGCGGCATGCCACGCCCGAACCCCTTGGGATTCATTCTGTAGCCCATTCTCTGAAGATATTCTCTGTCACTGAAAATCAAACCTCCTGTATTGCGTTAAGAAAACAACCTTATTGAGTGAAAACTGATGCCACCCCAAAAGTGTGTTTAGCAATTTGAAAATTGAATTAAGGAGAAATTAGTTGGCAAAGCAGTGAAACCCTTTGATGAAATAATAATCAGATCAAGTTTTCTGAAAATGCTCGGTTTTGTCTTTAAGCTATTAGCTTGGTTTATGCAGTAGATAGCAATATCTTCAATTCATTTAGTCTTTAGGCAACTACTTAGCAATTATCTAACAATAGCATCTAAATCTAAAAATCCTTAGGAATGTAAAATTTCTGAAAGACCAACAGAGAACAACTTTGATAATTGACCATAGTGCCACTCAAGATGATGATTAGAAGAAAGATATATTGTCAAAGTAACCCTTTGGCCAAAACTTATGTCTTTTGCTAACAAAATTTTGGGTCGGATAATTAGGTCACTTCAGTGAGTTAGCAAATAGGAAGATTGTATTGAAGGAGTCCGATTGTAGCGGTTCTATCGAGAGATCGTGTGCATGAATAGTAACCTCAAGAATTTGATTTTGGCGTTGGACTTCTACTAAGAAATTAGACAACAACAATTTGCTAAGCCAATCTTTCTTAATAGAATTGCTAAAATTGGAAGATAATTGTTAAGAACTAGAGAACCTAAGCGAGAAAACTATTTGGGTGAATCAACCATTAGTAATTAATTCAAAGAAAACAAGAGCTAAAAAGAGGCAAGATTAGATTGTAGAATTCTAATATCATGGGACAGGGATTTGTCTAATGCCATTACAACTGAATTCTAAAATATAATTACTAGCTTTTCACATGTAACCTAAAAGAGTAAAATCAATCTTAAGCCAAGATTTAGGTTATGGTTAATAAATCAACAGTAGACCTTGTTGCCCTAGTCTCTATTTCAAAAGTTCATAACTAATTCAAATCAACTCCAATTAAAATAATTCTTTCATCTAAGATCATTCTCTCCATTCTGTTTTAATTTCTTAATTTTTGAAGATTTTTGGAATTCTGGTGTTTATTGATGTTTTCGCTTTGTCAGTTCTTATCGTTAGTTGACGATGATGCAGGAGTGCAACCAAAATAATCGTGAGAATGTTCGGGGTTTTAGCAAGCAAAGGCAAGCACTCATTCCGTTGATGCATGTTGATCCTATTACTTTCAAAAATTATTATCTTGTTTTGCAACTGTATGTATGCACGCTTTATTTGTCAAGTTAATTTTGTCGATTAAAGATAGTTAATCATGTTGCATGAATTCCCTAAAATTGTTCATCCCCTGCCACTAGCCTAGGTTAATAATCCTACTGGTGAATTAGAGCCCGGTGGATCTTATATGGTCTATTTATGTTTATTCGGTGTCATGCTTAGCAATACTTAGTTTCCGGTAGATTGGGCGGTTATCGACTTGTCGATGACCTTGATCACATAAATCATTTTTATTATGTTATAACCAGCACTCTGTGCTATTTAGAAAACTAAAACTGAAAATAAAATATTTTAGACTTGGGCACATTGATTGGATGGTGTGATTATTGGGTGTGTGCTTGGTGCCCGAATCAACAAGGACCGAACATCTCGTCCCACTAAACAAAGCATTATTGCGTGCATCCACATGAAGGTATTGGGAACCCCTCTTGACTTAGTACTTTGGGGTGTGTTAATTAATGAGTCACTGGTGGTAGGTGTAAGAGAAAAAATGTATGTTGTTATTGGGCATGTGCGGGTGGGTTCCGGGGATGGTTCCCTCGCCCGAGGAGCATCGGCAATTGCTAAGTCTGACCGATGTCTCCGACACAACGTATGAGTCCTCCATGGGAGCCCGAGAGGGGTGGTTCATGGGGATTAACACTATTCGTGAGACTCTTAATTAACTCATTCCATTGGAAAGCGTATCGTAGGACTTAGCTCTACCGGCATACCTACGGAAGTGTGCTTTATGGCTTGAAAAAGGAGTGGTCTGACATGTGGGTAAAGTTGTACACCCCTGCAGGGTTTAAACTATTCGAATAGCCACGTCCTTGGTTATGGACACGCTTGGGGAAGTCTTTCGAGAGTTAGACTCAACATTTTGGATTTTAAACTTAAAACTTGATGGGTGGTATTGAGAATGGTTTATCATGCTATTGTTGTGTGCTGCAGGGGCAGCCACTTGTTGAGGATTAGTTGTTGTCTAATGTTAATTACTCGCTGTTATTTAGAGTATTAAAAAAATGTTTGCTCACTTGCCATTTAAATCTATTATAGTGTATTCAAATTCAAATATTGCTTTGCGCTGAAAATAAACTTTATGACCTTCTCTATTGAGTAGAGTTTGCATGTAGCTATGTATAGGCTTAGTAAAGTCTTGCGGAGTACATTCGTTTACTCACTGTTTGCTTTTGTTTACTAATCTGGACAGTAGGTGTTGAGGTCGAATTGGGTAAGAGAGTTTGCGTAGGAACATCGATTGCTAAGGTTTGAACCCCCAGTCGGTTGCCCTGCGGGTTATGGCAAGCCATTGGGACTCTAGATCTGGTTATTTTATGTTTTTATTTCAGATCATTTATTGTTTTCCGCTGCGTACTTGATATTTTATCTTACGGTGTTATGATAACTTGTGTATGGTTTGATACTATTTGTGAAGGTATATGTGTACCGCTCCTGGGAGGTACATAATACACCGAGAGCGAGGAAATTTAGTTTGTGATACTAGGACCAATTGAAGGGTTAAGCATTACAAGTTAAATCGTCTGGCGGCTCTCACATGTGGTTCCTGAGGAACTTGAGGATTTCTGTTGTACAGGGCTATCCTAATGTATCTGTAGTACATAATCGGCATCTTGAGACTCTGAGTATAATAACAAGGAAGAACAAACCACTTCCATGGGCGGATCTGAGCGAGATGGTGCATGAGGCACTTGGGTGCAAACTTCTATAGCGATTACGCAATAAGGACTTGATGAACCCGTTCAGCGGTTGTGCAACGAACGATGGCGAAGTTTGGCGACTCTGAAAGATTCGGATGAGCGGACCCGGACGCAGAGAATGGAGGCAGCGAAAAAGGCCGCTACAAGCACTAACCAGTCCCCCAAAGCATTGGCACAGCTACCCACAGATGGTCCTAGTGTGGCAGGAAGACGGGGGCGCAGGCGAAATGCTTCTCGGACTGGATTGAGCATAAGCCTAAAGAGAAGTGGTCGCTACTACATGACACGGGTGGTGCTTGATATGGTGTCATGACAACCAATCTATCTGAGGTATACAATTAGGTGATGTGTGGCCCAAGGTACCCCCTTTGGTTGGTATTGTGGAGGCAATTTCCCGCGGTACCACAAATTACTTTGTTGGGAGAAGTAACAACACGTCGCTCGCCATGGCAAATAACAGAGTGCTATACTCCGTTATGATCACCAAATACATGGAGGAGAAGAGCAAGAAGGATGAGATGCACTGGGCATTCAAGATAGGCACAAAGTTGCTGCGTTTCGAGATACTATGCAGGGATAAAGGACGTCGCGGGACGAACCGCGGGAGGATTACCCACGAGTGCATGTTACGCGCGCTAGTTGCATATGCACTTGCAACAAGCCTCTTCTTCTGTATAGACCCTGCTCACATGTCATGGTCGCATGTTTGACAATAGCGCAGCATCCCAGCCAGTACCTCTCAGATTATTTCAACAAGGAGGTGCTACAAACCTAGAGTGCAGAGCTCTATGGTTACGACGTGGTTGACCATTTCACTGGTCATCCAACTTGGAAGCAACTTATCTGGATCGCAAACATTAATAAACTGAAGGGAAAGGTTAGCTGACGACAAGTACGACGTATCAAAAACGATATGAACAAAGTAGAAGCCAGGCGTCGTAGAAGTCTGAGCACACCTTCAAGAAATGTTCTACGATAAATCCACAAGACAAAGGAGACATCATCACTCCAGACGTCGCCGCAGGGATCTTATCCAACCGCCCCACTCTTTGATTTGTTCAATGCTTTGTATTATCACTTTAATTTGTTGAAAAACTAGGTGATAACGTTATGCTAAATGGTTTATAATATCAGTGTGGTTTGTCGACAAGATATATAAGAACGTTGCGCTAAATGTTATGTAATATCATTGTAATTTGTTGACAAAAAATGTGACAACGTTGTGCTAAATATTTTGTAATATCACTGTGATTTGGCCACAAAATATGTGGTTGAAAATAGACACTACAAAAACAGAAAGAGGTCCCTATCGCCAATTGGAGTGACGACAAGTCCATGTCGCCATTTGAAATGGTTACAGGGATCTCTCTGCACTATTCAGATACGTGTTATCATTCTCTAGGCTACTGTCGCCGTTTAAAATGACATCATCCTTTGGGCTACTGTTGCTGTTTGAAATGGCGATAGGGGTCTTTCGCCCTTTCAAATGGCGACATTGGCCTAGTTTTGCAAAAAAAAAAAAATTGCCTATTTATTTTTGTAAATTTCTTTTAAAATAATAATATTTCAAAAATTTCGTAGTTTCTGCACCTTCACAAGAGCGTGATTAACGGTATCTTTTTCAACAAGCACTTCGGCACGAAGATGTGCTCGGCATGTTCCATTCTCGAGTTTTACTATCCAGTCCGGTCTTAACCTTCATAAGAAACAAGTGGCTCGACAGCTGCGCTTGCTTTGAATGGTATTGCGTGGTTAATCTTTAACCCTGGAATTAAGCACAAAGGAACCACAAGAAAAAGATAATAATGTCAAGAGGAATCATAATTGTAAACAACTAGTTAACGACAATACAAGCATAACATGTCAATACGAACCTGCTGACTCATGAGAATCTCAATAGCGACATTTGGATCTCCATCAGCAGCAGCAAGAGCAACTTCAGCCTGAGTCTGCAGCACGGTAATCAATCCATCAGTGAGATGCTTGCGCTGGCATATACAACACAAATAGAAACATGGATAGCTGAAACAATTGTGGGCTCTTACGAGACATGCGACTTATAGCATGACTTAGCTTTGTCTTCCAACATTAGTATCATCCAAGGAAAAAACATATCGGCCTGTTACCATCACCCCGGACGGCCATGTAATTTTGGTTTCAAATTCAATGTTTAAATAGAGCCAACCACCTAATGCAGTAAAGAAAGACTCAAATGGCGCAGTGGTAAGGAGTGGGCACCGCAGGCGGTTGGTTGTGGGTGTTCGAGTTGCAATTCCAGTAATTAATATTTTCCTTGTTTTCCCTAAAAACAAATTTGAATTAAAAAATGAGCCACCCCACACCCCCAAAAAAAAAAACCAAAAACAAATCATACTCATCTCTCTCTGGTATCTCTCCCTCCTCGATCTCTCCTTCTCTCTAGCTCTGGCTCTGGATTTGGCGTGGGCGTGCACACACATTTTTTAAAAATCAGACATGTTTTTTCCTTGTTGTCATCTAACATAACTGTTAATGCAATTTCTTGAATCCTCCAGCAACTCGCCAATCACTCCTGGAATTACTATTCACGTGCGTGAACAGTACCATGGGTACTGCAGCACAGGGGTCGGAAGAGATTATCTTTCTCAATAAGAATATATATTTCCCTAAATAGTTTATTAGTTTTCTTGTATAGAGATTAGTTAATTGGAAAGATTATCTACTCCCTCTGTACACAATTACTTGACGCAGGCTAATGCTAAAAGCTTCTATTCAGCGTCAAACATACAAAACCGGAGGGAGTATTAGTTAAGAAAGTCATCTATTAGTTAGGAAGGTCATCATTTAGATTAATTTTATCATAATTGTTAGAAGTGCCCTCTATATAAGGAGACATATTGTAATCGTTGGCATTAAGCAATAATATGAATTAGTTCCAAGGCTCTCAAGTCCCTCGCCCTAATCTAGAGCCTTTCTACCCTAACAAGGCACCCTCTCCTCTAAGCGTCGTTCTACATTTAACTGTCGTCGTTGGTCTCCTTTCCACGGTATTTATCCCTTGTAATGTATGTAGTAATAAATTACAATTAGTATCAGAACCACTCACCATGGCTTCCAATGTCAAGTGTCCCTTTGCTACCTACTCTTTCATGGCGAAGAAGACAGCCGCTGTTATGTGCACGATACTGCAGCAAGAGGGCTAGGTGCAAGTGCATAAGTTTGCGTCCGACTATCATGGACCAGGGGGTACTGTTGACGTGCGTAAACAGTAACATAGGTATTGTAGCACCAGGATTAGTTAAGGATTATCTTCCCCAATAAGAATATCTATTTCCCTAGATATAGTTGATTAGTTTCCTTGTATAGGGATTAGTTAATCGGAAAGGTTATCTATTAGTTAGGAAGGTCATCATTTAGATTGATTTCATCCATAATTGTTAGAAGAGCCCTCTATATAATGAGGCTTATTGTAATCGTTGGCATTAAGCAATGAGAATACACTAGTCTAAGTCTCAATCCCCTTCGTCTCCCCAATCTATAGTTCTCCCTCTCTCCTAGCAGCTGACGTCACCCGGCTATCTTCCCGGTGATGTTTACCCCTATGATCTAAGGTTCATAACAATTTGGTATCGAAGCCAACTGTTGCTTCGTTATCCATGACCAGCAACGGGGGTTTCGATTCCATGACGATCAGCGCCAAGTTGGATTACATCCTGGCACAATTGGTCACCATGAACAACCGCATTGACAACCATGATGCGCCGCTTGCACGCTTGGAGAATGCGATGTTGGTGAGCCAACAGTGGAGGTTGTTCGTCAGACAACAACCGACATCAAGGATGTCTTTGGTCAAGCCACCGACGCTACCACCGGTGTCAAGATCACCACCAAACATCATCACCTCCGGCTCAAAGCCGCACCACAGTTGGTCTTCCGTCGCCTTCGGCGTCGCATCTGAAGGAGGCCACGACGCTGCAACCACCTTCTGTCACGTTGCCGATGCCATCACGACATTTGTTCCGTCGCTGGCCAAAGCCGTGCAAATGGCGTGGTGGAGAACGATGGCGGTCAAGTCTGGCGCAAGCAGCGACGTTGTGCGTGTTTTAACCGCCACGTTGTGTTACGTGATGGGAGCGGCGGCGATCTTGCCCTCATCGGTTCCCCATGGCGCGGCATCTTCCTCAACATCGGCTAAGCGCCACAACCTCCTGCTAAAGCGTTGATCCTCGCTCGACGCGGCATCAACGATGCGACTTGTCTTCGACGTGGGATCATGATGGGCTTCGTCCATAGTCGCCACCCTAACGTACTCGAGGACAAGCCGCCTTGCAAAGGTGGTGAAGTTGTTATGTGCGCGATACTACTGAAGAAATGGTGGGTGCAAGTGCATAAGTTTGCTTTCATTTGTCATGGTAGGAAGTTTCACGTGCATGAACGAAGACCACAGTCTTCAAGAAGCGGGATTAGAAAAGGATTACCTTCCCCAATAAGAATATATATTTCCCTAGATAGTTGATTAGTTTTCTTGTATAGAGATTAGTTAATCGAAAAGGTTATCTATTAGCTAGGAAAGCCATCATTTAAATTAATTTCATCCATAATTGTTAGACGAGCCATCTATATAAGGAGACTTATTGTAATCGTTGACATTAAGCAATAAGAATACAATAGTCTAAGTCTCAATCCCCTTCGTCTCCCCAATCTATAGTTCTCCCCCTCCCTTAGCAGCTAATACCACTCGGCTATCCTCCCAGTGATGTTTACCCCTATGATCTAAGGATCATGACGGTATAAAGGAGATGAAGAAGGCAAGGCAGGCTGCGGCATTGCTAGAGGCTGCTACGGTGGAGGCACAACCATGCACGCCTTACGCCTTCTTCCAATCTGAGCGACGCGACCTTTTCAAGCAACGCCAATTTTTATATCTGGAGGTGCTTGGTTCTCCCAAAGCCCACGCACATGGTGCATGAGGCAAGACGTGGCAATGGCGGTGCTAGAAAGCGGTTGCGAGCTACAAATGCAATGGCCGGCCTCCACCTGAAGCGGCGAGCTTTCGCCAATGACGATCTCGACCCAACAAGAGGCGGAAATGATCGCCGTGTCGATGGCGGTGGAGCTCCAAGGCAAGGCAGCGACGCATCAAGCGAAGGCGGTAGAGCACCAAGGCGCGACAACGGTGTTGCAGCCTGGAGCTCCAACGGCTACGGAACCATCCAAGGGAAAGCCGGAGGTTCTCATGGTGAAACCCTATCAAAGGGTGGGTTGGCACTTGGGCCGGTATGATGGATCTTCCACTTCAAGCGTGTGGAGACGGCAATCTTCAAGGCGTCGACATACTCTAGCATGACAGGGAGCCGGAAGCGCTATACTTCGCTAACGTAGGGCTTCAGCTGCTTGTCGGGGACCGGAGAAATTGTCATATGCTGGAATTACTGTTCACGTGCTTGAATAAGTATCTATTTAGCTAAATAGTTTATTAGTGTCATGGGGCGACATTCTTGTTCACATGTTCTTGTTTACATTTTCTTGTTCACGCATGAGCAGATGGCCTTATAATTATTAGGAAAGATTTATTATTTAGGAATCTATCTATTAGGTGTTTGGTATTATCTATTAGTTAGGCAAGTAATTATTAGATTGAATTGTTAGAGATAAGTTTCCTTATAGATTATTTCTTAGAGGTTAAGTCGGGTCATCCCTATAAAAGGGATAGCATGTATCCATTATGAAGCAAGCAAGAAGAATTAATCTAGTCTCCCTCTCAAGGTTCTATCATCCCAGTCTATAGTCTAATCTCCCATCCCGCCAAGCCGACGTCGCCCGGCCTTCTTCCTGGCGGTGTTTACCCCCTATGATCTAAGATCATTACATTTGGTATCAGAGCAGTCGATCCCTTCCCACGACTTCTGCTACCATGATTATGACGACAGATCAGACCATCAGACCTGCCGCCGAGTCGTTGGCTATGATAAAGGCTAACGCCAACAAGATGGCTATGAGTACCAACGACAATGACAAGAAGATGGTGGTCATCTTCCTCGACATGCATGCTACTTTAAAGAAGATGATCGCGGATCAGAAGGAGAAGAAGGCGCAACAAGAGGCAGCAACGTTTCCAGCAACCACAGTGACGCTGTCGGAACTTACCGCGCCACTCTCAGTATCTGCCGCCATGGTGTCGCCAAGCTCGTCCACGGCCTACTGAAAATGCGTTGTGGCCATCGCGACGCAGCGCAAGATTGTTGTCATACTGGCGACAGCCGGTGAGTTTGCCGCCGTGCGTGGAGGCAATGATCTTCAAGAACTCATGTCGCCATCGCAACCTCTCGTCAACATGGGGTCACCTAGGGCTTTAGCCATGGCCGCCACCACGACTCGAGGACGAAATGCCGCGAAGAGGGAGTAGTTGTCATGGAGCGACATTCTTGTTCACGCGTGAACGATGAATCGCCCAATTATTAGGAAAGATTTATTATTTAGGAATCTATCTATTAAGTGTTTGGTATTATCTATTAGTTAGGCAAGTTATTATTAGATTGAATTGTTAGAGATAAGTTTCCTTATAGATTATTTCTAGGGGTCAAGTCGGTCGTCCTATAAAAGGGATAGCATGTATCCATTATAAAGCAAGCAAGAAGAATTAATCTAGTCTCCTCTCAAGGTTCTATCATCGATCTATAGTCTAATCTCCCATCCCAGCCAGCCTTGACGCCTTCTTCCTGACGGTGTTTACCCCCTATGATCTAAGGATTGTTACAATTAGTTTTCTTATATAGGGATTAATTAATTGAAAAGATCATCTATTAGTTAGGAAGGTTATCTATTAGTTAGGAAGGTCGTCATTTAGATTGATTTTATCCATATATAAGGAGACTTATTGTAATCGTTGGCATTAAGCAATAATATGAATTAATCTCAAGATCTTGCAGGGAGAGCCCTCTAATATGAATTAGTCTTAAGAGCTTTGAGACTAATTCATTTTATTACTTAATGCTAACAATTACAATATGTCTTCTTATATAGAAGGCTCTTCTAACAATTATGGATAAAATCAATCTAAATGATGACCTTCCTAACTAATAGATAATATTTCCAATTAACTAATCCCTATACAAGAAAACTCATAAACTATTTAGCAAAATAGATATTAAGGTAATCCATTCCTAACCCTAATGCTACAGTACCGATGTCTACGCACGTGAATAGTAATTTCAGCAAATGACACACCCACACTACCAATATTAGAAACAGGCCATATAGCATGATAGGTGGAAATAGTACAAAGTGTAATAAGCCGATCGGCATTCAGGACAAACCACGAAGTACCTTTTCAAAACCCATCCCAACAAGCTTCTTAAGTTCTTCGTCAAATGTATCAGGCTACAGAGAATAATTTAAAGTAAGACATCAATAATCATTACTAAACCAACAGCAACATACAATGAGAAGCATTACAAGGCACAGTACACAAAACCTGGTCAGTTGTTACCGTTGCATCAGCTCTGACCGTGTTTGCTGCTGTATGCCTGTTATAATGAAAGGTCAGAAATTACAAATCGATTATGTTCATTCTCGTATTAGAAGAAAGTGTCACAATTATTAATTCATGTGTGTTTCATGTAAAAGCAGCAAAATGATAGTTTTGCTTGATGTTTCTCAGAAATCAGAGTAAGTTTACATAAGCCACTGTCTAGCTTCTCAAGGATATCTTACCTAAAACAAGAGACATTGTTTACAAAGGTGTCTGATGGTTCATAGAGGTAAAGCCATAAAGTTATACAGTGTGGATACCATTTCTAACCTTTGAATTTTAAGAAAATCAAACATGATGTGACTTAATAGATATGGCAATGGAGCATATAAAATATTGGAGAAGATATGAAACTACAGCGGCACTATACAATGATATTCCTCCCTTGACAGCAAGCAATCCATTAGTGTTGGTGTATGAGTTAGTATAAGCATTCAGTGTTTAATCATTTTTAGTAGGCACAAAATCACAATAACTGGTTAAAATAATCATATTAGTTACAACCATAAATAAGATGAATGCTTAGGACTTAGGAGAATATATGCAATTGCTAAATGACAAAAAAAATAATCCTAGTCCCATGAGTGCACTTGCATCAAGATTTAAGTATTCTTTTTCATCAAAACAAGACAATGGTTTAGATGACCCTTGTGATTGTCTAGGCAAGAAGATCAAAGTGCATGAGCTACTTGCAATATGCTTGAAGTTTAACTCAATCCTAGGAAAAATATGCCTATCCCAAGCTAGCTTTGAGCTCAAAATCAATATCAAACTTGGCTCCGATAGACTAAAATGGAAATAAAAAACCAACTGCTCTTACATCATCTTTTTTATCACCTCACGTCCCTTCTGGCCCATCCACTCATACTACTAGATACCATTCCCACCTTACCACCCACTCACCCCTCACCTCCTACAAGGTTAAGACAATTCCAACATGGTAATGGTATGTTAGTCCAGATATTGTTTCTTTTTTTCCCGTGTCTTTTTTGCAACAATATTCTCTGTTTTGTTTGCTCTGCTTGTTAAACAAGTCGAAAGTCCGCCACTGTTTGAATGTGTTCTTTATTTTCCAAGCATGTTATTTGTTCTGAATGCATGGTGCTTGGTGCCAATTGGTATGGAGTCTGCTCGGTCTTGGGAATTCAATGCATAGAAAACTGAATCAACAACAAGGCCGTAATCTTTCATAAGGTTCTCTCTCTGCTTTTTTTTTATATCTCAAGTTTGCGTAACTTGATTGGAATTAGATCTAAAGTACAAAATTTCAAGTGAGATACGAATTTTGTATAACGTTGCCAAGTTACCATAATTCAACCATGGGTACATCTGAACCAAGCTCAATTTAGCTCAAGGTTCCTCTGTGCTGAACTTGAGGTGGTCAACCAACCAAACAAAGCTTACAGTACCAAACAAAACCACACTGAACCTAGCTAGGATCACTTGAGCACTGCACATTTGTCCTACCCATGCACACACTTGTCACCTACCAACGGGTGTGCAGCATTTTACTTCAGAGTTTAGTCTTTGTAAAGTGAGACAAATTATTTCAGAAATGATAGGAAGTTTACACAGTGCAAATAGGAAAAAGAAAAAAATACAGAAGCTACTAAAATAAAAGGCTAATGAGCTAATTATTTGTTAGGATAAAAATATAAGTCTGATTTAGAAAAAGAAAAACATTGCTATAACAAAATCTATCAAGCTAATCATTTGTTCAGGGAAAAAACTGATTTAGAAATGATCATTTTGTTTATTCCAAGTCATTCTTGCTTCATATGAGTTTCTGATTATAATGCATATGTGACTGCCACAGGAAGTGAAATAAATTAAAGATATGTCAAGTAGAAAATGCATTACTGTGAATTCGTTAGGGGGTCACTTGGAGTTGTGTTATCCAACAACCTAGCATGCAAATTTGCACCTGCCTCCCTTGCCATTGGTTCAGTTCCTGTAGAATCAAGTGTGCGTCCTCTCCCTGGAAACCTGGGATCTTCTTGTTCCTACAGGAAAACATTTAGCAAAATCTTAAGCTCATATATTATAGGGATAACCTATATTTCAGGAAGATGGTCTATAGATCTGTGTAATGTATTGATTAAATGAAGATGATGTCATGGCCATGGACCAGCCCATGCGGCCAGCCTGACATGCACAATCTTGTAAGCTTATGACAGATAGATTTCTTGGACGGCATCTTCCTGATGGCTACAAAACAAAACAAAAGTGCTATCTATAACCTTGAGAAAAACTACAAGGAGAGAATAAAAACTACCACCTGTATCAACTATCTGAGAATCAAGCAGAATAGCAGTTTCACTGGGTAACCGTCCAAGATACAGTCTATGAAGTAGTACAGAGCTTTATATATAGATTTGTTTCACACATTGTCTTCTAAGAACGCATGTACAAAAGTGTAACTTTTGGTTCTATCTAGATGAATGCTTCGAATAAGTTTTCTCTCTCAGACAATCATGTTCCAAACAATTCATAACAAAACCAACTATTACTATGATCATATGATGTCTTTTATCCATGGAATGCTTCAAGCTCGATGGGTTTTGGTGAAGCTCGGGTTTCTCATAGAAGCTTCACAAGACAACTTCCTCGAAAAGCTTTCCAACAAATACTACTAAAATGATCATCTAAAACCTAAGCAGATGATGGAAGTCATCAACATAAATTTATACTTGCAAACATGAGCACAATTAATTGCACTCTTAATTTTTATACCTGAGTAGTGGATGTCTGCCTACTTGGCATCCATGATGAAATGTTTCTCAGGAAATTCCCATTGATCAGAGCGCTGTAATTCAAGCATTTAATATATTACTTTTATGAACATCAGACCAATGTGAATCAATATGGAAACAATACCTGGGTGTGGTAGACGTGTTAGAGTATGTAGGAAGCTGTCCATATGTAGTCCCTCCAGTACAAAGAATAAAGCCAGGACACCTCACACAAACAGACTGACATCCAACATCTCAGAAATATCGATACAAGAAACATCTCCTTAAGGAAGATGGAACTATGGAAGATGGTATGCCAAGGACAACTTAAATCATTTAGGACAAACTTACTAGCACTGACAAGCCCTCAATAGAAGAATAAAATGACGGTCCTGGCAGCAAGTAGTTGAACAGCCCATAAGTGTCTGAGGGCAAATAGAGAAGATCAGCAAGGATGATAGTAACTAATCTAGGTCATGAAGACTTCAAGAAGAAAAAGGGTACAAGGGACAAACATGCAAACCCTGACAAGATGCCACACAGGTGCCCCAGCAGTGAAACATTGCTTGCGAGAAACTGAAACAGTATCAGCAAGATCCATGCATACCTGACATTGTACACATTTAATATATTGCTATATAATTCCATACAGTAAACTGGAATTGAGGAACTTCAACAAGTGCATAGAATGTGTACCATTTTGCAGGAATGTTGAAGAGACCGAAGACACTGGCAATGAGAGAGGATGTCACTTTATATGCAATAAATATCATATAACAGAAAAGGACTGGTATCTTTCAGAAAGTTGGAAAGATAATTAGACTTTCTGTGGACATTTAAGGAGAAGGGCAATTTCTTTCTGAAAATGGACAAATTTTGGATTGGACTTTTCTAGATACTTGTTTAATGAATAATGATGCCCTTGCCAGTTGCCACTATATCAAGGACATAAAAAGCAACAGCCAACAAGAATAAAGAAGGATTTGTAGGGTATTATAGCAGGGCAAGATATCTAGTGAAAACTCATATTTGGTTGCAAACATGAAAATTCTCTGTGTAGACCGTTGGGTGAGTGTGTGGACAGATCAGATTTATGGGAACTCAATGAAATATTTTCTGAATAACCCCCTCATGTAGGAAAATATCTTCTCAAGAGCCAAGACCCACTACATTTGATGCATCTAAACCTCATCCAACAGTCCACGTGGGAGCATGCATAATTGCATTCAAATATGAGTTTGCACTAGATATGTCCCCTTATAGCAGAGTAAGTTCTCCTAGTTCAGTAATCAGTGGTAATAAATAAAAGTAATAAGCAAATTCAATGACGGTGGTCAACTGATCATATCTAAACTAGTCTAACAGTGTCATTATATAACATGGTATGAACTTTCAACATTTTGAACAACAGTTTGCAATCTCATATCCTGCATTCAAAAAAAAATGGTATGACCTCAACACAGACAATCTTATATCCTCCCACATGTATATCGACCAAAACCTCATATGAATCATCAAAATGAGTATAATGTATTATTAACCACCAGAGAAGCAATGAACCTTCGAGATTGCACTCCACTCAGACTTGTCTCAATGACAATCATTGAGAATATAACTCCAGAAAAGCCAATAGAGCATTCATCCACAAGAAATGGAACAGGGTATAGAGGATTGTAAGCCACCAAGAAAGCAATGAAGAGATGAAGAATTGCATTAGTCGTTGCAAGAAGGAACATCAAGAATAAGAGACGGACTGATCCCATAATTCTCTCCAATTCGGTGCCCAAGGGTACCAAGGCCAGCATGTTGAATAGCACATGCAGCAAAGAACCATGAAACAGAACAGATGTATAGAACCTATACACTGAAATAAAATATGAACCATGTCAGGGTAGATACACCAAAGAAAATGAAAAGTACAACATCATTTTCACAGGTAGGAAGAAAATAGTGTTTAAGCGTGTGTACATCAAATATTTTGGGTTGAAAAATGTATAAAAGATCTTGAGCTTCCTCGGTGATTGGATTTTTAGAAGAGTGAATACTCTACCCTAGCAAAGAGTCTTGTGTCACTTCTTTTCACTGTTCATGAACATTTCATAAGGTAGTATTAACTTGAGGAATTAGAGGATAGTATGTGATATTAATTGATGATATGTAACCGACTGTTCTCATATTATGTGCGTGAATAGAACTTGAGTTTACACTTTTAAATATTGCCACATTACAAAATGACAAGTTTTAAGTCAGGTGAGCTCTGGCAAAATCTATATGCTCTGTGCAAAGGATATGTTTCTGCTTTCCAGAATAAATTGTGATTCATAATTGTTAAACAAACCTGTATTTATGTTTCACAAAAAAGAAAGGCGAGAATGAAACAGACCTTGAAAATGTGAAGCTACTGCAGAAGGCAAGAAGCATATCTCGCTGAAGGAGTCATAGCCAATCAACAAGCACGCCAGATAAATTGCTCCACATATTAAGATAACACCGGAAGTAATGAACGGAATGCTGCTCCACCACTGATTCAACCTAGTCGAAATTCCAGCCTGCACCCACAGAAAAAAAATGCGTAAGAACAAACATTCAAAAGTCGCCGCATTTCCTGTTTTCCTCCACTAAGCACACCACATAATCCCTGCTCGAAGAGCTAGTCAAACAATCTCCTACAAACCTAACAGCGAACAAGCAAGCTTATCGAACCAGGGGAACCAAACATAGTGCCCAGAAACAAACCACAGCACAATTTGGCCCAAAAATGTAAGCCTCCACTCCACATTTCTAGCTTAATTCACGCAACCTACTCCCCCTCGCAAACCCTAATAGCACAACACCTCCACATCCACCCCCAAGCCCCACACCAATCGGCTCCTCAATTCCTACCGAACGAACCACATTTTTCCCCCAATCTTCAACAGCGCTTCTCCGCGGGATCTCGAGGATTTCGTGGGAAAACGAATTCCGCGGCGATTCGAAGCTAATGCGTCCCAGATCCAAAGGAAAATCACCCGAAAATCGCAATTGGGAACAAAAAAAAATCGCACCTCCGTGATGATGTTGGGGCGCATCTCGGATTCGACTCTGGTGGTGGCTTCGCCTTCGCCGGGTTGGGGATCGAAGCTTAGAAGGCGGAGAAGCTTCGCGCGAGGGATACTACTGAGATCTCGAGGGTTTTGGTTTGGGGGCGCGACAGGAATTGAGCCGTTGCCTCCGAGTTACGGGAATGAAGGGGTCGTGCCGTGCGCGCGGAAATACCGAAGCTTCCAGGGGTTGAGAGACAAAAGCAGCGTTAGGGCTGAAGAGTGGGCCTGGAGGCCCAGGACTGTCAGTCTCAGATAGTGAGGATAGACAGATCCCTCCGGGGCCCACACTGTTGTTCCTCGGAAAGTTGGAATAATATGATCTCTATGCTTGTCTTTCTGTTTCTTTAAGTATAACGCAATTTCAGTATATATGGGTATATATGGTATGGTACTTTTCGGAGTACATACTCTCACTTTTTATGTATCATTTAAATCGTATGATAATATATCTTTATCTATTTGAGTATACTCCAATAATGATTATAAGATACTCCAAAGTGAGTTTCATGAAAATAATCTTTAAAGCCCACTTTTTATAGCAAAATTTGTGTATATACATTTTTATATATGAAAAAAGGTATATAGCAAAAATAAAGGGCTCCAATTAAAAATTTCAATCAAGTCAGTATTAGAGTATCTTATAATTCATATTTAAGTATATTGAAAATGGTAAAGAAGTACAATATATTCGTTTAAGTAGTATATTCGAAGTGGTAGTATGTACTCCTAAGAGTACGAAATGAGCGTGTGTGTGTGTGTGAGGCAATCAACAATTCAGTGTTCAACGTACACTACACGAATATACTCACGTCACGTGTGCTCGTCTTCTACACATGCTTAGAATTTAAAACTTAGAATTTATCGGAAACATTCAAGATCTTTACATATTCATAAAATTGATGAACACCGGTGCTAAGCCCGAGACTTTGAACTTTGATGGGCTAGGTGCACAACCTCGTCTCTTTATGCGGGATTCGACGGAATTTCATATTAGCCGCAGCGCTTAAGCAACTTCACTTTGCCTTCATGCCTTTTGGATCGTTGGATAATGAAACAACCTTCCGGATCGACCGAGATGGGAAGATAAGGGAGCTTGATTTCTGATCGCGGAATTAATCAGGACCGGTAACACACGCGATCCGACGGCTAACAAGCAATCCTCCCGTCGCTGCTCACGCTCTACATGTTGTTACACGTACGAAACGGCAATTTTAGACTAGTGTAATAAACAAATAGTGTACGAATCCATCTAACAACCTAAATAATTTTAAGACCATCAAGAACACCGAGAGCTTCGGGTTGACGTTCTAGTAGACAGTTTGACTATCAATATGTTTAAAATTATCTAGATTGGTTATCTGAGAATTATATTATTAGATTTATCATTAAAAATAAATCTGTAATATATAATTTTATTAAAATATCTTAATGTAAAGTTATAAAAACTAACTATCAAAATACAGTAAAAAGTAAAAAAAAACTTAAGTAAAAAAAAGAACAAAGAGTATATTTGAAAGGTCGAGCTTGTTGACTTAGCCTTAAACCTGAGCTTGAGTTGGTATTTACCATTCAGATAGTGGAGCTAGTTGTGTTTTGCCTAATTGCAGCTCAGAAAAGCCATAACTATCGCAAGTCAACATAAAGAAGTGTATTCCAGCCAACCGAGTATGCTCTCTTTATTTTAGTCTTTTCAAGCATTGCATGATACTATCTACCACACTAATCATTTTTTAAGACTATGCTACTAAACTAATGCTACGTAATTATCCATGTTTAGAGATCCTAGAGTACGATGAAGGGCGTCTGTAAAACTCACACTAACTAGAGGATTAGGAAGTTTCTTTTTGGGGGGAGGGTGAGGAAGACGGGGCTTTATTCATTATTAAGAGTCGCAGGAACAAAACAAATGTCCGGCGGACCAACAAGCCAAACGTAACGACCTGGGGCAGACCACACGCGATTTTTTTAAAAAAATAATTATTATCTTATTTCGAAATACAGTAATATACTTGACTTTTATATTTTATAGAAATAATACTATGCCGCTGTACGGTTGAGTGACTTGGATCTAGTCGTCCAACCATTAGGCGGATTTGGTCCTATCGCTCAACCGTAAATAACTATGTCGATGAGTCGCTCAACAAGTAGGTTGGCAACTCTTACGTAACTCGCCGACGGCTAGGCAATTTTATGTAATAACATTATTATTTTATTAATCTTATGCAAATAATTGTGGGAATAAATGGCAATTTTTTATGTAATACATTTAGCAAATCTTGTTTGTAGGTTGTTAATTTTTTGGAAATAAAAGGATGGTGACAAGGTTGGTTGATTCGTTTATGATTTTCATAGAATCTCAAGGGTACGAAATCATTAGACTCTAATAACATTTCATGATCGTCATATGTTGTTGTAGTGCGGTAAATTTCAGACGATTTTTGTGAGGACGATTGTGGTAGCAGTGAGTCATAAGTAAGAAGGTAAGTGATATTGCGATGCACTAGGAATGCATACACAACTATGTTATAGTAACTCTACAGTAAAATACATACTACTTGAATACAAAGCATAAAAGCACTGCTTGAAGACTCCCTACTAGCCACCCGCTGCACCACCCGCAACACCTCATGCGTCGTCGCCACATCCCACCTCCGTCCGTGCTCGCCATCTGACCCGCTTGGCTTCCTCTCAAGTGCAGGGCTGCCGGGCCCCGACAGGAGGTCGAGAACCCTGTGGCCGAGTGGCTCAAGGCGGGAGGTTGACTCCACCTGTGCCTGCGTGCCCACTAGGGCACCGCTAAGCTGCGATCCAAAAAGAACATCGATGGGTGTGAGCTCAGGTGCTCCCCTAACCTCATCCAGGTCTTCTGCGAAGTAGACATCCACGTCCTGCGGGAAGTCCTCATGCGGGGAGAGCTGAACTCCCAGCTGGGGCGCGTAACCTGCAGGACAAATATTATTTATCCGTGTAATATATCGACGCGAACAAACCTGAAGAGAGGAAATGTACCCTCGGCGTGGTCCATGGCGCGCATCCAAGTGTCGCAGTCGTCGTACCCGCCCTGCCCGAATAGGTCGTAGGGGTCCAGGAATGATGGCGGTAGGGTGGCGGTTGAAGGATCTAGATCTGCCATTATGTGTTAATGGAGTTTTGGTGATTAATGACAAATCTAATTGTGGGACTAACACTTTCATTGATATCAATATTATGTAGTCTTATTTGGATATAAAGGTGAAAACCATGAAGGCATGCATGTGATTAATGACAAATCCAATTCATTGGATAAACAAAAGGAAAATCCAAGCAGTATGCATTTATAATGATAAATCTATTTGTGAGACTAACTCTTCTATTTGCCTTATCTCATGATTAGTCTCGTTTGGATATAAAGAACAAAAGAGGTATGCATTCGACTTTATAGTTCTTATATTTTGTTGCATTCCTTGGATCCAAAATATAGGTTGAACTCCACCAAAAGATTAACCTAAATATGTGCATATGTTTCCATTACATATTCATGTATGCACACATATAGGGGGAGTTCATTCTATATTTTGAGGTTTCATTAGTATTGATCTATATTCATGTTTCCACACATATTTGGGATCTTTACTTTGAAACATATCCTTTGAATATATTTAACTTGCATAGTTAATATATTCATGTGAGTATATAAGACTTGTGTAGTCTAAATATACTTATATGTGAGTATAACATAACTTGTGTAGTTCATGTGTACTCACACATCCTTGAATATATATAACTTGTAGTTAATATATTCATGTGTGTATATGAGACATGTGTGCTCATATATCCTTTGATTATGTATAACTTGTGTAGTTATATATATTCATATGAGTATATACAACTTGTGTAGTGCTTATATACTCATACCCATCTACATTCAATTATTTGCAATTGTGTTGTGGGACTAACGTGTGTGCTAAGATGTTTAAAGGCTTAGTCCCAGTTTGTGGATGGCAACATGGTAATGAAAATGCATGATAATAGAGGGATCATGATTAGTAGCTTGATAGCATGTTCTTGCCCTTTGGATCAATTTAGGATCATGCATGGATTTGAATTTAAACTTGAAATCAAATTTGAAAGCTTTAAGTGCTTCTGTCCAAAATCGGTAGTACCGCAGTTATAATTGCGGTCATACCGTTTGGTGCGGTATGACCGGACTTTATGTGGTGGTAGTACCGCATTTTGAAGGGAACAGCCAATTAAGTGTTCAAGCGGAACGACCGGGTCCTTGAACGGTCGTATCGCATCGCGATCATTCCGCATTTTAGTTGGCGGTTCAATAAAAGCGAAGCGTTGCAAATTGCCTCGATTCCTCTCATGGAAATCGGTCATCTGCTCGTGACCTACTGATTGCATCAGTAGTGTGGTCGTTCCGAATTTTGTGAGGCGGTTCAATAAAAACAGAACAAGTGCAAATCTGCTGAGAATCTCAATCTGGAAATCGGACGTTTCATAGGGAGCGGTCGCAAACTGCGGTCATTCCGTTTTTTATATGGCGGTACAAAAATTCCAGAACGCTTGTAAACCTCAGAAAATTGGAAACTCTGAAATCGGTAGTACCGCTCCTTTGTCTAGATGCACGAGCGGATAAGCGATAATACCTGCAACTTGGTTGGCGGTAGTACCGGTCCAGGATTTTCAACAGCTTATTTAGAAGCATTTTTGCAGGTATATCTTGGTAATTGATATTAATCATTATGGGACTAACATTTTCCATGAGTTGGATGAATAGGTTATGTTCCAGGGTAATAGAGACTTCGGATGGCATCATAAGTTGATCGTCATCAAGTCAAGGTTCAAGAAGAGGATGCATCATGTGTTGATGCATATCAAGATCTCGAAGAAGAGATGACCATGAGTTGATCATCAAGTCAAGAGAGGACTCATCATGTGTTGATGGAGGTCAAGTAAAGGATGCATCATGGGTTGATGCATGTCAAGACGATGACCCGGACTTGAAGTGAAGATGTGCGTCATCAACCTTCAAGAAGATGCTCAAGGCAAAGGTATGACTAGCTAGGACTAAGGATGTGTTCCTAGTCTTTTACCGGTCTTGGTGTTTGGTTGGAAGACCGGATTGCTAGTATAGGTTGCCGTACTATTAAGAGGGGTCTTGTCTAGTAGTTTGAGTCTCATCATGTGTTGATAGCTCAATCTCACTTGCTCTAGCTCACCATGGCATGATGCTATTATTTGCAAATGTGTTTTGCAAATAGTCGATGCTCATGCATTTAATCTTTGTAGCATGAGACTATACTTTGCAAATGTGTTTTGCAAATGGTTGAAGTCCATGTACCTACTCCTTGTGGCATGATCTAAGTTTGCAAATGTGTTTTGCAAATTGTTGGGATTCATGTATTTTCCCTTGGCATGGTCTAAGATTGCTTGTTGCTAATTCTTTGGACTTAGACCATGGTTGTGGCTCTTGGAGTTGTGCTTTTTGATTTGATAAAATGTGTTTGAGATCAAATCAAATAGGTGGGTTGTGTAGCCCTCTTAATAAGCTTTTCATAGAGTCCAAGATCACTCAATTCCGACATCGAGTCAAAAGTTATGACCTTTTTACCGAGTGTAAATGCGTGCTGATTTTTGGGTTGCGGTACGACCGCAGTGTAAAGAGCGGACGACCGCCTGAACAGTTGTACTGCCCTTGTGAGTCTTGATACGACCGCTTCGAGGCTCAGAACGGCTAGTTTTTGGCTGTTTTGTCTCCCAGCAGCTAGTTTTGGTGTAGGGCTATAAATACCCCTTGGCGGTTGAGAGGCAACCTTTGGCATCCCATTTCACTCTCTTGAGCTAGTGTGAGCCTCTCCTCTCAATTGTGCATGTGTTGCACCTTGTGAGCAAGGAGAGGTCTCTAGTTGCATGTGTTGCATCTAGAGGTGGATTTTGTATCCACTTGAGCTTGTGCATTCGTTGCGTGGTGAGAGTCAAGCAAGGGCTTGGCTTGTTACTCTTGGTGTTTGCCGACACCTAGGCGGCGTGGCGTCGTGGATCGGTGATCTTCTCAAGAAGCTTGTGAGAAGGCCGGCGTGTTGTGAAGGTTGAGCTCACCTACGGGAGGGAAAGAGCTACCACTAGTGGAATTGAGGTGTTTGGCTTAATTCGTGGAGCCGGTCCAATTGGTTTGGGCTTACCTCAACGTGGATTAGGGAGACCAAGCAAGTCTCCGAACACCACGGTAAAACATTGACGTGTCATTGTGGTTTGTTCTCTTTGTGCCTTACTATTGTATTTACATTCATTGTGTATGAATGCTTGCTTTACATTGTGCGATTTATATACCTTGTAGTAAATTGCTTATTCATTGTGTATGATTGCATTAGTTTATTGTGCTATTCACCATTGCTAGAATTGAATAGCTTACAAGTTTTTGTTTAATTGCTATATTCATCAATAGACTTGTATTATTGGCACACTTAGTTGAACCTAGTTGTTTTAGGATTTAATTGTGCAAAACCGTATTTGTATTAGCTTCCACATTAGAAATCGGTTTTAGCCTAAAGAATTTTAAAACCTCCTATTCACCCCCCCTCTAGTCGGCCTCCTCGATCTTACAAGTGGTATCAGAGCTTGGTCTCTCATTTATTAGACTTAACCGTCTAGAGAGTAAAGGATGGCGACTAGAGATTTAGTGCACCTTGGTGAAGCACCTTTATTTGATGGCACAAATTATGCTCATTGGAAAATCCGCATGTCATGTTATTTCAAGGCCATGGGCCTAAATATATGGCGGATTGTAGATGTTGGCTTTTCTCCTCCATTGGATCAATTTGCTCCAACAATTGAGGAAGAGAAATGCTTACATCTTGACGCTCAAGCAATTAACGCTTTATTTAGTGCTTTGAGTGTAGATGTTTTGATGCCGTATGTGATCTCCAAAATGTTCATAAGATGTGGACCTATCTTCAAGAATATTATGAAAGGTCCATTTCAACTAATGAGGATTGCATACAAGAGTGGACGTCGGGAGAAGAATGCTCAATCTCTAACTCCGACGATGAAGAGTCCACAAGCCCCTCCACATCAACTTCTAGCTCCGACGATGATGACACATCAACTCCATCTACATCGCCTCATTGCTTTATGGCTAAAGGTAAAAAGGAGGTAAACAATAATAATGAACCTTCATATGATGAGTTGTTAGATATGCTAGAAGAACTAAATGATTATTTAGGAAAGGAGAAATCTAAATTCAAGGTTTTGAAGAATGAGTATGTCTCACTTCAAAATGATTATAATGTTTTAAAAGATGAACATGAAATTCTCCTCCTAAATGAACTTAAAAAGCCTAAAGTGGATATTGGCATTGCTTGTGATTTATTAGATGATATGCCATGTATAATTGCTAACTCTTGCATTTCATCTAAAATCAATATATCCACTTCTTGTGATGATTTGATTGATATGCCTTGTTGCTCTAAATTAGATGATTCTATTTCTTCTATGCTTGTTGAGACTAACCTTGTAGAAGAAAATAATGAGCTCAAGGCCCAAGTCAAGAAATTGACAATTGACTTGGAAAGAAGCTATAAAGGAAGGCCACTCTCGATGAAATATTGAGCAAGCAAATATGCTTGCAAGATAAGAGTGGTATTGGCTTCACTCCCAAGAAGAAGAAGGAAAATAGCAAGATGAGGCACAATGCAAGACACACGAAGAATATTAAGTGCCTTAATTGTCATGAGAAGGGTCATATTTCCTCCGTGTGCCCAAATAAGAAAAATGACAAGGGAGGACTTAGTTTCACCACCAAGAAGAAGGTGGAGAGCATCCCAAAGCAAAATGGAAGACAATTCAAAAATGTCAAGTGCTTTGGATGCAAGAAGAATGGTCACATTGCCTCGGTGTGCCCAAATCAAATGGATGACAAGTCAATGTCATCAAAGAAGAGGCAAACCGGAATTGAGCAAGATAAGAAGACATCAAAAGGAAGCAAAAGCCCTACTTGCTACAATTGCCGGGAAAAAGGACATTTTAGTAAGGAATGTCCCAAAGGTATCACTCCTAAGCCAATCATCTATAATGATCATTATTTGCTTAGGAAAGATAAAAATGGCAATGTGTTTGCTAGAAATGTTAGCTCACATAAAATTATTGTTAGGGCCATTTGGGTGCCCAAATCTATTGTGACTAACATTCAAGGACCCAACCGAGTGTGGGTACCAAAAGATGCTTAAATGTTAAATAGGTACTTGGAGAAGCATTAGAGGTTTGGCTCACTCATGAAGAGGTGGATTCCATCATATACAAAATATGGAGCCAAGCTTGAGGAAGATAAATTTATATCATAAACCAATGCTATCTCGGTAACAAGTATTTACATTGAAGTATCTAGCTCTTATGCCTTGTGTAGGTTGCATTCATGTAAAATCTTAAAAAGGGTGTTCTTGCTCTTGCGCTAAAACTTGTTCATTAATTTCTTGAGCAAGAAAGTTGTGGCACATTAAGGGGGAGTGCTAAATCATGATCATGTATATCACATCCCTAAGTGTGCCCAAATGAATTAAGTGCTAGTTATGTTTTTCAAAATTGAGCCATTTAGCCAAAAGTCAAAATCTTGAGATTATTAGTATTAACCTTGAAAACTAGTTGCAAAATGTATACAAATGATTTCCAAATGTTTTGCAAAGGTTTTGATTCAAGAAAAACCTATTTCAAATGAAAATGAGTTTCTAACCAAAATTCTAGATCATAGTATCTTGTTTTTGACCTAAACTAAATTTTTGTGTAAAATCTATTCTAGAAAGAATTTGACATTTGTCCCAAAAGGAAAAACCTAGAGTTGTCCATTCTAAACAATTTTGGTATTCAAAAGTTTCTCAAAAGGCCAACCTAAAAAAAGTTATTTGGTTTTGAAATTCATCCAAAATCCAAGGTTGACCTAAATGGTCACTTTCTAGCACTTAAGTGAGTTTCACCATATGAGCCAAAATTATTCACAAGAATAGGTCCATAATGGTATTCATAACTCATACATGAAATTTGATGCCTTAAATTCTTCATTTGCTCAATTTGGTTCTTTTGCAGAAAGTTTCATCAAAAATGAGTTTTATTTGCAAAATCAAAAGACTAATTCATAAAAACTATATTCATTGTTGTTTCTATCTCCAATCTAATGCATAATGATCCTAGATATATTTATTTGAATACTAAAACTAAGGATCATTTGCACAATTCTCCATTCCAAGATCTATCCTTGAATCTCCAGGAAAATCGAAACAACCGACGTTATTTCCGCGGTATAACCGTTTTTCGGTACGATCGGCCTTTGAACGGCGGTTCGTCGAAACGTCGATCTGACGACCGGCCTTTGAACGGCGGTTCGTCCGAACATCGGTATGACCGGCCATTGAACTGCGGTAGTACCGATTTTCTTGAGATTGCGATCAATTGAATCCATTTCAATTCTATTCTATTCTAAATCCTTTTGGTTGCCTCCCTCAAGTCAAGTTGATCCTTATTATCCTTGCAAGCTACCCACATATATTTTGTTGACTCCAAATACCATTTTGATCATCTTGTGATATATTTATCATTCAAGTGGTATTCCCTCAAGTGGTAGCTCATTCTTGATCACCTTGACCTCGGCATGGAATTCATATTACTTGTTTTTACAAGTGGTATTCTTTCAATTGATATCATCTTATCTTTTCTTGTGATATCCTTCAAATGGTATCTTGCTTGTACCCACCTTCAAGTGGTATCTATTTCATTCCTTGCCAATCAATTCTTTTCAAAGCAAGCTCTCTCCGATACCTCCAATTCATGGTATGCTTTTTTTTTCAAGTGGTATCTCTCCAAGGCTTATCTCTCAAAGTGGTACCAAGTGTCTACAAATGGAATTAATTATTCTTGGTATCATCTTTTCTCTCAAGTGGATTCTCTTTCTCTCTTCTCTTTGGATGCATTCTTTGAAGATCTTTGCAAGAGAAGTTCAAGCACCTTGAGAGTTCAAATCATGTCGACGCATGTTCTCTACAAGTTGTATCAACATGTGGATTTACAAGTGATATCTACGAGTATTATTTACAAGTGGTATCTACATGTATTACCAACAAGTGGTATTGTCGACTCATGGTATCTACAAAGTGATGTATAAGGATTATCTTACAAGTGGATACACATGAAGACATTGGGAAGAATGCGTTTGTGCTTAATGTCAAAAGAAGTTTTTGGATGCAAATCAAAGATCAAGTGGAAGAAGTAGAAATCATCTTAAGTGTTGGATGGACATATTTCAAAAGGATGACAAAGAGAGAGATATGAAATGGACAGAAAAAGCTTTTGTGTGTCAAAAGCAAATATATGAATTGGACGAAGAAAACTCTTTGTGTGTCAAAGGAGTATCGTCAAGAAGAAAACTTTTGTGTGTCAAAGGAGAAGAATGTCTGTCTTCAAGAGGAACCTTTGTGTAAGGGGGAGTTTTCCTAAAAAGTTTTGAAAAAGTATTATTGAAAAATGTTTTGATTTTTAAAATGGGTAATCTATTATATGGGAAAACCAATTTAAAAAGACTCCCTTATGGCTTCGTTTTACTTTGGATTTTTGTTGTTTTATGCCAAAAGGGGTGTTTGCTTATTTGCTCAAAATAAAATGAGTTTTATTGCCTAGCTCATAAGTTTTGCAAAGACTCCTTTCGCTTAAGATTTGTTTCGGTTTTTGGTGCTTAATGCCAAAAGGGGGAGAATTTGTATGAGCTACATTTGGATGTTAATTTGTATGAGCTTTATTTGTTATTCTCTTGATCTCTTGTGTTGCCTAAAAGGGGGAGAATCTTGTGGTGCCAAAAGTGGGAGTTTACCAAGATTCTCTTGTCATTTCAATGCATGCAAATAGTCAAACAAGCTTCATTTCTTATCCTATGTTGATTTATATCCAAATGTTCTTATTTATAAAGGATTTGTCATCAATCACCAAAAAGGGGGAGATTGAAGGATCTAGATCTGCCATTATGTGTTAATGGAGTTTTGGTGATTAATGACAAATCTAATTGTGGGACTAACACTTTTATTGATATCAATATTATGTAGTCTTATTTGGATATAAAGGTGAAAACCATGAAGGCATGCATGTGATTAATGACAAATCCAATTCATTGGATAAACAAAAGAAAAATCCAAACAGGTATGCATTTATAATGATAAATCTATTTGTGAGACTAACTCTTCTATTTGCCTTATCTCATGATTAGTCTCGTTTGGATATAAAGAACAAAAGAGGTATGCATTCGACTTTATAGTTCTTATATTTTGTTGCATTCCTTGGATCCAAAATATAGGTTGAACTCCACCAAAAGATTAACCTAAATATGTGCATATGTTTCCATTACATATTCATGTATGCACACATATAGGGGAGTTCATTCTATATTTTGAGGTTTCATTAGTATTGATCTATATTCTGTTTCCACACATATTTGGGATCTTTACTTTGAAACATATCCTTTGAATATATTTAACTTGCATAGTTAATATATTCATGTGAGTATATAAGACTTGTGTAGTCTAAATATACTTATATGTGAGTATAACATAACTTGTGTAGTTCATGTGTACTCATACATCCTTGAATATATATAACTTGTGAAGTTAATATATTCATGTGTGTATATGAGACATGTGTGCTCATATATCCTTTGATTATGTATAACTTGTGTAGTTATATATATTCATATGAGTATATACAACTTGTGTAGTGCTTATATACTCATACCCATCTACATTCAATTATTTGCAATTGTGTTGTGGGACTAACGTGTGTGCTAAGATGTTTAAAGGCTTAGTCGGTTTGTGGATGGCAACATGGTAATGAAAATGCATGATAATAGAGGATCATGATTAGTAGCTTGATAGCATGTTCTTGCCCTTTGGATCAATTTAGGATCATGCATGGATTTGAATTTAAACTTGAAATCAAATTTGAAAGCTTTAAGTGCTTCTGTCCAAAATCGGTAGTACCTTGATTATAATTGCGGTCATACTGGTTTAAGTGCTTGATATGATAGGACTTTATGTGGTGGTAGTACCGCATTTTGAAGGAACGACCAATTAAGTGTTCAAGCGAACGACCAAGGGTCCTTGAACGGTCGTCTCAAGATCGCGATCATTCCGCATTTTAGTTGGCGGTTCAATAAAAACAAGCGTTGCAAATTGCCTCGTTCCTCTCATGGAAATCGGTCGTTGCTCGTGACCTACTGATCGCATCAGAAGTCGATCGTTCAATTTTGTGAGGCGGTTCAATAAAAAGCAGAACAAGTGCAAATCTCTGAGAATCTCAATCGAAATCGAGCGTTCATTTGTTAGGGAGCAGTCGTCACCGACTTCGGTCATTCCGTTTTTTATATGGCGGTACAAAAATTCCAGAACGCTTGAAAACCTCAGAAAATTGGAAACTCTGAAATCAGTAGTACCGCTCCTTTGTGCGATGCAATATCGGATAGCGGTAATACCTGCAACTTCAGTTGGCGGTAATACCGGTCCGAGATTTTCAACGACTTATTTAGAAGCATTTTTGTAGGTATATCTTGGTAATTGATATTAATCATTATGGGACTAACATTTTCCATGAGTTGGATGAATAGGTTATGTTCGAGGTAATAGAGACTTGGATGGCATCATAAGTTGATCGTCATCAAGTCAAGGTTCAAGAAGAGGATGCATCATGTGTTGATGCATATCAAGATCTCGAAGAAGAGATGACCATGAGTTGATCATCAAGTCAAGAGAGGACTCATCATGTGTTGATGGAGGTCAAGTAAAGGATGCATCATGGGTTGATGCATGTCAAGACGATGACCCGGACTTGAAGTGAAGATGTCGTCATCAACCTTCAAGAAGATGCTCAAAGGCAAAGGTATGACTAGCTAGGGCTAAGGATGTGTTCCTAGTCTTTTACCGGTCTTGGTGTTTGGTTGGAAGACCGGATTGCTAGTATAGGTTGCCGTACTATTAAGAGGGGTCTTGTCTAGTAGCTTGAGTCTCATCATGTGTTGATAGCTCAATCTCACTTGCTCTAGCTCACCATGGCATGATGCTATTATTTGCAAATGTGTTTTGCAAATAGTCGATGCTCATGCATTTAATCTTTGTAGCATGAGACTATACTTTGCAAATGTGTTTTGCAAATGGTTGAAATCCATGTACCTACTCCTTGTGGCATGATCTAAGTTTGCAAATGTGTTTTGCAAATTGTTGGGATTCATGTATTTTCCTTGACATGGTCTAAGATTGCTTGTTGCTAATTCTTTGGACTTAGACCATGGTTGTGGCTCTTGAGTTGTGCTTTTGATTTGATAAAATGTGTTTGAGATCAAATCAAATAGTTGGGTTGTGTAGCCCTCTTAATAAGCTTTCCATAGAGTCCAAGATCACTCAATTCCGACATCGGAGTCAAAAGTTATGACCTTTTTACCGAGTGTAAATGCATGCTGATTTTTGGGTTGCGAGTACGACCGCAGTGTAAAGAGATACGACCGCCGAGAACAGTTGTACTGGCCCTTGTGAGTCTTGATACGACGCCCGAGGTCTATAACGGCTAGTTTTTGGCTGTTTCTCTCCCAGCGGCTAGTTTTTGGTGTAGGGCTATAAATACCCCTTGGCGGTTGAGAGGCAACCTTTGGCATCCCATTTCACTCTCTTGAGCTAGTGTGAGCCTCTCCTCTCAATTGTGCATGTGTTGCACCTTGTGAGCAAGGAGAGAGATCTCTAGTTGCATGTGTTGCATCTAGAGGTGGATTTTGTATCCACTTGAGCTTGTGCATTCGTTGCACGTGGTGAGAGTCAAGCAAGGGGCTTGGCTTGTTACTTTTGGTGTTTGCCGACACCTAGACGGCGTGGAGGCGTCGTGGATCGGTGATCTTCTCAAGAAACTTGTGAGAAGGCCCGACGTGTTGTGAAGGTTGGAGCTCACCTACCCGGAGCGGGAAAGAGCTACCACTAGTGGAATTGAGGTGTTTGGCTTAATTCGTGGAGCCGGTCCAATTGGTTTGGGCTTACCTCAACGTGGATTAGGGGAGACCGGCAAGTCTCCGAACACCACGGTAAAACATTGACGTGTCATTGTGGTTTGTTCTCTTTGTGCCTTACTATTGTATTTACATTCATTGTGTATGAATGCTTGCTTTATATTGTGCGATTTATATACCTTGTAGTAAATTGCTTATTCATTGTGTATGATTGCATTAGTTTATTGTGCTATTCACCATTGCTAGAATTGAATAGCTTACAAGTTTTTGTTTAATTGCTATATTCATCAATAGACTTGTATTATTGGCACACTTAGTTGAACCTAGTTGTTTTAGGATTTAATTGTGCAAAACCGTATTTGTATTAGCTTCCGCATTAGAAATCGGTTTTAGCCTAAAGAATTTTAAAACCTCCTATTCACCCCCCCTCTAGTCGGCCTCCTCGATCTTACAGCGGTGCATAGCCACGTGCCAACGCTGACCCTCCAGCCTAGCCTAGCGGCGACGAGAGTGGCAGTGCATAGCCATGTGCCCACACGGACCCTCTGGCCTGGCCTAGCGGCGGCGGGGGTGGGGCACGTGCCCACACTGACCCTATAGGATGGTCAAGCATTGACAGTGCACGTGCATGTGGCCCTCCAGGGCCTCCTGGCTGGACTGCAGGACGCACCGACATCAGCATACACGTTGACATGGCCACCTCCTGGATTGTCCTACAGCACATGAGGGTCACGACACACCTCGTCCCACTGTAGACCCGATGGGCAAGCTGCAGCAGCTCGTCGTGCGTCACCTCTGCACCGTGGGCGACCCTGTACAGGATCCACCGGCGTCCCTCGCTAACCCAGCGGCGATGTTCGTCTGCAAGGAGTACATGAAATCGTCAAACTTGTAATTGTGGTAAACGTACTTAGACATTTCGAAACATGAGAGTACGTACCGCAAGGTGCACGTTCCGCGCGAAGTGTACAGGGTACACGTCGATCGGTGCTAGAATGCAAGCGGGGGGAGGGTCGATGACATGCACCAGCTTGGTGCGTGTCTGCAGAGCGTGCACGGTGTGGGTACTAAATAAATGCGCATTGGGGTCGTACGGGGCACCCTCATGCACGTAATCCTCGCGGGCTTTCGCCCACTCTGCCAGCCATGGCTCCATCTTCGTCGCCCAGGACATCCTCCTGCCACCCCTCCTACTATGCATACGAAACGTACCACTGCATTTAGAAGCCATCGTAGAAGAACAGGGAAAAAAAATATAGGGACATGTGTTCTATGTTACTCATGCGTGGTGCGAGTCGGGCACCCGACGCTGACGGAGGCTGAAACAACTTTGGCGGGGCGAACTAGCGCATCACCATATGCACCGCGTAGTACTTGGTGGACACATCAAATACGAGCTTTCTCCACGTCATCTAGTACGCCTAGTCGCGCCAGCACAGTGAGGACAGCCCGGCGGGAGCGCGGTGCTCCATCTCTGAGCGATCTGGCTCAGTATGCGTCGTCGTCGGTGAAGAGGCGGGCATTTGCTCAACAAAGTGCTTGTAGACACATGTGACCTGCACATGCGCAAACTGTGCCTACGAGCCGGAATAGTGGTTACAAAGGATGACCTGTAATACAACTAAAGTAAAGATACAGGAGAGTACATACCCATCTACGGCACCAAAGGGACCCTATGGTTGGCTGGTCCACCACATCCCCGTGGTACATGTCCTCGCCGTCGGATCAGTGTCGGCGGCCAAGGCCATCCAGGGGAAGCTTCGAACAACCACAGCTGCAGCAGGAAGGGGGCAACCTGTGAGGATAGAGGTCGGTCTCATCCTATAGTACGCCTCGCACATGCATGATGCGTCATGAGTTAATCTGGTGATCCCCAACTGATCCTCACCTCCTCCCCGTTGGCGATGGCCCTCGTATACCTCAGGAGGCGGGCGTCAACAGAGTCACCGTGGCTACTGGTAAATAATACCCAGCCGAACAGCCACAGCAAGTACGCCTTGACGTACCACGACACCTGGTACTCGGTGGGCTCCGGGACCATCCGCTCGACTTGCGCACAAACGAATAATTAGTAAGCTCGTCGTATGGCCAGAATATTGCATCGCTAAACAGGAAAAACAGATAGCATACGTACCCGGAACTGCGAAAGCCACTGTAGGGGCGGGCCATGCTTTTGTCGCACTGGGATGACATAGTATGGTGCCGAGGCCTCGGTCGGAAGAACCCCCTCAAACCGGTTCAACGGGTCGTCGCGCCAGTTGGCAGGCACGTTCGGCGAGGAGGCAGTGGATCCCGCAATAGGTAGACCGAGCAGTACCGCGATATCCTCCAGAGTGGGGGCCATCTCCCCGAATAGAAGGTGCAACGTATGCGTCTTAGGCCGCCACCAGTCCACCAGAGCTGTCAACAGCGATCAGTCGAACGGAAACCGTCGTGACTGCTCCAAGCCGGCCAGGACCTCCCCGTTGTCCTCGATTGGAGCGTCGTCCTCGTCGGTGACCTCCGCCATCCGCGCGAGAGGTAGAAGGCCACATCGCTAAGCCTGCAAAGCACGAAGAAGTAAGTACATAGCATGTGCGTATGATAAAAAGAAGTGCCACAGTTTGCAGTCAAACCTGCCTATCCATCATGGGTCTAGTGCCCAAGTCCGTCGGGGTGTCCACGTACGGACTACCCCCGACGCAGTCGCCTCGTCCCCACCCCGGGATGCGACCGCGATGATTAGTGTGGTCTTTGCGCATCGACAGCCGGTCCGGCGAGCAAAAAGGCGGTCGGAACCACCAAGGTCACGAGCCATACCTGCAAATTAATTTCAAGTTAGCAATTATGACACAATTAGTGGTTTACTTATTTATAGCGTAGCTCCAGAAATTCTAAAAATTTAGTTGCATTCTTGCATAAAACACATAATCCTCAACATATATTACCATAGCCGCATTTCAGTTTTAGGGTTTACGGCTTCATGATTTAGGGGTTAGGGTTAGGGTCAGGGCATGTGGTTAAGATGTTAGGGTTTGGCTTAGGGTATATCCATAGCCGCATTACGACTATTAACAATTAAATTCACGTTAATTCTACAAGAATGTTCGTTCTACGACTACACTATTTACAACTATTAATAATATGCGACATACCTACCGTGATTTTAGTTGCTAACCTACAACTATACCATTCACCTATTAACAAAATGTCACTACATTATTTATGACTACGCTATATGCTAACATATTTGCTAGCATAATTACGACTACACTATTTGCTAACATACACTATTTACGACTACACTACATGCTAACCTAATTACGACTACACTATTTGCTAACATACACTATTTACGACTACACTACATGCTAACCTATTTGCTAACATAATTACGACTACACTATTTGCTAACATACACTATTTACAACTACACTATATGGTAACCTATTTGCTAGCATATTTACGACTACACTATTTGGTAACATACACTATTTAAGATTACACTATATGCTAACATATTTATGACCACACTATTTGCTAGCCTACCATGGTTTTGAAAGCAAATATACAAAGAGGTGTAGGAGACTCACCGTCGGAGATGCGCAGATCTCTCTTTCCCTCCCTTCTCCTCTTTCCCTTCCTCTCTTCTTCTCTTTTCCTCCTCGCTTCTGGTTCTACCCGATTTAATAAATAGAAATAAATGACGGCGGCGCGCAGCGCGTGATATAGCTCCTAGTCGCTCAACCGTTGAGCGACTAGGAGCTACTAGTCACTCAACGTTTCAGCGACCAGTAACCTAAGCGATAGTCGCTCTACGGTGGAGCGACTACGTCACGTGCCGCTCTACGATTGGGCGATTAGGACCAGTCACCTAATGGTTGGGCGACTAGGTCCAAGATGCCCAAGCATGACGGTGTGAGTATTATTTCTATAAAATAAAAAGACATGTATATTATTGTATTTCAGAATAAAATAATGACTATTTAAAACAAAAACGACCACACGCACTCTTCGCTATGAAATGCGCTTCAACATTCGAGTCCCGTCCTTCATGGCAAAATTCCAGTCGCTCTAACAGTAACGACTTTTAATCTCCTGAAGAATCATCTGACATGGACACTTATTCACCATCTTCAGGTTGTTGACAACTTCCGAGCAATCGGATGCAAATCCGGCATCGCTTGGTACAACTTCATTACAAGCTTGGGCTTCCAATGACGGCGGGTCTGTGAGCCCTCCCAAAAACACCGCACTAGCAGCAGCATATCTTCCCTCGTTATCTCTGCATATGGTACCCACTGCTCCCTGTTTACCAGATCGAGCAACGGCACCATCAACGTATTTACTGTTAATATTGTGACTAGTATTAATCCGAATTTTCTAATATAGAAATATCTGAAATATGCTATATTAGCGGATTAATTTTCTACTTCGACTCTAAGTCCTTTTACCTCTTTATATACCTCTTATAAACCGCATGGGGTGAGAAGACGTCTCATTGTAATCACCTGTATTTTATAATCACTTCTCATATAGTGATCATCGTCGGTTGGCGTCCGTGATTTTTTTCACAATAGTTTTTCATATAAAAATTTATGTCTGTTTTGTCTTTATTTTTCTAACAAATGATATTAAAGCACAGAAAATTAGGATTTTAAGAGATACCAGGAAAAAAAATCAGATCCAAAACCACCGCCGCCGTCGCGCAGCGGCACGTCTTCGTCAAGGCCGAAGCGAAATCAGCGGCGTTCACCCGTCGCACATCGTCCCGAGCGCACAGGCGTTTTCTTCGGCGCTTCATCCAAAGCAACACAGCCGACCAAAAGCAAAGGCACTCCGGCAGCAGCCATCAATCCACAGGTCTAAGAAATCTTTTTTTAATGATTCAACGAACAGCCTCCTGGTTTGCTTCACGTTGAGGATCTCAAAACAGCAAGGATTCCTATCCTATTTCGAATTTTTTTTGCATTTGTTGCCTGTAGCAATTTTTAATTTCAAGAATAGTCATCTTTCACCCTAATTTACAAAATTGGCCCCTAAACATTGCGCGTGCAGCATGAATGCGGAGGCGGACGACCTACCCCCCCCTGGCGCAGGCGACTGCCCCGATGGTGGCGGAGGTGCTTCGGCCCGGCCTGGTAGCCTTCGCCTCGCTTCGCGCTCCTTTTGCAAAGTTTATTGGTTTGCGTTCGGTTTAGTTTTTCCTCCTTTAAATCACGTCATTTGTCTTTCGTTGTCTGTTTTCTCTGCGTATATAAACGAGCAGCAGCGAATCGCTCATAAGCGCGTAGCGCGTTCCATTAGATTAGCTAAGTCGTGCTTAATTTTTTCTTATTGCAATTTTTAGCCTTAAGTGCGTGCTTAGATTTCGTTAACTCTTAATTTTTCTCTATTTGCGGCAATGGCACATACTCTACCACCCCTACTTGAGGAGGCATGAGGCATAAGCATCGCCATCACGTTTGGATCGGTGGCAATGGGCCGTAACTCCGGTGACACGGGGACGAGGAGACTGGCCGTTGGGCGGCGGTATGTTTGAACCGTCAATCCGGTGATTCGTTCACCGCATCTTGAACATGGGCGAACCTCTGATTGATGCCTCCTTCTTTCATACTGGTTGATCGTTGGCGGTCGGAGACCCACCGTTCCACTTCCGATGGGGAGATGACCGTGACACTACAAGGCGTCAGCTTCATTACCGGCCTGCCGTTGCGAGGTCGTGTAGTTGTTCCCCCTCCAAGGTCACCGGATTGGAAAGCGCGTCTCCTCCATCGCCGGCGGCCCTATCCAAGAGGTCTAAGGCGTTCCACCGCTGGTTGCGACAATTCATGCATTGCCCAAATGGCCTTAGCGAGAGGAGGTTGTTCGATGCCACCTAATTGCATATTTGTTGTTTATATTCGGGTAGGTCATGTTCCCTAGCACGCAAGGGGACATGGTGTACCCGAGTTATATTCACCTCGCGGAGTTCATCGTGGGCGCCGACGATGAGGACATGCCGCGATGCTGTTGGGGTTCAAGCTGTCTGTCGGCGCATCTGCATGACTTTGTCTGACGCTTGACGTCGCCGCAGGAACAGAGCCGTGCTCTCGGGTTGCCCTGCATTTATTCTGGTCGTAGTGGTAGGGAAACACCGTGGTCAGACGTCCGTACTTCCGCTCCTGATCCACCCTTACCCGCGCACGACATTTCTCTGATGGGGGCGGACGGCGAGATCCGTGGAAGACCCGACCATGGGATCCCGATGGGCTAATGGCGTCTTGGGGTGGGCTAGGAGAGAGCGCCGCATATACCCAAAGTTCCTAGCGAATTGAGCCTTTGCTGCGAATATGGGCTCCTTGGGCGGATGCATTCATGCGAGGCACGGTGCCCGCGGCTTGAGCTTGCTATGCCACCAAGATGCGGCGTCTTGGAGGACAACGTGTCATCGATGTCCTCCCATGGTTGAGCCCTACAACCCTAGCGGGTGATGAGGCGATTCATTGCACCGGAGATCCCCTGCTCTAGGGCGATCGCTTGCGGCGTAATCACTTGTAAGTAGATTGCATTGCTTAATAATATTGTAGGTCCTTTAGTCATATGTTATGCCGGTACCATAATTTATTTATTTTGTTCCACCTTGAGCGACGAAGAAGGGCGCAAGAGCGATGGCGGCTTGAGCACGCGGCGGCCGTGGATAGATGCATGGCAACGCCACTTGATTCCATTTTGCGGGAGAATGCGGCCTTCGATGAAGAGACTTATGACCGCGTGCTTGGAGTGGTACGTCGGCACCGCAGCGGACGAGATTGTGAGAGCCCCTCGGCCCAACATGCGAGATCCTAGCCACGCCAAGCGCTTGGACTTGGAGGCGGCCCGCACGCGTGCAACTGCCATGGCGATTTGGTACGTTGAGCACGTAGTAGATTAACCACCCTTTGAAATAGGGTTAACTAACAAAATTTTATTTGTTCGGTAACCATGCGGGTGAACCGTTCGCGAGGCGTTGTGGACGCGACCACCGGGAACTCGGCGAAGTACGAACAACCTGAGTTGAATGCTTTTTTCGGTCATGAAGACGCTTATTGCAGATGTTAAGTAGGTCATTCGTAACATGAGCTGTGGAAGGCCCAGCGATGTCGACTTGAGGCATCGGACGGAGCATCGCCACGTACCCTCGCCCCTCCATCTTCCGTCCAGGAGTGAGTCGACCAATGGCGTAGCGGCATGGGCGGCGGATCATCTGTATGATTGCCAGCGAGGACTCTCTGGCGATGCGTCGTCATCATGGAGGGACCCTACGCTGATGTCGTCGTCGTCACGGAGGGACCCTACACTGATGCCGTCCTTGTCACGGAGGGACCCTACGCTGGTGCCGTCGTCGTCACGGAGGCAAGAAGAGGCCATTCCAGAGAGCACGGACGTGCAACCCAGAACCTCGGAGGTTATCCCCGATTCTCCCTCCCAGCCCCACACTCTCGAACAATTTCAAATGGGCGATACGGCACCATGGTATCAATCCGGCTACACACCGTACCCATGCGATTCTAGCGCAAGGTGAGCCGTGCCGAAGTTCACCGGTTCATCCATAAGCTAAGCGAGTTGGTGCCCTCCACGGATCCTACCACGGATCCTCTTGCTTGATCACCGACTTGTTCTCAACGCCACTCCATGGTGATGCCCCCTGTCGATGACCGGCGGTTGAGAGCCCCACTATGACTTCTTGGCGAGAACCCACGGTCACTGATAAGTAGCGTTCCCACAAAAGCAGATTAAATCGAGAGACCTATGGCGAGAACACAGCGCGCAAGGCCGATCTGAGGTCCTATGCCCAAAAGCGATGGCGGCGGTGTGAGCGGTAGTAACATTAGAAGTCTATTATATGTTGTAACTTGTACTTCAGTTACTAATTTGTAATCCAAGCAGAGTGTGGTAATTGAAATGTAATTGGACACTTGTACTTTGTTATCTATCTCAGTAGAACAATTTTATTCTCATTCATCAGGGCGTGACCCAAAGCGAAGCGGTCACGGGTTACAAGCAAATCACTACAACACTCACATCGCTCGACCAACATGACTCAATACAATAGATAGCTTCTGAGACACTAAGTGGCCGGGAGGAAGAAGGTCTATTCGGGCGGTTCTGAATGAGTGCCCATGACTCTTGCATAGCCTACACCTTATTGGTCTTGACCGATCTCCACGTTAGCTCACATCCATGTCGATTCTTGGATCTTGCCTTGGTAGCGCCTCCACGGCACAGATGCCACGGTGCTTCATTCGGTGACCACTTCCTTTGCTCCCGCCATAGGTCCCTATAGTGGCCTTCCACGTCGTAGAGTTGAACTCTCCGTTCAAGTATCATACAAATGTCGTATGTCGTAGTACTCCGACATGTACATGCTACAAGATTGGTGAAATACAGCACATACAACATATATGTGGGAGCAAGGCTTGTTGCAGGTGCAAACTGCCACATCGCCTAAGGTGCAAACATGCTTTCGGTCACCTCTCATGTGGCCGCGAACATACTTGTCCCGCAGGTGGATCTCGAACTTCCTCCTCACGCCATCCATTGTGATAGCTACATCGGATCGGGCCTTGGTAATCTTCTTGTCCATGTAGGCAAGGGTAACCTTTGAGTACAGCTTCCCTTCGTCCAAATGCTGCTTGGCCATGATTGCCCGATTGATGAAGTAACCGACCATGCGATTCCATGTCTCGTCGACAACAGCGGTGATGAGCAGGGCACGGACCCCTTTCAACACACCGTTGTAGATCTCGGACAAGTTGGTTGTCATGATGCCGTACCGAGCACCATAGGTGTCGTGAAGAAGGGACCATTTCTCATAGTCGGGGGCATGCACGCTCATCCACTCAGTGAACTCACTTTGCGGTACGCTTGGGCCAGAACCTCCATTTGCACGCTCGGTTTCGACCTTAAGCTTCCGCCACACGGCATCGAACTTGCGCTTCTGGTTCTGCAGGCAGATCTTCTTAAACTTCTTCATGAGGTCTTTGCTCCGGAAGCGCATGTGGAAGTTGGCGGCTAGATGCCGCATGCACCAACATGTGCGCATGTCATTCCATTGGAATGGCGAGCTTGTACCATGCTGCATGGTGTGCAGCGCGGACAACAACCCGGCATAACAGTCGGTTATGATGCACATATTCGGCCGGTCCCTTACAACATGTTGCTTTATGTTGGCTAGGAACCACAACCAAACTGTCAGTGTTCTCATTCTCCACAATTGCAAAAGGCAAGCTGGGTAGCTGGCCAGATTGCCATCGGCAGCAATAGCGGTGAGAATGGTGCCCTTGTAGTTCATAAAGAGAAATACCGTCCATAGTCGGGCTAGCAGGGCCAAATGCAGGACGCAAGGCCAAATGCCCAAAAGACTCGATCAAGGATTAGGGAATGTGGGATGTTCGACGGGTCGAACATCCACCCTGTTGGCGCATGTCTCGGATTAGCATCGCAATTTGTTTGATGCAGGGACTAGGTAAATGCGCCTCCTTGTAGGTACCGTACAACCCTTGAGGACCTTCGCTTTGCCCGAGACCTTCTTGTAGCTAACGGCATATCTCTTGTATTAGCTCGTTAGCCGCCGGGACCTTGACAAGCGGTCAAATCGGCGACAAATACATGGCTTATGATGCTCACGATGTGGTGAGGTTACATTCTTATGCATTTGCAATGGCTCTGAAGCTCACATGTGTGATCCATCACGGCGTGATGCGGAAGGTCGTTCCACCCGGGAATCTCTGCGCACGGACTTTGCGGGGCAAGAGCTAAGCACGCACTTAACTATGTACGTGTCAAGATTAGATCTGCAAACAATGGAAGCCATATAATAGTTAGCACGACTTCTTGTAGATAGTTCAAGATACAAAAACAACGTTCAAACTCACCTATAAACTTCGGTAAGTCCATTTGGTCTTCACTTGCATGAAACTCACGATAGCTTGCTGTCGGCTGACCTTGTGTGGAAGCTGTTGCCCCACCGCAGGGTATCCACATCGAAGGCCCACGAAGACTCGTGCTCTGAGGCTAGAACAAGGGAAGAGGCAGCTGGCAATCAGCCCGACTTGGAACATAGTCCGTAATGTCGGTCGAAACAATGCCACAAGCGATCCCACCCTCATCGTCGGCTTCATCCTCATTTGGATTGTGAGTCAAAGTCATCCTCATCTTCGGTGGTAGTGCCCTCGGACATGCCATCGATAATCTCGTGACAATCTACATGAGCACCCCGCCATTTATCCACACCTTCATTCGGTTGGAAACTACCAGAATCTCTATCAACTGGAGCATCCTGCCTAACGACGTATGGTGCTCTCGAGACCTCTTTCGTCGTCAACAAAGCTGAAGGGGACAAAGCGTGTTGCCCCTTGAGCAGCGCCCCGGAGGATTGAGCGGGATAAACAAAATGGACATACACCATGGGTCATCGATGGATCGAGGCGTGAGGATTGCTAACGATCTCTATATCTGTGCCCACATAGCGCTTCTTGGTCACCTCGCCGAGCCCACAACATCATCCGTGTGGTGGGGCCGTGGTGGCGATGACCGCCTCTATTACTATCTTGTTCTGGCGGCGTGCCTGTCGAACAAGCTGCCGAATGCACCGTCGTAGCTCGAGCAAATCGACGTATGCCAGGTTGGGAACATTTAGCAAGCGCTAGCGGTTGGATAAAAAAACTTAAATGCGGGTGATGCGCGCGTTACCGTGGAACACATACAGTGTCTCCATTTCTGACGAAAATAAGACAATATTTCAACCAAAACATAGCATGAAAACCATCGTGCGTTGCTAAAATGAACTTACAGTTATGGCGTTACCGACTCTTAACCTCACACGGAAGGCGCAAATTCAAACATACATCACATTAGTAATGACTTGGCAAATGGTGCTAACATACAAACAAAAATGTTAAGAAGCGGAGAGAAGCACCTCGTAAAAAGGGGAGATTCTGGGAGGAACGATCGACCAAGTCTGAAAAATTTCCTAGCGGAGACTGAGGCTTGAATAATGAGTGTCTTGGCGCCTTGTTTAAATAGCCGAACACGAGACACAAGGTGACTGCCCCCCCCTCCAGCGGTAGATGAGTCACCTGCAGCACTGGCAGAGGCAGTCACTGCAGCGCTGGCGGAGGCGAGTGACCTCTGGCGCCTAGCGAAGGCGAGTCCCAACCGTGCTGATGGAGGCGGGTCACCTCACCGCGCTTAGCGCAGTGGCGAGGTCCCTATCTGCGCCTAGCCTGCAGTGCAGCCTGCAGCGTGACCCAAGCGAGGTTTGTGCGAAAAGCGATGCTCTGGCGGCTCCATGATTCGTCGTACACAAATAGTGGTGACAGGTCAAGGCATAGCGTGACACCGCCCCCGGAGGGTGCAGGTCACCTCTAGCACCTAATGCAGGGGCCTACTATAGTAGGGTGCATGTTTGTTCAATGCATATGGGCGCTTTGGCTATCATTCACCTCGCTCAATTGCAATTGACGCATGCTATATATGGATGCTTTGATTGCCATTCACCTCGCTCCTCATTTGCTCCTCCTTTCCTCCGGTCTTAGGCGGTATGTCTTGACCTCATCTAACTTTCGGTGGCGGAACAATTACAATCAACGTGGCGGTATTTGGCTTGCCCTCGTTGCGATGATCGGTGAATGTGTTCACCTCGCATGCATCACTGAATCTATCCCGAGTGTTCATGAAGTGTTCAAATCTTACGGTAAGTTGCGCTTAATCATCCGTGAATTCCATTCAAAACAGACATGTTGTTTTTTTCATGAAGCGCAATTCTTTTCGAGCACAACTTGCCGGTTTTGGCGGTGGGTGATGAAGCTTTCGAGTGGTTGAGATATTGCAATGCAAATTCTTTGCCTTGCAAGATGACTCTCGTGGCCAAGATTTCTTGCATTTCATCGATGGCTCGACCCTCGACCCTGTGAGAATGAAGAGAATAGACTTAAAAATGGGCGAAAGTATGGAAAGAGTTGAGAACATGCTTAATCGATTAAGCTAGTTAGTTTTGCGGTCTTTCTTCTATTAGTTCTTGTTGTTGCCAAGTAGAAGTTCAGTTGTAATGAGATTTAACGTCTACTCTTTATGTATGCATCGCAGTCTGTAATGAATGAGAATAAACCAGTAACATTATGTACCCATCGATGCCTATATCTTAAAGCACGCGACACATCGATGCAACATGTCAACTCCATAAAAGGCAAACGCAATGACGCGTTCACCATTTAGTTACATGCTTTAGGAGATTGAACATAAGTGCGTCTGAAGGGGAGAGCGCGGAGTTACAAGCTTCTCCACCCATGCCTAATGGTGAAGGTGCCTCTCACTACCCACATAGAGTGTTCTCTGGCGCCTTGGGCGTGGTGGCCGTCGTTGTAGTGGCACGCACATATGCAGCTAGGGTTGCATGCAATGACATGTGGGATCATAGGAACTTCCTATGTTCACGACCTCTTCGTTGCCCCTCTCGCGCTGCATCTGTTGGTGGAGGTCATCGTTTTGCTCCTTGAGATCGTCAATTTGCGCCTCCAAATCAAAGATTCGGTTCCACAATATATTCACGTGCATCGCAACATGTCGTTCATGGGGAGGATCGATCCAGCGGGTAAAGTTGCATTTCGCCATCTGCTGCAAGGGACGGTTAGTATGGAAGATGTATTAGCAGTAACATGAACAAAACTATTTACCCCAGAGTATGGGCATCGGAAGAAAAACCGTCCGCCATCGAAAGGGCCGTCTATAACTTACACGATAGCGTCCTTCCCGTGTCCGCATTTCGACCACTTAGGTTGAGCACGCTTGTTCGGCATCAACCGGTAGTTAGGATTGAAGTCCTCCCTCCTTTTCAGGAGAAGGTCTTGCTTCGGCGGCCCCAGTTGGACTGGTCCCTGGGTATCTGCCATGGTATGTTAGTGTTTCAAGGGTCGAGTGGTCCTACTTTCGAAGCGTGGTGCGTGCATTTTATAGCCCGCGGAGGGAGGCTAACAAAGCGGGTAATGTATTAGCTTGCGGATGATAAGACGAGCGAAATTTGGCGCTTCTTGTGAGACAAGACCAAATGGGGCAACTTTGCGCAGTGACAAGACCAAAGGAGGCGACTTTGCATAGTGACAAGATCAAAGGAAGGCGACTTTGCTTGCGATGACAAGACCAAAGCGGGACGACTTTGCGCGATGATAAGACCAAAGAGCGGTTTGCATAGTGACAAGACCACAGGCGGCTTTGCGCGATGATAAGACCAAGGACCTGACCTTGCGCGATGATAAGACCACGGGCGATTTTGCCGATGACAAGACCACACGGGCGGCTTTGCGCGGATGACAAGACCACGCGAATTGACTTTGCATATTGATAAGACCAAAGAGCGACTTTGTCGGTTTAGGGTTTAGGTTTAGGGTTAGACTTTTCGGATCGAGTTGATAACCACGACGCGCCGCCGACTTTTCGGACCAGAAAAGGCGAGACTCTCTGCAAAGTAAGACATGACAACACTATGCCTCGCCCGACTTTTCGGATCGACATGACAACACTCTACCTCCTCGGCTTTTTAGAACTAAAAGACAGGACTCTGCATGAAATTAACCACACCATGCCAACTCTAGGGATTATAAAAGGGGGTTGAACCAAACCCAACACTACACAACACTACACAAAAAAACCCAGCACTACACAACCAAACCCAACACTACACGAGCTTACTTCACCTGTTGAGATGGACAACAGCAAAGGCAATGGGACCAGAATCCATGAACTAGCAAGAAATTTGTTGGGGAGGCGAGACGACCGAGCAAGGAAACGCTAGGGCAGGTCGAACAAGAGACGCGATGTCTACATGGCATCTTTAAGTAATGAAGCTCCCGTGCTTGACAACCCCATGCGAGCGTTCCAACCGACCGTTCTCGCAACACCCCTTTGAGGAACGCGCCCTCTATTGGTGCAAGGGCGGATGCAAGTTCTTCAAGTCCAAGCACCCGCTCGGCTGGGCATGCGTTCTTTGGGGTTCTTGTGAACTACTCGATGACTATCGGACAGGCGTCGGGACACGAGCGACTATCGGCAGCTGGTAAGGACCCGTTATAGTGTGTTCCCCGTACTATTTCTCTTTCAAAATGCGCACTAACAACCTTTCTCGTCTACACTAGTCCCGGATCCGCTATGTGGCTACGCAAGTGGATCGACCACGAATCCACCTATATGACCCGGTGGTCTCTCGACATGGACGAGTGGCATGAACAAAGAGACCACGAGATCCTAGAGGGCGACACCTTAACAGCGAAACTACGAGAGCATACGTCGCGAGATGCAAGCTCATCCGAGCATCTTGGTAGCGAGGCCTTGAGAAAGAGAAAGTGCGGCCAAGGCCAAAGAGGTCGGCGAGAGTTCAACGCAAGACTAGCAAGGAAGGGAAAAATAGCCGGTCCACTTGATGAGTCGAGTCATTCAGTAGTAGTCCCCTGTCCCCGCCCGCCATGTTTTTACTATCCCTAAAGGCATGTATACTTACATGGTGGGATGCTTATGTCGCGATGTATCGTAGTAATAGCGAGGATGACTAAAGCAATTAGCGAACCATCATGACATGTGACTCGTGTAGCGATGCTTCTATCCACGGACTCTAATGTACTACGGTTACGTGTCTCGGCTAAGCCATCAAAGCAAGCCTATATTGCAAGTATGCCTCTTCTAGTGGAATCGAGAAAGAACCATTAGCTATATCCTCCATGTTTTAGGGCATCTTCATAATCTGTGAGTGTTCTCAACCCTTCTATCATAATACGTATAAGCTTCATAGAGTACTTCATCATTTTTGCCTATATATCGTTCAATAATCTTGAAGTGCGAATCAATTATCCTTTCTCACGAGCGAATAAAATTATACAAAAAATTACGAAGCAACAACACTATGACGGAGGCTCCACAAAAAGTTTTGTAATTTTCTAAACTCATTTGCTATATTTTAAATTACTACAAACAGACATTGAAACTACGACATGACGAATCCCTAATTTGGAGAAAAAACCTAATTTACAAACCTTAGTGCCCTTATTTCTTAATGAAAGTTTTTTACAAATCTCGGTTGGATATTTTTATGAATCAAATAAAATTCAATAATATTTAATGTTTAAATTTTCTAATTTTTCAAAAAAATTAAGCTTTTTTTAAAAATTGAATTTGCATGGGGCTGACACATTCTTGCATGTAGAAACAAGTGGGCAGCCGCGCCTTGAGGCAGGCAGTGCTGCCAGCGCTGGGTCCGAGGCAGTGCCTCTCTGCTTCGGTGGCGAGGTGGATTTCGCTTCTTGCAGCCCAGGTACATTGTCTGCCTTTGAGGCTAAATTTTACAAATTATGGTGAAAGAGAGTTACTTTTGAAATTAAAATTTGCTACATGGCCAGAACAGTAAAAAAAGTCTCCTATTTCAATCACGTGAATTTTGCTAAGTCCACCCAAGAAACATGTCAAAGATATTTGATTTGTGTACCTGAAGCGATGTACCAAAGAGGTAAATGATTTTGCTAGGTTTACAGGTCAGATTACGCAATTTAAATTTATTCCTTATCATGATTTTGAAGTATGATCTTCCACTTCTAGGTCGAGACACAAGATTTTCACTATGGCAAGTCAAGATGAGAGATGTGTTGGCACAGATGAATTTGGATGATGCATTGGAATGATTTGAGAAACAACCTATCACATGGACCACAAATGAGAAGCGTAAAGACCGTAAGACTTTATCTCAAATTCACATTCATCTATCAAATAATATTTTGCAGGAGGTTTTGAAGGAGAAGACAACTGCTGCATTATGGCTGAAGCTGGAACAAATTTGCATGACAAAGGATCTCACCAACAAGATGCATCTCAAGCAGAAGTTGTACTCTCACAAATTGCAAGAAGGAGGATCCGTGCTTGATCATCTTCGGTGTATAAGGAGATCGTTGCCGACCTACAGTCGATGGAAGTAAAATATGATGATGAGGATTTGGATCTTATTCTTTTGTGTTCCTTTGCCTAGTTCTTTTTCAAATTTAAGAGATATCATATTATATAGTAAAGATACTTTCACTCTTAATGAAGTTTATGAAGCTTTGCATGCAAAGGAAAAGGTGAAAGCAGATGGTACCTTCGAAAATTCAAGTTCGCAAGGAGAAAACTTGTTTGTTCTGGCGAGCAAAGAGAAGAACTCAAACAATGGATCTTGAGGTAAAAGTTCGAATGGCTACAAGAACCGGTCAAAATCCAGAGGCAAGTACAAGTTATGCATATATTACAAGAAAAGTGGGCACGACATCTCTTAATGCTGAAAGCTGCAGAATAAATAAAAGAGAACTGACTAATATAAGCCAAAAGGTAAACCAGATGATGAAGGTAAAGCCTCCCTTACTGCTGATGATAGTTCTGATGGAGAAGTTCTTGTTGCCTTTGTTGGATGTGTTAAGACCAATGATGAATGGATTCTTGATTCCGCCTGTACCTTTCATATGTGTCCTAATAGGGATTGGTTTGCTACCTATGAAACTTTGTTGAATGTAGTGCTTGTGTTGATGGGTGATAACTCATCTTATAAGATTGCGAGAATTGGTTGATTCGGATCAAGATGTTTGATGGCATTATCGAACTTTAACGGATGTGATGCACATTCAGATTTGAAAAGAATTTCATCTCTTTGAGTACTCTTGATGCTAAATGGTACAAGTATTACGGTGAAGGTGGAGTTTTGAAGGTATCAAAAGGCTCTCTTGTTGTGATGAAAGGCGATATTAAATCTGTCAATCTCATACCATTTGCGGTACTACAATATTAGGTAATGTTGTTGTAATTTCAAGTTCATTATCGATTACGATGCTACTAATCTTTGGCATATCGTCTTGGCATATGAGTGAAATTGGTTTAGCGAATTGAGCCAGAGAGGACTTCTTGATGGACATAGCATCGGCAAGCTGAAATTTTGTGAGCATTGTGTGTTTGGAAAACATAAGAGGGTGAGGTTCAATACTTCAGTTCATACTACAGAAAGTTTTTGGATTATGTGCATTCTGATTTATGGGGGCCATCTCGCAAGATATAGTTAGGAGGTGCTCGTTATATGTTAATAATTATTGATGATTACTCTAGAAGAGTGTGGCTTTATTTTTTGAAACATAAATCAGAAGCATTTTCAGCATTTAAAGAGTGGAAGACTATGATTGAAAGGTAAACTAAAAAGAAGGTAAAGAAACTTCGCACTGATAATGGGATGGAATTCTGTTCTAATGAATTTGAATCATATTGCAAGAATGAAGGCATTGTTAGGCACTACACCGTTCCCCATACTCCTCAATAAAACGGTGTATGGTGGCGTATGAATAGAACCATCATTTTCAAGGCCGTTGCATGTTGTCAAATCTGAGGTTTGCATAAGCGTTTTGAAATTTGAAGCAGCTTCCCTTGCTTGCTATCTTATTAATCATCACCTTCTATTGCAATTGAAAAAAAACTTCAATTGAGGTATGGTGCAGTTCCCAAAACAAATTATTGAAATTGAGAGTTTTTGGTTGTCTTGCTTATGCTTATATTGATAATGGAAAATTAGAGCCTAGAGCTGTTACATGCATCTTTTTTTGTTATAAATCTGGTGTCAAAGGATATAATTTTTGTAATCCTGAAACAAATAAGGTTGTGATTAGCAGAAATGTTGTCTTTAATGAATCTGTTATGCTTCATGATAAACTGCCCACTAATGTTCCTGTTGAGAGTGAGCAGAATTCAAGTGTTTAGGTGGATCATTTTGTTAGTTCAGATAACACATCAGATAAGAAAAATATTGTTGTTCATAATGCACCTATTGTTGAGGATTCTCCTATTGTTGGAGACCACCACAAGCGGTTCATTGCGGTTAGCGAGGCCTAGAAGGAGATTAATCCACCCAAGAGGTTGATTGAAGAAGCTAATATTGTTGCTTATGCTTTGAGTGCGTTAGAATAAATTGAAGGTAATACAAAACCTTTATCAAGGTTATAGTCGATTCGGTATTGATTTTAATGATGTCTTTTCTCTAGTTATGAAGCATAGTTCTATTCGCACTTTACTCAGTATTGTTGTTATGCATGATTATGAACTTGAGCAATTAGATGTTAAAACTGCATTCTTACATGGGGAGTTGGAAGAAGACATTTATATGGACCAACCTGAGAGTTTTGTTATTCCTAGAAAATAACATCTTGTTTGTAGATTAAAGAAATCTCTTTATGGTTTGAAGCAATCTCCTAGGCAATGGTACAAGAAATTTGACTCATTTACGCTCTCTCATGATTTTAAGCGGTCTGATTATGATAGCTGTGTTTATTTGAAGACTGCTAATGGTTCAACTATTTATTTGCTTCTCTATATTGATGATATGTTGATTGCTGCAAAAGATAAGTCAAAAATAGCAAAACTGAAAGCACAATTGAGTAATGAATTTGAGATGAAGGACTTAGGTGCAGCAAAGAAAATTCTTGGCATGGAGATTATTAGAGAGAAGCAATTTGGCAAGTTATACTTTAGTAAACAAGGTTATATTGAGAAGGTCCTTCGTCATTTTAATATGCATGATGCAAAACCAGTGAGTACTCCATTATCTTCGCATTTCAGATTATCTTTAGCCTTATGTCCTGAGTTAGATTATGGTATTGAGTACATGTCTAGAGTTTCATATTCCAGTGTAATTGGTTCTGTTATGTATGCCATGGTTTGTTCTCGTCCTGATTTATCTCATGTACTGAGTGTTGTTAGTAGATACATGGCTAATCCTAGAAAAGAGCATTGGAAAGCAGTTCAGTTGATTCTCATATATTTGCGTGGCACTTATAATACTTGTTTGCAGTTTGGGAATTCTAGAGATGAACTTGTCGGTTATGTTGACTCTTATTATGTTGGTGATTTGGACAAGAGGAGGTCTCTCACATGTTATGTTTTCACCATTGGTGGTTGTGCTGTTAGTTGGAAGGAAAGTTTGCAAGATACTGTTGCCTTATCTACCACTGAAGCAGAATATATGGCTATTTTAAGCCTGTAAAGAAGCTATTTGGTTGAGAGGTTTGTACACTGAGCTTTGTGGAGATAATTCTTGCACTACTATATTTTGTAATAGTCAGAGTGCTATATGCCTTACAAAGGATCAAATGTTCAATGAGAGAACAAATCACATTGATGTGAGATATCACTTTATTCGAGGTGTTATTGCTCAAGGTGATGTTAAGGTGTGCAAGATAAGTACTCATGATAATCCAGCTGATATGATGACAAAGCTAGTTCCTATTACTAAGTTTGAGCTTTGCTCAAGCTTAGTTGGTGTTACAGTTTAGTCTTAGAGACTAGATGGCGTACGGTGATTTTTTTATTTTATTGGGGAATTATTTGGTGATTGATGATTCTTTATTATGCTACAAGAGGAAATTCATCTCAAGGTGGAGATTGTTGATATTGTGATCCATATGTGATCCAAATTTTCTAATATGAAAGTATTTGAAATATGCCATATTAGCAGATTAGTTTCCTACTTAGACTCTAAGTTTTTTTACCCCTTTATATACATCTTGTAAGCCACACGGTGAGAGAAGACGCCTCATTGTAATCCCCTTGCGTTTTGTAATCACTCCTCATATAGTAATCATCGTCAGTTGGCGCCCATGGTTTTTTCCTGTAAGGGTTTTCCACGTAAAAAATTGTGTCTCCTTTTGTAAGGACCCGGGATTTTAAACTCCAAGTTGTCACGACCAGGCCCGGGAGAGGACTCCCAGGACCACCCAAGAGGCCCATCAAGACCACTTGAGAGGTCCTTTAGACCACCCGGAGATCTATCAAGGCCACCCGAGGGGTCCGAGGGTGGTCGTGAGGTTCGGGGAGTACCCCAAGTTCCACGACCCGACTCGGGGGTGGTCGCAAGACCAGACCCGAGGTGGTCGTGAGACCTAGGGTGATCCCAAGACCTCTGTGCAACCGAGCTAGTTCCAAGATCAACTGCTAGCTCGCACAGTAAACAAGAGTGGTAACATACATCAATGAGAACTTTATTAATAGCAACAGAGTTGATTACAAAGGGCGGCTTAAGAGCCCACAAAAATAAAATACAGCAGAAGACAAAGCAGCAGACCACCTGATTCACCAAAGGCAATCGGCTGGAGGTCGCAGCCTAGTCGTCCTGGACCTCAGGCTTCACGAAGACGTCCTCACCTGCTCAATTATGATTCAAGCAAGAGTCAACACAACAACCGTGCTCGCAAGTCACACCCGTCAATTAACAGATCAGATGCATGCATACAAGGATATCATCAAAGGAAGGCTTATAGAGTTGATTTGCATAAAGCTATGTTTCTTTCTAAATACTTCTACTAAGTTCCAAGGTAGTTAACAATAACTAAAATTTATTTTGTAAATCTCAGTTTTATAGTTGGATAACATTCATCCACAAGTGGTGAAGGATACCCTTCTATCACAAGGCTCCCCGCCCAAAACCCATTTGGATAGACATCCAAAACCAGTTAACAAAGTCTTTTGAAAAGAAAACCATAGTCTAACTTTGAGTGGCTTTGCCAGCATGTCCATAACCGTGGACACGGCTATTCGAATAGTTTTACACTCTGCAGAGGTGTACAACTTTACCCACACGACATGATTTCTCTAGTTTGCTTGGCATCCGTCGATATCACCACTCACTGCCGAAAGTAAGTGGTCTAGAGCTCATGACAAGGTCTTTACAATGCTCCATTCCACCACAGTCCACCCTCGCTAAGGTTTCGCCCCACCCTGCGGATAGAAACCCGCAGAGATCAAGGGACCCCTCTTGCGCTAGGCGGGACTAACAGGTCATACAAACGACTACCCACTGCATCAACAGGATCAACCGCGATAGAACTTTGCAAATTAGTCAGCCAGGTCCTGCCCATTCAGAACGTGTGGTTGCACGATGAGGCATGGCAAGATGCGGCTCACAGACCGGTCCTTAATTGACCTGGGCGACCACCACAAAACCCTAGGCCTCAACCCTAACCAGATTGAGCCCGTGCATAAACATGCACTAGCCAAACAACCAGTTCACCCAAGTCTAAACCAAATTTTTTCCTTTCCTTTGCTTTTCAAAAACCTTTTCCAAAATTTCCATGACAACCTAATGCCATGGCTTAAATTATTTGATAAAGTTGGTCTTTTGGCAATAAGATCTCCCAAGACAAGAATTTTGGTCTAAGCATGGCTAAACATCAAATTTTGCAACACTTCTAGCTCATACTATTGTATCAACTAGATTTTCATCTATGGCATCAAGGGTGAATGATTCAATGTCAAATCCGGTTGTACAAAGAAAACAGGGATAACTATAAAGTTTAAAAACAGGGATTAAATTACTTAAATTGAAATAAGCATGCAATAATCATTTGAAATGGAACTTAAATAACTTGAATTACTGGGCTCAACATGATCAAGGGTATGACTTGCCTTACTCAAAAGTCTAAGGATCTTCCTCTTCAAAGAACTCGAGCTCCTCGGTGTCGTCGCAATCTACACGAGCGAAAGAGACAAACTCAAACAAAGTCCAAATAAAAACCAAAGAACTCTGGAAGAAGCTCAAAACTCAAACCAACGGAAAAACACTACACTAGAAACGGGCTCTTCAGGAGGAGGCTTGGCTCGCTGGGAGGAGGTCCAACGAAGAGGGTGGACTTTGCAAAAAGACCAAAAGGGGATGGCGAAGACCAAGAAGGTGGTCTTTACAAAAGGGAGGTCCTGAGGAGGTCAAGGGACGTCCTGAGGAGGATGTCCTGAGCAGGGGGTTCTGAGGAGGACCCAAGCGGATCGTCTTTGCAAAAGACCAAGAGGATCGTCTTTGTAAAAAGACTAAGAAGGTCATCTTTGCAAAGGGGAGCCTTCAGGAGATCCAAAGGAGGAGAAGGTCTAACAAAGGCTACGACTACACGACGCGGTCATACAAGGAATACGATCACACTAGGTGGTCGTAGGGACAAGGGAGAAGATCGGGGCACCGAGAGACTCACCAAGGCCGAGAGAGACTAAAGGAGGAGGGGAGGTCGGTGGACGGCGGCGACGGTTGAAGGCGGCGCGGATGTCCCGGCGAGTTCTTCGGTGGCAAGGTTGCGGCACAGGCTCCGGCGGTCTTCTCGGTGATGAAGCTTCAACGCAGTGCAACTGGGCAAGAGCAAAAAGAGATAAGTGTGGAAAAAGGTGATGATAGAGGGCCACTCAAACTGTTTATAGCCTGAGAAGGAGGAAAAAGAGAGTCACTGAAAAACTTAGAAACGGATGAGTCAAAGGTAGGTAGGAGACAGAGCAAGTGTCACGACTGATCCAGTGAAGGACAAACAGGACAAGATCCGCTGAGAAGGAGGGAGACAAGGAGGGAGAACAAGGTGCCACGCAGGTGACCACGCAAGTGGCACATTTAATGTGACACATCCAGCATTAAATGCACCGGAAATCTTATGTGGCGGAGAAAGATAGCAGGACTGACTGGTGGGGCCAGTCGAACTCAGAAGAACAGTCCAATCAAAGGAGGTGATCGCGACCATAGGGGAGGTCGTGACCAAGGAAGGAGGTCATGACCAACAAGAGTGGTCCTGATCGCAAGGGTGGTCTTTGCAAAAAGACCGAGAGAGGTGGTCTGTGCAAAAAGACCACGAGGGGTGGTCTCTGCAAAAAGACCACAGGAGGTGGTCTTTGCAAGAAGACCAAAGGTCCCATGGTGGAGGTCCTGGGAATGAGGAGGTCCTGAGGACAAGGAGGTCTAGACTGAGGGGGAGGTCTGGACGAGAGGGAGAGGTCTAGACGGCAAAGAGGTCTGAACTCAAGGGGAGGTCCAAACACAGGAAAAGTCTAGTCACGGGAGGAGGTTCAAAGGAAGAGATCCTAAGTAGTCCCGATAAGTCCACGCAGGTGCTCCTGAGGAGGTCCTGATGGTCAAGATGAACTCGAAGGAGATCCTGACGGTCAAGATGAACTCAAAGGAGATCCTGACGGTCAAGATGAACTCAAAGGAGATGTTAAGCCTGAGAAGGAAAGAGGATTAAACGTGACGAAGGTCCAGAAAGGAGATATTCAACCCGAACTTTGAATTTCAGAATACAAGGATGTTTGAAACGCAAACCCGAGCTTGGAGCACCTCGGGGGGTGGTCATGACCCAAGGGGAGGTCAAAACCAAAAAGGAAGGTCTAGACACAGGGAAGGTCTAAACCAAAAAGAAGGTCTGAACACAGAGGAGGTCTAAACCAAAGAGGTCTAGACACAAAGGAAATGCCCAAACAGGAGGGAGGTCTGGACATAAGGAAATGTCCAAACAAGAGGGAGGTCTGGAGAAGAAGAAGCTAGGCCGATGAGAGTACAGAACGAGTAGAGAAGGGGAGGGACAACATCAGAGCTCGATCAACTCGAAATAAACCAAACTTTGGATTAGTTGAAGTTTTGATTTAGTCATTTTAAACACTTTCAATTCCAAAATCTCAGGTTAAGCTTTAGAATTTCAACAAAATCAAATGGTTCTCTTTATTTGGAAAACTCCAAAAAGGCTCAGAAAATCGGGATGTTACACCTTTGTCTCTATTTTTCTAGCATTTATTCTCATCACACCGGAGGAGAAGCTATCCACTTCGGCGCTTTAGCATGCTTCTGTGGCTTAGATCTATGATCAACACTACTCCCCACCAAATCAAGCTCCTGCAAGTATTTGTTAATGAAGCCAAACACCATAAGGGCTTGTTTGGATGGGCTAGGGTAGGCCGGAATTTTGGCCCAAGCCACAGGGAAAATCCCAGCGTGGGAGAGTTTACTGGCCTAGCCCACAAGCGCATTTGGATCAAACCGGGGTGGGGAAATCCCGTCTCATTCCACCTCAATCCACGGGGGTAAAAAACTGCCTCCATGCTCGGGAACGATTCCCCCATGACGCATCAAGCGACACCATCTCTAGCCCTCTCACGGTCGCGCTGCTCCCTTTGACCCGCAACATCGTGCCACCTCTGCTCGCTCCAGCTCCGGGGTCCTCCACCGCACCCTTTACCACCACCTTCGCCTCCACCGCTGGTCTCCGCCTCCACCACCGGCGACCGTCTCTATCGTGCTCCTCTTCCACGTCGAGTTTGAGGCAGACCTCGGCGAAGGAGGCCAGGGTGGGGAAGCACAGAGAGGTGGGGAGCAGGATCTGACTGAGGCGCGCGGGTAGGAGTGCGCAAGGTGGGGCGCAAAAGAGAGCTGAGGGGGGGACAGGGGCAAGTGCTGTTGGACGAGGATGATGCAAACGGTGTCTGTGAGGAGAGTCGTCGTCGCATCAATGACAGAGGGTTGAGAGGGTTGTCGGGCGAGGTGGCGGCAGCGACAGATAAGGTGAGAGTGGGCGCCAATGGTGGTGGCTAGGGAGACGAGAGCAATGGCGTCATGCGTGGGCAGCGTCGCCGCTCTATGTTGGATCAAGAATAACCAACTAGAAAGAGGGTGAATAGGCGGTTTTTAAAACTTTTAGGCTAAAGATAGATTTTAGCAATTTAAAGCTAAGCAAGGCAATTTCACAATTTAAAGCCTAAATACTCTAAGTCTTTATAAGTGCACTAGTTACTCTAGATTAAGTTAAACAACCTAATCAAGATACAAAAATGCTATAAAAACAAATGCACTAAGAGAAGGTAAAAGACATAAACCATAATATGGAGACAACCGATGTTTCCCCGTGGTCTCGGAGACTTGTCGGTCTCCACTGATCCACATTGAGGAAGCATGAATAAATCAAGCTGGCTCCACACAAGCACGCCCCTCAATCACTAGAGGTAGCTCTTCTCCACTCTGGAAAGGTGAGCTTCAACCTTCACAAATGCCCAGGTCTTCTCACAAACTTATTGAGAAGATCACCGAATCACCTTCTTCGAGCCGTCTAGGAGGCGGCAACCTCCAAGAGTAATAAATCAACAATGCTTCGCTTGAAGATGCTCAAGTGCCACAAGAATCAAACTCAAACTTAATGCACTTGGAAAAACCTCTACAACCTTTGCAAGATGAAATTTATGCTCTCAAAGAGTAGAAGGAATGGCAAAAAGCTCAAGAGTATTCAATGAGGTTCTTAAAGTATCCCTTGCTGCAGTGGGTGAGGTATTTATAGCCTCCACGCACTTTTCTAGCCGTTGGCACTCAAGACTGTGCAAAATCAACAAGTCCAGTCAGCCTGGACTATAGTATAACGGTAACTTCTGCTGTAATAAATGTTACAAAAACTGTCCGTTATGCCAGGTCCAGTCAGTCTGCCCACTCAAGGTCTGGTCAAACCGGGTTCAAAGAATTCCAAAACCGAATATACATACTCCTGTAAAAAGCTAACTGCCCTATGCTGACCGAGGGTCCAGTCAGTCCAGGGAAACACTTGCGGTCAGACCGACATGAAGAAATCAGTAGCAAGACCCAAAAACATCCTTCTCTGGAAAAAGCTGACCGTGTCAATTGACCCGAAGGTCCGGTTAGTCCGCCCTCCAACTACGGTTAGTCCGGATAGCGAAAGAGAGAAAAGGTGAAGACAAAAAGAGAGTCTCTAGAAAAAGCTAACCGTCCGACTTAAACCGGGGGTCCGGTCAATCCAGACTTACACCTGCAGTCAGTCCGGGCAGCAGAATTTGCAAAATGGGAGCTCCGCTGAATTGGTCTGGGGTTCCGATCAATCCGGCCCTTCAACTATGATCAGTCGGCCAAGCAATAAAGAACAGAAGAAATGTGGTCAAACGATCACAAAGAAATCCAAGATTAAACTAAATGAGTTTGAGCATTTGTGGCTCACTTTGCTATCAAGCTACTAATCATTGATCCCTCTTCATAGTACGGTTACCTATACTAGCAATCCGGTCTTTTATCCTTCATACTCCTAGACCGGTAAAATTATGAAAAGATCATGTTTGACTAGATACATTTGCCTTGAGCTAGAGATGTTGATTTCCAACACTTGAGTACCTTTAGTGCTCTTTATCTTTTATCTAAGATTAACCTCTTCAATCACTTGATAAAACAAGTTAGTTCACAATACATGGTTATCTTTAATTACCAAAACACTAAAAATGGGGTCTAGATTCTTCACCCTAGTCGGCAGGCATTGGTAGCACCTATGATGTTATTGCTGCTCTCTCCTCTTTCTCGCTCTCTCTGATTTGTTCGATTTTTTTGTTGCCCAAAATTTTCATAATTGTTCTTGATTTTTCTCCCTTGGTTTGGTTTGGATGTAATCCCCATGTGGATTGGATGATGGGAGAGGGATCCACCCAATCCAAGAGTGGATGAAATTTCGTATGGACCATTTTCCCCCATTACCAAACAAAGGCTAAGGCCTTATTTGGTTGGGCCCAAATCACTTGTTTGGGCTCAAATCTCTGCTTATCCACATGGATAGATTGGGATTTTAGTTCAAATTCTCGGTAAAACTATGAAAAGATCATCTTTGACTAGATACATTTGCCTTGAGCTAGAGATGTTGATTTCCAACACTTGAGTACCTTTAGTGCTCTTTATCTTTTATCTAAGATTAACCTCTTCAATCACTTGATAAAACAAGTTAGTTCACAATACATGGTTATCTTTAATTACCAAAACACTAAAAATGGGGTCTAGATTCTTTACCATAACTGGCCGACGTTGGTAGCACCTATGATGTTATTGCTGCTCTCTCCTCTCTCTCACTCTCGCTAATTTGTTCGAATTTTTTGTTGCCCAAAATTTTCAGAATTGTTCTGATTTTTCTCCCTTGGTTTGGTTTGGATGTAATCCCCATGTGGATTGGATGATGGGAGAGGGATCCACCCAATCCAAGAGTGGATGAAATTTCGTATGGACCATTTTCCCCCATTACCAAACAAGGGCTAAGGCCTTATTTGGTTGGGCCCAAATCACTTGTTTGGGCTCAAATCTCTGCTTATCCACATGGATAGATTGGGATTTTAGTTCAAATTCTCGGTAAAACTATGAAAAGATCATCTTTGACTAGATACATTTGCCTTGAGCTAGAGATGTTGATTTCCAACACTTGAGTACCTTTAGTGCTCTTTATCTTTTATCTAATATTAACCTCTTCAATCACTTGATAAAACAAGTTAGTTCACAATACATGGTTATCTTTAATTACCAAAACACTAAAAATGGGGTCTAGATTCTTTACCATAACTGGCCGACGTTGGTAGCACCTATGATGTTATTGCTGCTCTCTCCTCTCTCTCGCTCTCGCTGATTTGTTCGAATTTTTTGTTGCCCAAAATTTTCAGAATTGTTCTGATTTTTCTCCCTTGGTTTGGTTTGGATGTAATCCCCATGTGGATTGGATGATGGGAGAGGGATCCACCCAATCCAAGAGTGGATGAATTTTCGTATGGATCATTTTCCCCCCATTACCAAACAAGGGCTAAGGCCTTATTTGGTTGGGCTCAAATCACTTGTTTGGGCTCAAATCTTGGCTAGGAATAAACTTCCTAAACAAAGAGGCTCTCCCCCTGGATCGCCTTTCGTTGAGCTCCTCATAGCCCAACATGACACAACTTAACGAAGCACTCGGTTGGAGTGTCCGTCATAAAAAAGAGCCACCACATCGGGTCCTCCTCGATTGAAGTTGCTATATGTTCTGTTAGTTCCTCATCAAGCAACACCCACACGCATCTTGCCATCGTGCGGTTTAGAAGTGAACGACGCCATGTATCAGCATCTGCCGCACACATCTTATAGACGCTAGATGTCTCCATCTCACGCCTATGTAGCACAACACCAGACGGCAGAGAATTGTTCGCCACGCGCCAGGCGAATAGCCGAATTTTTTATTAAGGCCTACTTTAGAAGTTGAAAATGGACCAGGCCGGATATATAAGGTTGTGAGTTAAGATCTTACTTCATTTTCTCGAGCAGAAATACTACAAAACACTGTAAACATCTATTTGATCTAGTCGTTGTCACACACATCCTAAAGTGTTCTCTCCTCCCTCCTCTCGGCCCCAACTCGATCCCCACTCGCACACACCACTTCTCTCGCTCTCTATTGTCTCCTATTAGGTTTCCAGTGTGCGAACATGGCAATGAAGGCGGGTGTGTGGGGTGTGGTGAGCTAGCCCTCCTCCTAGGTGACCCCTTCTGGCCATCGGCGTGCAGGTGTGGCGACTAGGGCTGGCAAGTGGGGCATGACAAGAGAATGCAGCAGCGACCCTGTCATCCCTAGTGATCCCCATCCTTGTTGTCGTATCTCCCCATTGCTTCAACACCGATGACCACCATCCTTGCTGTCATATCTCTCTCATCCCCACGTCCAGCGAGCCCATGAGCTCGGCCGGTTGGATCCAGTGGCGCGGCTTGGGACCCGGGATCAACATGACATCTTGAGCTCGAGCCGTGACCGAAGCTATGGCTCGAGCAGTGAGGTGGGGCTCGGCAGACAGCCAGTCGGCTCCATGGTGGCGGTGGTGTCATGCCAGAGTAGGAGAAGAGTCGTTGGGCTAGAGTTAGGGAAGAGCTGGCGGTGAAGTGAGAGGTGGGATAGATGTTTTAAATTTGTTTCGATTTTGTTGGTTGTTTTCATCAAAATTTTGTTAAATTTTGTAAGAAACGGTGGAACTTTTTTGAAAGTTGTGAAACTGTTAAAGTTGTTGAAACTTGCTGAAACTTCATTCAACTTAAATTTTTGGGATTTGAAACTCATTGAAACTTCAAGTTGATCTCTCACATTCTCTCTCATATATATATATATTCAATCCTCCCTCACTGCTACCTAAACCTAATCCCCTCCCTCCTACCCAACCTCAGCGCTGTGACCCCCCATGAGGCCCGCCGCCCATCCTTCCCCCGCTGCCATCCCGTTCTCTGCGCGCCTCTTCTTCCCCAGCACCGACCGTGACCTCCTGTGCTCCCCTTAGAGGTGTCAACGAATCTAATACGAATCGAATAGTGGTCTTCCCGTATTCATATTCGTATTTTCTAAACTAATTCCAATATTGTTGAATACGAATCGAATGTTGTAACGAATACAAATCGAATACCTACTCAATTCGATCAGATTCGGATATCCTCATAACTTACATAATTACAATATATTTATGATACTTTATCTCCATACATTGCACACCTAATCATTCTAGTTTATCTATTTCACCTAAAAACATGAATTCATATTAAACTAAAAATACTCATCCAACTAATTAGCCATACTACAATAAAATATGTATATTGTTTTATCGAATTCGAATACGAATAGTGCGGATAAAATAACATTTCGGATGCCAAAAGTCCATACCATATTCATATCCATATTTTTTATGTGAATACGAATATGGGAGAAATTGTTAACCAGATGGAAAAATCTAAACCATATTCTCTACCAATGGAATTTGGATACCGGATAATTCAGATTCGATTGGCATCCCTATCTCCCCTGCCTCCCTTCACCACCCCGACCGGCTCCGACGGCACCACCGCGGAGCCATCGCCGCCACCCACCATCATGCTTCTGCCACCCCCTCCCTCCCTCTAAGCTCGAGGCTTTGGGGAACCTAACCCTAACCCTAACCCGGTGACGGCGGGAGAAGAGGAGGGTGAGCTCGCCAGAGCACTAATCTCCAAGCTAATCCAAAGGTTAGAGATTCGATTGATTTTTTAAAAAAAAACCTTTTACTCGAGTGTTGGATAGCAAATCCGTTTGTAGCAAAGTACAATTCAAGCAATCGTACGTAATTTGATAGTTACAAGGGATGTTGCCAGCCAGTGGCGGAGCCTCGGGCCCAAAGCTCTTCCTTTTCAAGCATCCCATCCATATAATGCCTTTTCTCTTGCGAGAGAATCGCTCCTCAAAGTTGTTTACTTGCATTTGATGTGACTTCATGACCTCATACTCCTCATTTTTTATTCTCAACTGACCTTGCGGTTCCCTTACTTGTTCATATGCAAGATCCTTCTCTCCGATAAAGAGGAGTGCTTGTCTTCCAGATCGGCATGCTTACCTTCCAGGGCTTTCATAACCCTTTGTAATGCTCTCGAGCTAAAAGACAAAAGTTACTCAAAGGTACAAACAATGTTTGAAGTTAAAAAAAAATACATAAGAACAATTTATCAAAATTTTCATTGATATAACAATATCAATTCTTACTACAGTAGGAAGTTGAGTTTGTAGGTTTACTTCAATAATTACGAGAGAATACATTGTTCTTTTCGAGAAAAAATTTGAGTTATTCACAAGGTGATCTGACAGTTTCTTCAAAATATTTAAGCTTTGTTCTCAATTCTTCAAGCTTAGCTTTCATATTAGATAATGAGATATCCAAGATAGAATTCTTCTCCGAAATGTCGACAAAATTTTTACCAAGGGTCTCTAGCTCGATGCAAGAACGGCCTTTTCGGAAACATGAGAGGAAAATACATCCTTGAGAGAGCTTTCAAGCCTCTAATACTTTCACCTTCTCCTCGGTGCATCCATTTGGCATTTGCATCGAAAGTGAGTTATCCAAGAGTGAATATTCTTGAGATAGCTTCTCCACCTCTTGAACCTTTTCGAGAGAAGTGCCTTTTCTACCTCATTCTTTGCACATGCTTCCTTTAGCTTTAAGTTCATATCTGCAATAATTCAATTAACCGGTTTGTACTCTTAATAACATGTTGGGGTAATGGGAGAAGGAGCAAAGCTATGACTACCTGGGCGTCTGGGGGCAAAGTTGGCGCGGGCTAGGGAGGATTCAGAGCGACCGGAGAAGGATCGCAATGGCCAAGGACACGGGAGCGATGGGAGGAGGAAAGATTGGAGAAAAGGTTGGGATTTGGGAAGGAGCTCCAGCTCTCAGTTGATTGATTGGTGATTCGGCCGAAAGGAGGAGGTGCCTGCTGGCGCCTGCTCTCTTTGGGCGGCCGCCTCAAGCCGGCCAGTATGCCTCGGGCCTATCTACTGTGCATATGTTTTTGTGGGTATATTTGCTAAAATTTTGCACTGATATTTTTTCTAGGCCACGGACCGTTGTCCAACCGGCCCAAAGCCCATCTCCGCCCTGTCGCCAGCGTTACGTCGTTGTAAGCTAGCCAAAAAGAAAAAGAGTGAACAAGAAGCGCTCTCTCCCGCGCGCGCGCGCGCCGCGCGCCTCGTTACTTTATGTGCATTCACGCCTTGTGTTCTGAACTAGGACAAGACGTAGCGAGCTTCTTGGTATTTCTGGGTCCAATTACCTATCTACCTTCGTATGGTCGTATCTAATGATTAGACTAAACTTCACTGGATTTTGCTTTTGCTTTTGCTATTGCTAAGGAGGAGAAAAAAGAGAGAGAGAGAGAGAGAGAGAGAGAGAAGGCATGCAAGACAAAATAAAGCTCGGACAAACTTCTAAAATACATACTTTACTCGCACAAATAAAAAGGAAAAGAACATAAAGATTTCGAGCACTTCTTTTGAGCACAGGTTTAGTCTGCAAGCACATCAGCATATAAATGTAGCAAGCTAATGATATGAATGCCTTCTTTAGGCAGTCGAAGATGATTCCATCAAAGGCTGGGCTGGGTTAGGAATGGCATCTAGCAATCAGCGTGCCAATTTAAAGTACACTGCAAGTACAGGACTAGTGCTTCTCTTTTGTCGTAGAAGCTGTACGGTGTAAGGATTTAGTAAAAAAGAAATCTAGTCTGTACTAATATACATAAACTCAGATGCACGGTTATGTGATATATATATACGAGTGCATGCAGGTTGAGCCATCAGAAAATGGTATGGTACTACGTACTTCCAATTCTCATAGGTACCGAGAAGCGAGAGCGCAGCGAGATGATGCCCGGAGATTCTGGTCGGTGCATGATATCTCTCTCTTTAGTCTTTTACTAGCTCTATCTTCTTTCCTCATGCACTCCATTGCTGCAGCTTTAATGATCAAACGCCTCGACCGAGTCGCGCTACCTCGCTCCTCGATCCCTCATGCAACTGCTGCCACTAGAATTGATTCTTCGAGGATGAGAGACGACTAGGCTAATGATAGTACGTACTTTTCTCAGAGGTGTAGCCTGAAAAAGCTCGTGAGGCTAGCTAGCCCAGCCCTGCATCTGCATGCACCCTCACTCCCATGCACTTACTAAAGACGCAAGACCGGCCGGCCACGCTGGGTACCAGCTGCTTGCTAGCTTTAGCGTAGTATATATAAGCGTGTGCAATGGCGGCTTCCTTCGGTGCTTGGTAGGTTGCATGGCATGCACATGTGTAGTGAAGAAGAGATTGCTCAAATTCAATGGTGTGTGTTACATGTGTGTGTGTGTGTGAGAGAGAGAGAGAGAGAGAGAGAGGGAGCGAGATGGAAGTGGGGTGTTTGGAATGTAGTTTGATCCAAGATATATCTGCCTATACATATATCTATCTATCTGTTTGGATATGTAGTTTAAACTTATTTCACAGCGGGTATATCTCGGATCAGGCTTCATTCCTCACACCGATACTTTCTTCGTGAACCGGCGGCGGGAATGCCGTCTTTTGATTCAGTATTCATCCGCAAACTCGTTCACTATTTCGGGTACACTTGTGCTTCTTACAATATGCCGTCTTAGTGTACGTGTTTAAACGAGACGTTGATTGTTTGTGGTTTTCGCCGTGCGTTGTAGGTTGGCGCGCGCGCGTAACGTACGTGTGATCGACGTCTCCTTCCAAGCTGATGTGCCCACAAGCCGTCGATTGCAGCGTGCATGCATCCCCTCCCTCTCGTCAACGCGCGTGAACTGGAGGAGGGAGAGCGACGACGGCAGTAGCCCTGTAGCTGTCTGACATCTCCGGCTTTAGCTTAGCAAAGACTTTTGGTCCATTTTTCACCTGGCTGCAGTATTGCATAACCACGCTCTGTTCCGAGTATTCCACGAAGATTGCTTAGGGGGGGAAATGCTACGACTCGTAAGCCACGAAACGATCAATAACCTACCCAACAAACAGATAAGGAATGATCAGTCATGTGGTGGTTCTTCTCGTGTCATGCTCATGCAGTTCGATTAGTAATGCAGTTGCAGGACAAGCGTCGCAACAACCGCACCTATCAGTGGCAAGCGACAATTCATCCAGGAAAAAGGATATATTCCATTCTATGTATGCGTTCTCTGTGCTAAACTTCCTGTACAGGTATGTCCTGATGTCTCATATCATCTAATCTCTTTTACAACTGAGCACGCGAGATTTCGCGCTACACATGCAGTATTCCTATGCCAAGCAAGCCACGCATCAGCAGCAGTCTTGAACCGTCTAAACAAAACCTCAACTCTGACTGATGCCTTGAAGTACCGGGAATAAGAACAAATGACTGAATGAATTGAAGAATCCACGAATCATCAATGTAATCAGAAGAATCTATAACTCTGCAAGGGCCACGCTGGAGAATATCAGTGAGAGATCAATCTGCAGCTAGTGCTTGGAGCTCGCGCAGGTGGTCTGGTATCAGTGTCCCCAGATTAGGGTTCTGTGGGTTCTCTGCATATGCAACATGGTATGCTGCCACACAAGCCTGCGGCCACGCGATGATCATCCGGCACTGCACCAGTGCAACAACAAACAAAACAAAGAATTAGAAGACAGAGGGTATAAAGAGAAAGCAATTGTAATTCGGTAAAAGCAATGTTGGGTCGCTACCCTTATAGATGGATAAACAACAGTATCTCTTCTTTGGGGGAAGGCAGCAGTATCTAATTTTCAAGCAATACTGATAAAAGAAGTATCCAGAACAAAAGGTTGGAAAGGTAGGGCCATGCCATTTCACCAAGAAAGCCTAATATTAAGTCCAAATTTTCTGAGATTATCGCTGGTGACTAGTTCATCTTTGACATCAACTAGCTTAAATGCCTTACGGATGCCATCAGATAAAATCTCAAGTATAAGCACCGTATAGTGGCATACTTCCATTGTGCAGGCATGCAAAATGTTGTGAAGTAAACAGATTTATGCTGCTTCTTGCAAACAAATAACCAAAATCCAATCATGCTTCACTAATGCAGATAATGTGCTGCTTCTTGCAAACAAATTACCAAAATCCAATCAGGTTTCACTAATGCAGATAATGTGCTGCTTCTTACAAACAAACGACCAAAACCAAATTCAATCAGGTTTCATTGATGCAGATAAGCTCAGAAAAAACCGACAGGGAGAGTCGAGTGGAATACCATGTAATAACCGATGAGGAATGCATAGATGGCTATGGGCAGAGCTAGCTCCTTATGGTCCTTATCCATGGCAAGTGCCCATGAGCTAGCAACCAGTGAGGCCAATGCGCCTCCTGTCACAGCAGAAAGGAAGCAGAACGAGCCGGTGAGGTCTGAATCAACAAGCCTTGCTATCCCGCGGAGAACAAAAAGAGACCACACATCCCGTGAAGCCACACAGAATGCCTTCCCCCGTGCCCCCACATGCACAAAACCCCACCGGTTCACCCGTCCCAACATTTTCTCTGATGCAGCCAGGCAGCAGCCCCGGCATGAGAAAAGGAACTCGTCGTTGCTCCCGGTCACCGTGTTCATCGCTCGAGCTAAGCCCCGCACTGCTGCAATCACCGGGACAGCCACAGCGCCCATACAAATGTCACCAAAGGCTGGCCCCGTTATTGTGCCACAGAATGCTTCAACAGCACCACCTGGCATACGGACTCCATAGACAAGCCGTGCATGTGCCAGTCTCGCCACAGCTACATAGACAAAGTAGCGCAGCACCTGCATGGTCCATGCCATGCTCACCAGAAGTGCAGCCACATAAGTCATCTGGAAGTTCGTGAAGTGCCCTTCTGCGGCAGCAATGCAGCTGATAGCCACTGTCCAGAAGGCCATATAGCCAAACGCAGCAACAAGGACAAAAACAACAAAGCAATAAGCAGTGGCCGGCAAATGGGCTCCATTGATAGAGGTGGAAAGAACTGCAGCGGCATGCCGAAGACGTGGACCAGTTGCCCAGCAACCGTATAGTGCCGCTGCAATGGCAACCACAACTATGAGCACTCCAATACCAAGTGCAGCACCATTACCAACAAGGAGTATGACTACATCGCAGGCAAGTGCGAGAACAGGGGCTGCCCAGAGAGAGGTCTTGATGGCTTTTGGAGGGTTAGTGACAGCAAGGATAGTCCAAAAACAGGCAGCAATGATGGACACTATAATGGAGGAAGCAAGCGGAATATAGTTGGCGAAGGGCTTGTAGGTAGGGTTTTGGTGGGAAGATGACTGGACGCCAAGGAAGATTGTGAGAGCAACGAAGGCAAGGAGGTGCAAGATGAACAGGACCTTTATGACACTGGCTGTGAAACCACTGCAGCAGCCACGACTGTCGGGGACAGCAATGTTGCCAAATACTGGGGAGTAAATTTGCTCTTCTATTTCAATTGCCACCTGAGGAAGTAGCATTTACAATGTTAGTGAAGTGAAATCTTCAAACCAAAACAAAATATTATTGGCAGAAAATTGTTCATTCATTTCACATGTGTTAGTTCAAATCAGCAACAAACTGGTAAATTTTTCCCAATCTTTTTGAAAATTAAGCAAACTCACTTGCATTTCGATCATCAATAATTAATTTTGTTCTATTAAATATAAGTGAATTCCATTATTGTCATCTGATTGTGCTAAAAACACGACACAAGCCTAAATTTTTAAAATGAACTATGAAGCAACAAACTCATGCCTACAGCGATGCCTTGTAAATGACACCAAAAGGTATTTTCAAAATCCATGTGTGACAGATGTTTAAATTAATCCAGAACAAAACTAATGTAATACATCGTATCTGACTAAATGCAAGAAAGCAAATTGAGAGACCAATGCAAGTCAGAGTTGATCTTACCAGCTTATCTTTTTTTTTACTGTGCTTACCAGCTTATATGATAACAGAAAATTCACTAATGTAGCTAAAAGGCAAAAAAGTCCTCAGGTTGCCTTCTGGTCAGAATAAACTGAACTGAAACTAAAGCTTCACACTTATCAATACATAAATTTAAAAATTAGAGTTGGTGGTTGTCCATTCTCCCCCACCCTCTTTGGTGTCCGTTGGATCAGTGAGCGGGGCACGACAGCTTAGCTCGCGTTGCTGAGTACAATGATGGCTGACGACCCGACATGTTAAGACTGTGATTTTTTAATCCGTAGCCGTACCAAAGCACGAGCATGAGACTAGTCAATAAATAAAAAGCAAAAGGCGGAAAACATTTCTAAAGATAATCCCCGAGTACATCTAATTATTTGATAAACAAATAGTCAATTCCACCCAAAATGAGAGCAGCAACAATTCGAATTAAATTATAGCTGTTTGTGCACTCAAAGGCGTACTGTTTTTATGAAAGCAGCTGCAATTCGGCACTTCTGGATTGATTTTAACCTACATTAAGCTTTAACAAATTTGTTAATCAAACCATCAAGGAGATGATATTCGGTGTTTCTTGGATCAAAATAAGTGCAGTTTACTCCTGTAGGCTGTAGGTTGTAACTTTAAGACAGATTAGCATATATTACTGCACTAGTTATTGTATTTTATAGTAGCACAAGCAATTTTTGCACACAAACAAGACGAACAAAAAGTAAAAAAACACATGAATAATTTGCAAATTGATATGATAGAAAGCACCTGCTTCAGATAAATCATTGTTTACAGAGAATTCCACGATGCTGACATGGATATCAACTCATAACAAAAATAAAAAATAAGATGATTTCTAGCAGTATTTTAATGGCAATGGATTCCATTTGCCTTTAGTATTCCATATTTCAAATTACTAGTTATGTTATAGATCACTGTGCAGTCACCACCAAGTGTGCATCAGATCATCGTCACCACCAATTGTGCATCAGATCATCAAACAACTGCAAATCCCAGAGGCCACAGGTTCTGTTTCATCACTGAATTGCGAAATTGATTGGCACTGCATTTTTATGACAAAAGAAAAAAAACTACTTCTCCAAATGGATCAATCCAAATGCTTGCAATCCAAAGCTTTCCAGGCAAACCAACACCAACCGAGTCATCTCATCAGGGTCATTCTGAAATTGTCAAACAGGCCATCAAACCCCAACCACTTCACTGCGTAATTTTGCAAACAAGCACGAGTTAGCACACCTGCAACAACAGCAGCAGCAGCAGCGATCCTATGTTTAATCCAACTCCAGTCCACTACCCTGTACCCCCAATCTGTCACCGGATTTGTTCAACCAACTCCACACATGAACAGCATGAAAACGCCCAATCCCAACACACGCATATGCATGCACAAACGGATTCGAACAGAACAATACGGACATAAGCAAACCAGTTCGAACGAACGCACGCGCATACTGCTTCCCATGGCTCAAGCATAACCAACACAAGAAAACCAGTTCGAAGGCACGCACGAGTAAGCGCCCAACTCGCGGACCTGGGTTAAAATTCCGCACAAAAAAATCAGCAGCAGCAGCAGCAACCACGCAATCAAGCCAGACGCAGACACGTGAGCGCGAGCGCACCAAGCGAGGAGCAAGCCGAGAGGGAAGGGACGAGAAGGCGCTGGTCACCTGGTGAGGGCTCGCCGCCGGGGTAGGCGCCGCAATGCCGCCGCTGGCCGCCGTGATCTCGCCGCCAACGCCCTGCCTCGCCATCGCCTACTGCTACTCCTCTCCCTCCTCGCCGCGCCCCCCTTTCTCTCCCCCTCTCTAACTCGCGAGTCGCTTTGGCCTCATCTGCTTTGGCTTTGTCTTTCGCACCAGCCGCGGCTTTGGATTGCTTCGCCTGCTCTGCTTAAACGGGGAGGAGAAGTGGGGTTCGTGGGCTGTAGCCGCTGTACGGTTACCGCCCCGGTGCCTCGGTGGTAGGGAGTCTGGCGCGCTGGGAGGTGGGCTTCTGGTGGCTTGCTTTTTCTTCGAGTCAGGAGGTGAGCGTGTCTTACAGTGATGCGCGGTGACTGTAGTGATGACGGGGCAAGGGCCGTGGGGTTTGGGTTGGGGAGAGGCCGTTACACCGTTTACACGTCAGCGTGCTGTGTTTTTTGTGCTTCGAACTCTACGGTGGAGTAGAGACGGGCGATGTTTTCTTAGGTCCGGATTCTCTTGCTGATACAGTGATACTGACAGAACGTTGTGTGAGCAGTGTTTTTTAGCATGCATGAACAGATTTTTTTAATTAATGAACCCTTTTTTAATTTTATTTAAAAGTTAATTCCGACGAACTTTATTTCTAATTTTGATTTCTTTGGTCACGCCGCCACCCGTAGCGTGACAAAATAATACTGTCACGCCAGCTCGTATCTGGACAAACTCTTGTCACGCCACGAGTCGTGGCGTGATAGTGTTGTTTGGCGCTGTCACGCCACGACCAGTGACGCGACAAAAAATGCTATTTAGCGGATTTATCCTATGGTGTGATAATGTTGTTTTATCACGCCATAGGTGGTGACGTGACAAAAAAGTTGGAATTGGAAATAAACTTCGCCGGAGGCTAACTTTAAAATAAAATTTAAAAAGGATTAATTAAGCGAACATTACTCTATAGTAGCAGGGGCGGAGCCACCGTTTGCTTGCGACGCGCCATGGTAGCTCTGATGAAATTCTACGGCGACCACGACTGAAAATGGTGTCATGCCTAGGCAAAACAAGACGATTAACGCATCCTCGCGCTCTTGCCAAGACTTTAAAAAATTCCTGACTTCGCCACTGTATAGTAGTACCGTAGCATGATGCTGTAGAATCAGTACACATTTACTGTGTCCTTGGTACTGTAACATTTGATTTAGACATTTTATTTTGGATCTTACGATATAGCAAATGTCCTGATGCATGTTACTGTGCTCCTCTACGTTAGCATGTGCTAATGCAGATCCGTTCCGTTTTCTTGTGCAGAGGTGTGCCTGCTGACTGTTGCTTACGGTTTTTGCAAGTGGACTTTTTTGAGCAAGCATCGTCGTCGAGTAAATTTGTGGATATATTCAGTTGCACAATGTTTTGCATGTTGCTATAATATCTATGTGCAATTTCCTCTATAGCCTATTTATAGGGGGGAAACGCAGAAATTCTACAAGAAAACAGTGTACGTCATTCTACTAAATCGTCTAGTCGTCCACTCTATGCAACTATGCAAGCCAATATGGGGGAAAACAAAGAAATAACCTTGCTCAGTTAAGCTACTTCAGATAACAAAGCGAAGACTAATATTTGTATAATTATCCAGACAATTAGCGAATGCTATGAACACGTTTGTTCTTTCCTCCAGGAGAGGACCAACCATGAGATACGTAGAATCCATGGCTCCTAGTGATTCGATAGCCTTTTCTCCCTTTTTTGTCCCCATGATAGTAGTGCTCATGATAGGATAGGGAGACCAATAAGCACGGCACGCATGGAATCCACAGCAGAAACAAAAAGGAATATTCTTCTTCTTCTTTGCATAAAGAAAGAAAGCAAAGTGAAATCGATTGAGGAGTGGAAGTGTAGCACTATTGAAAAACCAAAAGCGGGAGTTTTTAAGCTAATATAGCTCAATAGCAAGTTTATCTCTCTCTCCAAATTAAAACTAAAAATGGCACCACGGAGTCGCCGGTGGGCGACACGTCGCCTTGTATGTTCATCGGGTGCCCGAAGCCCCTCATCCGCATGCTAGGAGCACAGCGCAGCCCAGTCCTTGCCCCCCTGGCTTGAACTCGCCGAGTTCATGCACTAGGAGCATGAATTCCCCTACACACTGTGTGTCCATCATTTCATGTGAAATTTATTTTTTAGAATGAAATTCCAGGGGCACGGACACACCCCGGATTCCCTCTGTGTTGCGCACTTGTGGGAGAGAATCGATTCCCTCCTATCCCATCACTGATCACATCGGCCCCACCGATTCTCGATGTCCCCCGTATGCACAAAAAAACTAGCGTGTACTTTGTGGAAGGAATCCTCTCCTATAAACCCATGATCGGCGAATCGTTCCTTCGTGTGATTATAAAACTTGACGTGTCACTCTCATTCTCCACCCAAAAGCAAGCGCGGAGAGAGAGCGAAAGGATCGGCGGCGAGAGGTAGCGTAATCGTAAAATTAGTTCGATTTATTTGTCGATTTGAGGGTGTTTAAAGCAGTATTTAGCGGTCGTATTAGTAGAGAAAGTTCGACATCAAACGAAGATCTTCTAGATGAGGTAATTTTTGGTGTATGCTTTATGTTTATTAACTGTGTAATTAGTGTTAAATTAATTAGTTGTAATTAATTACTCGTAGTTAGTTAGTCATAATTAAAATAGTCCTAATTAAATAGGAGTACTCAATTAATCATAATTAATTTAGTTCTAATTAATTAGTTGTAATCTTCTAGGCGAAGGGCTCTGGGCAACCAGTGTGTGGACGAGTGTCGCCCACCGGCGCTCTGCGGTGCCATTTTTGGATTTGACTTGGAGAGGGGACTAAATTAGCTATTGAGTTTGTCAACATTGCCATATTAGACATAAACTCCAAAAGCGGCACAATCACGGTTTCAAAAAAAGGGGAATTAAGGATTTGCCACTCCATTTGTTGTCACTTTAGAATTTGTCACTCGATCTTTTACTGACATGTGGGTCCAGGATCAGTGAGATGATAGGGTGACAAATCATGAAATGCCAACCAATTGAGTGGCAAATCCTTTGATTGGCTCGATAAAAAAGGTTCATGTACATACTGCTCTACTACTAGCCCATGGGGAACTGTAAAAGCCCATGACCACCAAGTGTATGTGGAATTTTTGGCGGATACTACGTTTTTTCAGGCCGTATTTGCGGATCTGACCACCGCCACCGCGTATTTGCATATTTGACACCACTGGTGCATGGCCCAGGCGCCAACGCTCGAGAAAAGCAGATGCGTGGCGTTGGCGCATGCCACGCCGCCGCCGACGCGTGGCGCCACCCGCCGTCGACGCCACCCCGCCATCTTAGCACGCCACCCCTACCACTTCAACGGCTTTGGGTATGGCCACCATACGCCGACCATTAGATTAGGTTAATTAGTTAGGGTTAGAGTTAATTAGTTAGTTAGGTTAATCTAGGCTGAAATTTAGAGAAATTTTAAAATATATCAAATGATTTCAAAAATTATAATTTTTTTATGGAGCCTCTCGACACCGTGTACTTGATTGTGTAAATTTTTCATAATTTTATTCATTCAGAATTGTTATCGCTATTTCGTATAAGTGTCATGTTCGTATGAATCAATAAATATAGAAAATGAGCTCCAAAAATTATGAATTTTATTTTGAAGAGTCCTCACGTAGTGGACTTGATTGTGTAATATTTCGGCAATTTTATATGTGTTCTGATATTGTCTCAAAAATTTAGGATTTAGGTTGCGAAAATTTCGATTTTATGTTTCGGAAATTAGGGTTTCATGATTTCATGTGACTTGGAATGTATAAAAAAAGCTACATTGCAACTCCATTAGAGATGTCGATATACAATATGGTGCTGGAGTACACACGTAACAACCAAAATACGCGTACAAATATAGCAAAACAAAATATGAATACAAATATACCCAAACATAATCGCATAACACGGATATACCAAAGTCTAGATAAGCTTGTGCATGAGCTGGGATGAAGGAGGAGGGGTATTATCACATGTAACTCAATCAAATAGGATACTCTTTGTTTATTTATCGGTTTAGTGCGAATGATGTTCTTTAATACTGTATTGTACGACAGGTTAGATATGTTGGGCTACGAGTAAGCTACGATAGCTACAAATCAAAATTTCTACCACGCAAACCAGGAAGCCAAGTAAGTAGATGATCACAGATCGTTACCACCAGACACGCAGAGCAGCGGAAAGTTGGAGCAGCCTGGTCCAACGTAGAGCGTGTCGATGCAGTGGTCATAGTCGATCATCTAGCGTCGAGCAAGTCGATGCAGTGGTCGTAGTCGATCGTCCAGCGTCCTCACGAGTCGATCATCTCCTCCAGCAACCTCTGCAGTTCCTTGTGAAGATCGCGGATTGTCCTCAAAGCGCCTTGATCGCGAGAGCGCCTCTACGGTATCCACACGTCCAGGGAAGGAACAACTATGTGCAGGTGTGCTAGCACCAAGTTGCACGGTAGAGCTCTCAGAAAGATGGCGGCTAGGGTTTCGGTGGTGATTCACGCCTCCATCCCAACAGCCTCATGCATCTCCTTATATAGTGCTCATGACGGATCCTATCCGAACACGTTTACGAATCATATCCGTATTAGTTTGTTCCAACCCATTAAGTATGTGGCCTTGTAGGTTCATGCGTAATCGGTTGTGACTCGGAAACCCTTTCCGATCACGAGTCGTAGCGGCTCCTAGCAGAACATAGCGATTCTCGAATACATACAAATTATATCGGACGAACCTTAATGCAATATGATCTCGACCGAGTCCTCATCACTTACGACTGAGTCTTATCTCTATCTGACGATTCAGTATTTGGTCACGACGATTCATAACTCCTTACGACGAGTTATGACCACTCTGTGATTATATTCGACCAGTCTACGACCAGCTCGTATCTCCATACGACCAGTCCGTAACTATTCGAACTAAGCGACCTACTTGTATATACTCCCTTTGCCTCACGATGTCTGGTTGAACTCTAGGTGAGATGTTGTGTCATCCATGGACTGTTCAATACTTTCTCGATCGAGTGTTGGATTACTTCACGTGGTCGAACATTTCGACTACTAGTGGTATGGCCATGCACTTTCTTTATCCGACCACAACGAGGGGCCCAGAGACATCTCTCCTATTATGTTAGGAGGGGTAAATCCCATATCCGATCAGTCACATTCCTCTGCATGTTTCATAGCATACCCGAAAGCTACCTTTATAACTACCCAGTTACGGTGTAGCGTTTGGCAACCCCTAAGAATGCTATTACATATGTAGGAAACCATGCTGATCTTAGGTCTAAGGATTATACATCAACATTGCTTGAGACCAACTAACGACACATATAATCATAATAATCTCAATAGTGTCTCAAGGTGGGTCTAATCCAACATCATGTTCTCTAACATGTGTCTATATTATTGGTTTGATATCTCCATATCCATGACCCGTAAAACATAGTCATCAACCAATACATATGCTAGTCTATTCATATGTGTCCTCATATGTTTCTGACCAGGGATCGTATAAGAATAATTATCACATAAATATAGAGTTTCACAATCAAGTCACATACTTGATAATCAATATTAACAATATAATTCTTGGAACAAGATAATATTTTATCCAATATTATGAACATAAGGAAATATAATCATCTCTATGATTGCCTCTAGGGCATATTTCCAACAAGATAAGGGTGTGCATGAACCAACTAAGGGAAATACGTGGCATGGAGATCATATAACGATGTACCGTAACCTCCGACTCGTGTGCGTTTCGAAGGCTACGGTACATCATTATATGATTTGCACGCCACGCATTTCCCTCAGTTAGTTCATACACAATCTTATGTAGCATGTGGTACAATACAGATCATCCACGGCGAACTGATAATTTGACAAAGAGTGTCCTATTTAATGATGTGTGCAACTAGTCTCCGCGGCGCCATAGCGAGTACCCCTTGTCTCGAGGCTGCCCATGGTGGCGGTGAGTGTAGAAGTTGTCCATGTCCTGCGATTTCATGATGTAAGTGGATCGTACAGTAAGTAATGTAACAAGGATGCAAATTGTATATAACTCACGTCTTCGATACGGAGTGCGCCCGGTCGGCCTGATACGCTTCGACGTCGGCCAGTCTCCTTTGGCTCCTTTTGTACTGAAGCCCGACAGGTTACCAAGGGTAGAAAAATCATTGATGGTTCAGGACAACATGGTGCGTAAAGTGAAGTTCTCTCGTTTGTACGCATCCTATACCTGTACCCTTTCGTTCCACAGTGTCACAAGATCTTCCAGTAATAGTGCTAGGTACACATCAATATCATTATCAGGTTGCTTCGGCCCTTGGATAAGTAGTGACATCAAAATGTACTTCCGCTTCATACACAACCAAGGAGGAAAGTTGTACATACATAAATTCACGGGCCAGGTGCTATGTCGGCTACTCATGTTACCGAAAGGATTCATTCCAACTGTACTTAACCCTAACCTTATGTTCCTCGGTTCGTCATAGAACTCTTCAAGCTTCGATCGAAGTTTCTCCTTTGGCGTAATCGTGAGTGTCTTAGCTTTCCATCTTTCTTACGCTCCTCCGAGTGCCAACGCAGCAATCTTGCCTCCTTTGGGTTCGCAAATAAACGCTTCAAACATGGGGATCACAGGCAAATACCACAACATCTTAGCAGGAGGTCCTTGCTTCACCTTAGCAGTATTGTTACGCTTGTATCGGGATGCTTTGCATACGGGACATACATGCATGTCTGCATATTCTTTACGGTAGAGGATACAATCGTTCAGACATGCATGTATTCTTTCTACTTCCATTCCCAATGGACAAAGAACCTTCTTTGCTTGGTAGGTGGTGCTGGGCAACACGTTTTCCTCCGGAAGGATGTCCGCTAGGAGACCAAACAACGCTGTGAAACTCTTATCGGACCGACCATTGCTTGCCTTCAATTTCAGTAGTTCAAGCACGGTTGACAACCTTGTGTATTCCGGCTTGCAGCCAGGGAACAAAGGTCTCGCCGAGTCCTCCATTAAGCCCTCGAATTTACAAAACTCTCTATCACTGTAGTTCTCTTCTGCATCGCGTAGCATCTGATCCAGATTGTCATCGTGCGACCTATCCTCATCAAAAGCGCAGCCCACATCCAGCATATCGTTGACTTCCTCGGCGATGCCATCATTATTAACTTCCTGTATAATCTGCTCTTCACCGTGACTGGTCCAACATGTATACCCTTTTTTGAAACCCCTTCGAATCAAGTGCGCTTCAATCTGCGCCGAGTTGTTAAACATCTTCATATTACCGCAATCAATGCATGGACAGTACATAAATTTTATCCCCTTCTTCAACATATCCTGCTCGGCGGCTCTTCTAAAATCAAGCACGCCATTAATGTACTCTTGACTCACACGACTCTCACCGTACATCCAGTTTCGGTCCATCTATACGCATGTAACAAATCAGTGTCAAATTACGTTAATAAACCGCAAGTACAAACTCTTCTTAATTATTGACCAAACATACTTAAATTGCTTAGTGATTAACCTAGAGTAAATATAAAGAGTTAAAGATCGTTACCCTCGGAGCTCACGACGAAAATACCAAATATCCCTTGAGATTCCTCTCCTTCTCCTTCTCCTCCAATCCCTTCCTCCTCCCTTCCTCCTCCTTTCCTCCTCTCTTTAGCTTCCTCCTTTCCTTCTCCTCTCTAAGGTGGCGCAATGGGGGTCGAGCGACAAGGTGCGCAGTGGCGCAATGGGGAGGAGGTAGCGAGGTGGAGGCGCCAAGGCGAGGTCTGACCTTCTCCTCTCTAAGTGGCGCAATGGGGAGAAGCGGCGGTGGTGGGAGCTAGGCGAGGAGGTGGCGTATAGGGGAGGAGCAGCAAGTGGAGCCAGCGGCAGGGGTTGTGTCGGGTGCATTTATAATACCAGAATATCATAGATGGTTCTTAATAAGAACAAATGCATGATTAACTAGATTATCCTGCAGGCGGTTCTTAATAAGAACCATCTGTGATAATTCTGAGCAGTTCCTATTATAGAAGCTATGCGTGATTAGCTAGACTATCATAGACGGTTCGTAATAAGAACCGTCTGCGAATTATCACAGAGGTTCTAGTTATAAACCGTCTGTGATAGGTATGTATCACAGACGGTTCCAAAGGAACCGTCCGTGATAAGAATAACACAGACGATTCCAAATGAACCGTCTGTGATGAGGCGTCTTCTATAGTCTATTTTGTAGTAGTGAGTATACCGTACAGTGAAAAATGTAACAAGGATGTAAATTCTTTATAAGTCACGTCGTCGATATGGATTATGTCCGGGCGACCGGATACGCTATGGTGGCTGAGCTCAGCCGCATGAGCCTTTCCCTTCTCCTTGTCACGGGACTCCACGTCAGGCTGGTATGTCGAAGTCGTCGATGTCCTGCGATTCTATGATGTAAGTGCACCGTATAGTGAAAAATGTAACAAGGATGTAAATTCTTCATAACTCACATTGTTACGCCTAACTAATTCCTACTTAACTAATTACAACTGATTAATTACCACTACATAAATTACTGATAGTTCATTTCCACTAATCATTTTGCAAACAACTGATTACGACTTATTAATTACTACTAAAAAAATTACCAGTACTTCATTACCACTTATTCAATATGCCGTAATGATAACTACTAAACTAATTACAACTAATTAATTACCATTAAACTAAGTCATTACTAGTGAACTAACTAATTACGACTAATTAATTACCTCTAAACTAACTAATTACGATTGATTAATTACCACCAAAAAAATTACCAATACTTCATTTCCACTTACTTAATATGTAGTAATGATGACTACTAAAATAATTTCAACTAATTAATTACTACTAAACTAATTCATTACTAGTGAACTAACTAATTAATTACCTCTAAACTAACTAAATACGATTGATTAATTACCACTAAAAAATTACGATACTTTATTTCCACTTACTTAATATGCCGTAATGATGACTACTAACTAATTACAATTAATTAATTACCACTAAACTAATTCATTACTAGTGAACTAACTAATTACGACTAATTAATTACCTCTAAACTAACTAATTACGATTGATTAATTGCCACTAAAAATTACCAGTACTTTATTTCCACTTATTTAATATGCCGTAATGATGACTACTAAACTAATTACGACTAATTAATTACCACTAAACTAATTCATTACTAGTGAACTAACTAATTACGACTAATTAATTACCCCTAAACTATCTAATTACAACTAGCTGACTAATTACGACTACGGTAATAACGGCAAAAGTATCCGACAAATTACCTGCCCTTCGGGGGAAGATAATCAATCAAGGCCGAGCGTCGAGCAATGAGAAGCAAGAAAACAGTTAACCTCCCAATAAAATTAATTATGTTACGTTATCTGAGTTGTCAGCAATGAGTGCAAGAACGAGAATCGAAACGCAAATAAGATGAGCGAAGAGCGAGTGCCAGAGTTTGGTATTTAAAGCCGAGTAGACCAGGAGTCGCGGCGTTGGCGTCGGGAATTCCATAAGCGTTGGCGCCGAAATTTCTGGATGAGGCGACAGATGTGCAGAGATGGGAGGAGGGACAGTGGGAAAGATGGCCCTCGCGAGGTTTTTTAATTCTCCGCAGAACAATCCGGGTGCGTGGCGGGTGTAGCAGGCGAGAGGGAGGGCTGGAGGGGGGCGTGAGTTGGGAGGGTGTTACGAGAATAATTCTGAACGAATAAAATTATGAAAAATTTACACAAGCAAGTACACGATATCGGGAGGCTCCACAAAAAAATTTATAATTTTTTCGACTTATTTGCTATATTTTAAAATTCCTCCGAATTTCAGCCTAACACTAACTAACCTAACTAATTATCTAACCTAACTAACTAATTAACCCCTAACACTAATTACCGCACTGTTTTGGCTGGCGCATAGTGGCCATGCGTCAGCGGACACTAAACCGATAAATAAACAAAGAGTATCCTATTTGATCGAGTATATTTGTATTCATATTTTGTTTTGCTATATTTGTACGCGTATTTTGGTTGTTACGTATGTACTCTAGCGCCATATTGTATATCGACATCTCCAATAGAGTTGCAATGTAGCTTTTTTTTATACATTCCAAGTCACATGAAATCATGAAACCCTAATTTCTGAAACCTAAAATCGAAATTTTCGCAGCCTAAATCCTAAATTTTTGAGACAATATCAGAACACATATAAAATTACCAAAATATTACACAGTCAAGTCCACTGCGTGAGGACCCTTCAAAATAAAATTTATAATTTTTGGAGCTCATTTTCTACATTTATTGATTCATACGAACATGACACTTATACGAAATAGCGATAATAATTCTGAACGAATAAAATTATGAAAAATTTACACAATCAAGTACACGGTGTCGGGAGGCTCCACAAAAAAATTCATAGTTTTTTGAACTCATTTGCTATATTTTAAAATTTCTCTAAATTTCAACATAAACTAACCTAACTAGCTAATTAACCCTAACCCTAACTAATTAACCTAATCTAATGGCTGGCGCATGGTGGCCATGCGCCAAAGGAATGGGCGCATGGCCACCATGCTCCAGCCACTGAGGTGGCGGGGGTGGCGTGCTGAGGTGGCGGGGGTGGCGGGCCGACGGCGGGGATAGCGTGAGGTGGCGGCCATGCGTCGGCGACGACGGCGGCGTTCGCACACGGTAGCCATGCGCTAACGCCACGTACCTTGTTCTCGAGTGTTGGCGCACGGTACCGTGCGCCAAGCGGTGTCAAATATGCAAATATGCGGTCGCAGTGGTTAGATTCGTAAATACATCACGAAAAAACGATGTATCCGCCAAAAATTCGTGTATGCGAAGATTCGAGTATGTGAAGATTCGAGTATGTGACATGGGCTTCATCTCATCACGCGTTGATCTTGTGAGACCCATTAAGAAAGGTTTTTGCAATGTCTATGAAGACTGTTAAAGCGGATGTTTTTTTTTTTTGGTTTGGTAAATGAGTTGGTCCTACAATTAAAGGAATGAAATGGGTTGGTCCATCACAAATGTCATTTCTCCTTCGTGATTTACAACGCCAATGAAAAATGGGGAATTGTGTCATGCCGCAAAAACTATGAAATAGCCCATGGTGGTTCTATTTCTGCCCATTCTAGGACTTACTCATTCCTGGTACAACACAACCCGTAAATGACCAATGTAGCAATGTCTAAGGTTAGTGTATCAATTGAGAAATTGGAAGGGTTCCATTTTTTTTTTTTTGAGAAAATTGGAAGATTGGGGAGACTAGAGCAAAACCAGAGCTGCCTAATATTAGAAAGTACAAACTCGTACACATTGCCATCCCACATAGTCAGTGACACCGGTGCAATGGGATGTTTTTCTTTTTAAAAAAGTATATAAAAAACATGATCTAACCTGTTGACGCTCGATCCTTCAATTGAGGAATTACTCATTCATGAGATTCCTCCCTGCAGCCGTCGCAACCGTGACAGTCACAGATGGCTTCTGTTCCGACACACGACAGTGACACCGGATGGAAAAAAAAGCGAGGGTTCCAAACCGAAAACCCCAAAAAACCACACGCCCAAAAGCAGAGCGGCCAGCCACCTCCCGCCGTTGAGCTGCACAAAAGACGAGCAGGGTAAGGCCGAGCAAGAGCTCTTCCTTCGAATTTTTGGTATTTGTTGCCCCTGCCATTCTTTTTTTTAAAAAACTAACCCTCTCCCACTATAATTTGTAGGTTTGGCCCATACAGTGTTCCAGGCGAGGCAGGCCTCCTACCCCTGCGCCGAGGGGGGGGGGGAGGTGACCTGCCCCATATGGTAGACGCGGCAAGAAGGGGTAGGAAAGAGAAAATATGAGAGAGAGGATAGAAAAGAAAATAAAAATAAAAAAACTGGAAATTTCAAGAAAATCACATTAAAAAATCCTTGGAACATAAATAGATTTAATAAAATCTTTTGAATTTAATTGAAGTTTATTTTATTCATTTAAAATGTTTTCCATTTTTCAAAATTTTGCAATTAAGCTTTAATTAAACCAATAAAATAGATTTTTTTTTGTACTTATACCTTCGCATGAGTCATTGCATTTGGATTGCTAAATCAAATTATGAATCGAGCTCATGGTTGAATTTAATTTGTACTTGATTTGTGGAGTTTAAATTGTGGAATTTTGATTCTCGATTAATCCTTCCGATCCAAATTAATTTCCTTTGATTGTAACTCATGTTTTGCTTGTAAAGGGACCAAATTTGAAATTGAATTTAATCGAATCATGAAAACCTATTACAATGATAAGTGGTGCTCATCGTCACTTTGGGGTCGTAGACCATTTCGTGCCTACTTCCAGAACACGATTTTTTTTATGTTGTTGGATGCCTTGCTACGCGAAGAATTGAATCTAAAAAGGCATTTAGATTTGCGATTTAATTAAAATAGACTTTATAATAAAGTTGGGAATTACAGGGCGCACATGGTTTGGTTACGTGCGTAAGAAACAACATCATGCACGATGCAATAAACCGAAGTACTCTTATGATAGATGTGTGTCTTTTTGGAATCGAAATAAATTCGATCTTTGGGGGACTAGTACAGAATGGCCTAACCTACTGTGTGGATCGAGACCGTTTCTCCTTCCTTGTGAGCTTGTCGTTGTACTCCTCGTCAGCCTCCTTGGCCTTGGCCGCCATTTTCCTCTTTTTCTCGCGCTCCCTCTAGCGAGCATCACGCTCTCTGCGCCTGCACGCCTCGAGATGAGCTTTTGTCTCCCGACGGATACGCTCATTTTACTCTTCGTTGCGACGCTCCTCCTCCTAGATCTCATGGGCTCTTTTGGCATCTCACTCCTCGTAGTTGATTTGCCATTGGTCATGTGGGTGGATCTTTTGGTCAATCCACTTGTGATAGCCACATAGTGGAGTCGTTGTTAGTGCGTACTTTGAAATAGAATTTGTAGGGGAACATAGTGTAACTGGTCCTTACCATCTACCGATAGCTTCTCGTCCCCAACTGCGGTTGGGATAGTCACAAGAGTAGTTCGCACAACCCCAGTAACGCATGCCCAGGCTGAGCCGCTGCTTGGACTTGAAGAAATTGCATGTGTCTCTGCACCAACAGAGGGGCAGCGTCTCCCCATCGGGTGGGTTTTGCAACGAATGCTCGGTGGGAATGTTCTGGTAGGGGTTGCTGCTACGGGGGGCATCCGATCGCTTGTCAACAAATTTAATAAGCCAAGTTGTACTTTACAGACTTGTGGTTGTACTTGTTTTACAATGGGAGATCATCACCAGATTAAGTCCTTAAGGTCATCTGGGTGGTTCATACCACATTCCACAAATTCTCGTGCTACATCAGCACCCACCATCATAATATCCGCCCAGATGTGGTATTGGCAGTTTAATAGGGTTTTGAGGAGAAAACTCAATTTATCTCAAATACTTCAGTCATGTACCTCCCATGACTATCCAAAACCAATTTTATGATTTAAGAGATGATGATTAGGACTTTTTAATGCCCTAGTACTTAAGCAAGACTAGCATGTCGCTTATGTACAACATATAGCTAGTAAATTACCACATAATTACTAGGGTGACAGGGAATACTAGGTTCAATTGCCAAAGGATAGTATAATAATTAATGAGTCATCAAATAGGTATTTAACTACATTAAGAGTTAACATACGTTTGTTTAACGAATTAAAGCATGGAACTTTTGGTAATTTCAAGGAACATAATTCGGATAAAATGTAGGTTTAAAATGATCAAAGTATTGACTCGCCTAGATTAAAGGTAAGAGAGTCTTGGTAGTCTTGTGCTTGATCGAAATGGAGATATCTTGCTTCTTCGAACGTTACTCGGACGAACGTACCGGAAAAGATCAAACAAGTAAAGAGAATAAATAAATACATAAGAAATAATAAATGAACTCCAAATTAAATAAGACTAGTGCCACTAGTAAGGTCTTGAATTTAGACAAAACTAGAAACAAGAATCACTGAAATCGGAGTTATAATGGAGGAGAACGGAGCCACCGAAGTTTTGGTTTCGAGTACTGCTCATCCAACTTCACGTGGTCGGAGGGAGGTTCGACTATCGGAAGGAGGTTCGACTACACAACGTGGTCAGAAGGGGTTCGACTACACGAGTGGTCGGAAGGAGGTTCGACTACACAACGTGTTCGGAAGGGGTTCGACTTCACTAGTGGTTGGAAGGGATTCGACTACACAACGTCATCGGAAGGGGTTCAACTACACGAGTGGTCGGAAGGGATTCGACTACACATCGTGGTCGGAAGGGGTTCGACTACACGAGTGATCGGAAGGAGGTTCGACTACACAACATGGTCGGAAGGGGTTCGACTACATGAGTGGTCGGAAGGAGGTTTGACTACACAACGTGGTCGGAAGGGGTTCGATTACATGAGTGGTCGGAAGGAATTCGACTACACGAGTGGTCGGAAGGGGTTCAACTATACAACGTGGTCGGAAGGGATTCGACTACACAACGTGGTCGGAAGGAATTCGACTACACGAGTGGTCAGAAGGGGTTCAACTACACAACGTGATCGGAAGGGATTCGACTACACGAGTGGTCAGAAGGAATTCGACTACATGAGTGGTTGGAAGGGGTTCGACTACACAACATGGTCGGAACGAATTCGATTACACGAGTGGTCGGAAGGAAGTTCGACTACAGGACGTGGCCGATGGAAGTTCGACTATAGGACATGGTCGAAGAAAGTTCAACTACACAACGTGGTCGAAGAAAGTTCGACTACAGGACGTGGTCAAATGAACAAGAGGGGGAACATGGCACGAGGAATTTTACTTCTACCATGTTAAAAGCATTCAAAGCAATTAAATAACATGCATAGAAATAAATGAACAGAAATATAAAGGCATTCACATACAATCAATTTCCGTTGTGATATAGTATGACCCTTCCACATGATGATCTCCATCGCTGTACTTCCTGTTCACCATGTCTCCAAGTGGCCAATTCCTCCAAGTACTCCCAATAAGCCATTACTCCTAATAGCACTAGTAATAAATTACAAGGAGTGAGAAACATCACAAGTCGATACACACGCCGTTATACAAATACAGACAGCCTTGGGCTGCAATAAGCATGACACGCAGGTCATGAACATTACACACACACATGCATCTCATACATCATGGGTCATACTATTCACAAAATCCTACAAAAACAAGTTAAGATCCTAGTCCACAGGGATGGCAACCCGCACCAGAAGGGCGGTAGCCCTATCCATATACCAAGGTCCTTTTCAGACTACGTAGATCTAATCTACTATTCCGTCCATGTAAATCACATTGGATTAATCACATTAACCCTTTCCGATCGCAACTCCGATTCGACCAACCAGATTGATCTTCGTGTGCTTCATGGATTTACGATCACTGTCTGCCCTGATGGCAAAAACCGACCGGTAGAGGCAAGTCATGATACGACCATGAATGCACGATCATGTAATAATGATCATGAACCCATATCATGACCACTGCGCATGGACGATCATATCGACCATTGCCAAAAACAATCTACGACCAACAAAAACAGAAATAGATCACATCTATAACTCCTACATATCACAATATGCATCTAATCTGAATCTAAAACTAGATGGAAAGGCTTTGATACCACTGTTGGGTTACGGGTAGGTTACGATAGCACAAAACAAAAATTCTACCGTGCAACCAAGGAACCTCCGCTAGTAATAGATCACGGGATTACCACTAGACGTGCCGACTCGTAGCGGAAGTAGAGTTGATGCAGCGAGTTAATGCAGTGGTCGTACTCGCCGCGCGTCTTCTCCTCTTGCTCCTGTGATCGTCACGAGTTGCGGATCGCACTGGTGCTAATGCTTTGCAACAACACCTCCAAGGTATTCACACATACATAGTAGAGAAAACACGCGCTGGTGGCGTGGTTGAGGGAGGCGTGGCTATTAGGGTTTCGAGAGTTCTTCCAAAGATGATTATCTCACCCCATGCCACCGCCCCTCCATATATAGGCATCTATAATGGGTCTCGAACTTGAGGCCCATTAGGAACTCGTGGCCTACAAGAATTCGGATCACTATCCAAATCAAATCTTAGCCCTTTAAGTGTGTGACCCTATAGGTTCATGTGTAATCGGTTGTGACTTGAAAACTCTTTTCCGACCACGAGTCATCAGTGGTACCTAGCAGGACATAATGATTCTCGAACACACATAGAATATATCGGACGAACCTTAATGCAATATGATCTACGACCAGGCCTTTATCACTTACGACCAGCTTGTATCTAGTCACGACCAGTTCGTAACTCCTTACGACCAGTTAGTGATTACGTTCGACCAGCCTACAACCAATCTACGACCTGCTCGTATCTCCATATGACCAATCATCGACCAGCTTCAAGACGTCCGATTGGACCTCCTCGATAGGTTTCTCCAGGACCACTCCAGGACCACTCCCGGACCACTCTAGGACCACTCCAGGCAGAGGATGTCCTAGAAAGCGGTTATCCCTACACGTGGAGAAAGGGTATTAACCGTACTATCTAGTCGAACTGAACGACCTATTTGTGTATTATCCCTTTGCCTCATGATATCTGGTTGAACTCTAGGTGAGATTATATGTCATCTATGGACTGTTCAATTATTTTTCGATCAAGTGTTGAATAACTTCATGTGGTCGATACTTCGACCACTAGTGGCATAGCCATGCATTTTCTTTATCCAATCACAACGAGGGGCCCATAGACATTTCTCTTGTTATGTTAGGAGGGGCAAATCCCATATCCGACCAGTCACATTCCTCCGCAAGTATTTAGCATACCTGAAAGCTACCTTTATAACTACCCAGTTATGAGTAGTGTTTGGCAACCCCTAAGAGTGCTATTATACATGTAGAAAACCATGCTGATCGCTGGTCTAAGGATTATACATTATCATTGCTTGAGACCAACTGATGACACAAGAAATCATAACAATCTCAACAGTGTCTCAAGGTGGGTCAAACCAACACCATGTTCTCTAACATGTGTCCATATCATTGGTTTGATATCTCTATATCTATAACCTATGAAACATAGTCATCGACCAATACATATGCTAGTCTATTCATATGTTTTCTCATATGTTTTCAACTAGGGAACGCCTAAGAATAATTATCGCAGAAATATAAAGTTTCACAATCAAGTCACATACTTGATAATAAATACTAACAATATTATTCTAAGAACAAGATAACATATTATCCAATGTTATGAACATAACGAAATATAATCATCTCTATTATTGCCTCGAAGGCATATTTCCAACAACAACGTCATGGCGGCGACTCAGGTGGGCGCAGCGAGGGTAGCTGCTCAGTGATGGGACCCAACGAGGAAGAGGGCACCAGTGTCAAGGGGAGCAGGTGTGGTGGCAGGTGTCAAGATGGGCGGTTTCAAAGCAAGGTGCCAAAAGGAAAAGGGAAGTGAGTCAGGTAGGATGGGCCAAGCCTAGGATTTAAAAAAGTTTTGAAACCGAGAGGTTTTTGCAAATACAACTTAGCTGAAAATAGGCTTTGAAAACCCAAGAAGGCAAACGGCAAAAACTAAACCACATCCGAAAAGGGGATGTTACAATTTTTCACTCGTACTACGCACAATTAAGCCGGTCGGTATGGCACGATAATGTACGTACCTAGATTTGTCTGTCAATTTGGTCAATCGGTTCTCGCATACGCGCGCCTAGCTTGATGGATCTATCCATTACATGTGCCTCGTTCGCGCACGTACGTATGGTGGCGAGCCGCGCGACGGAGACTCATGAGATCACGATCGGATGGTGACAAGGGCAAGCAGAGGTTTCATCGCTAACAGGAGCGGATTCACAGAAGGCTAAGTGGCGGCGCCAGACTAGCACTTAAATTTTAGTTTGTAGTGGAGTAGCTCAATATTTAACAACCTGTGCCCTTATTCAGCCCAACAGATATGTCTCGACAGCCCACTTGTCTCCGCTTTTTTTTGACGTGGGTCCACCGCGTACTTGAGGTGTCAAATTTAATATCTCCATGCGGGGGAGTAAATCGATCAACTCGCAGTCTGAGTCTCGCACCGCGCCTACCTAGCCAGCCGGTAAGATGGCCTTTTGGAGCATGATAAACAAACTAGTACTGTAGACTAGCTAGCGAGGTGCATGCACATGTTAAGTACTAGGGTTGGAAATGAGCCGAGCCGGCTCGAGCCAGGATCTGCCAAGCTTGTTTCAATAGGCGGCTCAGCTTGGCTCGTCTCGTTTTGGGATCGAGCCAGGAGGTAGGCTCGGCTCGGCTCGAAGTCAAGCTCGAGCCGGCTCACGAGCCAGGAAGGATTGGTCTACGACTGGCTCGGCTCGGTGGCTTGAAGCCAACAAAACAGCCAGAGAAAAACAAATGTGGAATGACAGAAATTAGAAACGCAGGAGTCTAGGACCATCTATTCACAAGTTTTCTTAAAGACATACGTGACAAAATGACAAGTTTACATCTATTCATTCAACATAATCCATTTAATTCAACATATCACTTGATATTTAACAGACAATCCATGTCGTTGTCAACATAACAGTCCATATCAATATCCATGTCAACATAATCCATTCAATAGAAAGACTTAACACTTAATATTTAACAATCCATCCATGTCGACATCCATGTCAGCATAATCCATTCAATAGAAAGACTTAACACTTAATATTTAACAGTCCATCCATGTCAACATAACAGTCCATATAACAGTCCATCCATGTCAGCATAATAGTCCATTCATATCAACATAACAGTCCATATAACAATCTAAACTCCAAACCACACGACCAAACAAAACAAAAGGTTGTCATGAGCGGGCTGGCCTGAACAACAAAATCAGCTTCGAGCACTCTACGATCCTTTAGCTTCGTTTGTGCCTTTGTTTCTGTAGTGACCTGGTAAGTGGAAATAAAGCAAAGCATGTAAGCATTTGCAAGTTGCAAACTTACAACCACAAGAAGAACTGCACAACTAAATTTGGGTTTTGAAATTGACAAGCCTAAAATCTAGGGATTAGAATCAATCGATCAACAACTACTGTTGTTTTGGAATTAATTAAGATTACAGACGTTCAAGGGAAATGCTTAAGGAGTGAATCCAAGCTAATTTAGACTATTGTATCAAAACAAATCAATGGAAAGTCTTTAGCAGTTAGCACAGATATTCACAGCACTGTGCAGCCTTCCACTAGTTTTATCAAAAGGACACAAGGACATGAGAATTAACTTGGCAGCAAAGATCAGTTTGGTGGATTATCAAAACCTATGAGATAACTAGAAAACCTATGATTTATGAAATCACATGTTTTCCAGTTGGACTATCTGTAAGATGGAAATACCAGACATCAACAGACATCATCAACCATCCTCAAGCATCAATAGACATCGGGCATCATCACTTCAATAGACATCAAGCATCACCACATCAACCATGAACATACATCAATTCTGGAACACACATCAACCATGAACACACATCGCTGAGCATCAACAGACATCAAGCATCATCACTTCAACAGACATCAAGCATCAACACGCATCAACACATCTACGGTATCAACACACATCAATTACAAAAATTCTCAACTTTTTTATGCTCACTCACCGAGTTTGCCGGTTCGTCGAGTCCAGGAGGCTGCTGGGAGCTGAGGAGGCATCCACCGGTTGCATGCTGGCCTGCTAGTGTTGAGGCGAAGGCCCCGACGTCGGATGCCTTCTTTCCTCGCGCACGAGACTCTGCGCTCCGCTGGCGATCCATGGGAGTCGCGTTGAGCTTGGAGGAGTAGGGGGCGCACGGCCGCATGGGGCGAGGTGGAGCACGGGGCGGCATCGCGGGTCACGGTGACACTGAGGCATGCTGTAAGGACAAGGGGAGCAGCGCAGCACGGTGGACGGGGTGGCGACTCAGGGGACAGGGGAGCACGGGGCGGGGGGAGGGGGAGCACGGCACAGGGACAAGGAGGAGGACGAGGGAAGCAGGGGACCACGGGGCTAGGGGGAAGCACGGGGGAGCACGTGACAACGTGGCCAGTTGGTTGGACGGCTCGACGGATGGAGATGGAGGTGGCGTGGAGGGGATCGGGAGTTCGGAGGAAGGGGGATTTCGGGAGAGCTATGAGAGATTGGAGATTTCGAGAGAGCTATGAGAGACTTGGGGTTGGGGTTGGGGACCGCAAGGGGCAAGACGACAATGGGGAGATGGGCTGCTGGCGCTGGAGGCCTTCGGGCCCACAAGCCACTGAGCAGCTCGAGCTCGGCTCATTTTTTGAGCGAGCCAGGAACAAGGCTCAGCTCAAAAAAAACACGAGCCCAAGTCGAGCCGGCTCGCGACCCGCGAGCTTTTTGTCCAGCCCTATTAAGTACAACTTTTTCCATGCTGCCGCTAATGGAAGTCTGGAAGTTGTCACTGAGACATTATGCATGGTGAGTTTGGTGACCCTAATGATCTTCTCACCCAGATTCGCCCCTAGTTGCGTGTTGCATGTGTGAGGGCACACCCAATAGCTTTCCAACTAAAAGATCGACAACTTTCTACTCAAGATTGAAAACTTTAAAACTGACGGTAGACCAATTTTGGGGCTGAACTAGTGTTTCGTCTATGAGGCTAAGGAAGAAGACGGTAAGGTTGGAATAGATGTCGGTGGTAGTGCTCAATTCGCTGGCGAATGACCACGGTTGGGTGTGGCCGGATTTGGGGATGAGAGGTTAGTGGTGGACTGGGGGAGATGAGTAAATGCCAAGATGCGGAGGAGAATGCCAAGTTGCGGTCCATAGCAAATCATATTTCATAAGAACTCAACTTTATCGTAATTTTCTTCTCAATGCAAGTATCTCAAGTCTTGTATGATCACCTCCTTTGGTCACAATTGAACTTTGTCGATTTATCATAGCATGGTAGCATGGCATGACGATTTTGGTCATATACTTGCCCAGTTCAAGACTAGCGAGGAATGAAAGTAGGCATAATTTTTTCATGGCCCACTCTTTTTTTAACATACTCTTGCGCATTTTCCTTTTTTCGCTTGTAGCCTGATTTTGTGGTCCTATTTAATGGGTAAATCTATCTCCAAATTAACATAAAATTTGATTTTTAGATGAAAATATGAAAACATTAAACTGTTATAAGTATATATGGACTTGGAACTCTATTGGTCCTGGACATTTTCGAGCCATGATAAGAAACTAGTAGAGTACCCATGCGTTGCAACGGATCTTAAATATACAATACCATAAATACTAAATTATGTAAATATTGAGGCCACTTATGTTAAGACCGAAGGGTATACCATTGTAATTTGGAAACATTAATGGTTGCTCTGTTTAAACAGGATGTGTGTATAGTTCTAATTTAGAAACATGAGTCTGATTGAACTTTCCCTCACTGTTGGGCAATAGAAGCTTCTATGTCCTTCTTGCCAGCATTTGTTGCAATAAAATTTCACCCCTCCGAAGCAACGTGTGCCAAATGCTGTTCAAGTAAACCTCAAGTCCCATTTTGGTGGAAATTAAAATAATCCAGGCAAAAAAGGGTAATTAAGTTAGACTACAACTGATTATAGTACTACCACTTAAACTCAAAACAAAGAGGATACATGCCCCCTTTGCCTCCCCACCTGGGCTTGTAGGGTGCTCGTGCGTTGCGACGGAATCTGTGCATTTGTCTCTTGTATAGGGTGTTCTTTGCATATTTACCTACACCTGTAACATGTTTAGACCCTATTTGGTATAGCTCTTCTCTAAGTTTTTGCTGCTTCAACTCCAGCTTCACTCTTGGATCCATTTCTATGAGAAGTTGAAGCAGTCTGAGAAAGTGTTTGGTTAAAAAGTTAGCTCCAACTCCAGAAATAAGAACGATGTATGTAAAAAGACTGCACTACCCACATTTTGTGATTTATATTTTTTTTCGTATTACTTAAAAATGTTGTCACTGTTGATTGAATGTACTTGATGTCATTGTATATGCATGTAAATAGCACACATCTTACGATATTGTTGCTCGGCAGCTTGTGTCCAGAACATTCAGGATATTAACAAAACCATGCATATTACAATCTAGCATTAAATAATTTGCAGAAAATAGATGAAAATATTGATTTTCATTCAGACATTATGAAAATACTAATTTCATTTAGAAATTCTGATACCCTGTAACTTGAAACTTTAACAATAGGATGTTTGCAACACAATTATTTCAAAACCTAGTACTATGGGCAGAGGAGCATTAATACAACACAACTCCACCAAACACTACAAAAAATACAGACTGTTGTCACATGCACAAATTACAAGTCAAAACAACTCAAGAGGAAACTACCAGCTGCATCCTTCCTTTCTTTCATCTCTGCTAATGTCTTGTTCACCTTACACCAAGTAGACATCCGCTAAGTGATTAGTTCACATGTAAAAATGATTAAGCTGAGCACATCTGCATAAAAAATGAACCAAAAAATCAATAAAATTTGATAAGCTTGATTGCAAGAGTTAGAGAAAAAATTATCGAGTGACGAAAACAAGCTGAGTATATATCTTTTCTTTTGCCAATGGAATTGGATTCCGACAGAAGTTGCACCAAACTTCCCTTCAATCTCACATTGCTCTAGACTTTCATCATTGAGATTACACGATGAAGGTGTGTTAGAGATGAGGCCATTATCATGATCACCAACCAAATTAGTTAGAAAATAAAATTTACCTCGTACCAACCATGTGAGGTAAATTTTGTGTTTACCTTTACTCAGTTTTTACAGCAGTAATCCTATATGAGTAAATGAAAACTGCACATTAAGAAGCATAGCAAATTATTGACTTGTGCTAAAATTTAAAATTTTACTGTGATTAAAATTAAGACTAAAAAGTGAAGTAAAAATGAAGGAAATCACCTACTCAATTGGACTTCTCTAAGAGATCAATAGCTATCAGTTAATATGCTTTGTCTGGAAATCACCTACTCAATTGAAAGCTCCATGGTATATTCAAGCGAAGCTACTGATGAGTACAAGCGCAGAAGCAAAGACACTAATCAATAAATAACATCACTGAATATATGCACAGAAGGGGAAATGAAGTAATTAAATCACATTAGCCTCATGTCTACAAATCACCAACTAAACCGATCCACACTAAACACTCACCAAACGACCCACACTAAACACTCACCATGCTTTATGCTGCTGGTATGACAGTAGCTGGAAAATACCAAATTCTATAAGATAGCTAAATAATCACCTCTTCTTCTCTATAGATGGAGGTCAATTCACAAAAAGCTTTCGATAATCTAGGGAGCGTAGGCAATAATGCAATATACTCTAGGTAAAAAATAAAGAGTTATACCCTCTTTACATATAAATATACAAAAAGCAAGATTGATGCACTAAGAATAGAACTGCAAGTTTAATTTTGTATATGGCATACCAAGATGAAGGTTACTGAAAACACATCCTGCTTAAAACTCCAATAAAAAAACATACATGACCTCTTGATTGGGGTGGGGCGACATGCTGAAGAAGCACCAATTCTCCAATCACAAACTCTTCTAGTTCGGTGAAATCACACATAATTCTGCCTAGAAAGGCAATGTATGCATTTACTACCTAATGTGAATTATTAATACAACAAGGAAATCCGCATGCATGACCGAACTCTAGTAGTAGTTGTACAACATCAGAGACCAGAGCTAAGTATAATTCTTGTTCAATAATTAGATGCCAAACTAAACAAGATAAGGTACGTAAAAATTCTCATCAATAAGATTAGTAAGATAAACTCCGCCCCCATACTCTTCAGTCCTCTCTGATGTGTTCCTTGATCTCGTCATGCAACGGCAAAGCCACAACACAAATCCATTTAGACAAACACACATTCTGTAACTACAAAAGCATGCGAAGTACTGCAATTACACAACTCATAAACACTTGTCCCGAATCGATGTCACTCAAACCGGAACCATTCACTGCAGGCTCCTTTCCCCTACTGCATGAAGACCAAAGAACCACAAATCACAATGAAATCATCGAACTCTAGCTCTTCATCTCATTCTTGGACTAAATGAACCAAGATATCACTTGTCTTTGGTAGGCGCGGTCCTTCACCATGGTTGGCAACTTCTGCATTCGCCCACAAGTCCAAGAAGGAGAAATGTTATTCTGAATTAGCTGAAGCTAAATGAAATCAAGAACGTACAAGAAACACACATGCTCTCACTGGAGTATAGTTGCCTTGCCCCTATCGCACCACGGCCGTAACTGGCTTCTTGAATTGCACGCTGCCAAAAAATCACCAAAAATCACAACGACGGATCAGGTCAAATCATAAAACCCAAAATCCAAGCATGTAGCGGCAAAATGATAGATGGACACGGGATCTCATTGGCAGCCGCTCGCCAGGCTCGCTAGACGCCTCGCAAGGGGCCTGACGGTCCAGCTGGCCCTCATAGTGAAGAATGGCTAGATCGGTGACTCAATACGGTGGTTCGGCAGTGGCGGCGCGATCTAGGGAGAGCTAAGGTTTGGGGAGGAGACAGGAGATTGTGGTGGCAGAGAAGGTCGAGGCCATGAGACAGGGAGCCCATCTCAGCCACCAGCGCCGCCGCCTTCGCTTGCCGCGCACTCCGACGAAGCGGCCCAGCAGACTCGGGCTCAAGATTGATGAAGCGGCGGCGGATGCGGAGGTAGTGGTATCGGCGAATCTCATGAGTGTGAATCGGCACGGATCTGGGCCCAGCCTTGAGTTCACGTGGCAGTGCTTGCTGGGTGCAGTGAGGCAGAGGCCGAGAGGAGAGGGTGGTAGGGAGTAGGATTGAGCAAGGAAGACAGGCGTGATCGAAGTCGGGTCGTGAGACTGGTCACCGTAAGCGGCGAAAAGAGCTCGGCCATGATCGACCAGCGATCTGGTGGGCGGAGGCGAGGCGTGGGAGGCGCGTGGAAGGCGAGAAGACGGTGGCGTGGGAGGGTAGGCATAGAGGCGGGGAGGGAGGAGGCGAGGCGAGGCACGCAGCTGGGGAGCTCGTCTTGGTCATGGCGGATCTCGTATACGAAAGCAAATTAACGCGAAGGCGATGAATGAGAAGCAGAGCGAGCCGACGGGCGGCGGTTTGCCGTAGTTTAGTTGTGGATAGGGTGGGACGGTAGAGAGAGAGAAAAGGGAGGGAGGCGGAGTGGGATGTGGTCGTGGGCGCAGTAGTTATTGGCCGCATGGAAGATCTGAGCCGTCGGTTGATCGTTGATCGGACGAACACCGAAGATAGTTAGAGGACGCACAACCGCAAATTTTTTCTTTTAAGTAGTAGATATTCCATTGTCCAGCACTCGATTGACGGGTGCCAGACCCCTGCCAGCCCCCGCTCTCCACCCCTGATCTATCGGATGGCACCGCATGAATGGGAGTTGAACGGCGGATGCGAAGGCATGCGAGCGTCCGCATGGGAACCACCCTATCCTACTTTGTACAGCTGCCGGTGAAGTTAACCCCACCCGTCAAAGACTCGGAGCGTTCAGCAGCACGCAAAAAGACATCACGTATCCGAAAGAACCGGAAGAAAATGTTGGAGAGAAGAGAACACAGGTAGAGAGAAACAAGCGCGCGTAGAGATCGTCACACGCTTCCCCGGGCGAGGGATTTCCGCCGCCGCTGGCCGTGTCGCGTCGATGCCGTAGCCGTTAAAACGTCTCATCAGTCACATCTCCCCTCCCAAGTCCGAAGCCCCGGAGCCCCTCACCCGCTCACCCAACCAATCTGATGCCGCTTTCTGCCACACCACTACCGGACAACGCTCCGTGCCCGCAGGACTCCCGCCCACGTGGCACCCACCACCGTCCTACGTGGCTCCCGGCCCCACCTCCCCCGCCCGTTGCCTACTTTTAAACCCCACGCCCCACCTCCGCCTCTCCCGTCTCCGCTCCCCAGTCCCCACCCTCTCCTCTCCCTCCCCAGTCGAGTCACCACTCTCCAACGGTCATATTCTCTCCCTCTCCCATCCTTCTCACGAGACACAGCGCGCGACGCCCGCGGAAGCTTCCGAGACTCGAGCGGCCTTTCCTTTTTCCGGTGGAGAAGCTTCCAAGATCCGCGAGGAAGCCAAGGCAGCCGCAGCGATAGAGCCACCATGGTGATGGAGGGGGCGAGGCGGCGGGTGGCCGTGGAGGTCTGCAACGCGCGGAACCTCATGCCCAAGGATGGGCATGGGACGGCCAGCGCATACGCCGTCGTCGACTTCGACGGCCAGCGCCGCCGCACGGCCACCAGGCCGCGGGACCTTAACCCGCAGTGGGGGGAGCGCCTCGAGTTCGTCGTCCACGACCCCGACGCCATGAGCGGCGAGACGCTCGAGCTCAACCTCTACAACGATAAGAAGGCCATCGCCGCGGCGGCCGGCGGGGGAGGAGGAGGGAGTGGTCGTCGCGGGGGCACGTTCCTCGGGAAGGTCAAGGTGGCCGGCGCATCGTTCGCCAAAGCCGGGGACGAGGCGCTCGTCTACTACCCGCTCGAGAAGCGGAGCGTCTTCTCGCAGATCAAGGGGGAGATCGGGCTCAAGATTTGGTTCGTCGACGAGCCGCCCCCGCCGCCTCCTGCCACTGCAGCAGAACCAAAGGCCGATGCCGCGGCGGAGAAGAAGGAGGCCACCGAGGGGAAGGAGGAGAAGGAGAAGGCGACGGCTCCTGCTGCTGCACCTGAGAAGAAAGCAGAGGTGGCCAAAACAGAGGAGAAGAAACCAGAGGCGGACAAGAAGGAGGAGAAGGATGGCAAGAAGAAATCGCCGGAGAAAGGAAAGAAGGACGGAGAGAAGCCCAAGGAGGAAGGAAAAGCAAAGGAGGAACAAAAAAAGGAGGTTGCGCCAGCGCCGCCTTCTCCGTCGAAGGCGTCGCCGCCCTCACCGTCGAAGATGGAACTGGCCGCCGCCGGTGTCGCCG